>JAYESD010000003.1:74946675-76146675 GCA_036927565.1 Tuctoria greenei | reverse complement strand
CGCACTTGCTACAACTGCAGAGAGTATGGTCACTTCATGGTGGACTGCACTTATGAATAAAACAAAAAGAAGAAGGAAACAAGATCTCAAGAAAAGAAAAATTTCAGAAAAAGAAGACAAGCCCATCAAGCTCACATTGGCAAGGAGTGGGACTCAAACGACGAGTCCTCCTCCGATGAAGAAGAAGAGATGACCACTATCACAGTCAAGAAACCTACTATGAGGGCCACACTCTTCCCAAACATGGGAGGACGGGATATGAACAACCACACTTGCCTTATGGCTAAGGAAGGCAAGAAAAAGGTTCGACTTACTCCTCCTACGCTAAATTCCTCTATTGATGACTTTGATAGCTCTAGTGATAACAAAGAAATGTTTAGAGGATTAAGTAAAATTGCTTTAAAGAAAATGGAAATGTTGTCAAACAAAATCTTTGAAAAGGAGGAACTTGTTAACCGATAAGAAGATATGCTCATCCGTGAAAGGAAGAGATATCAAGAAGTTGAAAAGCTTCTTGGGCTTGAAAGAGAGAAGAACGAGTCACTTGAGTTTGAGCTAGCCTTGAGTAATGAAACTTACTCAAAGCTAGAGGACTCGCATATTGCAATCAAGGAAGAACTTGCTAACTTGTCAAAAGTTAACAAGATCCTTGAGGTGCAAGTTGAGTCGCTCAAGCAAAGTGACTCCTCTTCCTCCAAGAGTTCTTCCACCAAAAATATGAGTTCGACAACAATCAGAACCTGCACTTGCTCTAGTAACAAGAATGTTATTTCTAATACTTCAACTTCTCATAATATGCATCCCTCCACAGGCGGCATCTTTGATAAGGAGAAGATCAAATATGCACGCAGTGCATATATGGTCACTAGACCTCCTAATGTCAAAGATGGTCTTGGTTTTGACAGGAACAAATACATGTCTACCCCTAATCATGCTAAGAATAGAATCGCTTTTGTTAAGGAAAAATCCCATGAATCTGATTTACAAATACTGTTTCGTACATTTGATGCTTCCTATGTTCTTATGGAAAACAAATATGGAAAAGTCATTGCTAAATATACAGGGCCACGCCACAAGAACTTGAAAACTTGTGTGTGGGTGCTCAAGACTCTTGTGACTAATCTGAGAGGACCCAAGCAAGCTTGGGTACCTAAAACCAAGGAATAATTCTATTTTGCAGGCTTACTCCTCCGGTGGATCTAAATGGGTGCTAGATAGCGGATGCACAAATCACATGACCGGAGAGAGAGGTATGTTTGTGGAGTACGAGTACAACAAGGATCCAAGTGAAGGCATATACTTTGGAGACAACAACCAAGGAAAGGTCCTTGGTAGCGGTAACATTGAAATATCCTCTCAACACACCTTATCTAATGTTTTACATGTAGACTCTCTAGATTATAATCTTTTGTCAATATCACAACTATGCGACAAAGGTTACAACTGTTTATTCACTAATGAGGGTGTGACCGTTTTTAGAAGAAGCGATGACTCGATTGCATTCAAGGGAATGTTGAAGGGAAAGCTTTATCTTGTGACTTCAACAAAGATAAAGCTGAACTCAACACTTGCTTGGTTGCTAAGACCAACATGGGATGGCTGTGGCATAGACGACTAGCCCATGTTGGGATGAGAAATCTGCAGAAACTTCTAAAAGGTGGTCACATCCGTGGTCTTAAGGATGTGGTTTTTGAAAAAGACAGGCCGTGCAGCGCTTGTCAAGCAGGAAAACAAGTCGGAGCACCACACCCCGCCAAGAATGTGATGACTACCACAAGACTGCTGGAACTTCTCCACATGGATCTCTTTGGTTCAATTGCGTACATCAGCATCGGCGGTAAAAAATACGGTTTAGTAATTGTTGATGATTTTTCAAGATTTACCTGGGTATTTTTCTTGTATGATAAATCAAAAACTCAGGGAATCATCAATAAGTTCTTGAAAAGAGCTCAGAACGAATTCTCATCAACCATAAAGAATATCATAAGTGACAACGGGACAGAATTCAAGAACACCCAAGTTGAAGAATATCTCGATGAAGAAGGGATAAAGCATGAGTTCTCGGCACCCTACTCCCCTCAACAAAACGGAGTGCTCGAAAGGAAGAACAGAACATTGATCGAAATGGCAAGAACTATGTTGGATGAATACAAGACATCAGATCGATTTTGGGCAGAAGCGGTGAACACCTCTTGTCATGCCACAAATCGGCTGTACCTTCACTGACTACTGAAGAAAACTCCATATGAGCTTCTTACCGGTAAAAAGCCTAATGTTTCTTATTTCAAAGTCTTTGGTTGTAAATGTTTTATTCTGAACATGAAACCGAGGGCCTCGAAGTTCGCTCAAAGTATGATGAAGGGTTCTTGCTCGGATATGAATCGAATGCCTACGCCTATCGTGTCTTCAACAAGGTGTCCGGCCTCGTTGAAGTAGCACGTGACGTAGTGTTCGATGAATCTAACGGCTCACAAGTGGAGCAAGTCGATAAGTGTATGCTAGATAAAGAGGAAGCTCCATATGAAGCATTGAAGAAAATGGCACTTGGTGATATCTTACCACAATAGCGAACGTTAGACTCAAATGCACAAGATGAACTTCAACACAGAGGCAATGATCAAGGGGGAGCTCTTGCACAAGATCAAGATGAGGAAGATCAAGAAGATCAGGACAATCATGGAAGCAATGATCTAGGGGGAGACAATGCACATGAAGATAATGAAGAACAAGCAACTACACAAGTTCCACACCCAAGAGTACATCAGAGCATGCAAAGAGACCATCCTATTAACAATATCATTGGAGATATTGCTAAGGGAGTAACTACTAGATCTCAAGTTGCAAATTTCTGTGAATACTATTCTTTTGTGTCTTTTCTGGAACCATACAGGGTAGAAGAAGCCTTAAGGGATCCAGATTGGGTGATTGCAATGCAAGAGGAGTTGAACAACTTCAAAAGAAATGAAGTGTGGGAGCTGGTGGAGAGACCAAGGGCGAACATCGTTGGAACCAAATGGGTCTTTCGGAACAAGCAAGATGAACATGGAGTAGTAACAAGAAATAAAGCGAGATTGGTGGCCAAAGGTTATTCTCAGGTCGAAGGTTTGGACTTTGATGAAACTTTCGCTCCTGTAGCTAGACTTGAGTCCATTCATATTTTATTGGCATATGCTACTCACCATAATTTTAAGCTGTATCAAATGGACGTCAAAAGTGCCTTCCTAAATGGTCCGATAAAGGAGGAAGTTTATGTGGAGAAGCCACCAGGATTTGAGGACCAAAGGTATCCCAACCATGTCTACAGACTGCGTAAGGCTCTCTATGGCCTCAAACAAGCTCCTCGAGATTGGTATGAGTGCCTTAAAGATTTTCTGACTCAAAATGGATTCAAAATTGGTAAAGCTGACTATACACTCTTCACTAAACATTGTGATGATTATCTATTCTTATGTCAAATTTATGTTGATGACATTATCTTTGGATCCACTAACAAGTCTTTCTGCGAAGAATTTAGCAAAATTATGACAGATGGGTTCGAGATGTCAATGATGGGCGAATTGAAGTTCTTCTTGGGATTCCAAGTGAAGCAACTGAGAGAAGGTACATTTATAAGCCAAACCAAATATACACAGGACATTCTCAAGAAATTCAATATGGACAAAGCCAAGCCCATCAAGACACCCATGGACATCAATGGACATCTCGACCTCAATGAAGACGGTCCAAATGTGGACCAAAAGGTATATCGATCCATGATCAGCTCCTTACTTTATTTATGTGCATCTAGGCCAGATATTATGCTTAGTGTTTGCTTGTGTGCAAGGTTTCAAGCCGCACCTAAAGAGTGTCACTTAATTGCTGCAAAAAGAATCCTAAGGTACCTTGTGCACACACCCAACTTGGGCCTTTGGTATCCCAAAGGATCCAAGTTTAACTTGATAGGCTATTCCGACGCCGACTATGCAGGATGCAAAGTCGATAGAAAGAGCACGTCAGGGACTTGTCAATTTCTTGGTAGGTCCCTAGTCTCTTGGTCATCTAAAAAGCAAAACTCCATTGCTCTTTCCACAGCGGAAGCAGAGTATGTTGCAGCCGGTAGTTGTTGCGCACAACTACTTTGGATGCGACAGACTCTTAGGGACTACGGCTACAATCTAAGCCATATCCCGCTTCTATGTGATAATGAAGGTGCTATAAAAATTGCACACAACCCTGTAGATCACTCAAGAACTAAGCACATAGATATCCGTCATCACTTTCTTATAGATCATTCGTTAAAAGGTGACATTGCTATTTCACATGTTAGGACTGAAAAACAACTTGCGGATATTTTCACCAAACCATTAGATGAGAAAAGATTTTGGGAGCTTAGGAATGAGCTTAATATTCTTGACTCTCGAAATGTGGCTTGAAACGTTGCATACCTGGTTGAAACTTCAAATGTTACATTTTATTGTTAAAACTGCTCCTCATCACTTTTTCTTCTAAGAAAACTATTTTAATGGAGCAATCTTGCAGTTTATGACCACTTTCATTATTGTTTGCCTACTGGTCGTAGTTACCAAGATTATTTGCAAAATTATTGTCCTTGGATCACTATTAATCTTTTCTATATGTATCAGGTCTGTTGAAACTGGACTTGTCCGATTTACCACCGGACTAGTCCGGACAGATGCAATTCTTAGATTTTTCCAAGGGCACCGGACTAGTACGCCACCTTGATCGGACTAGTCCGGTTCGTCGCGTATATAAGCGGTTGGCCGGCCCAGTGGCCCTAAACCCTAAACCCCTAAGTCTCCCTCTCCTCTCCTAAACCCTAGCCCCCAAAGTGATTTTCGGGTTGAGCCCTCAAAATCAAAGTTTT
Organism: Tuctoria greenei; assembly: GCA_036927565.1. NCBI lineage: Eukaryota > Viridiplantae > Streptophyta > Magnoliopsida > Poales > Poaceae > Tuctoria > Tuctoria greenei. Next base: position 76,141,811 of record JAYESD010000003.1, on the reverse strand, counting down.
CTCCGTGGGAAATCCTCTCCTTGACGAGTGGATTCTCCCCTTCGAACTCATCGGGACAGATTCTTGCTTCTTCAACGCGGATCTTCAAATCTTGGTAAATTTCACCCTAAAACCATATTCTCAACTTTTCTCGTTCTAGCTCGTTTCCCTTGATTCCAAGGTTGTACATTGGCTTCAGAGATGTATTCCTACCACTTTCCTGTCCTTTTGTATCTTTAGATAGAAGTTTTGATTCAAAGGAAGTCGTTAGGGTTCTTATGCTAGGCCGGAAGTCCGGCGCTCAGATGCGGACAAGTCCGGTACACCGGACAAGTCCGCACTCTGAAACCGGACAAGTCCGGTCTCTGACATCTGAATCCCTACATTGCCTTCAATCCTTGGTTCATTCTTATCTAATCCGTGAACTCCTTATCAGGCACGATGTCTTCAGGCTCAGATGACAACTCTTTCCACCTTGATGAAGAAGTTCAACGCGAAAGAGTGAGGAGAGCCAAGGAGAGAGTTATGAAGAAAAGACATGATGTCAATGCCCACTCTCCACCCTCCGACGACAATCTGCCTAAGAATAGGAATATTATTATCAAAAAGGCTCAAGGAAAAGCTGTTGTTGAGAGCTCATCAGGGCCAAAAAGGGTTCTCAAAAAAGGGAAGGGACTTGCTAGTGATCCCATTGGGCCCTTGAAGATGAAAAACCCCAGTCACCACAACAGGCAACCTTCTAGTGAGGATTTCACTGGGAAAAGGGGTGAGCTAGCTGATAACTTCAGGAAGATTGCAGTGTATAATCAACCTAAACAATGCTTTGACCCAAGATTTTGGAGCTACTTCCATGCAGACTACTACGAGCACGCGTACATGAAGATGAAGAATCCTGTAGTGGAGAGTCAATGGCTGAATGTTGGATACCTGCAGTCGAAGAGGTATCCTGCTTTTCGTGAGGTGGTTGAGGCTTTGGAGAGGCATGGTCTGAAGGATCTGCTTTCCTTTGAGTGTGACTGGAACAATGAAGTCATTACCAATTTTACTCCACCCTCTACTTTGCTCGTGATGATGGAGACAGTCTTACTTGGATGACTCATGGGTCCAAGTATAGTGTCACTTATGATGAATTTGCAAGGATTCTTCACCTTGAACACACTTTGGATCATGAGTTTTTCATCGACAATCTGAAACCCTTGGAGAAGGATGAGCTTAAGTTCCTCTATGACACAAGGATGCCCTATGTTCCTCCCACCATCAAATATCTGAAGCCCTTCTTTGTGGTCCTCAACAGAGTCTTGAGGAAGACAATAGCCCCGAAAGATGGAGATGCGGGGACTATCCAAGGAACCTTGAGGACCCTAATGAAGGTCATTAGTGGAAGGAGACCGTTCAATATTTTTGAGTACATCTACAACGACATTGTGAACATCTCAATCACTCCCAATAGGTCTTGCAGGTATGCACCGTACATCATGTTCATGATTGAGAAAGTGACCGAACTCGAGTTTGTCAAGGATGTTTCTCATACGGGGTTGAAGCCACAAAAGCCCACCGAGTACACCCTTCCCTCAGCACCAACTGCTCCTCCCTCCCCCGCATCAGAGAGGAGGTCTAAACAATCTCATGATGCAGTTGCTCCTCCTGGTTCTTCTCCTATCCATGAACCCTTTGGTGGCATCCTAAAAATGCTCTCCTCCATTTTTGCCTACTGCCGCAAGATCGAAGACAGGCAGCATAGAGAAAAACTGGCAAGGAAGAAACATCAACAGTATGTGAATGCCAATATCAAGTCTATCTGTGAAAAGCTGGAGATTGAGCCGGTTGGATCACCGCCCGCCTCCGAGGACTCAGAGGAAGATCCTGCTGCCGTGAATGATGATGATGGTGAAGATGAAGATAGGACTGAAACTGAAGAAGGGAGCAGCGATGAGTGATTCCCCTCGATTTTTCCCTTTTTGGTGCCTTGATGCCAAAGGGGGAGAGATTGAGACTAGACTATCATCTAGTATTAGTTATAAAGCTTTTGTGATCGAGGACATGTACCTATTTTTAAAACTTTGTAATGCAATATTTGCTTTCCTATGTGTGATGCTTATTGTTGCTCGAATGCTTACTTCTATGTTCATTATTGTTTATCTTTAGTTCATCACATTTTGTTGATCACACACCTGTTAGGCACCCCACATAAGGTATGTGCATATGTGAGAAGCTTTTTGTGAATTAATCGTTATTCTCATATGTGCACACCTTATGAAAATCAAAATTTTATTCTAAATTGTGATATCTCAAATGGTTGTCATTAATCACCAAAAAGGGAGAGATTGTAAGTGCATCTAGGATATCCCTTGTGGGTTTTGGCAAATTGATGACGAACATATGAGATCCTAATGGAACTATTGAGATGATTGCAGGACAAACAAAGTGAAACAGCTCGGTGCACACAAAAAGGTGAAAAATGGAGTGGTGTCCAAAGAGGAATACTTTGATGGAATTTAGAAGAACAAATTAGATTTTAAATGTATAGGGTGTGTATGAAAGACACACTCCAAGAGCTCACGACCTTGCGTAGGGGTAAGGGTTTTAAAATTAACCTAACATCTCACAGTGCACCGGACTAGTCTGATCTTGGACCGGACTAGTCCGCCAGACTTTCTGGAGTCTATCCTCACATAGGGCCGGACAAGTCCGTTTTCCAACCGGACTAGTCCGCCAGAATTTCTGGAGTCTATCCTCACATAGGGCCGGACAAGTCCGTTCTCCAACCGGAGTAGTCCGTAGACTTTCTGGAGTCTATCTTCACAAAGGGTCGGACAAGTCCGTTTTCCAATCGGACTTGTCCGCCAAACTTTCTGTACATCGAGTTCCACTGTGACCGGACAAGTCCGGACTTGCACCGGACTAGTCCGGTATTAGGTTTTACAACGGTAACTTTTTGGAAACCCTATAAAAAGAGGATCCACGACCTTCCTCAGTTTATACACGTTGAATCCTGCTGAAAATACAAACCCTAGAGCCGCCACCTTGTCCCAAGAGCCCAAAACACATCTCCCCACACATCTAAAGTGCAAAAAGAGTAAAATCAATTGAACACTTGGATTCGGGATTGGGAGATCGTTGTTCCTTCGTTGCGAGCTCTTGGGGTTTGATCTTTCTACACTCATATTCCGCATTGTACTATTTTCAAGTGTATTTGATTGCTTCTTTCGTTGTAATTCTCGTGGGAGCCCTCAACGTGTGAGGTTGCCTCACAAACTCGATGATTTCCCGTGCTAGTGGAATCAAGTCGGCCTTTGTGGTGACTTGAAGAGGGAAAGGGTTGGAGACCCAGATCTGTGTGAGCTTCCTCAACGAGGACGTAGATCTCGTGGTGAGATCGAACCTCAGTAAAAATTTGTGTCTCTTGTGCCTTATTTCTTTTACATTTTGTTCATTAGATCACTTGATTACTAAACATCAATTTAAGTTGCTTATAAGTTTTCACGTGCATTCTTACATTAATCTTAAAGAAAAGTATCTGTTGTTCTCATTTCCGCTGCTAAAATAATCTAGTTTCCCAAATAACATTTAATCAATTCACATATTTCAGCACACCGGACTAGTCCGCCCACACAACCAGACTAGTCCGGTCAAACAAGTTTTTGACGACTCTATTAAGTGTCCAGAAAACTTTCAAAGCCTATTCACCCCCCTCTAGGCCACATTCAGATACAATCATGGAGCGATATACCTTTTGGTCCACGCTTGGTCCATCTTCATTGAGATCGAAGTGTCCATTAGTTGCCATGAGAGTCTTGATAGGCTTCGCCTTGTCCATTCCAATCTTCTTGAGTATGTCTTGAATGTACTTGGTTTGGCTTATAAATGTCCCTTCCTTTTGTTGTCTCACTTGGAATCCCAAGAAGTACTTCAACTCTCCCATCATAGACATCTCAAACCTATCTGTCATAATCTTACTAAATTCTTCACAAAAGGATTTGTTAGTTGAACCAAAGATAATGTCATCAACATAGATTGACAGATAAAAAGATCATTGTCAAAGTGTTTTGTAAATAAAGTATAATCTACTTTTCCAATCTTAAAACCATTTTCAATTAAGAAATCTCTAAGACACTCATACCAAGCTCTAGGAGCTTGTTTGAGGCCATAGAGAGCCTTACGCAGTTTAAAAACGTGGTCGGGGAACTCTTTGTCTTCAAATCCAAGAGGTTGCTCCACGTACACCTCCTCCTTGATTGGACCATTGAGGAAGGCGCTTTTCACATCCATTTGGTAGAGCTTGAAATCATGGTGAGTAGCATATGCAAGCAATATTCTAATTGATTCAAGTCTAGCTACGGGAGCAAATGTTTCATCGAAATCCAAACCTTCGACTTGTGAATACCCTTTGGCCACAAGTCGTGCCTTGTTCCTTGTCACCACCCCGTGTTCGTCTTGTTTGTTGCGGAATACCCATTTGGTGCTGACAACGTTCGCGTTAGGTCTTTCGAGGAGTTCCCACACCTTGTTCCATTTGAAGTTGTTCAGTTCTCCTTGCATCTTCACCACCCAGTCTAGATCTTTCAATGCATCCTCAATCCTACGTGGTTCTAAAAAGGACACAAATGAGTAATGCTCACAAAAGTTAGCTATGCAGGATCTAGTTGTTACTCCCTTTTGGATGTCACCGATGATGTTGTCGATTGGGTGATCTCTTTGGACACATTGGTGTACTCCTGGGTGTGGCACTTGCGGTCTTGTATCTTCATGATCTTCTTCTTCTCCACCGAGGTGGTTGCCCTCATTGACTTGTTGATCATCTTCGTCTTCTTGAGGTTGATCTTGTGTGGATGCTCCCCCTTGATCATTGGCTTCCACCTGTGGTTAATCTTCCTCATGCACATGTATATGTGGCTCTTGTGGTCGAACATCGCCCACCACCATTCTTCTCAATGCTTGACAAGGAACTTCTTCTCTATCTAGCACACATGGATCAACTTGCTCTTCTTGAGAACCATTAGTTTCATCGAACACTACGTCACGTGCTACTTCAACAAGTCCGGAGGTCTTGTTGAAGACATGATAGGCGTAAGAGTTCGGATCATAACCAAGCAAGAAACCTTCATAGGACTTCGAAGCGAAGTTTGAAGTCCTCGGCTTCTTATTCAAAATATAGCATTTAGAACCGAAGACTCGAAAGTAAGAAATATTTGGCTTGTTACCCGTGAGTAGCTCATATGATGTCTTCTTGAGTAGTCGATGAAGATAGAGTCAGTTTATGGCGTGGCAAGCGGTGTTTACCGCTTCCGCCCAAAACCGATCTGAGGTCTTGTATTCATCGAGCATTGTTCTCGCCATCTCTATGAGGGTTCGGTTCTTCCTTTTGGCAACTCCGTTTTGTTGAGGGGAATAAGGTGCTGAAAACTCATGCTTTATCCCTTCTTCGTCTAGGTACTCCTCAACTTGAGTATTCTTGAACTCCGTGCCGTTGTCGCTTCGTATGTTCTTGACCTTCAATGAGAACTCATTTTGGGCATGCTCGAGAAACTTCTTGAGGGTTCCTTGAGTTTTTTCTTCCCGGCTTGGCACGCGCTATAGGGCCTGTCTTTCTAAAAAACAACATCCTTCAAACCTCGGATGTGATCGCCCTTGAGGAGTTTTTGAAGATTCCTCATACCAACATGCGCTAGCTGTCTATGCCACAGCCAACCCATGTTGGTCTTTGCAATCAAGCATTGTCAAGTTTGGTTTTATCTTTGTTGAAGTCAACAAGGTAAAGCTTTCCCTTTAACACACCCTTGAATGCAATGGAACCATCACCCCTTCTAGAGACGGTCACACCCTCATTAGTAAATAAGCAATTATAACCTTTGTCACATAGTTGAGATATGGACAACAGGTTATAATCTAAGGAATCGACATGTAACACATGGAAAAGAGTATGTTGAGACGATATAGCAATTTTACTGGTACCGAGCACCTTTCCTTGACTATTGTCTCCAAAATAGATGTCCTCGCTTGGATCCTCATTTTCTTCATACTCAACGAACATCCTTCTTTCTCCGGTCATATGGTTGGCGCAACCACTGTCTAGCACCCATTTCAATCCACCGGAGGAATAGCCCTACAAAAACAAATCATGCCTTGGTTTTAGGTACCCAAGCTTGCTTGGGTCCTTGGAGGTAAGTCACAAGAGATTTGGGCACCCACACGTGAGACTTGGTGTTCCCATGGCGTGGCCCAACATAATGAGCATAAAATTTACCAAAATTAATCCTCATTAGAACATAGGATGCATCAAAAGTCCTGAATAATAGTTGTTGTTGTTTATGAACAGAACTAGTCCGGGAAACCGGACTTGTCCAAAGTACCGGACTTGTCCGTGTATGGACCAGACTAGTCCGATTATTGTATGTGTTGACTATGTTTCGCCTCACAAAGGCAATGCTCTCCTTGTTATTTTTATGGCTTCTAGCATATTGCTTTTCACCATAAGAATACCCAATGCCATATTTGACGTTAGGAGGTCTTGTGACCAAGTATGCACTACGTGGATATTAGATCTTCTCCTTGTCAAATATGCCACTTTGGGAAGGGTGCTTGTCCTTGGTAGAGGTTGACTTGTCTTTCAAGCTAGTGTCAATTTTAGCACATGAACAAGTAATAATAGCTTCAGTTTTAAGAGGTTGAGAAGGTGAGCTTGAAGAGGATGAGGGGTCACTTTGTTTGAGTTACTCAACTTGTACTTCAAGGATCTTGTTAACCTTGGATAGGTTAGCAAGTTCATCCTTGATGGTGGTGTTTGAGTCACTTAACTTCAAGCAAGCTTCCTTGCTCGAGGCTAACTCAAGTTCCGGTGACTTGCCTTGCTCCTTTTCAAGTTCGAAAAGCTTGTCAAGTTCAAGATATTCCTCCTTTTGGGAGATAATCATATCTTCTTGATGGTTGATTAACTTCGCAACTGTTTTCTTATCTAAGACAACGAGCATGTCTTCATTATCACTAGCAACTTCACTATCACTAGAATAGGAATGCAAGGAAGAGGATTTGTTTGTTACCTTTCATTTACCTTCCTTTGCCATGAGGCAAGTGTCGTTGCCCTTCCACGCGCTGAGGTTCGGGAAGAGGGTTGACTTCTTAGTTGTCTTCTCGATGGCTATGCTAGCCATCTCCTCTTCCTCTTCGGATGAGGACTCATCATTTGAGTCCCACTCCTTTCCCAGGTGCGCTTGTCTAGCTTACTTCTTATTCTTGAAGAATTTCTTGGGTTGAGGCTTAGTTTCCTTGGTTTTCTTCTTGTTTTCTTCATACGGGCAGTCTACTATAAAGTGGTCATATTCACCACATCTGTAGCATGCCCGCCTCAACTTTGGTCTTGGCTTCTCTTTGTATTTTCCTTCACTTGATTCTCCCCCTTGTCTTTTCTTCATCATTTTATTGAATCTCTTCATAAAGAGGATCATGTCCTCTTCATCAATGTCGCTGCTCTCGTCATCACTGTCCTCTTCTTGTTGAGCTTCTCGAGCTTCTTTAGACAAGGACTTGCAAGTGTACTTCAAAGCGACCCCTTTCTTCTTTGCCAAGGTGAGGTCCACAATCTCCTTGACATGCTTTGCCTGCTTTTCCATCATCTCGAAATCGATGATTTTCCCAAGCAGCTCATTCGGGGTCATTTTCTTGTACCCGAAGCTTTCTCTGATCATCGAGCACAAGGTGACATTGCGAGGCATGAAATATCTAAGGATGAGCTTCACCACCTTGTGATCGTTCCACTTCTTGCTTCCGTATGCTCGAACCTTGTTGATGAGCGTCTTTAACCGGTTGTACATGTCTTGTGGCGACTCATCTTCTTCTATGACGAATCTTCCCGATTCGCCTTCGATCATTTCTATCTTCACTTCTCGCTTATGACAATCACCTTCATGTGCAGTTTGCAATGTATCCCAGATTTCTTTCGCAATCTCGAGCCCATCCACCTTGGTGAACTCGTCCCGACTTAGAGAGGATGTAATGACTACTGCAACTTGAGCATTCTGATGAATTGCTTGCTCTTGACTTGGGGTAAGCTCTTTATCATCGTCCGTGATATCTATTCGTGTACACACAATGTGCCATAGACCGGGATTGAGTGAGATTAAGTGCATTTTCATGTTCTGCCTCCACATTGAGTAGTCATTGCTGCCGAAGTGTGGGGCTTTTCCTAGAGGAATATATAAGTAATGGCTATTGTTAGAATTAAGATGATCGTAGTTAAAAGGATATCGGGAGTAGTCGGTGTGACTACCCCCCTTCTTCTTCTTCTCGCCCTCGACCTTCACTTTCCCTTTTGAGAGAGCTTTCTTCCTTAGGAGCGCCTTGAGTTCAAGCATCTTCTCATCGTAATCCTCGATGTCTTGGATGGCATCGAGGAGCTTCTCCAACTTTTGAGCTTTTTCATCTTCAACCTTCTCTTGGTTAAGACTCTTGTGCACATCCTTCATGTCCGACATGTTCTCTTCGAGCGATTAGTCTCTTGCGAAGAAACCTGCTCTAATACCAATTGAATGTGGCCTAGAGGGGGGGGGGTGAATAGGCCTTTTTGAAATTTGGTCGGAACCTGCAACACTTAACAAGTGATCAAAACCCGAGATATCGGACTAGACCGGTAGAGTGCGGACTAGTCTGGTGCGTGCGGACTGAATTGATCAAGTTCGATCAATGATTTCAATACAAGCACAATACGCAGCGGAATATAGTATGTAAATTGAAAGTATTGAGTCAATGAAATTAAGTGTAGTACAAATTAACTTTTATTTGAATGTTTTAACGTAAGATGGACAAGATTAATCAAACCTTAGAATATGATATGAGAAACTTAAGAACAAGTTTGACACACAATTTTTATCCCGTGGTTCGGTTCCCATAGAGGCAACCTACGTCCACGTTGAGGAGCCCACAAAAGGACCGGGTCTTCATTGACCCTAACCTCATCGAATCGCCACGAAGGCCAATTCTTCTTCCACTATCACAAAGGGGCAAATCGCCAAGTTCAAGGGGTCTTCTCACAAGTTGAGGGCTCCCCAAGATTACAATTCAACCACCACCAAGAACACACTCGTAAGATCAACAATGAAACAACAAGAGTGTGTTAGAGATCAAACCCAAGAGCTCAAACGTGTGGAATTGTGTCTCTCCTTTGATCCAAAGTGAATCCTCAAAGGATTGATCTTTCTTGCATTGGATTGCGTGGATAGATGTGTTTTCTAGGCTCTTGGAAGGTGTGACGGCGCAGGGGGTCGAGAGAGATAATAGTTGGGTCGTGCACATCTATTTATATTAGGGGTTTTCAAAAGTTACCGTTAGGGTTTCAAGGGTCCGGACTAGTCCGTGGTGGAGTCCGGACTTGTTCGGTGTGCGGCGTGCAAAAAACCCTAAGTGTCCAGGAATATCGGACTTGTCCGGCTAGGATCGGACTTGTTCGATTTTAGTCAGAAAGGTTTTCGGACTTGTCCGTGATAATATCGGACTAGTCCGGTGTGGTGATACCCTTAGTGAATATAGGACAAGTCCGCACTTGGAGGACTTGTCCGATTTTAGTCAGAGGCATTATCGGACTAGTCTGGACATCATCGGACTAGTCTGGTGCAGACAAGTCCGCATTGGTTGTACTTGTCCGAACCTATCCAGAAAGGATATCAGATTATTCCGATGTATATCGGACTAGTCCATTTTTTCTGTGAAATGTGAAGTGTGTGGGGATTTTTTTGTGCTTGAGCTCTTGGGATGTGTTACACCAACACACTCCCTACACAATGATGTATTCTATTCAACTCTTGAGCTCTTTTCCGAATTGATCCTCATTCTCCTTTCTTTTTGGCGCTTTCTTCATTCTTTCATTAAGACCTGCGCTCATCTCAATAATGTGGTTAGGATCTCATTTGTTTGTCATAAATCAACCAAAACTCACAAGAGATGCCTAGATGCACTTTCATTCTCCATCGACCCGGACCCTCCCGGAGGGGTCCGAACCTTCATGCCGCGCTTCTCGGACCTTCCCGGAGGGGTCCAGAACTTCTTCTTGTTCAACCCAGATCTTGCTAGTAGGGTCCAGATCATCTTGGTTGGCCAGGTGAACCCCCTCAGGTGAATGAGGTTGATATCCTAGCATTTCGCCTTGAGATTCCATGTCTGTGGGCTGAGACCTGGACACGCCTTCATGTAACTCCGGACCCTCCCAGAAGGGTCTGGGCTCCTGGACTGGACATGGCTCCGGTCTTTCCGCGTCCAGGACCATGCTGACAACTTCGGCAGTTGCAGAAATGTAAAGCAGTAGAGACTCACCAGGATTCGGAGCTATCAAGATTGGTAGTGTGGTGAGAAGCTGTTTCAGCTCTTGAAACGCCTTTCCTGCTTCTTCAGACCAATGAAATGGTTCGGACTTCCTCAAAAGTTTTAAGAAGGGAAGCGCTTGTTCTGCCAGTCTTGAGATGAACCGGCTGAGCGCAGCTAGACATCCAGTTAACTTCTGGACATCTTTGATGCGGGTTGGGGGCCGCATATCTTCTATAGCCTTGATCTTCGCTGGATTTGCTTCAATTCCTCGGTGAGTCACCAAGAAACCTAAAATCTTCCTGGAGCTAATCCCGAAGACACATTTGTCCAGATTTAGCTTGGTGCACATGATGCGCACCTTATCGAAGACTGCTTGTAAATTGTCAAGGAGTGACTCCTTGTTCTTGATCTTCACGACGATGTCATAGCTCTCCAAATATTTTGTACATAGCTGGCACAAATGTTGAAGCAGCATTTTTGAGACCAAAGGGCATGGCAGTATAACAATACAATCCATCTACTGTTATGAAGGCAGTATGCTCTTCATCTTCCTTAGACATTTGGATTTGATGATATCCAGAATATGCATCTAAGAAACATAATATCTCACACCCGGAGGTGAAGTCCACTATCTGATCTATCCTAGGTAGTGGAAATGGATCCTTTGGACATGCCTTATTTAAGGTGGTGTAGTCGATACACATCCAAAGTTTCCCGCCAGCCTTAGGCACAACGACTGGGTTTGCTAGCCATTTTGGATGAAACACTTCCCGAATGAAACCAGATTCGAGCAACTTATTGATCTCCTGTCGGATGAAGTTTTGCCGCTCGATTGATTGCTTTCGGGGCTTCTGGTGTACAGACCGTGCATCGAGATAAATCTTCAGGTTGTGTTCAATCACCTCCCTAGGGATCCCAGGCATTTGTGATGGTTGCCAGGAAAACATGTCGACATTAGCCCGGAGGAAAGTGATGAGCGCGAGTTCCTATTTGTTGTTCAAACGTGCCGATATACAGGTAGTCTGAGCAGCATCGAAACCAATTTGGACGACTTTGACAGGAACATCGGTGTCGCTGCTTGGTTGCACATGAGGTGCAGAGGTAGAGCCTCGATGATGAATGCTTGGGGGGTTCAAAGCTGGCTCCTTACCGGATGCTTCCTCCTACACTGTAGCAAGCGCATAGAGTTCTTCTAATGCAGTAATTTCTGCAGTGCGATCTCCGCGGATTCGGATAATGCCCGCAGGTGTTGGCATCTTCAACACTAAGTAACCGTAATGGGCGGCGGCCATGAACCTGTACAAGGCTGGCCTACCCAAAATGGCGTTGAACGGCAGACTGATCTACGCGACGTCGAAGACCAACTTCTCGGTTCTATAGTTCTCCCAAGTCCCAAAGGTCACTGGGTGTGTGATGGAACCGAGAGGGGTAATGGCCCGCGGACCTCTGAGAAAGGTTGAGAGGGGCGAAGGTCCGAAGGTCAGAGCTGGAGCTTAACGAAGGCTTCGAAGCTTATGAGGTTTAACCCTGCACCTTCGTCCACCATTACATGGTGAAGTTGGATATTGTTAATGGTTGGTGACGCCATCAACGGGAGTTGGACAACTTCGATCATGTTGCAGGGGCAGTCCAAAGCATCAGAGATGATGGGAGTATCCATCCACTTTCGATGAGGCTCCGCCCTAGTGGTGGGAGTGGCAACGACCATGTCCCGCTGCATTGTCTTGAGGATGCGGCAAGAGGTGATGTCCCAAGAACCACCATAAATGGTGTTCAAGGTTTTTCGGCGCTCGTTGTCAGAGACGTCGGAGTCATCATCGACGGTGTTGTAGATAGCTTTCAAGACTTTCTTAGGGTCCTAAAAACCTAGCTCCTGTTCAGCCGGAGCTTCATCGACTTTTTGTTTTCCTTCCCGCTGACGGAAAGGAGCTTCTTCCCGGCGCTTGTTATAAAGCTCGGCTAGGTTCTGGACCTCTCGACATTCTTCCAGACTGTGTTTGTCCGTCTTGTGGATTGGACTCCACACTTTAGAGCTGCCACCATCCTCTAACGATGGTCGAGGTCGTTTCTCGGGGCATGGCCCCCGACCACTTGGAGCTGCAGCTGCCGCAGCGGAAGGTGCGCCAACCGACAACTTCTTCTTGCTGTTGGGTTTCTTTTTCTTTTTGCCACCTCCGGATGTAGTGGCTTCAATCTTGGTGTATTTTTTGTTGGCATGCGGAGGTAGTTTTGAATGCATTTCACGTCCCTCCGCAGCTTTGGCACATTTATCTACCAAGCTGAAGAGTTCTGTGACACTGGTGACTTCTTTTGTCGCCAGTTTCTCCAGCATCTTCTTATCTCAAACACCCTATTTAAATGTAACGATAACAGAAGAGCTCGAGACTAAAGAGATAGTATTCCGTACCTGAGAAAACCGCTGGATGAAGGATCGCAACGATTCCCCTGTTGGTTTGCTTTACAACAAATAGATCCAGTTTGTCAGGCCGGGTGTAAGAACTCCCGAAGTTGGCAGTGAATTGTTGGCATAGCTCCGCCCAACTATTAATGGAGTCGGGTGGAAGACTCATGAACCAGGACCTTGCAGTCCCAGTTAGAGCCACTGGGAAGTAGTTGGCCATCACGACCTCATCGCCCCCGCTGCCAATATAGCAGTGGAGTAGATTTGAAGGAATTCGACGGGGGTGACAGTCCCGTCAAATTTTTCCGGCAAATGAGGCTGTAACTTCTGTGGACATCTGACCATGCGTAAATGCATGGCCAGGGTAGAACAACCTCCTCCTACTCCCTGAGGAGCAGGGTTGTCCCGAGCCTCTCTCCTCTCGCGAGCACGCTAGATATGGACGCGACCGTCTTGCTGCCGATAACGATGATCCAGTTTTGACCGCAGGTCGTGAGTCAGAATCCTGGTGATGGTGTGAGTGCGTTGTGCCCTGGGAGGTAGCAAAGTCACCTGCTGGGATGCAACACGTCTCCTATGCTGTGAGACTTGTGGACCAAGTCAGCCTGACAAGGTCCATCGTTGTGATGGTGCTTGCCCCGAAAGGGGAGGACCTTGGTTGCTGATGCCAACGGCTGCAGCTGCAACCCGGTGGTCAACATCAGCTCTCCACTATTCCATAGCACCATGGGGTGCCCCTGGAAGCGGTGGGTGTTGTAAGAGAGCTCGCGCGGCAATGAGCACATGCTTAGGGTTGTTGTTTGTCAATGCAGTGATTGACGTAGATGCTCCATCTTGCCACCCAACATTGTTTGCCGGAATGGATGGCGGTTGTGGTGCCATAGTGCCTGTCGAAACAATAGTACCCACTGGCTGCTGCACGTTGGAGGGATTGCCTCCAGCAGGTTGTTCAGCGCGATTGCCGTTGGAAGATCCTGCTGCGGAATTCACCATCTTGAGATCTCGGGAGGGGCCCCCTACCTGGCGCGCCAAATGTTGAAGTGTAGCAATGACACTTCTCCCGGTACTACTAAAGTGTAGCCTGCGAAGGTTCTTTTTTCGGTTGGGGCACACAGAGATCAGGATCAATATGGTGACACTAGAGATTTACGTGGTCCAAGCCGCCTGAGCGTAATACCCTACTCCATGGGGTGTGTGTTGTTGTATTGAGAATCACTTGGAAGCGTAGTGTATGGCTCAACTTGGAGTGTCCCTCTGTATCGTACGGCTCAGTCCTTTTATAGTCCAAGTACTAACCGTTACATCATTTGCCTGGCCCGACATGTGGCCCTGACATATTTAATAGCCTAATACACTGTCTATGAGTATTAAGCATGGTTAATAGTGAGATAACTTGTCCGCCAATGTATTCATTGGTGATGAAGGTCCGGAGGCTCCACACGTGGCAACTTCAGAGCTTCCCCTTGCGGGGAGGTAGCTCCGGAACCGCTATACACGTGTCAGCACTGGAGCTTCCCTCTGTTGGGGGTTAGGTCCGGGGTCGTTATACACGTGTAGATCGCGGAGCTTCCCTGTATTGGGAGTTTAGCTCTGGATTTACATTACACGTATCAATCCCCGGAGCTACCCATATGAGGGATGCGAGTCCGATGTAATATGACATGTGGGGCCTGACGAAACCTTCAACTTTGACAGGTAGAACTCTCTTGCACTTCTTGCGCTACCCGGTACGCAGGGTACCGACAGCTGCCCTCTAGGAGCCGTTTCCATGTTAATGACGTCCACTAATTGCTCATCAAGTTAATGGCATTTATGGCAATAAATCATGCACTAATTCTCTATTAGTGCAAAACGGTTCAAATTTTGGAAGGATACAAGTGGCAAAAATACACTCAATGCAACCATGCCACGGTCGCGAGTCGCAAGTCACAGGTCACGCGGAAGAACACGCGATAAATCGCGGATATGCGCGCACGCGTGCGTGTGTGTGAGTACATACAGCCAGGCCCCTCATTATTGATTTCTCTATTCAGCCATGGGTATGAGGGCTACTATTGAAGTTGGTTTGCACCACCATGAACTAGCAGTATGAGACTAAAACCAACAACCACATTGCTTTGGAATTTCTGCTGAATGTGCCACTTAAATGGGCCGAATTCCAACAACCCCCACCAATTTCAAAGCAAGGAATGAAGAATAAAAGATCACTATGTTGTAGTATTGTTTTATATATCAGTCTTTCGGTATAAGTCCCGTACGGGTTGAACTTATACCTAGAATAACAAGATACATCTTTCCACGACTGAAGAATGGACTATGCCTTGAATTCTCAGCCTTGTGTGTAAAGATTTCACTTGAAATCAGAACTGATACTAGGCTGCCAGACAACCTCACCTATATGGAGTGTTAATGGTCCGCTCCCGTATCTTCTCAAGAGGTTTTATGATAACGACCTATTCTCATGAACTGCGACCCACAATTAAGCTCAAGTAGGTGTTTTCCTTCAAGATATCGTGTAGGCTAATATCTTTATAACGGAAAACATTAAAGCTTAATTTATGCCAACCTTTCATACAGTAAAGAGTAC
The DNA here is from genome assembly GCA_036927565.1 of Tuctoria greenei. NCBI lineage: Eukaryota > Viridiplantae > Streptophyta > Magnoliopsida > Poales > Poaceae > Tuctoria > Tuctoria greenei. The sequence continues at coordinate 76,126,554 of JAYESD010000003.1, read as the reverse complement.
TTGGTGTCATTTAAACATGGGTACATTATTTATTTATTTATAATGTACTCTTTGGTTACATTAGTCAACTTGTTTTTCCTAGTACCTAAATCACGGGATGTCCGATCAAAAGGACAGGTTACCGCTGTGATGTAACTTCAGGTGGGCCTCATACCCATGTTCTTAGACATCACGGAAATCACATTCTGTGATAATCTTTTTGTGAAGGATTCTGCCAGATTATTTAAACTTTTCACATAGCTCGCAACTATAACTCCGAAGATTTTCATCTTTCTAACAGATTTCAGTCTACACTTGATGTGCTTGTTGGACTTTGAATTATCCTTTGTATTCATAAACTAAGCATTGATTGGTTATCACAATAAATTAGGATAGGCGGTACCGGCTTTTCAACGGAAGGCAAGTCCAACAATAGCTCTCTTAGCCATCCAGCCTCATTGGTTGTTGTTTCTGGTGCTACAAGTTCAACCTCCGTGATAGACTTTGTTAATACAGTCTGTTTATAAGACCTCCATGAAACTGCAGCACCTGCAAGCGTAAACACAAAGCCACTCGTGGCCTTCATCTCATCCGCATCTGAGATCCAATTGGAATCACTATATCCCTCCAACGCTGGTGGATGTCCCGTGTAGTGAATTCCAAGTGAGGTTGTGTCTCTCAAATAGCGAAACACTCGTTCAAGTGCCTTCCAATGATCATCTCCTGGGTTTGATGTAAACCGACTGAGTTTGTTCTCAGCATAGGAGGTATCAGGCCACGTGGCACCAGCTAGATACATAAGGGAACCAATTATTTGTGAATATCTCGATTAACCATTTCCCTCTCCCATGAATTTTTGAAGCTTGATGCTTGCATCATAGGGAGTTGGAGAGACTTTGTAGTTATCAAAGCCAAAGCGAGAAAGAATTTTCTCCGCATAGTGAGATTGATTTAGAGTGATTCCATCGTCACTTCTAATCAACTTTATATTCAGAATTACATCTGCCGGTCCCAAGTCTTACATGTCAAAACATCGAGACAAGAAAGATTTGATATCATCAATCACACTTGCGCTTGTTCCAAAAATTAATATTTCATCGACATAGAAGCACAATATTACTCCCTAACCCCCACCACAACGATAGTACACACACTTGTCCGCCTCATTCACGCTGAATCCGACTGATGTTAAAGTGTTGTCGAACTTTTCATGCCATTGTTTGGGTGCTTGCTTTAGACCATATAGGGATTTTATTAATTTACACACTTTATTCTCTTGCTGGATGCTCCATATATATTTCTTCCTCTAATTCTCCATAAAGGAAAGCCATTTTTACATCCATTTGATGGACAGGTAAACCATAGGAAGAAGCTATCGCTAGCAATACTCTAATGGTGGTAATTCGAGCAACAGGAGAGTATGTGTCAAAGAAATCCTCTCCTTCTTTTTGTGTAAATCCCTTGGCCACAAGTCTAGCCTTGTACTTCGCAATAGTACCATCCGGCTTCAATTTCTTTTTGAAGATCCACTTACAGCCAATTGGTTTACAACCACATGGACAATCAGTGATCTCCCAAGTCCCATTTAACATGATGGAGTCCATCTCACTACGGACTGCCTCTTTCCAATACTCTGCATCTGGAAAAGCATATGCCTCTGAAAGAGTATTGGGCACATCATCTACAAGATAAACAATAAAGTCATCACCAAAAGATTTCACAATCTTTTGTCTCTTACTCCTATGAGGAGATTTAGGATTGACTAAATTGTTATCTTCTCTGGATGGTGTGTGTGTTTCGTTGTCTGATTGAGGTGGTGTGTAATCCTCAGGAGCAGTTGTAAGAGTATGATTATTTTCATTATAAGATGTGCTACCTACTGCTCTCATTGGAAATATAATCTCAAAGAATGAAGCATCTCTAGATTCCATGATAGTGTTCACATTTTGCTCTGGAGTATAATTTTTAACAACTAAAAATCTATAGGTTGTATTGTTATGTGCATATCCCAGGAATACACAATCTACTGTTTTAGATCCAAGCTTTCTCTTTTTTCAGCTTAGGTAGATTATCCTTTGTCAGACAGCCCCAAGTCCTCAAAAATTTGACGTTGGGTTACCTTCCATTCCATCACTCATATGGAGTGATTTCTCCGTTTTTAGTCACTACTCTATTCAGGACAAAATTTGCTGTCAAAATAGCTTCCCGCCACCATTCATAGGACATATCGGTGCTCTCTAACATAGTGTTTATCAAATCTTGTTAGAGTTCAGTTTTTCCTTTCAGCTACCCCATTAGATTGAGGTGAATATTGTGGTGTCACTTCATAGATAATACCATGTTCATTACAAAACTAATAGAAGTCATTTGATGTATACTCTCCTCCACGGTCATCGCGCAACCATTAAATTTTCTTCTCAAGTTGGTTCTCAACCTCGACCTTATAAATTCTAAAGTAATGTAGAGCTTCATCTTTAGTTTTTAGAAGATAAATATAACACAAACTAGTAGCATCATCTATAAAAGTCATGAATATCTGTTGCCTCCTCTAGTCAATATACCATTCATCTCACAGAAATCAGAATGGATAAGGTCTAAAGGTGCCAAGTCTCTCTTTTTCTCTAAACTTTTGAATGGTTTTCGAGGTTGTTTTGCTTGCACACAAGATTGGCACTTTGATCCTTTGACAATATTAAACTTCGGAACAAAATCTAATCTGGACATTCTAGCAATGGTGTTAAAACCAATATGACAAAAACGTGAGTGCCATACATTAGCTTCACAAGCTTTATTAATCACAGATGCAAAATTCAAATTATAATTCATATGAAAATTACTTAGGCGGAACAAGCCTCAGCTCACATAGCCTTTGCCTATGAAGTTTCCAAACTTGGATATTACAACTTTATTTGACTCAAACACTAACTTAAAACCATCTTGACATAACAAGGAAACACTAGTTAGATTCCTGTTTATTGTTGGAGCATGTTGTACGTTCTTCAAATGGACAGTCTTTCCTGAAGTGAGCTTCAGTTCAACCGTACCAACACCAAGAATAGAAGCAGCTGATCCGTTTCCCATCAAGATGGTGGAAGACCGTGTTCCCTGGTAAGAAGAAAATAAAGACACATCAGAACACACATGAACATTGGCAACTGTATCAACCCACCAATCTAAGGATTGTATAGCTGAAAAAACAAATGGTAAATTACCATACCCGGAAGGATCAGCTTCACTGCCGTTGTTTTTGCCAATGATCACATTCATAGTCTTCTTTTTCTATTCATCATCTTTGGTTTTGCGGTGACGACAGTCTTTTGCAATATGCCCTTCTTTGCCACACACAAAACATGCTCTGTTGTCTTTCTCATTCTTCTTCTTTTTGAAGTTAGTAGTTTTCTTGGCTTTATCACCAGTTTGCATCTTACCCTTGTTGTTATTTTGTGGTTGACCTTTTTCTGCATCATGTTTGCACTAGCACCATTCTCTGCAGCAGCATATGTGTGAGGAGCGTCCTTTGCCCTTGCTTTTTCCTCCACATCGAGGGCTATAGTCAAATTCTCAGTAGAAATATCTTCCCTCTTGTGTTTTAGGCTTGTGGCAAAATCTCTCCAAGAAGCAGGGAGTTTGGCAATAATGCCTGCTGCCACAAACTTGTCAGGCAAGACACATCCCAAACTTGCAATCTCTCCGGCCAACAACTGTATCTCGTGAACTTGGGAAACAATAGACTTTGCAGCATCAATGCTGCAATCAAAGAATTGCTCATAAGTGTACAACATGCGATTGACTTCAAAGACGACATATTTGCGCTCCAGTGCTTCCCATAGCTCTGTGGGATCTGTGTAACTCATATACACATCATAGAGATTATCAACCAAAAGGCATAAGATGCAACCAAGTGAGGAGTCACACACTGTTGGATAGGTGGCGGTCTGATCAATCGTGAATGGCATTACTGAGTGAATCACCCAGCACAGCCCCATCGACATAAGCCAAAATTTGACTTTAGTCTGCCATCTACGAAATTTTTTGCCACCTCCAAACCTCTCAGGTTTCATTGCATCCGAAGCACCAGTAATTGCTAGGATAATAGAATAAACACAATAATAAGGTTTCTGGAATGTTGGAAAATTGCGTATTATTCTAAATCCAGATTCTAAATTGAGGCAAGTTTTACAGATATTCAAAACTGCAATGTGTACATTACAGAGCAGTAGGTAGATCAACACAATAAAGACTAGCGGAAACATATGGACTCACTTCGGATTCATCGATGTAGATGTTACAGCTCGTCCGTGTGACAGCGCAGATCGACTCAAACTGCTTCGAGCGGTCGCGCAGATGCGCTGCCCAGAAACCTTATCGTCGTCCCTCGTGCAGGCTTCTCGACGACAACGGTTGGAAATATCGCTCACCCTCCTCCTTGGTGCACGCCAAGGAAGAGGATTGGTGAAGTTTTGATAGTTCAAACACCACAACACAACTTTCCAAAAGGAAGTCGAATAGATGGAAGATATTTTTTGTGTGTTGGAAACCTGAAAGTCTTCAGGGCCTGATATAGGCATGGCTGCCCTCTAGGAGCCTTTTCCATGTTAATGATGCCCACTAATTGCTCGTCAAGTTAATGGCGTTTATAGCAATAAATCGCGCACTAATTCTCTATTAGTGCAGAACGGTATAAATTTTGGAAAGGATACAAGTTGCAAAAATACACTCAATGCAGCCACGCCACAGTCGCACGTCGCAAGTCACAAGTCACGCGGAAGAACACCCGAAAAATAGCGGATACGCGCGCGCGTGTGTGTGAGTACATATAGCCAGACCGTCATTATTGCTTTCTCTATTCAGCCATGAGCATGAGGACTACTATTTAAGTTGGTTTGCACCACCATGAACTAGCAGTATAAGACTAAAACCAAGAGCCACATTGCTTTGAATTTCTGCTGAATGGGCCACTTAAATGGGTTGAATTCCAACAATCCCCCACCAAAGCAAGGAATGAAGAATAAAAGATCACTGTGCTGTAATATTGTTTTGTATATCAGTCTTTCGGTATGAGTCCTGTACGAGTTGAACTTATAAGTAGAATAACAAGATTCATCTTTCCACGACTGAAGAATGGACTATGCTTTGAATTCTCAGCCTTGTATGTGAAGATTTTACTTGAAATCAGAACTGATACTAGGCTGCCAGACAACCTCACCTATCTGGAGCATTAATGGTCTGCTCCCATTTCTTCTCATGAGCCTTTATGAAAATGCCCTATTGTCACGAACTACGACCTACATTTAAGCTCAAGTAGGTGTTTTCCTTCAAGATATCCTGTAGGCTAATATCTTTACAACAGAAAACATTAAAGCTTAATTTATGCCAATCTTCCATACATTAAAGAGTACTTGGTGTCATCTGAACATGGGTACATTATTTATTTATTTATAATGTACTCTTTGATTACATTAGTCAACTTGTTTTTCCTAGTACCTAATTCATAGGATCTCCGATCAAAAGGACAGATTACCGTTGTGATGTAACTTCAGGTAGGCCTCATACCCATGTTCTTAGACATCACGAAAATCACATTCCGTGATAATCCTTTTGTGAAGGAGTCTGCTAGATTATTTACACTTTTCACATAGCTCGCAGCTATAACTCTGGTGATTTTCATCTTTCTGACAGATTTCAGTCTACGCTTGATGTGCTTGTTGGACTTTGAGTTATCATTTGTATTCATAACCTGAGCTAGCATTGATTGGTTATCGCAATACATTAGGATAGGTGGTACCAGCTTTTCAACGAAAGACAAGTCCATCAACAGCTCTCTTAGCCATTCAGTCTCATTAGTTGCTGTTTCTAGTGCTACAAGTTCAGCCTCTATGGTAGACTTTGTTAATACAGTCTGTTTACAAGACCTCCATGAAACTGCAACACCAGCAAGTATAAACAAATGCCACTCGTGGCCTTCATCTCATCCGCATCTGAGATCTAATTAGAATCACTCTATCCCTCCAGCGCTGGTGGATATCGCGTATAGTGAATTCCAAGTGAGGTTGTGCCTCTCAAATAGCGCAACACTCGTTCAAGTGCCTTCCAATGATCATCTGCTGGGTTTGATGTAACCTACTGAGTTTGCTCATATCATAGGAGATATCAGGTCGCGTGACACCAGCTAGATACATAAGAGAACCGATTATTTGTGAATATCTCAATTGATCTTTTCCCTCTCCTATGAATTTTTAAAGCTTGATGCTTGCATCATAGGGAGTTGGAGAGACCTTGCAGTTATCAAAGCCAAGGGCGGGAATGAATTTTCTCCACATAGTGAGATTGATTTAAAGTGATTCCATCCTCACTTCTAATCAAGTTAAATGAGCCGAATTCCAACAATTACTGCTGAAAGGATACACATGCATTAGCATTGTTGGTATCAAAGATCCTGTACGTCCAGGTGTCATGCAGTCCGTGGCAACTTGCCCGTCGCATTGCGGTTTGAACGGTTACAGTTACAGGAGACAACATAAATACAGCAAAAACAATTGCCCGTGAATGTGATATACATTCAGAGGATGGCCTCGCAGTTGAAGATGTTGGATTCAGCGAAAAAAATCCTAAAGAACTCCTTGAGCTGATTCCAAGGACGGAAGTTTGTCATGTACCTATTGTTAAGCTACTTTGTGTCAACCGGTTGATCTCTCTTTGTGCTATCATGTGAAGCCACTGTGCATGACCTAAAAACTTACTGATGAGGAATGGTGAACAATTAATTTATATTTTAATATACTTTAATACCTATTATTTATCTTTATATTGCAAATGTTGATCCATCTAAGAAATTATGATGCGAGAGTATTCCTGTGCATTGAAGGTACTGGCCCCATCTTCACCAATTGATAAGCGTACACTGGAAACATTTGCGTGTTATATTGCTTAGTGGTTCCTAATGGCCTAGATGGATCTGAGTGCTTGAATGGAAACAATTTCGGATTAGAGAGAACAAAGACATTTAGGGAAAAATATTAGGGTTACCTTCCGGTTTGGACAACGAGGAGGCCACGGGGTGCTTGGGGGAGTAGAGGCTGAGGTCGATAATGTCAGGGCTAATGTGGATCTCGACGGCTTGTAAGGCGGCGCGGTGTGAGACTTATGTGTGCTGAATACATTAATAATTAAAATAAAGGTGAGAGTTTACATTCAAAGTTTTGAATATTGCTGAAAGACCTGCTTCAGATTGTCCGAACTTTTTCTCAAGTGACTCGCACGTGTTTATCGCTTCGGATTGTCCAAAGTTTCACTTATAGGAGCTGGACGTGAGTCAACACGGTTGATCTTTACAAATGTGTTTTTGGGAGTAACATTTACTGTTTACATGGTTAGGACTGTCCGAACTTTCCGACACGGTATTTGCACGTGAGTTTCGGATTGGAATGTCTGATCTTTTGCCTTTATATTGCAACACCGTTTTTAGTCGATTCGATAATTCTATTTGCTGAAATAATTGAGCGGCGGATCTGTTTTTAACTTGCAATGTTTCAAACTTGCCTTTTGACTTATGGAAAGTTTGCTTAGTATTCTCTTACTAAGTTTTTGATGTGTTATGGCTGATTATGGTGGTTAATATTTTGCTATGGTTTGCAACATGCTTATGTGAGGTGCTCACATAAGGTGTTGTGGTTATCGGACTAACTTGAGTCAAGTCAAGAACTTGGGTTCGCAAAGTTTTGTTGTTTATTGATGTGCAGGTGTTGCTTGAGGTCAAGACATGGCTGGTGATGGGATCCATTGAACTAGTCTTAGATAGAAGACGAGGCTCAACAACCAAGTTCAGAAGGAATTGTGTTTGAGTTGATTGGAAGGTCATGCAACATGTTTGGGTCAAGAACAATGCATATGAAGGTATCGTGGATGTTGTTGGAAAGTGTTTGCATGTGTGAAAGAGGTGCATGGACATGACAACATTGTTCCAAGACATGATGAGGAGATATGGACGTGAAAATCTGGCTAGAAAGGTCCAACCGGGTGGATTATGCCTCTGAGCTGGTTATGGTTCGTATATGGAAAGTTTAAAGTTTTTTCGTTAGATTTTATGGTGAGCACGAAGTTGAGTTGTTTTAGGAATGTTTATGACGTTTATAAGGTGTTTGGAAGTCTTAAGATTGCTTCTATCTGCATATAGAAGAGTCTTGAGTAGTTATATAAAGTTTTGGTTGAAACTGATTAGGAGTAGGAGTCCTAGTTGAGATTGAGTTGACCTAAGGGCTTGTTATATAAGCAAGGGAGCCAGAGCTCGTGGGCAGATGACTTTGGCCTATTCCTCTTGTGTTTCTTTGAATAAAATTTCATAGTTTAGAGGATATTTGATGTCTTGTTCGCCTGACTTGTTTTTGTTAAGTCTTTCTTATCGAGTTTCTGCGCTGCCCGACCTTTCTTAGATGTTTTGATCGTAACTCGCGTTTTACAGATCCAATTGATATGATTCTTTTTGTGTTCTCTTCACAACTCAATACTCTATCATATATGAAAATTTCACAGTCATTGGATTTATAGTTTCTGTGTTACACGAGTTTCTTTTCAGCATAGCAGAGCTGTTTGCTCTCTATTAGAACAGATTGACCTTTGTTCAGAGTTTTGGTCATAACTTGAGTTTTACTCGACATTCTCTCATTATTCTTGTTGTTGTGTCTTTGTGACTTGATTCTCTATGATCTATGCTGATTTTTCATGTTTTAAACACGTTGGAAATACTCGCACACATGATTTCTCTATCAGATTGATTTTCTCCCGAGGGGTTTTCATTACTTCCGCTGAAAAGGTTTAATCTACCATTCACCCTCTTCTTGTATCTTTTCACGTGCTCTTCGATCCTACAATTAGTATCAAATCCAAGATGCTCTAATCTTTGTGTTTACATGTGTTTTGACTAATCGTCATAGAGAAATACTCCGCAAAACCTTGTGTTTAATGGCATTGATTTTCAAGTTTGTAAGGCACATATGGAGGTTTACATACAGGATCAAGGCTTCTCTATATGGGAAAAGGTGTACAATCCTTCGACATGTCACCAAATCATCAAGTCACAACTGCAAACATGAGAGACGTCGACAACAACAATAAGGCACGAAACTTGATCATACAAGGATTGACTCAAAGCGACTTCGATGGTGTTGCACATCTCCAATCTGCGTATGACGTGTGGAAAGCACTATGTGACTACTACAAAGGCTCCAAAATGATCAAGGAGGTAAGGCAAGATATGTTCAAGAAAGAATAAGTGCGCTTCAAGATGCAACCCGGTGAGTCAATCGATGACCTTTTTGCTCGCTTTAATAAACTTCTCAGCAACTTGCATTGCGTCAATGTTAATTATTCATATGCTGAAAATGCTAGGTAATTGTTAAGTGCATTAGACATGTCTACTTGGGAGATGAAAGTTACATCTATTAGTGAATCTAATGTCATGAGTACACTTACTTTGAATGTTCTATATTCTAAGTTAAAAACTTATGAACTTGACATTATACTACAAAAAAATCTTAACAAGTCTCTTGCATTTGTTTCACAACGTGACATGCCTAGTTCTAGTCAATCTTCATCATGTGGTACAGTTGCTTTGCTGTCCTCCCTAACCCTTTAACATATTGAAGAGTTTCCAGATGAGGAGCTATTACTTCTCTTTACTCAATTCTCAAAAGCATTGCAAAATGTGAGAACTAGAAGGAGAGGAAGTGGTGGACCTCAACGATGCTTCGAATGCAGTGAGTTTGGACATTTTTGTACAAGTTGCCCTAACCTTTCAGGTTCTACTCTTCGTGATGATAAGCAAACAAAGTTCAAGTGATCCTATGCAAACAACAAGAAGAAAAAGAAGGGTTTTACAGGTCATCAATTGGTAAACAGTTTTGTCTCCGCACTTCAAGAACTTGGCTCGAGCAATGTGGATATCGAAAGTGACAAAGATGAAGATAAGTATGGAGAGGTAGAACACAACAGCGACGATGAAGAGGTATGTCCCACTTGCAAAGAAATGTGTGATGCTATTTCTCGTGCCACTATTATAGTCAAGAAAAAGGACAAAAATTTTAGGGACAATGCTGTTAAAATTGAATCACTAGAATCTAAAACTAATCGTTTAAAATCTTTGATTCCTAGTGATGATTCTTGTTCCTCATGTGAATTAATATATGAACAATTATCCTCTTTAAGGAGTGTGCACACCTTCACACATGATACACTTGAGCTTGAAATTGAAAAGAAAAGAGAGCTTGCTGCACTTAATGATAAAAACTTGAAAGATGCTAGCTGTTCAACAATTGATTTGCATTCTTCACTACAAGGATTCCGATTTATTGCAACGAAAAAATTCGTCGCAATAGGTCTTTTTTCATCGCAATAGGTCATTGTTGCAACAAAAAAGAACGTGGCGATAGCTTTTACGAATCGTTGGCATAAGTCCCATGGCAATAGGTTATTGCGACGATTTGACATTCGTGGCAAATAGTATGGTATTGCAATGATTTCACATCGGTGGCAAATAGTATGATATTGCAACGATTTCACCTATTGCGACGATTTAACGTATTGCAATGATTTCACATTCGTGGCAAATAGTACAGTATTGCAACGATTTCACATCGGTGGCAAATAATATGGTATTGCAACGATTTAAAGTATTGCGAAAATTTAACGTATTGCAACGAATAGCATGATATTGCAACTATTTCACATTCGTGGCAATAATATGTTATCGCAAATATTTCACATTAGTGGCAAATAGTATGGTACTGCGACGATTTAATGTATTACAACGAATAGTAGGTATTGCAACGATTTTCACATTCGTGATAATAGTATGTTATTGCAACAATTTCATAGCCATGGCAAATAGTATGGGATTGCAACGATTTAACGTATTGCTACAATTTAATGTATTGTAACAAATATCACGATATTGCAATGATTTCACATTCATGGAGCAGTGGCAAATAGTATGATATTGCAACAATTTAACGTATTGCGATGATTAACGCATTGCAACGAATCTCACGATATTGCAAGGATTTCACATTCGTGACAATAGTATGGTATTGCAACGATTTCATATTTGTGGCAAATAGTATGGTATTGTAACGATTACACATTCGTGGCAAATAGTATGGTACTGCGACAATTTAACGTTTGTGGCAAATAGTATGTTATTTCAACGATTTCACAAGCGTGGCGAATAGTACTGTATTACAACGATTTCATATCCATGGAAAATAGTATGGTACTGCAACGATTTCACATTCGTGGCGAATAGTATGGTATTGCAATGATTTCTTATCTTTAGCAATAGATTCGTAATGCAATGCTTCCTGATCTGTGGCAATAGGTTTGTAATGCAATGTTTTCAAATCTGTGACAATAGGTTTGTAATGCAACATATTCTGATATGTGGCAATACGGTTGTAATGCAACGTTTAATGATTTGTGGCGATAGAGGTGTAACACAACATTTTCTCATCTGTGGCAATAGCGTTGTAATGCAAAGTTTTCTGAGTGGTGGCAATAGCAGTCTAGTGCAATGTTTTTTGAGTCGTGGCCAAATGTTTTTACTGCAACGTTTTGTAATTTGTGGCAATAGCTTCCTATTGCAACAATTTATCATTCATGACAAGAAATTTGTAATGCCACATTTTATCATTAGCGGTAGTAGAATCCTAATGCATCAGGTTTGAAAATTACTGACAACAGAATCAATTTGTTCGCACATGATACGTATGTCGAGTTTAACAATAAACATCCATCAATTGATGCAACACACACAACAACACTCAAGAATTATTAATGTGATGTTGATGCATACAGTTTGCCTAAGAAGACCAGGACTAATTGGAACAGGTGCCTTTTCTTGGCCCTTTGTGCAATAGTTACTAGCTGCTGTGTACCTGTTCATAGAATCTCCATCATTTTGCGCATTTGTTGACGGCTATTATATACCAATTTCATCCGTCAATATAACTCAATTATGTGAAGGAATTGTCATTTCTTGCACACATCAACTTTCTATTTAACCTATTTCCACTTGTCCTTGGAGAAATAGTGCATGCGGGAATTATTACAGGAAATGAGGTAAAAGAGGGGGAGCAATATAAATACCATGCCAACCAATCAAGCGACAACATGTGGCACCACATGGATCAAATGGCCCACAAACAGAAGTATCTGAGGCCATCCAACGGTGTAGCACCAATATCAAGGAAAGGGAGCCACCTAACAGTGACCTAGAGAAAGCACACGCGAAATGGTTCAAAGACCAGGTCGGCCGACCCCCTTGTCGGTCGACCTAGTCCTGGCGCCAAACTCGGTCAGCTTCCACGTGTTGGCTCCTCACAGCTTGAAGAAGTCACTGGTCACTGATTCACAAGCTTTTGGTGGCGGGAAACGATCCTTCTCCACCTATAAATAGGACCCCTACCCTCACTTCACACACACACACACACACACACACCACTTGAGTATTCATCCATTGTATCCACTACTTTTCATAGGTTTAGAGGAGTATAGGTTGTTGAGAGGCGAGCCTCTAGTCCATAGTCCAAGTAGGAGAGGAGTAGAATGAGTCTCTTCCCAATTCCTAATTGGGAAAGGTATGGTTCTCATATTTCTATTTGTATTTGTGACTTTTCTCTTAATAAAGATGTTATCTTTAGTCTTCTATTTTTCATATACTTGCATGAAGCGTTTCTTGTTTGATTGTGGATTCCATATATGTAGTAGGAGTAGTATTTATGATTATGCTATACCATTATCATTATACCATCATAAATACTACAAACCCCCACTATAGTCTAATTAGCTATGACATGATTATGTTAATATGAATCACTTATGATATGGATTATGTCGGTACCCTGGAAACCGTATACCCCTTGAGGTTACAAAGATATCAAGGAAAGGTCACCCACTTGACTTTAAGACCTTCGGAGGCCCACATGTCAGATGTAACCGGACCCGCTTCTCCAACATGGTTAATCCCAGGGTCGCCACGTGTACTATCAAACCGGAGCTACCGCCCACAAGTGGGAAGCTCCGGGCCATGTACCGAAATGGCACCTCCGGACTTAACCCCAGACCGAGAGAAGCTCCGGACCTAACACGTGTCAGGTAGCTCCGGAGCTTCCTGTTTCCCACAGTATGCTCCAGAGCTGCCACGTGCCCACCCGTCGGAGCTTCAACCTCTGACCTCCGGAAGACTTCATAACGGCTCCGGATCTTCAAAGGGGAATCAAGGACTTCAAGACCCGATTAAGTGTCATTAATACCATATTAATGACACACGGTCGGATGACCTTAATTACCAGTAATGGTGCTGTCAAAGCCCATTACCCGGTCATTAAGGGCAATTAAACTTGTTGAATGAATATCAATACTAGTAACCACCGGGGCCACATGTCCGGCCAGGCTAACTTGTAACGGCCTGCCCTTGTACTATAAAAGGACAGGCCGACTACGAACTCGAGAGAGAGGCAACACACGCGCCATAAACGCTCAACACAAGCTCATACAGCTAATACAACACCAACACACCCGTGGAGTAGGGTATTACGCTCAGGCGGCCCGAACCACGTAAACTCCAGTGTCTCCTGCGTTATTTACTATTCACCTTCTCGAATCTCCGCGCACCCACACCGAACATCAAACTCCTCTAACACTTTAGTAGTGTCGGGAGATCTGCCGGTTCCAAACCATCGATAGTTGGCACGCCAGGTAGGGGGCGCCTGAGGTTTTGAGAATGGTGAACTCAGCTGCTGGATCATCCAACGGTCAACCTGCTGCTCAGGCTGTTGGGGGCAATCCCCCCAATATGCAACCACCAGCAGGAGCCTCAACACCAGCAGGAGTCACACTCCCACCACCACCGCCTTCACCAGCAAATCAAGCTGGGCAACGCGATGGTGCGCCGGCGTCAATCACTGCGTCGGCAAATCATGACAACCCGGAACACGCGCTCCATGCAGCGCGTGCTCTTCTCCAACGCCCACCACCTCCGGATGCATCCCGGGATGCACTGGAGCAGTGGAGGGCCGATGTGGAGCATTTGGTTGCAGCAGCAGCCGAACGCCTCAGCAACCAGGGTCCTCCTCCTTCAGGATGAGTCCCGTCGCAGCAGCGGACTTTGTCTGGTAGACTTGGTCCGCACGTTTCCAATAGCAGGAGACGTGCTGCGTCACAACAAGTGACGTCATTGCCCTCCGGGGCACAACGTACTCACACGGTATCCAGGCTTTCGACTCATGACCTCCGGGCGGAGCTTGATCGCCGATACCTCCAGCAGGACGGCCGAGTCCATATTGAGCGTGCCCGTGAAAGACGGGAAGCTTAGGACCTTTCTGCTCCTGAAGGAGTGGGAGGAGGCTGCTCAGCCCTGGCCATGCATCTGCGTATGGTCAGGTGGCCACAGAAGTTCCGGCCTCACCTGCCGGAAAAATTCGACGGGACTGTCAATCCCGCCAAATTTCTTCAGATCTACTCCACTGCAATCTTGGCAGCTAGAGGAAACGAGGCTGTGATGGCCAATTATTTTCCAGTGGCCTTAACAGGGACCGCCAGGTCCTGGTTTATGAGACTTCCACCCAACTCTATCAACAGTTGGGAGGAGCTGTGCCGGCAATTCACCGCCAACTTCAGGAGTTCATACACCCGACCAGGCACTGAACTGGACCTTTTTGCAGTCGTGCAAAAAGGGGGAGAATCCCTGCGATCATTCATCTAGAGGTTCTCTTAGGTACGAAATACTATCCCTGCTATCTCTAGCGCCTCTGTCATTGTGGCATTCAGACAGGGTGTACGGGACAAGAAGATGTTGGAGAAACTGGCGATCAAGGAGATCACCAGTGTCACGAAACTCTTCAGCTTGGCTGACAAATGTGCCAGAGCTGCGGAGGGCCATGAGATGCACTCCAAACCAACCTCGGAGGGCCACAAGAAATCCTCCAAAGAAGAAGTCGCTACCTCCGGGGGTGGCAAGAAGAAAAAGAAGACCAACGGCAAGAAGAAGCCGTCGGCCGGCACATCCAACGTTGCAGCTGCTGCAACTCCGGGTAGCCGGGGGCCACGCCCCGAGAAGCGACCTCGACCGTCTTCTGAAGATGGTGGCAAACCCAAAGTGTGGTGTCCCATTCACAAAACGGGCATCCACAGTTTGGATGACTGCCGGGAGGTCCAAAACCTGGCCGAGCGCTACAACAAGCGCCGGGAAGAATCTCCTTTCCAACAGAGGGAAGGAAAGCAAAAAGTCGACGAAGCTCCGGCTGAAGAGGAGTTAGGATTTCAGGATCCCAAAAAGGTCCTGAAGGCCATTTACACCTCCGTCGACGATGATTCTGACGTCTCTGCGTCGGAAGACCATGAACACCATTTTTGGTGGATCATGGGACATCACCTCCCGCCGTGTCATCAAGACTATGCGTCGGGATATGGCCGCTGTAGCCCCTACAGTCAGGCCGGAACCTCATCGGAAGTGGATGGACGCAGCCATCACTTTTGATGCTTCGGACTGCCCTCGGAGCATGGTTGGAGCAGGACAGTTACATTTGATGGTATCTCCTACCATCAACAACATCCAGCTCCACCACGTCATGGTAGATGGAGGTTTGGGGCTTAACCTCATAAGCTTCGAAGCTTTTACTAAGCTTCAACTCCGACCTTCGGATCTCCACTCCTCTCGACCTTTCTCCGGAGTAGGTTCGGGGGCCATTACCCCACTTGGAGCTATTACTCTCCCTGTTACCTTCGGGACACGGGAGAAGTACCGCACCGAGAAGTTGGTCTTTGACGTCGCTCAGATCAACTTACCCTTCAATGCCATCTTGGGTAGGCCTGCCCTGTACAAATTCATGGCAGCTGCCCATTATGGCTATCTGGTGTTGAAGATGCCAACGCCAGTAGGCGTTCTCTGGATCCGCGGAAATCGTACTGCCGGAGTAACTGCTCTGGAAGAACTCCATGCACTCACCACGGCGCAAGAGGAGGATTCCAGGCAGGAGCAAGCTCCAAAACCCCCGAGCATTCGTCAACGAGGCTCGACTTCTGCACCTCGTGTGCAGCCAAGCGGCGACACCGACATCCCCGTCAAAGTCATCCAAATTGGTTCCGATGCCGCTCAGACAACCCGTATATCAGGGGGATTGAACGACAAATAGGAACTCGCACTCATCACTTTCCTCCGGGCTAACGTCGATGTGTTTGCTTGGCAACCATCACAAATGCCTGGGATCCCCAGGGAAGTGATTGAGCACAATCTGAAGATCTACCCCGATGCCCGGCCTGTGCATCAGAAGCCTCGGAAGCAATCTGTAGAGCGACAGAACTTCATCTGACAAGAAGTGAAGAAGTTACTCAAAGCTGGATTTATCCGAGAAGTCTTCCATCCAAAATGGCTGGCAAATCCAATTGTTGTGCCCAAGGCCGGCGGGAAGCTTCGGATGTGCATCGACTACACCACACTAAATAAGGCATGTCCAAAAGATCCATTCCCACTACCTAGAATAGATCAGATAGTGGATTCCACCTCCGGGTGTGAATTACTGTGTTTTCTAGACGCATATTCCGGGTATCATCAAATCCGGATGTCTAGGGAAGATGAAGAGCATACCTCATTCATCACAGTAGATGGATTGTACTGTTATACAGCCATGCCCTTTGGTCTCAAGAATGCAAGTTCAACTTTTGTACGAGCTATGTACAAAACTTTTGAAGAACTCATAAGAGACATAGTGGAAGTGTACGTCGATGACATCGTGGTCAAAGTCAGGGACAAGGAGTCACTCCTGGACACCTTGCAGGCTGTCTTCGACAAGCTGCGGGCCACCCGTACAAAGCTAAACCCAGACAAATGTGTCTTCAGGGTTAGCTCCGGAAAACTTCTTGGTTTCCTGGTAAGTCACCGGGGCATAGAAGCTAATCCGGCGAAGATTAAGGCCATTGAAGACATGCGGCCACCAACCCGCATCAAAGACGTCCAAAAGTTGACTGGATGTCTAGCAGCCCTCAGCCGGTTCATTTCAAGACTGGCGGAACAGGCACTCCCCTTCTTCAAACTATTGAGGAAGTCCGGACCATTTCAATGGTCCGAAGAAGTAGAGAAGGCATTCCAGGAACTGAAACAGTTCCTCACCACCCTACCGATTCTGGTAGCTCCGAACCCTGGTGAGCCATTGTTGCTTTACATTTCAGCAACTGACGAAGTCGTCAGTATGGTTCTGGTTGCGGAGAGACCAGAGCTACCTCATACTCAGGAATCCAGACCCCTTCAGGAGGGTCCGGAGGTACCTGAAAGCGAGTCTGGGTCCCAGCTCCCAGACTCGAATCCACAAGAAGTTACTTCAGGAGACCCAGACCCCTCCAGGAGGGTCCAGGTCGCTTCTGAAGAAGCCCCGGGTTCCTCCAGCCAGGACCCGGAGGTTCCCGAAGAAAATCCGGATTCATCCGAGAGGATCCGGGTCAGTGAAGAGGAAGCTCCGGACCCCTCCGGGAAGGTCCGGACCATTCAGCGCCCAGTGTACTTCATTAGTGAAGTACTACATGATGCCAAGACTCGATACCTAAAGGTGCATAAGCTGCTCTATGCAATTCTTATTGCCTCCAGGAAGCTTCGCCATTACTTCCAAGCTCACAAAGTCTCAGTGGTGACCTCTTACCCACTTCGAGCAATTTTGCATAATTCCAATTCAACTGGGAATATTGCAAAATGGGCAGCGGAATTGGCTGAATTTGATCTTGAATTTATTTCAAGGCAAGCAGTCAAGAGTCAAGCATTGGCAGATTTTGTGGCAGAATGGACTCCCTCTCCATCAAACCCTGGGGGCCCCAGTGAGGAGAAGACGGAGCATCAAGCTCCAGCCTTCACCGAGCCTCACTGGACCCTCTACTTCGACGGTTCCATGCAGAAGTAGGGGGCCGGAGCTGGAATCCTTCTCCTTGCACCGACCGGGGAGAAGGTGAAATATATGGTGCACCTTGACTTCAAGGCGACCAACAACATGGCAGAGTACGAAGCACTCATCTATGGAGTAAAGGTGGCACTGTCATATGGTGTCAAGCAACTGCTGGTCAAGGGAGATTCGCAGCTCATCATTAAGCAGGTGAAGGGTGAATGATCCTGTAATAATCTCCTGCTAGCTGCTTACCTCCTTGAAGTCCAGAGGCTTCAGAAGGACTTTGAAGTCCTAGATCTCCACCATGTTCAGCGTGCCCACAACGCTGAAGCCGACGAACTATCGACGAAAGCGTCAACCGGAGCTCCGGCTCCTGACGGAACTTTTGTCCGGAGGTTGTCGAAACCCACAGCTCAGCCTGCCGAACTGAGCGAAGGGGGCGAGATCAGCATCCCGAAGCTGATGGTCCCGAAGGCCCTGTTACCATGGCAGCCATCAAGGGTCGTAGGTGCTGCCGGAAGCTCCGAGCAACCCAGCACGCAAGACTCAAATGCTCAAGTTAGTTCTGATGCATGGATCTCGGAGATCCGGAACTACTTGAAAGACAACATCCTTCCTGACGATGATGTATCCGCTGACCGGGTAGTCAGATTGGCTAAAAGATACACGTTGGTAGAAGGGGATCTCTACCGGCGCGGTGCCAATGGCATCCTAATGCGGTGCATCACAAGGGAAGAAGGCTGTGAGCTCCTCGCAGAAATCCCTGGAGGCGAGTGTGGGAACCACGCGTCTTCCCGCACGCTGGTCGGTAAAGCCTTTCGACATGGCTTCTACTGGCCTACGGCACTCCAGGATGCAACTGAGCTGGTGAAAAAATGCAAAGCATGTCAATTTCATGCGAAGCAAATTCACACATCGGCTCAGCCCTTACAAATGATACCTCCTACATGGCCTTTCGCTGTGTGGGGGATGGACATCTTGGGACCTTTCCCAAGAGCCGTCGGAGGTTACAAGTTCCTGTATGTCGCCATTGATAAGTTCACTAAGTGGCCGGAAGCAACTCCAATTGTGACAATCAACAAGCAATCTGCTATCAACTTTTTGCAGTCCATTGTATGCAGATTTGGAGTCCCAAACAAAGTCATCACTGATAATGGGACCCAATTCACAAGCTCTGCATTCCAAGGATATTGCAAAGACCTCGGCATACAAGTTTGCTACACTTCCGTAGCTCACCCAGCAAGCAATGGTCAAGCCGAGAGAGCAAATGCTGAAATCCTTAAAGGACTCAAAACGCGCACCTATCAGCGCTTGAAAAAACATGGTGCAAACTGGATTGAAGAGCTTCCGCCCACTTTATGGGCCAACAGGACATCTCCAAACTGGTCAACTGGAGAGACACCCTTCTTTCTGGTGTACGGAGCAGAAGCAATCCTTCCTCCGGAAATCACCTTGGGTTCACTCCGGGTCCGGACCTTCGACGAAGCCGCGCAGGACCAGCTCCGGCGCGAAGACCTAGACCTCCTTGAGGAGGGAAGGTGCCAAGCAGCTGTTCAGAATGCCTGATATCGCCAAGCCCTTCGGCGCTATCATCAGCGGCATGTACACAACCGACAGCTCGAGGAAGGCGACCTGGTGCTACGGAGAAGACAATCCAGAGAAGGGTTAAACAAACTCTCCCCCGGCTGGGAGGGACCCTTCCGAGTGATTAATGTATCTCGTCCCGGAAGCGTTCGCTTGGCTACCGAGGATGGGACACCTCTCCCAAATCCTTGGAACATCGAGCACCTCCGTAAGTTCTACACTTAATACCACAGAGGTGAGTCTTGAGTAACTTGAGATGTATGTTATAGAGTCATTGTACAGAGTCGGGTAGTTCCTCCAGGAGAGCAGCCAGACCTTTCCCGAAAGGTCCGCAAAGTTCATGCAACACTTGTCACAGTCTCCGGACTAAAAGTGTGGCTAACTACCCTGGGTCAAACGAGAAATGAAACACGCTTAGCCTGGTTCCGTACCCTAAGAGTGTACTTGTTTCCCCTGTACCCCGGACCTATAATGAAAGACATCTTCATGTGAAACAGACTCCACGTGCATTTATTTTGTACAGGCTCAACATTTTTTATTTTTCTCTTTCTTGTCTATAACGAAGACGTGCTGTTCTTAAGAAATTTTAGTTCGATCGGTTTATATACAATACGAGTTGTATTGTCAATTCTTTTGGATTCAAAGATTGTTCCTGGCCAACTCGCCTGAAAGCCGCCAAGCAATTCTAGGGCCGGAGTGTGCTATCGACTTTGCCTGGTCAAGCACCCTAAGTACGCCACTCTACCTACACCCCGGCAGGCCGAAGTAAGGCGAGTCCAAATACAATTGAATCCGAAAGAAAAGGCAATGTATTCTATTGTGTCTAGAATCACGTTTGACCTAAAACTTTCTTGAGAATCGTAAGCCGCGACGAAGTTATAGACAAGAAACAAATTTTACTATTTTTCTTGACTTCAGTGTGCAGGAAAAATAAAATACACGTTGATGGAGAAAAGCCGGAGCTAACAAAGCTCCGACTCCCCTAGGTGGTTTGTAATCGATGTTACGCATCGAAAACAAGCATCACCGGACTAATCAAGCTCCGGTAAAGCTAGGGGGGTCAACCGTCGACGCTGAATAAAAGATGGTGAGAAGACCCCGCAAACGGAGTCTGCTGCCAACAAACTAAGTGCTGGCAAAGGTCACTGCCGGAGCTACTAGGCTCCGACACCCCGGAGGACTAACTATCGATGCCCTACGCGTTGATAGAGACTATTGCCGGAGCTACTAAGCTCCAGCGATAGACAATGCTGGAGCTTCTAAGCTCCGACAACCTCAGGGGGCCTTCACTATCGAAGACTTCGAACCTAAATTCTACAAGTTTGGAGCAAATGAGTCTTCAACAAAACGCAATATCCTCTTGGTACATGTTCACAATCAAATTGTGTACATCTACCAGGGGGCCAAGTGAAGACAAAAGCGTTGAAGACAAAAAGTGAAATTCACAAAAATTTGGGGATTTCATTCATCTGGAGACAAGGAATTACATCTGGAGACAAGGGATTACGAAATTGAGGAAGAAGAAGAGAAAATACAAGTGAGAACTATAGAGATGGTCCTAGACCCTATGGAAGAATTGGGTGCCCTTCTGGGCAACCTCCGATACGTTGGCTCGGGTAGCTTCGCCTTCTCCTTCGACGGGACCTTCAAGCACAGGGTCCAGAGGAAATTGGGAGTTCCGGCTAGTGTAGCACGTCAGCACATATTCTGCGACGTTCTTCGCCAGGGATTGCCCCTCAACCTCCAATTGGTCCGCGATGACATCGCCCACCTTGGAGAGCTTGCTACCTGCTGAGCTCAACGCCTGCAGCACTAGGTCCGGCTCTGGCTCCGGATCATCCGGGCGCACGGGGCTGAAACCCATCGGTGTCAGCGCGTCGTTGGCCTTGCCCAGGAACTCCCAAATCTGTAGGGAGTCCGCAGTCCTCAAGCCCTTCATTTCTTCCAGGGATCTCCGGCGGTCGACCAGGTCCTTCTCTCTACCCCTCACTTTCTTCTCCCTGGCAGTAAGGGCACACTCTTGTTCGTAGAGTTCCTGCCCTCGCACCCAGACCTTCTCCTCTTCCTCTTGGCAGCGCTCTTCCAATTTCTTGGCGCGCTCCTCGAGACCCTTGTCAGCCAGAGCCACCTTCTCGGCGAGCTCCTCCTCCCTCCTCAGGACGTCATCCTGCAGCTCTAGGAGTCTCTGCTCTTCATCCTCGAGCCGTTTCTCCCTCTCCTCAAGTGCCTCCCGGCGCTTGATGAGTGTAGTGTTAATGGCCTCAAGCCTTTCGTGGCGTTCATCGGCCGCACTATTGGCTGCTTTGGCTTGATCGTAGATCTCCCGGGATTGAGCGTCGAGGGCGCGAGTCAAACTCTCCCTGTCATCCAGTAACTTGCCCCAGTACTCCAGGCGGATCTTCTCCCGCTTGATCCACTCTTTGTTATCCGCTAGCCTCGATTGCGCCAGCTTGGTCTCGAAGTAGAGCCGGTTACGCCACCGCCTAAGGGCTTGGCGCTCCTCTTCAAGATCCTTGCTGTCATGGAAGAAGGCCAGTTGGACTTAACGCAGACTGGAACATGCGTTGTCAATAGACAATGACAACGGGATAGGTTCCGGACCTGCTGGGATCTCCTCCGCTGGTTCCAGCGGGTTTTCAGATACAAAAATTGGGTCCCACTCCACAAGAGTGGTCCCCTGAGTCTCCATGGAACTAGGGCCGTCCTCCGGGATGGCCTCAGTCGCCATCGAGGAAGGTCCCGCCACCAGGTCTTCGTTCACCCCCTCGGGCAGGGGGCCAGCAACTTCGCTTGGGCACTTCGGCTCGGCCGTGAGTACCTCCGACGTCATCACTTCCGGAGCAGGGGCCGCTTCTGGCTCCGGCCTTGGCACCACCTCCGATGGGGTCTCAAGCTCCGTCACCTCTTCCACAACCGGCTCGGGAGCCGGAAGATCTTCAGCCTCGATCGGCCCTGCGGCCGGAGCTTCAAGAATGACCGGCTCTGTGACCGGTGCTTCGGAGGTAGCCGGCCCAACTGCTGGAACTTCCTCAGCTTCCGACACGCGCGCCAGGACTTCAATCACCTCCGGCTCGACTGCCGGAGCTTTGACACTTTCAGGCTCCAAGGCCGGAATCACAGCTTCTTCCGGCTCAACGGCCGGAACTTCCGTCATTTCAGCACCAGGACCCGGAGCTTCAACCTCCGGGGCAGGTGCCGCTGGCGCATCTTCTCTCCCATGGTCCGGCGCTACCACGAGAGCCTCTGGGGATGGGTCGAGGTCCATGACCACGACAGCCGGCGCCGGAGCTGTCGCAGCTTCAGCCACCACTTGGGGCGGCACTAGGACCGGAGCAGAAGCTTCTGCCCTCACAGCTTCAGTTGCTGTGGCTGAGGGTGGAGCCTCACTCCTCTTCTTGGGAATGCTGAAAATGATGGACGAGGAAACATAAAAAAGCAATCACTACAGCAAAACAATTGTCCAAGGTAAAGATTAAAAATTACCTTGGGAGGCTTCCGCACCAGCTTGCGTGGAATCTTTTTCCCGGGCGTTCCGGGCTGGTCATAGCCGGTGTGGAAGCTCCGGAAGGCCCCCCGAAACTTGTCGCGGCCACGGGTGTTTCCCGGGTCGAGGCCCCCCTCGATCCGGAAGAACCCCCGGACCTAGAGGCCTCCACCGGCCTAGGTGCTGGAGTCGAGTGCCCGGAGCTAACACCCTGGGAGGACCCCACTGCAGGAACAGTCTCTCCCCGGGAGGACCCCACTACGGGAACAGTCGCCGCGGTTGTGTAAGACCTTCCCCTCCGGGGAGAAGGGGCCGATGCAGAAGTAGCGGGCCTGACGGACCTTCCGTCGGCGTACTGCAGCTTCCGCTTCCGGCTCACGAGTTCATCCGCCAGCTCCTTGCCCTTGCCGACGACCTCCTCCCTCGACTTCAGAGCTGGGTCGGAGCCACCTTCAGACACTCCAGGGATCGCTACCCTGGTAGTTGATCTTCTCTCGACGACACCAAGGTCGTCAAGCATGGGCATCTTCCGCCGGAGCTCCCTACTGAACTCAACTTCCACGTTCAGAGGAAGAAAAGCCGATGGCGGAGTCAAGTCGTCACCCTCGACGTCGATGCCGTGCTGGAACTTCTTGAGGTGGAACTCCAAGGTTTTCCCCACCATGTTGGACTTCAACCCGGTCTCGACCCGGTCGTCGTCCATCACGCTGTTGAGAGCCCAAGCGAGTTTCTCCCTCTTTTTCAGCGGTGCCCACCTGTTGACCAGGAAGTTACAAAACACCGCTTGAGGGGTTAATCCCCCCTCCACGCACCGGTGAATCCTGGTCAGAACAGGGTCGAAGGCGTCCGCCAGCACCGGAGCTTCACTCCAGATCGTCGTGTCAATGTTGGGGAGGCCTTCGGGCAGCTCCAGCCTCTCGTGCTCCTCCACCCGGATGACTATCCAGTCCTTCTTCCAGTCATCCCACTTCCCAGAGGGGAACGACCGGAGGTACTTGAATGGGCACTTCTTGCGCTTCACAAAGTAGTAGAAGCCAAGATACTCAATGCTCCTACCGGTGGTGTGGACGATGAAGAAGGTCCGGAAGAGTTCGATGCAGGGGGGATGCCCACCCACATCTCACAGAAGTGGACAAAGATAGACACGAGGAGAATGGAGTGAGGGCCAAGGTGGTACAGCTGCAGACCATAGAAGTCCAGCAGCATCAGGAAAAAGGAAGAAAAAGGTGGGATCAACCCCACCATGGCGTACGAGGAGAAGTACACCATTTCGCCGGAGTGCTCCTTCGTAAACGGGAGCTCCCCACCGGTGCGGACCGAGCGGTTGAAGAAGTCCGAGGACCACCCCATGAGGGCCCGGACCTTCTTCAGGTCGCCATCGATCTTCAAGCGACTCTCGCGGAGACCCAACTCCATCGCGGCACGGCTAGGCAAGAGAAGAAAAGCAAAGCACAAGTTGGGAGATTGAGCGCAAGATCAGATGGGAGGTGTGAAGAACTCCTGATGGTGCGTGCTTTCCTTCTTAAGTAAGCCCTCGCAACGCTTGGATGGAAACCACAAGAAAGTCGAAGATACCATTCAAAAATTCCACCCAGCCGATGACAAGGGGGCCCGGGACCACTCCAACGATCAAGTCGAGGTTCTTACCCAGGCGAACGGTTGTCATCAAGAGGCGGGAAACCCGAAGGCGGCGACCTGACAAGGCACGCGGAACCGATACGGTTTCCGTATCGGGAACTGGCGACCTTCAATTGCGTGAGATCCGCACGCCAAAGATCTCATCTGCCGCACGCAGGACACGCCACGTGGCGAGGATTTAAATCCAAACCCTCGCCAACGGCACCTCTGAAGACCTTTGAAGACTCAGTTCAAAAGTCTCGAGGATGGACCCACCTCCGGCAGAATGACTTCACCCCAGTGGTCTTCTATGGAGGTAGGTCCAGGATTCCACTGTCGGTACCCTGGAAACCGTATACCCCTTGAGGTTACAAAGATATCAAGGAAAGGTACCCACTTGACTTTAAGACCTTCGGAGGCCCACATGTCAGATGTAACCGGACCCGCTTCTCCAACATGGTTAATCCCAGGGTCGTCACGTGTACTATCAAACCGGAGCTACCGCCCACAAGTGGGAAGCTCCAGGCCATGTACCGAAATGGCACCTCCGGACTTAACCCCAGACCGAGAGAAGCTCCGGACCTGACACGTGTCAGGTAGCTCCGGAGCTTCCTGTTTCCCACAGTATGCTCCGGAGCTGCCACGTGTCCACCCGTCGGAGCTTCAACCTCTGACCTCCGGAAGACTTCATAACGGCTCCGGATCTTCAAAGGGGAATCAAGGACTTCAAGACCCGATTAAGTGTCATTAATACCATATTAATGACACACGATCGGATGACCTTAATTACCAGTAACGGTACTGTCAAAGCCCATTACCCGGTCATTAAGGGCAATTAAACTTGTTGAATGAATATCAATACTAGTAACCACCGGGGCCACATGTCGGGCCAGGCTAACTTGTAACGGCCTGCCCTTGTACTATAAAAGGACAGGCCGACTACAGACTCGAGAGAGAGGCAACACACGCGCCATAAACGCTCAACACAAGCTCATACAGCTAATACAACACCAACACACCCCTGGAGAAGGGTATTACGCTCAGGCGGCCCGAACCACGTAAACTCCAATGTCTCCTGCATCATTTACTATTCACCTTCTCGAATCTCCGCGCGCCCACACCGAACATCAAACTCCTCTAACACTTTAGTAGTGTCGGGAGATCTGCCGGTTCCAAACCACCGACAGATTAACATTAGTTCAACGATGATTTAGTCCATTGCCTTAGGATGGCTTGTGCCTAGGCTTTTAAGTTAATTACTTAATATGCTAGCATGGTGCTAGGATAGATAAGTAGCGTTGAATGTCTCGTAGACCCACGAATTGAAGAGGTAGGCAGTAGGTGCTGACAACCCTATCTGTCATTTGTAATCCTCCAAGTTCGTCTTTGCCACAGGCTCTTGGCGGGAGTCGTCCTAGTGTTGCTAGGGGTAAACCCGTGCCCGATGTGTTAGTCTAATTAGCATAATAATTCATAATTATTATGATCACTAGTAAATAACTTAGGCTATGTATATGTATATGTATATTAGAAGCACCGTAGGAGTCTCTACCAAATTCTTAGCCTAGTCCCTCCTTACCTCATCTACCCCCCTTAGTATAGAATGCTCTTGTGTGTGTCACACTACCTCCAATTATCAATTATCCATCCTTGCTAGAACCTTACTTAGACCAACCTAGCCTCTCCATTTGATGATTGCTTTGCTTCCACCTAGCCTTCCTTTGGGAAAATATAAATGACACCCTTTGGGAATACTCTAAAAGGGAAAATGCTACATCGATAGATTCCGTGCGCTTGCGGACTTACATTTGTAATTAAAATCTATTAACAAGCATTTCTGTCACCCCTGCTAGGGATGATTTGTTAGTAGTGCGTAGGAAATATCAACAAGCATTTATGGCGCTGTTGCCGGGAAAGGCAGCCGAAGTATTGCATGACTGAGTGAAAAGGATAGGATCCTGGTAGTTTTTAGTAGGATAACCCTTCTTTGTTTTTGCATTTTATGTGAAAACAGGGTAGTGTATGTCTGATTTCCACTTGTCGGAAAACGTTGTTGAAGATCTCGAATTCCTTCCGAGAGATCGACCTCGTGTTGTTACTCCTGAGAAGCTTCGAGCGGCAAAGCAAGCCAGTGCAAGCACACCAACAATCTAAACGCAAATGGCCCAGAAGACCCTTTGTGAGTTTTCACTCCCTCTGCTAACAATGTGCCTGTTGGGCCCACTGTTAACACGGGAGACGTGAACTTCGAAATCATGACTGGCCTGATCACTATGGTGCAAGCCAACCCATTTTGTGGGAAGGCTAACGAGGATGCAAGTGCTCACCTGTAACAGGTCCTTGAGATCTGCAACACTTTTATGATCAAGGAAGTATCTCCTGATGCTGTTCGTCTTAGGCTGTTTCCGTTCTCTCTTCTTGGGAGAGTGAAGCAGTGGTTCTACGCGAACCAAAGTGCTGTAGAAACTTGGGAGAAGTGTTCTACGACATTCCTTGCCAAGTTTTTCTCATTGGACAAGACCAATTCCCTACGTGGAAGAATTTCCATCTTCTAGCAAGATGCCAAGGAATCTATTCTCGAGGCTTGGGAAAGGCTTCAGGATTATATCCTAGTCTATCCCCACCATGGGATGGATGATTGGCTAATTATCCAAAACTTCTACGACGGGCTGATCCCTTTTGTCCGTGACCATGCCGTTGCTGGAGGAGCCTTCTTCTCATTGACGGTGCCCAAAATTAAATATTTGATTGAGAAGATGGTGTTAAACATTGGTTGGAGCAACAAGCGTCTCCATAGTTGCCAACGAGGCATGCACACCTTGAAGGAGGTGGACATGATCACTGCCAAATGGGACCTCCTTATGAAAAAGATTGATGTACAAAGCAATGGTGAGGTATGTGGCAATGCCTATGCCTTAGACTCTCACATCAATTGTGAAGTCAGCGGCAACATGGGCCATTTTGGCAATGACTGCCCAGAAACTCGTGATGATGCGTTATACGTAGCCAACAATGGAAACAACAATGGCTATCGTCCAGAAGGTCAAGGGTGGGGCCAACCATGCCCATTCTTTCAAGGAGGGTACAACAACAATGGCAATAATGGAAATCAACCCAACTTGAGAGAAATTGCCATTGGCTAGCTGAAGATCAATGATGCCCTATCAAAGAAGTTTTCGTCTAATGACAAGACCCTAGAGAGCATAAATGCCAAGATCGAAGGATTATCCTCGGCCTTCAAGAATCAATTGAGTTTCAACAAGATGTTGGAAACTTAGTTGGCTCAACTGGCAGCTACTGTTCCTCCAGTGGAGAATAGCAAGATGCCAAGACAGCCCGAATCTCCCGTGGAAAATGTCAACATGATTTCTCTACAAGGAGGCAACTGACTAAAGGACCCTGGATGTCCTACAATATCATGCTCGATTGGGGCTCACCACGTTGACAAGGCCCTTTGTGACCTTGGAGCAAGTGTGAGTGTGATGCCCAAGGTGGTTTTCGATCAGTTGAACTTCATGGAGCTTACTTTAATACCAATGCAACTCCAACTGGCTAATTCTTCAGTCTGTTATCCGACGGGTATCGCTGAAGACGTTCCAGTGAAAATCCGGAATTGCTTCATATCCGTGGATTTCGTGGTTCTCAACATGGAGGTCGAGAAGGATACGCCGCTCATTCTTGGGCGCCCGTTCCTTAGCATCGCAAAGGCTCGCATATATGTGGGAGGTGGAGAAATACACTTCCATATCAATGGCAAGGAGGAGAAGTTTAACTTTCACCCAAAGTTGGAGCAATGCTCCATGATCCATATCAAGTATGGGCCAAATGTTAAGCACATTCAAGAGGTCAAAATCACACCTCCAAAGGTGGACCCGTTCATTGCATTCATGAGGAATTTGATCTATGCGGAGAACCCGTCTTATCGTCCATCCCGACACCCCAAGAAGATGGAGAAGTCCATGCCTCACCAAAGACCCAAGTCCACCAAGCCGCTAAAGAAAGAATGGTGGAAGAAGCAAGACAAGCCGTCCAAGTTCATCCCTCCGGGCCCGGATGTCAAGAAATGAAGAAGGAGGAATGACCATCTCATCGGACGGCGGTGAGACCTAGCCAATAGCTTAAATTGGTAATTATACTTATCCTTGATTTTCCTTTTCTCTTCATTTGGTTTTCCCCATTTAGTCTGATTTTCCCCACTGCATATTTGGTTTTTCTTAGTATGTTGAGAATCTTATATTCTCAACTATCATTTTTATTTCCTTATTTCATAAAAAGAAAATTGTTGGGTTTTGAAAAAGGAGTTTTTATTCAAAAAACAATTTTTCTGAGCTGCAAAAGTGGTAATTCACCAATGTGCCAATTCCATAGCCGTTGGGGAGCCACCTGCCAAAAGGGAGAATAGGGGGGCCCACTTTTCAGTTCGGCCGACCCCCATGTTCGACCGACTAGGGGAAAGAGCCATTTTGGCCCTCTCTCCTCCAACGGCTATACTTGATTCCCTAGTGACCGTCGGGGAGTGCACACTATAAATGGTGGCCGTGAGAAGCACTTCTCCTCACACTTCACCTCATTTCATACCTCCCCAAAGTCACTCTTGATCACATTGTTTTTCTTGCTCTTCATTGAAGTACTCTTGCCCAAAATCCAACTCAAAAAGATTTGCTTTTATTTTCATTTGCAATTTACACTCAAGCTCTTCAAGGGAAAATTTGTCAGAAGTTTTGCTTTTGCTAACATGACCTCTTTCAAGTTTTTGCCTTGTGGTGTTCTTGCTTGTTGTGGCCATGAAAGGAATGAAGAGGTTGTTTGTAAAGAGGAAGGAGGTTGCAAGCTCAAGCCATGGTGGAGACTCAAGTGCACACCTCTCTTCCGTTTCTACACCAAGTTCACGGAGGAGGAGTGTAGGTGAGGATACTCCCATGGGTGAGAGAAGCAACCTGCACCAACTTCTTCATGACGACGACCTAGACATACATAGTGAAGTTGAAGACCAAGCACGTAAGATCCTCCAATATCGTGAGTTTTCTCATACGAAAGCTTATGATCCGGATTTGATCTCCAATATAGGTATGGATTCCGAATTTTTTCCATTTGGCGTGCACTAGGATGGGAAAACTTTGCTCACATAGAGGAGAAAGTTTCATGCTTCCTCTCCATACAATTCCTTTGCACACTCAAAATAGGATTTGATGGTATTACTTTTGGATTATTTAAAAAATAATACAACATCCTATGGAAAGAATAAAGTGAAATCCTAGGCTTCCATAAACGTTGTTTGCTAGATGTTGACACTTTACCTAAGTTTAACAAACAAAGTTTTTGACAGGATTCAACTAGTGGGGTCAGATGTAGTGCACCTAGAAATAGCCACTTACACAACCCTACTTTACGCTTCATGCATAGATGGGTGGCTATGACTATGTTCCCTAGAGAAGACGTAAGGGTAGTGCGTGAAGATGAGCTGAAAATTTTATTTGCCATGATTAAAAAGATAAAAGTTGCTCCAATTATTGCCATGATGACACAATGGTTAGATTACATTCCAAGAATAGGGCTAATTGAATGCACTTCATTGATTACTCGTATTACTACTAGGGTAGGAGCACTAGAATATTCTTCATCTGAGTATATTGAAAATGAAAGAGAATTAATTAATGAACATTATTTAGTGCAAGAACATACCCTTAAGCACGATCAATATGGCTCTTTGTTATTTCATTATCCTGGCTTTGTCAATGAAATTCAGTTACCTAACCCGGATTATCATTTGTACAAATGCCGGAGGCTAACCATTGACCTTCTTCCCGTCCAGGAAGCCCGAAGAAGTAATGTATTTGGCAGGGTAACTAGAAGCCATACAAGGAGAGCGGCCATGCCCCTGAAAACCTCCACGGTCCATGAGTACGAAGAGGAAGAGAACCCAATGGGTGATGCACCCGGATGGACTCAACCTCCATCGTATGAGACCAAAGGTTTGTCTTGGCATGGATGGCCAGGTGCCACATGGGAGCCACCCCCTATCCACATCAAGCTCTAGCAACTTGCCTCCAACATCCATGAGAAGATGTCATTCCTCTTCGGCTAGAAGTCATCGTGCCTATAGCCAAGGAATGGCGGGTCTCACTAGACGTATGTAAGAGCTTGAAGTGAGAACAGATGATATCTACGACACTCTCCAAGGGCATATCCAAGATACCCAAGACTGGCAACAACACATGAACGCTCAATTCACCAACTTCAACTCCATGCTACAACAACAACAAGCCGATCTCGCGGGATACTTCCGTCATCAAGGGTTCAACCCTCATCACGGAGGTGAGTGAAGAACAAGTTTGGGGGAGGACCCCCTGTGACACCCGATTAAAATGAATCAAGCATAATGCATATGTGTGCCAAGGATGTTTAACACACATACACAAAGTTATTCACAAACGGTAAACAAATTATAACCATGTCTCGAATAATAATACTAATAATAGTACCTTATTACAAACCAAATAATCTCGAATACAAGCTATAATGAAACTGCAGTAGAAAAACAAAACACTAATGATTCCTAACTCCATAGGCAAGTTTGACAGCATAACACACGCCTAGAACTCCTCAAAGACCTCCTGGTACAACACTTGATCGCCTGCGTCTGGATTTGGTGGGGGAAATAGCAAGGGTGAGCACATGTCGTACTCAGCAAGTGTGGGAAAGTATGACATGTAGCTTAAACAAGGAATAGTAATGTACAATGGCTAATTGCATAAAAGTACATTTAAAATAGTTGAAAATGTGATTATATCATTATTAAGTGAGGTCCATCCCAAAATATCCCAAATAACATCAATTTCAACTTAAATAACCAATTCCAGCAATAATAATCTATGATCAACTCATAACTGCTCATATATCTCAAATTCATCAATTCCATATCCCAATGCCATTTAATTAACCAATACCAGTTCCCAATTCAATTTCAGCCATTAAACAAAGTTAAATTCCAAATTCTAATCATGTGAGGGTCCAGGTTGCTCATGACCGGGAGCATGGCTATCATGATAGTTTTAGACACACTCTGCAGAGGTTGTACCACTTTACCCACAAGTTTGTGATTTCATCACCTTTCGATGACTATGAATCTCAAATATGCCGTCTCACACTGCCTTAGGTGTGTGACCAAGAGATCACAAAATAGTCATTATAAAGTGATTACTAGCCTATTTAGACCCCACGGAGGTTTCACCGGTGGTGATGTCTCCAACTGAGCACATCCAACCAAGGGCCCCCTCTTGAGCCATTCGGATCCCAGGGTAGTCCCACCCATCTCTACATACCCAATCCGACTACCCCTTCCTCGAGCATTCTTAATGGTCAAAACAGCACTGGCAATTCACTAATTAGTCAACTAAGCCGCACCCATACTTGGCCTTGTGGTGGCACTGTAAATCTTGGATGGTCGCTCCACAAACCAATCCTTAGATCTAAAGCAAGCAAAACCACCGAAACAGCCCAACCCATTCCACATTACCAACTTGCTTAGATCCCTAGGCACCATGTTGCTAAATGGTCAATATTACCAATTCTCATCATTCACATGTTCAATAGTTCACAATGAAGCCATTTGATTGTTTCTCAAACCCAATTTAGCATTGCAAAGCAAAAGTGCAAAATACTCTTCCCGACTCTCTACATAGTGTTCAAGCGACAAAGGTGGTCATACAAAACTAGTAAACTCCTACAATTAGGTTTTTCCATCATATTGACACAAGCATGCAATTTGGCAAGCAAAACCTTTAAAACAGGATCAATATGGTCAATGACACTTGCCTTGCTCCTGAGCTTGATTTGGATCAAGGGCTTTATAACTTTGGTTCTGCAGGTCCTCGAAAGCACTCTCGATGACAATTCCTTCTATTCCGAGCGACAAACATGCAAAACACACAATTCAATCAAATAATACTTATATAGTACTCAATATACCATGATATGCATGATTAATGCAATTGTGAGGTAAAACTTGTTAATGAGTTGCTACGAATGTTTACAAACTAGTTCTAATAGTTTCTAACAAGTTTGGAAATGATTTGAGTTGAATTGGAATTAATTCAGCACAGTTTAGATTCAGAGGTCGGACTAGTCCATATGCAAGGGCCGGACTAGTCCGGCCTGGACAGACTGCAAATTAGGGTTTTTTTTTGATCTGGGAGAATTGGGGTTAAATTGATGTAGAAGCTCGAATGTAGAGGGTATACCACGTATTTAGAGATTGAAAGATCGAAGTTTTGATGTGAGGCTTTGGATCTTGGCAATTAGGGCTTGGTGGAGATGAGTTGATGAAGAGTGGTGATGAAGAACGTCAATTTGTTGAAGAATCGATAAAGATTGATCTTGACTGGTCCCTCTTTGTTTGTCTCCTCTCCTTCTATCTTTTGGACTTGATATTGACGATGGCACAAAGCGAAAGTGGCAGCAAGGGTTTTCAATTGGGGTGGAGAGGTGTGGGGGTATTGGGTTGTCTATATAGAGGTGGAGAATTAAGGTTTTGGGGGTGATTTCCAAGTAGAATTCGGTGAGGGAATGCTTAGGGGCCAAGGTGGGTCCACTTGGGCTTCTCTGAGGTTGGGCACGATGTTCTTGGGCCCTAATTAGGCAATTACCCAAAAACAAATCATGGGGAAATAATGGAATCCGAGTTGATTTCCTGTGGGCCGGACTAGTCTGCAATAGGGACCAAACAAGTTCGTTTGGCAACAGAGGAAAAATCGGACTAGCCCGGTGTATAAGGCCGGACAAGTCCGAGGTTCAAAGAAAAATGCTTTCCGGACTGAAATTCTAGATACAATCGGACTAGCCCACTCGAAATCGGACAAGTCCAGAAAACATCAGAGCCATCAATGGACTAGTCCGCGCATTGTGCCAAACAAGTCCGGACTCTGAAGAAACTGAATTTTCTGAGTCAGAAGGGCAATAACGGACTAGTCTAGTTCGCAGGCCAGACAAGACCGTACTCTGACAAACTCAAATTTCGAGATTAAGCCTAAATTCATTTTAATCTTGTTCCTTTTTACATGGCTTAATATTAAACATGTATGAGGATGTATGCAATGCATTATGCATGAAAATGAGGGTGTTACACCCCCACTTGAGGTAAATTGTATCAACCACTTTTATATTTATTTTCCATTCGCCCATCATCCACCTTTCATATAAAATAATAATACAATAATAAGTAGGATGACTTGGAATTCACATAGATGAAATGATGAATAATTGCTCTGTTTTAATTTTCCTAAGTCCCTAGTTTAGAACTTACTACTCTCCAACATATTGCTCTCATTGTCTAAAATTGCTTTTGCCTTGATTTGGAAATTGTTGGTTGCAAAATCTTAATCCATTCTAAGTTGTTGTGAGATATGATATAGTGATAGGGCTGCTATTCCTAGTTTGAAAGTGAAACTTGGATTTCTGGAGAAAATTCTAAAAAAATTTAAGTTACTCTCATTTGATTGGAAATACCTACCAAAGCCATATGTGATATTATATTGATAGACCCTATTTGCCTTCACATTGAGCTTTGCCAAACTAGTATAGACCTATGTGAGATTTCATTCATTACTTTTTGAATTCAAGACTTCACTTGCACATGCTATACTTCTACACTAGAAGTAAGAAAAATTCCATCATACCACAATTCCATAATGAAAAGAGAAACTCCATACCATTCATGCCTAGTACTCTCTCCAAAATCTATTGCATAAAAGGGAGTAGATGACATGGCTACAAGAAAAAGAAAATGCATGCTTACATCATAAGCATGAGAAAAAAGGATAAAAAGTAACCATGTTTTATCTCTGCAAAACAAGAGAGTCCACTCAAAAAGGAGTCATCTCAATACCAAATTCACTCCATTCCATCACACATGCACAAGTCTTGAATCAAATTGTTTTGAATTGATTTCTCCTAAGGCTTGCTTTTTGACTTAGAAATATTATGTGTTACAAATACGACTACTATATTCCCTACCAAGCTCCAAATACAAGCCTTATGTAGAGGTAGGATGAATTTAGGCAAAGTGCCTCGGTGATGATTTATTTCCAATAGGAGAAGGCATAGCCCTATAATAACTTGAGATGGGTGAAGTACCATGCCAATTTTTGCAATACTAGGTAGATTTTTCTGTTGTGTACATGGTACTTTTGAAAAATAGAACATTGTAACAACTCCTGATCATCAAACTAAAGTCTTTACTTTGCTCGAGACGAGCAAAGGATAAGCTTGGGGGAGTTTGTTGACGGCTGTTATATACCAATTTCACGGGTCAATATAACTCAATTATGTAAAGGAATTATCATTTCTTGCACACATAACCTTTCTATTTAACATATTTCCACTTGTCCTTGGAGAAATAGTGCATGCAGGGAATTATTATTGGAAATGAGATAAAAGAGGGGGAACAATCCTATAAAATACCATCCCAGCCAATCAAGCGACGACATGTGGCACCACATGAATCAAATGGCCCACAAACAGAAGTATTCGAGGCCATCCAATGGTGTAGCACCCATATCAAGGGATGGGACCCACCTGACAGTGACCTGGAGAAAGCACATTAGAAACGGTGCAAAGACCGACCCCCCTAGTCGGTCGACCTGGTCCTGGTGCCAAACTTGGTCAGCTTCCACGTGTTGGCTCCTCCCGAGTTGACGAAGTCAGTGGTGACTGATTCACACGCTTTTGGTGGCAGAAACTGATCCATCTTCACCTATAAATAGGACCCCTACCCTCACTTCACACACACACACACACACACACACCACTTGAGTATTCATCCATTGTATCCACTACTTTTCATAGGTTTAGAGGAGTATAGGTTGTATAGAGGAGAGCCTCTAGTCCATAGTCCAAGTAGGAGAGGAGTAGGAGTCTCTTCCCAATTCCAAAGTGGGAAAGATATGGTTCTCATATTCCTATTTGTATTTATGACTTTGCTC
Source organism: Tuctoria greenei (assembly GCA_036927565.1). Taxonomy (NCBI): domain Eukaryota; kingdom Viridiplantae; phylum Streptophyta; class Magnoliopsida; order Poales; family Poaceae; genus Tuctoria; species Tuctoria greenei. The sequence continues at coordinate 76,090,996 of JAYESD010000003.1, read as the reverse complement.
TTAATAAAGATGTTATCTTTAGTTTTCTATTGGTCATATACTTGGATGAAGCCTTTTGTTTGATTGTGTGTAGGATCGAAGAGCACGTGAAAATCTACTAGAGGGGGGGAGTGAATGGTAGATTTCAAAATTTTCAACTGAAGCAATGAAAACCCCTTGGCAGAAAAACGATCTGGTAAAGAAATCATCTGTGAGAATACTCTAAACGTGTGTTCACCATGGAAAAAGTGATATATATCAGAGATGATCAAGTCACAAAGACTACACAACAAGAATCACTCAAATCTGTTGAGAGAAACTCAAGTTACGATCGAAAGATTGAACAAAGGTCAATCTGTCCTACCCGAGAAAAACAGTTCTGGAACACTGCAAAGAAACTCGTGTAGATCAAAAACCACAAATTCAATGACCGTGAAATTTTTACAAATGATAGATAATCAAGTTGTTAAGACAACCCAAAAATAATCACATCAATTGGATCTGTAAAACTCGAGTTATGATAAAACCACCGAACCAAGGTAGTGCTTTGCAGAAACTCGACAAGAAAGACTTCACAAAAACAAGTCGGACGAACAAGGCACACAAGTTCCTTTCAACTACGAATTTTATTCAATATAACACAAGAGGAACAGCTCCAAAGTCGTGCACCACGAGCTCTGGCTTCCCCTGCTTATATAACCAACCCTTAGGCCAACCCATACTCAACTAGGACTCTAATCCTACTCAATTCACAAATTGAAACTTTCCATAACTGCTCGAGACTCTTCTATACGCAGATAGAAGCAATCTTAAGACTTCCAAACACCTTAGGAATGTATCCCACATTCCTAAAACAACTCAAATTCATGACCCACACGAAATCCCATCATAACCTACTCGATACTTTCCATACCGAGCCATAACTGACTCCGCCGCAGCCGAAGTCATCAACCGATACGATCCAATCCTTCCAACCAGATCTTTCCTTCCTTATCCCATCTTCGATACCATGTTGCCACGTCATGCACTGCATGCATACGTGTGAACACCTTCCTTCGACGTCTAGTAACCTTCATATGAACAACCCTTGATTCAATCATCCTGCGCGACCTCCTGACCCGCTCAACCACAATTCCTCCTGAATTTGGTTGTTGGAACCTCATCTCCTCCCTGAGACTAGTCCAAAGGATCCTATCACCACCCATGACTTGAACTCAAGCAATACCTGCACATGAACAAACAACCAATCCTTCTGAGCACAAGTCTGCGACTTGACTCAAATTAGTTTCGAACACAACACCTTACGTGAGCAGCTCACATAAGCATGTTGCAAAACCACAGTAAAACGATATCAGCCATATCAACCAAAATGTGCCAAAAACTTAGCAAATGAATACGATGCAATCTTTCCAACAATGTAAAGCAAGTTCAAAACATTTTACAGGAAAGTTAGGAACATTGCGATCAAGCTCCGAATCTTACCAAAGCTAACCGGAGCTTGAGCCGGAGCTTACCAAAGCTAGTACCACCTAGCGCCGGAGCTTACCAAAGCTAGTACAACCTAGCACCGAAGCTTACCAAAGCTAGTACAACCTAGCACCAGAGCTTACCAAATCTGGTCGAAACTAGTTAACCCAAAAGCCGGAGCTAGAAAAACATGTCAGAGCTAACTAACATAAGTCGGACCTAGAAAAACATATCAGAGCTTAACAAAGACATGCGAAAGCTATCAAATACATGCCGGAGCTAAAGACAAGGCTCACTGGAGCTATCCAAAAACATGTTGGATCTTGACAAAGCAAGTCGGACCTATTTTCGGACCTTGCAGAAGCTCGGAGCTAGAGTCAGACCTTGCTAAAAGGGTGTTTTGGCAAAATTTTAGAACTTATATCATCAAAGCCAATGTATTCATTACAAGCCAATGTATTCAACACACATAGGTCTCACATTGTGGATTTCATATATGTGGTTGGAGTAGTATTTAAGATTATGCTATACCATTATGATTATATCATCATAAACACTACAAACCCCCACTATAGTCTAATTAGCTATGACATGATTTTGTTAATATGAATCACTTATGCTTTGAATTAATATTGGTTCAACGATGATTTAGTTCATTTCCTTAGGATGGCTTGTGCCTAGGCTCTTAAGGTGATTACTTAATATGCTAGCATGGTGCTAGGATAGATAAGTAGCGTTGAATGTCTCGTAGACCCACATATTGAAGAGGTAGCCAGTAGGTGGTCACAACCCTATTTGTCCTTTGTAATCCTCCATGATTGGTTATGCCACTCTTGGCGGGAGTCATCCTAGTGTTGCTAGAGGTAAATATGTGCCCGATGTGTTAATCCACTCAGCATAAGTTCATAATTAATATGATCATTAGTAACTAACTTAGGCTATGTATATTTGTATTAGAAGCACCATAGGAGTCTCTACCTAATTCTTAGCCTAGTCCCTCCTTACCTCTTCTGCCCCCCTTAGGATAGAATGCTCTTGTGTGTGTCACACTACTTCCAATTATCAATTATCCATCCTTGCTAGAACCTTACCTAGACCAATCTAGCCTCCATTTGATGATTTATTTGCTTCCAGCTAGTCTTCCTTTGGGAGAATATAAATGACACCCTTTGGGAATACTCTAAAAGGGGAAATGCTACATCGATAGATTCCGTGCACTTGTGGATTACATTTGTAATCTAAAATATATTAACAAGCATTTATAGCACCCCTGCTAGGGGTTAATTATTAGTAGTGCGTAGGAAATATCAACAACATTTCAGCCATCATTGAGAGGCGCATGTCCTGCATTTCCTGAGCTTTTCGTTCCAGATCAGCTACTATCTGACCTCCTTTGTTCTGGACTTGAAGGTTTAACTCTTCATTCTTCTGGCTTACTGTTGACGGCTGTTATATACCAATTTCACCCGTCAATATAACTCAATTATATGAAGGAATTGTCATTTCTTGCACGCATCACCTTTCTATTTAACCTATTTCCACTTCTCCTTGGAGAAATAGTGCATGCATGGAATTATTGCAGGAAACGAGGTAAAAGAGGGGGAGCAATCCTATAAAATACCATCCCAACCAATCAAGCAATGAAATGTGGCACCACATGGATCAAATGGCCCACAAACAGAAGTATATGAGGTCATCCAACGATGTAGCACCCATATCAAGGGTGGGACCCACCTGGCAGTGACCTGGTGAAAGCACATGAGAAATGGTGCATAGACTAGATCGGCCGACCTAGTCCTAGCATCAAACTCAGTCAATCACCACGTGTTGGCTCCTCCCAGCTTAAAAAAGTTAGTGGTGACTGATTCGCGTGCTTTTGGTGGCGAGAACCGACCCTTCTCCACCTATAAATAGGACCCCTACCCTCACTTCACACACACACACCACTTGAGTATTCATTCCATTGTATCCACTATTATCCATAGGTTTAGAGGCATTTAGGCTGTAGAGAGGAGAGCCTCAAGTCCATAGTCCAAGTAGGAGAGGAGTAGAAGGAGTCTCTTCCCAATTCCTAATTGGGAAACGTATGGCTCTCATATTCCTATTTGTATTTGTGACTTTGCTCTTAGTAAAGATGTTATCTTTAGTGTTGTATTGTTCATATACTTGGATGAAGCGTTTCTTGTTTGATTGTGGATTCCATGTATGTTGTAGGAGTAGTCTTTATGATTATGCCATAACATTATCATTCTATCAGCATAAAACTGCAAACCCCAACTATAGTCTAATTAGCTATGACATGATTATGTTAGTATGAATCACTTATGCTATGAATTAACATTGGTTCAACGATGATTTAGTTCATTGCCTTAGGATGGCTTGTGCCTAGGCTCTTAAGGTAATTACTTAATACGCTAGCATGGTGCTAGGATAGATAAGTAGCGTTGAATGTCTCATAGACCCACAGATTGAAGAGGTAGGCAGTAGGTGGTGACAACACAACCCTATCTGTCCTTTGTAATCCTCCATGTTCGGCTATGCCACAGGTTCTTGGCGGGAGTCATCCTAGTGTTGCTAGGGGTAAACCCATGCCCGATATGTTAATTCACTTTGCTTGAAAATTCATAATTAATATGGTCATTAGTTACTAAGGCTATGTATATGTATATTAAAGCATCGTAGAAGAATCTACCTAACTCTTAGCCTAGTCCCTCTTTACCACATTTACCCCCCTTAGGATAGAATGCTCTTGTGTGTGTCACACTACCTCCAATTATCATTTATCCATCCTTGCTAGAAACCTACCTAGACCAACCTAGCCTCTCCATTTGATGATTGCTTTGCTTCCACCTAGCCTTCGTTTGGGAGAATATAAATGACACCCTTTGGGAATACTCTAAAAGGGGAAATGCTACATCGATAGATTTCGTGCGCTTGCGGACTTACATTTGTGATCTAAAAGCTATTAACAAGCATTTCTGGCACCCTTGCTAGGAATGAATTGTTAGTAGTGCGTAGGAAATATCCACACTTATGCAGTCCATCTGGGTAGTTAAGCTATCATTTCTTCCTTCCAACTCCCACACTTGGTGATTGAGGCCTGCATTTCTATCTTCTAAGTTTTGAACTTGGTCGTTGAGGTGTTCAGCCATCTGGATATGCATACGTTCACGTTCAGAACCATTAGGGTTAGCCATATAACCACACCCCCGAGCTTGTGATCCTGCACCAACGATTGAGGATCTATAACAACGTTGGAAGATGTGGTTTCTCTCATCATTTGGAATTGGGACTCCCTGCTCAGCTTCCTTGTCGTTCACTTGGGCCCGTGCCTGGCTCTATATACGAAAAGAAAAGTCACACGTACATTGCAAATATTTGTTTAAATGAGGATTGTTTGAAGTGTTACTCATAGGTACAACGTCTGCCTGCTTGTTTGCCCATTCACCGTTCTACAAGTGGCTTGCCTCCCACAGTTGTATGTCATCGTGGTCTTCTCCGGTCTCTGGGTCTCGCTACACAAAATACAAGTAAAATTCAACATGCAGGTATACATATTGATTGCAGTGGAAAGTAAAAGCATGATTTATTTTTCATACCTTCTAGTAACTAAGTTGGGCGTAGGATTTGGAGCCAAGCAAGTGTTTCGTCTCTTGTCTTCTTCGATTTTGAGAATTGGTCCTTCTTAATGACTACAATTTTAAGAATTAATTCCATGAATGAATGTAAATCAAATAGTTTTTTTATGATATGAAGCTATTAAAAAGTTAGTTGACTTGAATCGCTTAGACCCAAAATATTCTATTAGGTGCAACCACTTGGGCGCCGGTACGTCATCAAGCTTGTTTCGTATATGTTCTTCATCGATCGAATAACTCTTACAGGTGGCATGCAAAGTCGAGCGCCACCCCTTGTAGCACTCACTAGCAATTTTCAAAATTTTTCTTGCGCTCTGCTCTATGTCCTCCAAGTCCTAGAAATTTTGTACATTGTATAACATGCTGGTGTAAACGTACAAGATGGAGATTGCAAGAAAAAAAATTACTTGTGTGGGGTGTGATGACACTAACCAAAATGTCTCGTACTATTTCTCTCTTGTTAGTATCACCAAACTCTGCCCACTTCCTTGCACCGCTAAGGGGTGCATGTTTTTTTGTAAACATAACCACATCATCGACAAAGTGTTGCTGATTAATACCAACCGCAACATCCAACCTAGTGGAGAACTGAATTGGTAGCTTCACATTCTTCGTTCTACTAACTTGGGCTGCATAGAGTATGCTGGGAACCTTAAGTCCTTTAGCCAAACTTTTTCCAAACTTCCTTCCTTCTGTTATATTGATTCAAACGTAAATGATTAAGGCAAATTACCATCTAACCAAGTGTTGACGGCTGTTATATACCAATTTCACCCATCAATATAACTCAATTATGTGAAGGAAATATCATTTCTTGCACACATCACCTTTCTATTTAACCTATTTCCACTTGTCTTTGGAGAAACTAGTGCATGTAGGCATTTTATGCAGAATTGAAGTGAAACAAGGGGATGGATCCTATAAAATTTCATCCCAACCAATCAAGCATCGACATGTGGCACCACATGGATCAAATGGCCCACAAACAGAAGTATCCGAGGCAATCCAACGGTGTAGCACCCATATAATGGAATGGGACACACCTGTCAGTCACCTGGAGGAAGAACTTACCGTTTGGAGCTAGGACCAGGTCGGCGGACCCTCCTAGTCGGCCGACTAGGTCTTGGTGCCAAACGCAGTCAAATGCCGTGTTGGCTCCTCCCAGCTTGAAGAGGTCATGGGTGACTGATTCGTGCAGTTTTGGTGGTTGGGACCGACCCTTCTCCAAGCTATAAATAGGACCCCTCATCCCTCACTTCAACACGCACCACTTGAGCATCATTCTATTGTATAAACTAGTTCTCTTAGTCCTTAGTGGAGTAAGGCTATAGAGAGGAGAGCCTCTAGTCCCAAGTCCAAGTTGGGAAAGTATGGCTCATGTATCTTTTCTTATATTTGTGACTTTATGCATAATAAAGATTTTATCTCCAGTCTTCTTTTATTCATATACTATGATGAAGCGTTTCTTGTTTGATTGTGGATTCCATGTATGTGGTAGGAGTAGTATTTATGATTATGCCATATCCCTCTTAATCTATCATCATAAACACTATAAACTCCCACTATAGTCTAAGTAGTTATGATATGATCACATTAATATGAATAACTTATGCTATGTCTCAACATTGGTACAATGATGTCTGGGTTAGTCATTGCCTTAAGATGTCATGATTCTTAAGGTATTTACTTAACATGCTAGCATGGTGCTAGGGTAGTTAAGTAATGTTGGATGTCTCGTAGACCCACAGATTGAAGAGGTAGGCACTAGGTGGTGACAATCCTATCTGCCCTTTGTAATCCTCCATGTTCGGTGATGAGGACATCACTCCTATGGATACACAACACTCCATTGAACATACAAGATGCAATCAATAGAATTCACACACAACAGTTAATTTCAGAGGTGAGCTCGTTCTTATATGTTTCCTTATAAATTTTTGAGAATAGATTGCCTAATAATTTAATTGTGATTAGGATACATGGAGTGATTCAAGGAGTAATTGGAGGAAGGTTTAGGGGCGTAGAGGACCAGAGAATACGTTCAAAGAAGATGGAAACCGACTCCAACTCAAAATGGTGTCCAACTCAGAGTCCAGGAGCAGTTCGCACTTAAATGAACGCCCATGACGCATAAGAACTCCATTTTGGACGTTCTACATATGCACGGAAAGGGGAGAGGATAAAATTTCCAATGGCACTGGTATTATGTCAAAATTCCTTAGGAATCGATCGAATTGTCGAAACAAAATCGAGTTCAGAATCGATCCGGTGTTGCGCCACCGTATTGGGCTATTGGGCCTTGTGTGAAGTCTAAGTCCATTATTTTTGTGTCTTAGGGTTAGGTCACGACTCCAACACCCTTTGGACGTCCTCCCACCTATATATACTCCATAGTAACCACCATAAACAATTGGGTTTTGCTTAGATTAATCTGTTATACACAGTTTCTCCATTCATCAGTTTGTGAGACACCAACTTAGCAATTCAGATTGCTTCTACCTTGTTCTTGCTTGTGTTCTTGGTTGTACTTGCAGGTATTAGCCTTCTTGGCGAGGTCAATCGTTAGCAGCGCGGTTGATAACTAACGAAGCGGTGGTGTAGTGATTGCAGGGGTTTTTCGTGTTCTACTCGAGAGCCTTGGATCATCAACATCGAGATCTCCACCTCAACCGACTTATCTATTACCTTTTGGAAGATCGGGACTCATCATCCTCATCAATTGGTATCAGATTTCCAAGTTGCCCGTTAGGTAATTCATCTACTCATGACATTAGATTTGTTTTTCATACCTAGAGTCCACAAAAAATGACAAAAAAAGCTTGCAGTTTAGTAGTGTGACACCCAGTTTTGAAAATGAACCAAGTGAACACATATGTGTGCCCAGGACGTTCAACACACATACACGAGTGCATTCACAAAAGGATATATAGAAAATTACCACAAAATAGATTAATTACCCACTTCTATTACAAAATTCGGAATATCCTCAAATACAAGCTCTAATTATTATTAATGACAAGTTTGAACTAATGCAGCGGAAATAAACTAAACTGAGCAAACTAAATATAAGGGATAGCGCAGCTCCAATCAACACCACAGGCAAAATTGACGGCAGACACGGCCTAGAACTCCGCATTATCATTGATATACTCCCAAATCTGACCTGCAACTATTGATGGGGGAATTGCACAGGTGAGTACATGTCGTACTCAGCAAGTGTGGAAAGTATGACATGTATCTAATACAAATGATGAATATAATAATGACTAAGTGATAAAAAGTACATTAAGACATTTGAAAGGCAATACATTATATGTATGTGAAATAAACCCATCATAAAGTATAATGATCAACATAGTACGAGTCCATATCCCATATCCATCACCATTATACCAGATTTCACCATCACCATTAACCATATCCATTGCCATAAACCATAATACCATCCCATAACCAGTACCAATCATAACCAACCCATAACCAATCCCAGGTTTCCCTCTAATCATGGAAGTTGCCCAGACGCTCATAATAGGAAGCACGACTATCATGATAGTTTTAATACTCTGCAAAGTTTGTACCACTTTACCCATGTGTTTGTGATTTCATCACCCGTTGGCGACTAAAGAAAACCTCCATTATGCCAAAACACTATCATAGGTGTATGACCAGGAGATTACAAAATAGCCTTTACAAAGGGACTACTAGCATGTACGGACCCACTGAGGTTTCACTGTTTGTGATGTCTCTAACTGAGCACATCTTCAACCATGGGCCCTCTCTTGTGTCATTTGGATCCCAGGGAGTCCCGCCAACTATATCCAAACCCAATCTGACTCCCCTTCCTCGGTGCGCTAAATGGTCCATGAAATACTAGCAATACCCTAATTAATCAGCTACGCCGCACCCATACTTGGCCTCGTGGTGGCACTGTTGTCCTGACTTATTCTCGCATGAATCGGTCCTTAGATCTAAAGCAAGCGAAACCACCATAACGTCCAACCCATCCACATACCATGCTTTCTTAGATCACCAATTACCATATCATATAGACCAATTCATATTAACCGTAATCTCATCAATGCATAATTAAATAGTATAGTTGTTTTCCCATCCCAATTAATTAAGCGAAGCAAAAAGGTAAAAGCCCTTCCTGACTCTATACCATGAATTCCAGGTGACAAAGGTGGTTAAACAAATCTAGTAAACTTCCTATCATATAATTTCCATCAAATTGACACAAGCAATGCAGTTTTGAAAACAAAACATTTATTGTCAAAACAGGATCAATATGTTCAAGGACACTTGCCTTGCTCTTGGGCTTGATTAGGATCAAAAGACTTCAAATTCTTGGTGCTGGAGATCCTCCGCAGCACTCTCTAGCGCAAATCCATCTAATCCGCACAATAAACATACAAGCCAAGAATCACAAACAATAAGTGCACATATATTACTCAATATGTCATGATATGCATGATTAATACAATTGTGAAGTAAAACTAGTTAATGAGTTGTTTTTAGTGTTTACTAACTAGTTCTAATTGTTTTTAACAAGTTTGGACAGGTTTGGAATTGATTCAAATCAATTTAGAATTAATTCAATAGAAAACAGATCGCAAAATCGGACTAGTCCGCTAGGGACCGGAATAGTCCGCCCTTCGCAAGAACAGCGAACTAGGGTTTTCTAGATTGATGTGAATTTGGAGAAACGGGATTGAATTCACGTGAGAAAATGGAAGTAGAAGGTATACCAAGTGTTTAGGACTCCAAAGAATCAAGATTTTTGGAGGCAACACATGGATCTTGGCGATCTAAGGTTGATAAAGAACTTGACAGTGGATTGTTGATGAAGAACGAAAACTTGATGGAGATCTTGATCCTCTTTAGTTTCCTCCTCTTCTTCTTCTTTCTTGGGATCTCCTTCTCCCTCCTTAATGGCAGCTCTTCATGAACTAGGGTTTTGTGGACTTGAATTGAGCCAAAAGGATGTAAAGTCAAGGGGTGGGGTTGTTTATATAGAGCTGGAGGCTAGGGTTTGATAGAATTCGTGCTTAAGATGGGTAGAGGCCGGTTTGGGGTCCCACAAGGGCTCCAAAAAGAGTTAGACACGACGTCCTTAGGCCCACTTAAGGTAAAAACCAAAAATAATTCATGAAACAAAAGATCAACTCAGAAGCGTGATTTACCGGACAAGTCCAGAAAGGGGTCGGACTAGTCCGAAGATTGACAGAGGCGAAAACGGACAAGTTTGGATTATATCGGACAAGTCCAAACTTGGTTAGAGGAAAATCAGACAAGTCTGGCAAAAACTGGACAAGTCCGATTTTAGTCAGAGGAAAAACGGACAAGTCCGCTGGAATACCGGACAAGTCCAGGGACATAGCAAAATTTCAAGGATTCCTGGAATACCGGACTAGTCCGCAATGGACCGCACAAGTCCGAAACTATACCGAGGCAAAAACCATAATAGTCCGCACTAGAACGGACATGTCCGAGCGAGGTTAGAGAGAAATCGGACTAGTCCGCACCGAAATCGGACTAGTCCACACTTCCCAGAATTCTTAAGTGCGGTTTTGCTCTAAATTCATTTCAAACTTATTTCTTTTTAAGTGGATTAATGTTAACCATGTATATGATTTTATGCAATGCGTGATGCATGAAAACGAGGGTGTTACAAACCTACCCCCCTTAAAATGAATCTCGCCCTCGAGATTCGACGGGGAAGAGAAAAGATAGGGAAATTCCTTCTTGAGATCATCCTCCAACTCCCATGTTGCTTCCGATTCTGTGTGATGCTTCCATTGAACTTCGCACCATCGAATAACCTTGTTTCTTGTGATTCTCTCCTTTGTTTCCAAGATTTTGACCGGTTGCTCGACATAAGTCAAATCTACCTTTAGTTCCAATTCTTCCATTGGCACTTGTTCTTCCAGTACCCTTAAACCCTTCTTGAGCTGGGAAACATGAAAGATATCATGAACGTCCAATAAGTGAGTTGGCATCTCCAACTTATATGCTACTTCTCCTCTTTTGTCCAAAATCTTGAATGGCCCAACGTATCGAGGTGCTAGCTTGCCTCTTATGTTAAATCTTTTATGACCTCTCATTGGTGAAACCTTGAGGTAGACAAAGTCTCCCACTTAAAAGGCCAATTTCCTTCTCCTATTGTCCTCATACCTTTTTGCCTTGATTGAGCAGCCCTCATGTTTTCACGAATAATCTGAACTTGTTTCTCAGCTTTTTACAACATATCAGGTCCAAATACTTGATTCTCCCCTGTCTCATTCCAAAACAAGGGTGTCCTACACTTCCTCCCATATAGTGCTTCATAAGGCGACATCTTCAAGCTTGCTTGGTAACTATTGTTGTATGATAATTTTGCATATGGCAAGCTCTTGTCCCAACTTGTTCCATCTTCAAAGCACAAGCTCTTAACATGTCCTCCAAAATCCGATTGGTCCTCTTAGTTTGTCCGTCTGTTTGAGGGTGATATGCTGTGCTGAAATTTAACCTTATTCTCAATGCTTCATGTAGCTTTTGCCAAAACCTGGAGGTAAATTGAGAACCTCTATCCGAGACTATTTTCTTCGGGACTCCATGTTGACACACAATGTGCTCCATATATAACTCGGCTAATTGTGCAGCGGTATAATTGGTCTTGACAGGGATGAAATGAACTGATTTGATCAACCGATCAACAATTACCCAAATTGAGTCATAACCGGACTGGGTACGCGATAAACCAACTATGAAATCCATACCAATTTCTTCCCACTTCCATTCCAGAATCTTTAATGGTTGTAATAATCCAGTTGGCCTTTGATGTTCCGCCTTGACTCATTGGCACACATCGCACAATGCTACATATTTGGATATGTCCTTTTTCATGCTAGCCCACCAATAACAAGTTTTCAAGTCCTTGTACATCTTTGTACAACCGGTGTGAATCGAGTATGGCAAGTCATGTGCCTCATTTAGTATTGTCTCCCGAATACGCTTCACATTAGGCACGACAATCCTCTTTCCAAGCCATAAATTACCATGGTCATCCTCATCAAACCTGAATTCCCTTCCATCCTGGGTCCTTTCTTTGATCTCCTGAAATTCCTCATCCTTGGTTTGTCCTTCTCTAATTTCTTGCTCCAAGGTCGGATTTAACTCCATTATCCCCATCTCATTGATGAATCTAAGATTCAACTGTTCAAACTCCTTACATAACCCAGATGGCAACTCTCGAACCGTGAGTTGGTGGCTTACTCCCTTCCGACTCAAAGCATCGGCCACTACTTAGCCTTCCCCGGGTGATAGTTGATTCCCACATCATAATCCTTGATAAGCTCTAACCATATTCGTTGCCTCAAATTCAGGTCCATTTGTGTGAATATGTACTTGAGACTCTTATGATCCATATAAATTTCACACCTATGTCCAAGGATATAATGTCTCCAAATCTTCAATGCGTGTACCACGACCACAAGTTCCAAATCATGTGTTGGGTAATTCTGCTCATGTTTCTTCAATTGTCTCGATGAATATGCAACCACTTGACCTTCTTGCGTGAGCACACATCCAAGTCCTTGTCTCGATGCATCATAATATATGTCGAAACTTTTGCTCATGTCCGGCAATATCAAAACTGGGGTTGTTGTTAACCTTTTCTTCAACTCCTCAAAACTTTCTTGACAAGATTGAGTCCATTGGAAAGCTTTCCCCTTCATTAATAGTTCTGTCATTGGCTTCACTATCTTGGAAAATCCTTGATAAAGCGGCGGTAATATCCAGCCATTCCAAGGAAACTCCGGATCTCCTTTACATTATGCGGGGGTTCCCATTTCAACACGCCTCTCACTTTTCTGGGGTCAACCGATACTCCTCCTCCCGAGATGATATGAACAAAAAATGACACCTCTTTCAACCAAAACTGACACTTGCTGAACTTGACGTACAATTGATGCTCCCTCAATTTCTACAACATAAGCCTCAAGTGTTCCTCATGCTCCTCCTTGCTTCTCAAGTAGATCATAATATCATCAATGAACACCACAACGAACTTATCCAAGTACTCCATGAAGACCCTATTCATGAGGTACGTAAAATAGGCAGGTGCATTTGTCAATGCAAAGGACATCACGGTGTACTCATAAGATCCATACCGTGTCCTAAAAGTTGTCTTCGGTATGTCCGATGGTCTTATCTTCATTTGAAAGTATCCCGACCACAAATCAATCTTGGAGAAGACACAAGCACCCTTCATCTGATCAAACAAGTCTTCTATGCGTGGCAAGGTGTACTTGTTCTTGATGGTCACCACATTGAGAGCTCGGTAATCCACACACATCCTTTGTGATCCGTCCTTCTTATCCACGAAAAGAACGGGCGCTCCCCAAGGTGAAGAGCTTCGGTGAATAAAACCCTTCTCTAGATGCTCTTGAATCTGCTTCTTGAGATCCGCTAACTCCTTAGGAGGCATCCTATATGGCCTCTTAGCTATAGGTGCATTTCTAGGTATTAAATCAATAACAACTCAATGTATCGATCAGGTGGCATACCTGGCAACTCGTCCGGAAACACGTCCAAGAATTCGCACACCACTGTAATTTCCTCAATCGCGGCACCGTCCATGTGATTCAGCTCCAATTGCTTCGGTGCATGTTGAGATGCTTCAAATTTTATGCTGATCCCTTCCTCATTGGTCAATTTCACTGTCTTCGTGGCGCATTCAATGACTCCATTGTGCTTCCTTAACCAGTCCATACTAAGTATAATGTCCAATCCTTTAGAATCCAAGACAATGAGGTTGGCAAAGAAGTCTACCCCCTTATTCTACGGCTTACTTTTGGACATACTATATTTGTCCTCATCTCTCCTCCAGGAGACTTAACCAATAGAGTAAACTTCATATGAGAGATAGACAAACTATACTTGGCAACATATTTCAATGCAATGAATGAATGCGATGCTCTAGGATCAAATAACATAGTCGCCAAGTTGGAGTTTGCGAGAAACATACCAATCACCACGTCATCTGCTTGTTGAGCATCCTCCGTAGAGACATGGTTCATGTTGCCACGAGCAAAATTATGCTGTCCATGGTGCCCTTGCGGCTGTCCTCCATTGGGTCTTGGTTTTCTGTATTTGAGCATTGCTTCCTTGACCAAGGCCTGACTTAGGACATTGATGTGCAAAATGTCCTGCTTCTCCACATGTATAGCACTTCCTAACCGCACCAGAACTTGGACGAACTTGATTCTGAACATTTGCACCAGGGAAGTTGGCACGAGGTGCAAAAGGCATTGGAGGCCTAGGTGCTTGCATGACAGGGCGTTACTGCACAAACTAAGTTGGGCGCGGTGCATAACCAGGGCGCTGTATAGGAGCAGAAGGGATGTAATAAGGCGTGTTTTGTGGTGCAAAGCGAGGGCGCACATTACTTCCTTGTTGTTGTCCTTGATATGGCGCCTTCCTCTTGTTATCTAGCTCCATCTCATGGACCTTGTTCTCCACTACAATTGCTTTGTCCACAAGCTTCTGGAAGTTGGCATAATCACAGTTGAGCAATTGCACTTGGATCTCATTGTTCAAGCCCCTCATGAACAAGTGTTGCTTCCGGCTGTCTAGACTCACATCCTCAAGCGCATATCTTGAGAGTTGAGTGAATTTATTGAGATATTTACCCATACTTGATCTTCCCTGCCTCAAGTTCTCAAATTCTTGTCTCTTCAAAATCGTAACACCCTCGAGCACATAATGAGAACGGAAGCTCTCCTTAAACTCAACCCAAGTAATTCTCTCTTGGTTCTCATGGGCGTTGCATAGTGAATCCCACCAATCGCCAGCTGCTCCAACAAGTTGATGAGATGCAAAAAACACCTTCTCTCAGTCACTGCATTGGACTATAGCAAGTTTCTTCTCCATGGACTTAAGCCAATCATCGGCATCCATAGGGTCAGTAGCTTGAGCAAAGGTCGGTGGCCTAGTCCTCATGAACTCTCCCAATCAATTATGAGGAGGCAGGGGTGGTGGTGGAGGCATGTGGGGCTGATGGCTATTATTACCAGCCTATAGCTGTCCCATAGTCTGTATCATGGTCTACATGAGCTGGTTCTGCATGGCCAAGAGCTGCTCAAGGTTGATAGCTCTCTGGGCAGGTCCTTGTCCATTGTTGTTCTGAGGTGCTCCATTGTTCTCCTCCTCATAATTGCCATCCCTATGGTTGCGAGTCCTCACCATCTGGAGAAAAGCAAGAGATAATAATTTAGAAAATGTCCCCAACTATACGCATCAAGGGATATGAAACTAAGCAACTACCTATACTAGCCTATTTGGACATGGCAATGCTAAAGCATCTCAAAATCCTCTGCTAAGCACACAAGCAAACAATATATAGCAAACAACACACCAAACAAAAACACATCGATTCCTGAGTGTTTCTATGTGCTCTAAAGTGTCCATTCTATCTAGGTTGCGTCCTACGGTCAACCTGTGGCTCTAATACCAATTTGTGACACCCGGTTCCAAAAATGAACCAAGTGATTGCATATGTGTGCCCAGAACGTTCAACACACATACACTAGTGCATTCACAAAAGGATATATAGAAAATTACCTCAGAACAGATTAATTAACCACTTTTATTACAGAATTCAGAATATCCTCAAATACAAGCTCTAATTATTTTTAATGACAAGTTTGAACTAATGCAGCAGAAATAAACTAAACTGAGCAAACTAAGCATAAGGGACAACGCAGCTCCAATCAACACCACAGTCAAAGCCGACGGTAGACACGGCCTAAACTTTGCATTATCATTGATATATTCCCAAATCTGACAATCAACTGTTGGTGGGGGAATTGCAAGGGGAGTACATGTCGTACTCAACAAGTGTGGAAAGTATGACATGTAGCTGATACAAATGATGAATATAATAATGGCTAAGTGCTGAAAAGTACATTAAAACATTTGAAAGGCAATACATTATATGTATGTGAAATAAACACATCAGAAACCATAATGATCAACATAGTACGAGTCCATATCCCATATCCATCACCATTATACCATATTTCACCATTACCATTAACCATATCTATTGCCATAAACCATAACCGTCCCATAACCGGGACCAACCACAACCAACCCATAACAGATCTCAGGTTTCCCTCTAATCATGGAAGTTGTCCAGGTGCTCATAACCGGAAGCACGACTATCATGATAGTTTTAATACTCTACAGAGTTTATACCACTTTACCCACGTGTTTGTGATTTCATCACCCGTCGACGACTAAAGAAAACCTCCATTAAGCCAAAACACTACCATAGGTGTACGACCAAGATATCACAAAATAGCCTTTACAAAGGGACTACTAGCATGTATGGACCCATTGAGGTTTCACCGGTGGTGATGTCTCCAACTGAGCACATCTTCCACCAAGGCCCCCCCCCTCTTGTGCCATTCGGATCCCAGGTAGTCCCACCAACCATATCCAAACCCAACCTGACTCCCCTTCCCTGGTGCGCCAAATGATCCATGCAATACTAGCAATACCCTAATCAATCAGCTATGCCGCACCCATACTTGGCCTCGTGGCACTGTTGTCTTGGCTTATTCTCGCATGAACTGGTCCTTATATCTAAAGCAAGCGAAACCACCATAACGTACAACCCATCCACATACCATTCTTGCTTAGATCACCCATTACCATATCATATAGACCAGTTCATATTAACCATAATCTCATTATTGCATAATTAAATAGTATAGTTGTTTTCCCATCCCAATTAATTAAGCGAAGCAAAAAGGTAAAATCCCTTCCCGACTCTCTACCGTGAATTCCAAGCGACAAGGGTGGTTAAACAAAGCTAGTAAACTTCCTATCGTAGGATTTCCATCAAATTGACACAAGCAATGCAGTTTTGAAAACAAAACATTTATTGTAAAAAAAGGATCAATATGTTCAAGGACACTTGCCTTGCTTTTGGGATTGATTAGGATCAAAGACTTCCAATTCTCGGTGCTGGAGATCCTCCGCAGCACTCTCTAGCACAAATCCGTCTAATCCGCACAATAAACATACAAGAAAAGAATCACAAACAATATGTGCACATATATTACTCAATATGTCATGATATGCATGATTAATGCAATTGTGAAGTAAAACTAGTTAATGAGTTGTTTTTAGTGTTTACTAACTAGTTCTAATAGTTTTTAACAAGTTTGGACAGATTTGGAATTGATTCTAATAAATTTAGAATTAATTCAGCACAAAACAGATCGAAAAATCAGACTAGTCCGCTAGGGACCGGACTAGTCCGCCCTTCGCAGGAACAGCGAACTAGGGTTTTCTAGATCGACGTGAATTTTGAGAAACGGGGTTGAATTCATGTGAGAAAAAGGAAGTAGAAGGTATACCAAGTGTTTAGGACTCCAAAGAATCAAGAGTTTTGGAGGCAACACTTGGATCTTGGCGATCTAAGGTTGATGAAGAACTTGAGGCTGGATTGTTGATGAAGAACAAAAAATTGATGGAGATCTTGATACTCTTTTGTTTCCTCCTCTTCTTCTTCTTGCTCAGGATCTCCTTCTCCCTCATTGTTGGCGGCTCTCCACGAACTAGGGTTTTGTGGACGTCAATTGAGGCAAAAGGATGTAAAATCAAGGGGTGGGGTTGTTTATATAGAGCTGGAGGCTAGGGTTTGATGGAATTCGTGTCTAAGATGGGTAGAAGCCGGTTTGGGGTCCCAAAAGGGCTCCAAAAAGAGTTAGACACGACGTACTTAGGCCCACTTAAGGTAAAATCAAAAACATGTCGTGAAATAAAAGATCAACTCAGAATCGTGATTTACCGGACAAGTCCAAAAAGGGGCCAGACTAGTTCGAAGATGACAGAGGCGAAAACGGACAAGTCCGGACTATATCGGACAAGTTCGAACTTGGTCAGAGGAAAATGAGACAGGTCTGGCTAAAACTGGACAAGTCCAATTTTAGTCATAGGAAAAATAGACAAGTCCGCTGGAATACCGGACAAGTCCGGACAAGTCCAAGGACTTAGCAAAATTTCAAGGATTCCTGGAATACGGACTAGTATGCAATGGACCGGACAAGTCTAAAACTATACAGAGGCAAAAACTGGAATAGTCCGCATTAGAACGGACATGTCTCAACGAGGTGAGAGAGAAATAGGACTAGTTCGCACCGAAATCGGACTAGTCTGCACTTCTCAGAATTCTTAAGTGCAGTTTTGCTCTAAATTCATTTTAAACTTATTTCTTTTTATGTGGATTAATGTTAAACATGTATATGAACTTATGCAATGCATCATGCATGAAAATGAGGGTGTTACAAGTAGATATGTTCATTACTTTGTCCGAACCACATTGAGCCTTTGCAACTTTTGTTTTCAGTTTGGTTTTGTTGAGTTTGTGTCCTTTTTTGATTCATATTGCTGGTTTAGAAATTTTTTGGCCTTAGTATGAGTTTTTATTTGTGTTGATTCATCCTTTTGAATCACGTCATCACGTCCAGATGAGATTCATCTCTGTCTAGTTTTGTATTTTCATCATATCTCGCTCATATGAACTCGGATTTTAAGTTCTTGTACTTCCTGGAAAGCATAAGAAGTTCTCTATAACTTTCTTATTCATAAGTTTCCCAGAAAATAGATTTATCGAGGTCAAAATTGCATTAGATCCGAATTTGTTATTGACCTATAAATACTGAACAGTTTGTATTTTGGGGGTAATATCTCATATTGTTCTGATCCAAAATAGGTCTTCCATATACTGAAACTAAATAGGAGAGATAGATCTATAATATTTCTATTCAAAGTTTTTAGACTTGGGGCCTCTAAAGGTGCTTAATTGTCCTTAGAAATTGAGCAAAAAATCTGTAACAGACTTACGGAATATCTTTGATTTCTTTGCATTGTGTTCTTCTTTTGTAGCACATTCTGAAAAAAAGAGAAAAAAAGGCAAGTGCAAAACAAAATACAAAAGCTGCACAAGAACAAATAAAAGGAGAAAAAAATAATGAAGAAAAATAGAAGTGATTGCATCCTTTGTGTCCTTTGATTTTGTTACATGTCTTGCTAGCTTGAACTACTTGGAACACATTTAGACTAGCAACTTTGACAAGTGCTTTGGACACTTATTCAACTTTACTATCTGATTTAATTGTTGCTAATACTTGCTACATATAAAGTGCCATCCAAGCTACACCTTACTCTTGAGCAGAATCGATACACCTTTGCAATCATCCCACACTTCATTGGTTTCTTCATACCATCCACCGTTTGCCACCTGCCGTGTCGGTAAGAACACTTGTAAGAGTGTGATAAGACACTTGAGAGTGTGTGATTCCACTTCCAGTTTGCCATTATCCTTTGTAGTTGATAGGGATAACATATTTTTTTGTTGTCTTTTGTTTGCTACTAACAATATCAGGTAAAAGCAAGAATCATGCATTATATGCTGAGATGATTGACACGATGAAGACGACGATGGAGTTGCTCACTCAAAATCAAACATCAACCAAGGTTTCACGTGACATTCAAACCACCTTTGCAACACCTTCCACAAGAAGTAATTACATTCTCCCATCTCTTCCTTCTTATGATGGTTTTGGTTACGATGAATATATTGCTTGGAAAATAGAGTAAGATAAAATTTTTGGACAATGGCATATGTGTGAGAGGAGAAAGATTAGAAATATTACTAGTGCGTTAGTTGATTGTGCATTAACTTGGTGGGACAACTTGAGCGATTCAGAGAAACCTCGAACATGGAAAGATATGAAAATTCTTATGCGAGAAAATTTTGTTAATGTATCTAATTGCAAAGATGAAATACATGAAGTTGAGAAGAATTTTCTTGATGTACCTCCACCTATGCCTAACCTTTTGCAGGAACATGAACGAATAAATGTAGATGCAAATAAGATGAGGTGTTGAACAACTCTTCTGATTTTTTTGATGAATCAACCCATAATTCATTTGAACTTCTTACTGAAAATGAGAGTAATATTAATGAACAATGCTCTACATTTAACCAATGTATGACATTTTCAGATGTGCTGAATTTTGCTACCAATCATGCTATCGATGAGCAGCAACAAGATGAACCTTTTCATAATACACCTTTACCAATAGTTGATTTTCCTACCAATTCTTACAACAAAAATGAGTTGTGTGCTGATAATTATATTGTACTTATGATAAAACAACCAAATGAATTTGATACTTTATCACTCACTTGTGCTGAAATTAAGCATTTGATTCCAATTACATGTGAAAGGAATGAGCTGAAATTGTTGTCTTCTCTAAATACTTTGGGTTATATTGAATTTCACACTCTTTGTGATCTATATATTGTAGAGAGAAGAATATTTTCTAAGACTGAATTACCTTTGTTGGCAAAAAATAGTTTTCATGCTATAGGGAAATATGAACATAGTGGCATGTTTATGGTGCATAAAGTTTACATATGTTCAAATGTGCAAGCTCCTTTTGTGCTACAACACCATGGTAAAGTAAATGAATGCACTAATGCTAATAATGCCTTGTCAAGTTTTTCTATTATTGTTTCCTTGCAGCGGGGACAACAAATAAAAGATAAGCATTGTTCACTGTGGTTGTGCAATATGGACAGCGCTCATACTATCCCCAAAAGCCCCTTTCCCGGACATACGAGCAAGCCGAGGACGGCTTATCATAAAGAAGGAGAGAATGACGAGATCAAGCACATTGTCATTGCACATACAAGAACGACACGATGTTCATTTGTTTGGGATCCTAGCTCGAGTGAATGTGCATGCGTATTTGATGAAGAACATGGAGATGGTGCACTATGTCGTCCACCACATTGGCCTCCTCCTTTCATGCATACAAGAAGATTTGATGGCGTTGCACATATGGACCCACACATGAGACAAGATGAACTTGAGTCAAGAACGACTCCAATTCAAGAAGGGGAGAATGATGAGGACATCACTCCTATGGATATACACAACACCCCATTGAACATACAAGATGCAATCAATATAATTCACACACAACAATTAATTTTAGAGGTGAGCTCGGTCTTATATGTTTCCCTATAAATTATTGAGAATAGATTGCTACCTAATAATTTAATTGTGATTAGGATACAAGGAGTTATTCAAGGAGTAATTGGAGGAAGGTTTAGGGACGTGGAGGACCAGAGAATACGTTCAAAGAAGATGGAAACCAACCCCTACTCGAAATCGTGTCCAACTCGAAGTCCACGAGCATTTCTCACTAAAACGGATGCCCAGGACGCATAAAAACTTTGTTTTGGACATTCTACATATGCACGGAATGGGGGCGGATAACCTTTCAAATGGTGCTAGTCCCATGTCATAGTTCCTTCGGAGTCGATGGGAATTGTTGAAACAAAATCGAGTTCAGAATCTGTCAGGGTGCTACGCCACCGTATTGGGCCATTGGGCCTTGTGTCAAGTCTAAGTCTATTATTTTCGTGTCTCAGGGTTATGTCAAGACTCCAACACCATTTGGATGTCCTCCCACCTATATATACTCCGTAGTAACCACCATAAACAATTGGGTTTTGCTTAGATTAATTTGTTATACACAGTTTCGCCGTTTATCGGTTTGTGAGACCCCAACTTAGCTTTTGTTCTACCATAAACAATTCAGATTGCTTCTACCTTGTTCTTGCTTGTGTTCTCGGTTGCATTTGCATGGATTAGCCTTCTTAGCAAAGTCAATCGTGTGCAGCATGGTTGATAACCAACAGAGCGGTGGTGTAGTGATTGCATGGGTTTTTCGTGTTCTACTCGAGAGCCTCGGATCATCAACATCGACATCTCCACCTCAATCGACTTATCTATTACCTTTCGGAAGATCGGGCCTAAACCTCCTCATCATTCGGCTCTGCCACAGGCTCTTGGCGGGAGTTGCCCTAGTATTTCTAGGGGTAAACCCATGCCCAATATTTTGAACAACTTGGCATAAGTATTCACCATTGACATGCTCATTAGTATCTAACTTAGGCTATGTATATGTATATTAGAAGCATTGTAGGAGCCACTCCCCAACTCTTAGTCCAATCTCCACTAGGACCCATTTACCCTTAGGATAGATTGCTTAGGTGTGTGTCACACTACCCATATTGTCAACTTACCCCTGTCTTGATAATTGATTGGTATCCCATAGCTTGATCATAAGAGTAGTGTTTACTTTACTTCATTGCCTTCCTTTGGGATAAATATGATACCCTTGGGAATACTCTTGGGTGAAATGCAACACGGCAGTTTCCGTGCGCTTGCATACCTCATCTCTTACTAGAGATGATCTGTGACATAAGTGAAAGTCGCCTAGAGGGGGGGGGGGTGAATAGGCAATAATACCCGAAATGACTTAATTAAACGAGATTAATTCTCTGAGGCCGGACTAGTCTGGTCAGGGCCGGACTAGTCTGCTCAGCACAGGGTGGAAACCCTAAAACTTGATTTCTACAAGTTGTTTGCGGAATTGAAGTTCACCAAGAATAAGAGCAAAATGTAACAAACTTGTGAAGCTCAGATTGTGATGTTTAAACACTTAGATTGCAAGTTTTCAATAGTGATCAAAGTGTAGGGTAATAAGACCAAAGTGAACCCTAATAGCAAAACTAATGATCACAAAAACCAAAAGACAAGCGAAACGAGATTTATTCCGTGGTTCAGCTCCACGAAGAAGCCTACCTCCACGTTGAGAAGTCCACACAAGGACTGGGTCTCACTTGACCCTTCTCTCACCAAGCCACCACAATGGTCGGCTTGGTTTTCACTATATCAATGGGCAATCACAAAGTTTGATGGAGCTACTCACAACTTGAGGCTCCCACAAATCAATACAATGAGGAGCACATGAATCTCAACTCACACAAGCCACAAAACACAACACAATGTGCAAGAGATCAAACCGAGAGCCAAAGCGCGATGATCTTCCTTTACTCTCCTTCCCAAACCCTAATATCTTCAAGATTTGCTCTTAAGGGGTTAGTAGGATGAGTAGAAGGCTTTGGAAGGCTCTAGGAAGCTTGTGGCGGCGCTAGGGTTCCAGTCTTATTCAAATAAGCCCGGGGTCCCCTTTTTATAGAGGTCCCGAGCCCCTTTTGCTTACATCAACAAAGGGGCGGACTAGTCCGTCCTTAGACCGCGGACTAGTCCGGTCCTATGGGACCACTGACCCCCAGGTCAGTTCCTGACAACTACGACACTGAGCAACGATCGTCATGCTACCTGCCAAATTTCCAAATTCAAACGGTCACTAGACACCGGACTAGTTAGGCCCATAACGGACTAGTCCAAAGTGGAACAAAACCATTTGGTCTGTTCCAAAATGGACTCTTCTGGGTTGGTCCAGACTAGTCCGGCCACAGGGGCAGACTAGTCCGGTCCTCTAGGGTTTTCTCTCGGTTTGTCACACTAAGTCCCAAACGGACAAGTCTGTGTCCAAACGGACAAGTCCGAACTACTCCAGAGATCTTTGGTCCGTCCAAAAACAGACAAGTCCGGACTTCTGGACTTAGCTCCAAATTCACTCAGGTTCACTCCAGAGACGTTTGGTCCGTCTCAAAACGGACTTGTCTGCCATGGCCGGACTAGTCCGGCCTCCTAGGGTTTTTCTCATTTTAGGCTTCTCACTTAGGTTTTTATCTAAACCACCACTTTGAGCCCCTTGGTATGATCTCAATGCACATGATACAACCACCCTGTCACATCATATGGCTCATATAAGCTCAATACCATAGAAACCCTAATTTTTACGCTTGAGTCTTTGACACCCGTTTTCTCCTTTTCCTTTTTGAGGGTTTTTATCTCATTTCAATCCTTGTACCCGTGCTTAAGATCAACTGAGCTCATTAGCCTCTTAATTGTTGTCATCAATCATCCAAAACCCACAGGGATGCCTAGATGCACTTTCAATCTCCCCCTTTTTGGTGAATTGATGACAACACATTAAGACTTCAACAATAAGGTTAATATTTTGTTTTCATAACATGTATTTGTATGAGTGACTCCCCCTCAATGTATGCATCATTAGTAAAGAGATTGAGAGAGTTCTAATACATATACATGTTATGGTGGGGTGCCTAAGTGATGTGTTCATAAAGTGTGATAAGGCATTGATTATGCAAAATAGATATTTAAATGAGGCAACACATCACAAATTTAGGCAAGACACATGAATACATAGATTAAGTCTTACAGTGCAACTTGAAATGAGTTTTAAAACATAAGTCCAACAAAGATCAATACTCTCACAAAGTACGCTATCTATCTTATCTCTCCCCCTTCATCTCTCCCCCTATGTCTCTCCCCCTAGATCTAAGATCCCGTCAAGCTATCTCCTCACTATCTCTCCCCCTTTGGCATCAAGACACCAAAAAGGAAAAGAAGAGAGGAGGAGCCCTTAGGACTACTCATCATCGGAGACGGAGTCATCATTGTTGCCTTGGGGCTCGCTGTCGCTTTCCGTGGCCTCCGGATCCTCAGTCGGGGCCGCGGTGGAAGTTCCAGCTTCTACAAATTTAGCGAGCTCTTCGGCAGTGAACTCAGGAAAGGAAGTGAGCTTACCATCACTCTCCTCAGCGGGGGACATAGGGATGTCTAGCTTGTCGCACATCGCTTTGAGATACTTCTCATTGCGACGCTCCATGCGACTTTGCCGAATTTCCGTCTTCTGGCACGAAGAAAAGAGAGCTTTGAAGCACTTGAAGAAGCCGCTTCCGCATTGTGTCGAAGGCGGAGGTGGTGGAGGAGATGGCACGAAGCGAGAGGAAGAAGCGCGAGGATCCGCATTCTTCCTCGGAGGGGCAGCTGGCCCCGGAGGAGGGAGTTGTGGTCGAAGCCTCCGGTGAATGATATCTTTCTTGAATGTGAGCCCGGAGATCTTCTCGATCATGTACATAATGTACGGAGCGTATCCACATGATCGGTTGGGGGTGTGAGAGATGTTGAAGATGTCATCAAAGATGTAGTCCACCACATTGAAGCGGACATCTCCATCAATGAGGACCATTAAATGCCTCAAATTGCCTTGGATGATCCCCGCATCTCCATCCTTGGGGGCAATTGTCTTTCTGAGGACCCAGTTGAGAACACTATAGAAGGGCTTTATATTTCTGATGTGCCCGGCCTCATACTGTCCATGGCTTCGATACATATACTCCAAGGTGTCCCGATCAACTGGCTTCAAATTTGAAATGATGATCTCATTATCCAGTTGATCCTCCAAGTCAAGCAACTGAGCAAACTCCCAATAGGTAGTGGAGTACTGCTCTCCATGGGTCATCCAGGTGATCCTCTTGTCCCCATCAGTGTGGAAGTAGAGAGTGGAGTAGAACTGAGTTATGACTTCCACATTCCAGTCATACTGAAAGGCCATGAACTTCTTCAGGCCATGCCTCTCAACAGCCTCAATCACAGAAGGCTTGATGATCCTTCTGGGCCATGTAGTCCCAGTCTATCCACTGAGCGTCTGTGACAGGGGTCTGCTTGGTCATATAGACCGTCTTGTAGTAGTCACAGTGGAAGTCACACCAGAACCAGGGATCCACTGTGCTCCTGTCACGCTGATAAACATTGATCTTCCTCAGCTTGCGTGCCTTCTCAGCTCCCTTGCCCTTGAAGATGTTGACATCAAAAGCAGCTGCACGGTTTGGGTTCCGTGCAGGAGAGGACATCCTCAAGGGGCCAATGGGTTGTGGGGCACCCTTCTTCACTTTGCTTGCAGCCTTCTTGTCCACAGTCACCCTCTTCTTGGGTGCAGCATCAACAAGGGCCTTGCCCTTATCTTTGGAGGATCTTGCCCCCTGGGACTTGGCTTGCTCACCCAAGGTCACAAGCCTCTTCCTCTTTGGGGCAGCCTCGACAGCAGCGGAGTTGTGCTCCTCATGCTGCGTCTTCTTTGCCCTCTGAGAGGAAAAGTATGCAGCAGCCATCTCTTGATCCTCTCTTTGTTTACGGCGAAATAGAGCCTGCTTCTCCGCTTCGGTCTCGGAGTCGTAGGGAGGAACATACTCATTGTCCGACATGGTTGCTGACAAGAGAAGCAAGGGAATGTGTATGAGTCAAGGAAGTTAAGGTAAAATGGTAGAATTCACAAGATCAACCTAGGTTAGGGTTTTCACTGTGTAACCCAGACTTGTCCGCCCAAGGGCCGGACTAGTCCGCACGAGGTCGGACTTGTCCGCCCGGCGGACGGACTAGTCCGGTTCACACAATAAGAACCCTAATCGAGGGAAATTTTGCAAAAACTATGGATCCTACATCAAAAATGGAGCTACATGATCACATTGATGTGTAAAACAACATTTGTGAAGAAGTTTTGATCAATGGACCAAAAAGAATTGAATTCCAAGGATTTTGGAGTTAGGTCAAGAATACCTCTTCAAATCTTCGATTTGATGAAATGAGAGTGAGGGAGTGGTCTCCGATGCTTGGGGAAAAGTTCCTAAACACCTTGGGGCTTCAATCCATCGATTGGAATCGAGATTTGGTGGATGGACTCAAAAATCGCCGTTGGGGAGGCGGTTTTCGAGCGTTTTTGGAGAGGGAGTGTTTGAATGGAAGTGGGGAGGTCGAGGGCACCCTTGGGAGGTTAAGTCCCCAAGGGCCGGACTAGTCCGGTCAGTGACCCGAACTTGTCCGGCATCCGGACTGGGTCCGGACAACTCATACCAGTGGACTAGTCTGGTCCTAGGAGCGGACTAGTCCGATCCTAAGACTTAAAACTCCTATATATTGGGTTTTGAGTGGAGGTTTGATCCTTTTGGACCATATTTCACAAAAGATCTTTGTAAATATGGTCAGTAAGCAATCAACAATCAAACTATGACCATGATTCACAAGGATTCAATAATTTCAAAATAATTTGTGGAAAAATTGAGGAGGATGAGTTTTTCGCAAGCATGTGTCAATTTTGAATATTGCAATCAGATGTGCAAGACTTAAGCCACATTTCGAGAATCCAAGATATTTAGCTCACTCCTAAGTTCACAAAACCTTTTCTCATCTAGGGGCTTGGTAAAGATATCGGCCAATTATTTATCGGTTCTTGCATGGGAAATTGCAATGTCTCCCTTGATGGAGTGATCTCTCAAGAAATGGTGGCGAATATCGATGTGCTTGGTCCTTGAGTGTTCAACTGGATTGTGGGCTATTTTGATGGCACTCTCATTGTCACATAGGAGAGGGATATGGTAGAAGTTTATGCCATAGTCCCTAAGAGTTTGTCGCATCCAAAGGAGTTGTGGACAACAACTTTCGGCGGCAACATACTCCGCTTCGGCTGTGGAAAGCGCAATGGAGTTTTGTTTCTTTGAGGACCAAGACACTAGAGATCTACCAAGGAATTGGCAAGTTCCCAATGTACTCTTTCTATCAACTTTGCACCCTGCATAGTCCACATCGAAATATCCAATGAGGTTAAACTTAGAGCCTTTGGGGTATTAAAGTCCTAGGCTTGGTGTGTGAACCAAATATCTAAGAATTCTCTTAACGGCGGTCAAATGACACACCGAGCAGCTTGAAATCTAGCACACATACACACACTAAGCATGATATCGGGCCTAGATGCACATAAGTATAACAATGAGCCTATCATAGAATGATATACCTTTTGGTCTACACTTGGACCATCTTCATTGAGATCGAGATGCCCATTGGTTGCCATAGGTGTCTTGATGGGTTTGGCCTTGTCCATGTAAAACTTCTTGAGTATATCTTGTGTGTACTTGGTTTGACTAATGAACTTTCCTTCCTTGAGTTGCTTCACTTGAAAACCTAGAAAGAACTTCAACTCCTCCATCATGGACATCTCGAATCTTTCCGTCATTATCTTGGAAAACTCATCACAAAAGGCTTTGTTAGTAGAACCAAATATAATGTCATCGACATATATTTGGAAAACAAACAAATCATCATTAAAGTGCTTAGTGAATAGAGTATAGTCCGCCTTCCAAATTTTAAAACCATTTTGAGTTAGAAAGTCTCTAAGGCTACCAAGCTCTAGGAGCTTGTTTGAGTCCATAGAGAGCCTTATGCAATTTGTACAAATGGTTTGGGAATTCTTCATCTTCAAATCTGGGGGGTTGCTCCACATATACTTCTTCCTTGATTGGACCATTGAGGAATGCACTCTTGACGTCCATTTGATATAGCTTAAAATCATGGTGAGTAGCAAATGCAAGTAATATACAAATTGATTCTAGCCTAGCTACGGGAGCAAAGGTTTCTTCGAAATCCAAACCTTCGACTTGTGAGTACCCTTTGGCCACAAGTCATGCCTTGTTCCTTGTAACCACCCCGTGTTCTTCTTGTTTGTTGCGGAACACCCATTTGGTCCCTACAACATTTGCATTTGGCCTCTTCACAAGCTCCCATACTTTATTTCTCTCAAAGTTGTTGAGCTCTTCTTGCATGGCCATCACCCAATCCGGATCTTGTAGTGCTTCTTCAACCTTGTGGGGCTCCAAGGAAGAAACAAAAGAGTAATGTTCACAAAAATTTGCAACACGAGATCGAGTAGTTACCCCCTTGGAGATGTCTCCAGGTATATTGTCAATGGGATGGTCCCGTTGGACGCTTTGATGCACTCTTGGGTGAGGTGCTTGAGATCTTGATTCATCATCTTGGTCTTCCTCATCCTCATTGTCTCCCGCTTTATTGATTCCTTCATTTTCATCTTCTTGAAGCGCATCTTGGGGAGGTTGATATTGATAATTTGAGGAAGAGCTTGCCTAATGTATAGGATGGTTACTTGTGACTTGAGGTTGCTCTTGTGGTCGTATGTCTCCAAGTGCCATCCTTCCTATCACCACTTGTGGAGCTTCTTCTTGATCTAGCACATGACGATCAACTTGCTCCACTTGGGAGCCATTAGTCTCATCAAGCACTACGTCACGTGCTACTTCAACAATTCAAGAGGATTTGTTAAAGACACGATAGGCATAAGTGTTTGAGTCATAACCAAGCAAGAAACCCTCATCGGACTTAGAAGCAAACTTTGAAGTCCTAGGCTTCTTGTTAAGAATGTAGCATTTGCTCCCAAAACACGAAAGTAAGATATGTTGGGTTTGTGTAAGACCTATGTGTGCTGAATACATTGGCTTGTAGTGAATACACTTGGCTTTGATGATAAAAGTTTTTAATATCACCAAAACACCTTTTTATCAAGGTCCGACTCTAGCTCCGAGCTATAGCAAGGTCAGATCATAGTCCGACTTGTCTTTGATAGCTCCAGCATATACTTGATAGCTCCGACATATACTTGATAGCTCCGGCATGCTTTTGCTAAGCTCCAACGTACTTTGTCTAGCTCCGGTTTTTGGGTTGACTAGGTTTGACTAGTTTTTTGGTAAGCTCCGGTGCTAGGATCTACTAGTTTTGGTAAGCTCCGGCGCTAGGTTCTACTAGCTTTTTATAGCTCCAGCTCAAGCTCCGGGTTGCTCTGGCAAGGTCCAGAACTTGACCGAAGTGCTTCTGCTTTTCATTTGCAATGTTTCGTACTTGCTTTACATTGTTGGAAAGATTGCTTAGTATTCATTTGCTAAGTTTTTGGCGCGTTTTGGATGATATGGTTGATATCGTTTCTACTATGGTTTTGCAACATGCTTATGTGAGGTTCTCACGTAAGGTGTTGTGTTCGGAACTAACTTGAGTCAAGTCGAGGACTTGGGCTCGTATGGATTGTTTGTTAGTTCATGTGCAGGTGTTGCTTGAGTTCAAGTCATGGCTGGTGACAGGATCCATTGGACTAGTCTCAGGAGGAGATGAGGTTCCAACAACCAAGTTCGGGAGGAACTGTGGTTGAGCTGATCAGGAGGTCGCGCAGGATGATTGAATCAAGGGCAGTGCATATGAAGGTCAAATGAAGGTGTTTGCACGTATGCATGAGGTGCATGACGTGGCAATATGCTTCTAGAGACGGATTATGGAAGGAAGATCTGATCGGAAGGATCGGATCGTATTGGTTGAAGACTTAGGCTGCTAGCTGAGTCGGTTATGGCTCGGTATGGAAATATCAAGTTGGTTATGTTAGGATTTCGTGTGGGTCACGAATTTGAGTTGTTTAGGAATGTGGGATACGTTCCTAAGGTGTTTTGAAGTCTTAAGATTGCTTCTATCTGCGTATAGAAGAGTCCTAAGCAGTTATGGAAAGTTCCGATTGTGATCGGATTAGGATTGGAGTCCTAGTTGAGATTGGGATGGCCTAAGGGCTGGTTATATAAGCAAGGGAAGGCCAAAGCTCGTGAGAGACGACTTTGGGGCTGTTCCTCTTGTGTTCTATTGAATAAAATTCATAGTTTGAAGGAACTTTTGTGCCTTGTTCGTCCGACTTGTTCCAGACAAGTTTTACTCGTCGAGTTTCTGGACAGCACTACCTTTCGTCGGTGGTTTTATCATAACTCGAGTTTTATAGATCCAATTGACGTGATTCTTTTTGGGTTGTATTCAAAACTTGATTGTCTATCATCTGTCAAAATTTCACGGTCATTGGATTTGTAGTTTCTGAGATACACGAGTTTCTTTGCAGCATTCCAGAAACTGTTTTTCTCGGGTAGGTCAGATTGACCATAGTCTGATCTTTCGATCATAACTTGAGTTTTTCTCAACGGATTTGAGTAATTCTTTTTGTGTTGTTTTCGTGACTTGATTCTCTCTGATATCTATCACTTTTGTCACGGTGAAAAACGTTTATATTAGTCTCATACACGATTTCTTTAACAGATCATTTTTTTACCGAAGGGATTAGGATTTTATTGTTTCCGCTGCGTAAGATTTTTAAATCTACCATTCACCCCCCCCTCTGGTAGCTTTTCACGTGCTCTTCGATCCTACAATTGGTATCAGAGCCACGGTGCTCTAATCTTTGTAATTTGCATGTGTTTTTGACTAATCATCATGGAGAAGTACTCCGCCAAACCTTGTGTGTTTTCTGGTATTGATTTCCAGGTTTGGAAGGCACACATGGAGGCTTTCATCCAGGCACAAGGATTTGCAATATAGGAGAAGGTGTATAAGCCTTATGAAGTGTCATCTAATGATCAAGTCACGGCCACAAACTTAAGGGACATCGACAACAACAACAAAGCACGAAACTTGATCATCCAAGGACTCACTCAAAGCGTCTTTGATCGTGTCGCACACCTCCGATCAGCATACAATGTTTGGAGCGCTCTCTGTGATTACCATGAAGGCTCTAACACAATCAAAGAGGTAAAACAAGATATGTTCAAAAAGGAATATATGCGCTTTGAGATGCAACCAGGTGAGTCTATTGATGACCTCTTTGCTCGTTTCAATAAAATTCTCAGCAACTTACATAGTGTCAATGTTAATTTTTCTGATGCTGAGAATGCTAGGCAACTTCTTAGTGCATTAGACATGTCAATTTGGGAGATGAAAGTAACATCTATTCGTGAATCAACTGTCATGAGTTCTCTTACATTAGATGTACTTTATTCTAAACTAAAAACTCATGAAATTGACATTCTAGCACGTAAGAACCCAAATAAGTCTATTGCATTTGTTTCACAACGTGATATGTCTAGCTCCGGCCAATCATCATCCTGCAATACTCTTGCTTTGTTGTCCTCACTAACCCTGGAGCAGATCGAAGAATTTCCAGAAGAGGAGTTGGCACTCATCTCTACTAGATTCTCAAAAGCATTGCAAAATGTGAGAACTAGAAGGAGAGGAAGCTCCGGACCTCAACGCTGTTTTGAATGTGGTAAAACAGGACACTTTCGTACAGAATGCCCGAAACTTTCAGGTCCGACCACCCGGGAAGAAAAACAATGCAAGGTCCGGACCTCCTCTGGAAATTCCAACAAGAAAAAGAAGGGTACCATAGGATGCAAGATGATCAACAGCTTCATCACCGCGCTTCAAGAGCTCAGTTCAAGTGACATTGACTTTGAAAGTGATGAAGAAAATGATGACCTGGCCAACTTATGCTTCATGGCGGGCAAAACAAGATCAAGATCAAGTCAGGAGGATGCAGAACACAGCAGTGAAGATGATGAGGTATGTTCAACCTGTAATGAAATGT
This sequence comes from Tuctoria greenei, assembly GCA_036927565.1. Taxonomy (NCBI): domain Eukaryota; kingdom Viridiplantae; phylum Streptophyta; class Magnoliopsida; order Poales; family Poaceae; genus Tuctoria; species Tuctoria greenei. The sequence continues at coordinate 76,058,837 of JAYESD010000003.1, read as the reverse complement.
GTGATGCTATTTCTCGAGCAACTATTATTGTCAAGAAAAAGGACAAAAAGCTTAGGGATAATGCTGCTAAAATTGAATCACTAGAATCTGAAATTAACCGTTTAAAAACTTTGATTCCTAGTGATGATGCATGTCTCTCATGTGATTTAATCTATGAACAATTGTCCACATTAAGAAGTGCACACTCCTCCACTCTAGATAGACTTGATGAAGAAATTGAAAAGAACAAAAAGCTTGCTGCACTTAATATTGGAAACTTAAAGGATGCTTCTTGTTCTACAATTGATTTGCATTGTTCTACTTGTGATGATCTTGATAAGAAACTACAGGATGCTATGAATGAAATTTCTATATTGAACAATTCTTTACGTTCTCATGAAGTTAAATTTTGTTCAAATTGCAAACTAAAAGAAAAAACTTCATGTGAAAACTGCCTTGATCTGTCCAATAAACTTAATGACATGCATAGGACATTAGATCAGTTTTGTAATGGGAATAAGAACCTAACTTACTGCTGAATTCTTCCAAGTCATGCAATGATAAAACTGGTTTAGGTTTTGATTCTCATGCTCCTACTAAGGCACATCCACCTAAAATTGTAAAGTCATTAGGAAGTGGTTTGATTCAAACAGTTCCTAAACAAAAAGGGGTGGTTATCAAATCTGCAGGAGTGTTGCCTCATTCGGTTTCAAGTAAAAATATCGCTTGCTCATCTAGACATGAACACAAAGTTAAATTTCATTGTACCTTCTGTGGTAAAGATGGTCATGTCATAGATTTTTGTTATAGACTAGCTAAACAACAGAAAAAGGAAAGAAAAATTGCTAGATCTTATAACTTTCATGCAATTAGAAAAACACAACCTGCTTTAGTGAGTCAGAAATTTGAAAAGGTAGCTTCCGGACCTTCTGGTAAGAAATCTACAAAGGTAGCTCCGGTAGTTATGATAGCTTCGAGAGCTCCCAGATCTTCTGCTGTTCCCTCCGGAGCTACTGGTTTTCACTCTAAACAAGTAACAACTTCTAAATCAACTGTTAAGAACAGAAAACCTCAATCTTTGACTCATAAACCTGCTGTTTTGTCTCAGCTTTCGCGTGTTTTTCTTGCTGCACGTCGTGTGACTCAGTACTGGATACCTAAATGCCTTTTGACTAACCCCAGTATTGAGTCATCGACGTATTGTGCTTCTATGTAGGTTACACGTTTGAGGAAGGAGAACATTTGGATTGTGGATTCAGGTTGCTCACGCCACATGACTGGTAACAAAGATTGGTTCTCCTCCCTCTCTTTTGTGTCACGTGTAGAAAATGTTACTTTTGCCGATAATTCTTCAACTCCTATAATTGCTAAGGGTACGGTTAGAGTAAATGATCACTACACTTTGAAGGATGTGGCACTTGTCAAAAACTTGAAATACAACTTGCTTTCTGTTGCACAATTGCTGGATGAAAATCTAGAAATTATTTTCAATAAAAACTGCTGCAAAGTTGTAGATTCAAATAGTGAGCTTATTTTTAACATGTCTCGGTTTGGAAGAGTTTTTAAATCTGATTTTGATATGTCTTCCTCTAAGCATAGGTGTCTAGTTGCTAATGATTCAGAGGACTTATATTTTTGGCATCGTAGACTTGGTCACGTAGGCTTTGATCACCTAACGCGTGTTAGTGCTCTTGATCGCATACGTGGGCTGCCTAAGCTTAAAGGGGACAAAGAAATTGTGTGCTCTTCTTGTAGACATGCTAAGATGGTTGCAGGTTCACATACTCCTCTCACAATGATCATGACAACTGAACCATGTCAACTTTTGCATCTTGACACCGTAGGACCTTCACGAGTTCAATCCTTCGGAGGTAAATGGTATGTTCTGGTTATTGTTGATGATTATTCTAGATACTCTTGGGTTTACTTTATGGCGTCTAAGAATGAAGCTTTTAGTCACTTTAGGACTTTATTTCTTAGATTATCAATAGATCACCCAGGATCTTTAAAGGCAATTAGAAGTGATAATGGAACTGAATTTAAAAATCAATTTTTTGATCACTTTTGTGCTAAAAATAGAATAGATCATCAATTTTCTTTACCATATGTACCTCAACAAAAAGGTGTTGTAGAAAGAAAGAACAGAACCTTAGTTGAGATGGCTAGGACTATGCTTGATGAATATCAAACTCCTAGGAAATTTTGGGCTGATGCGTTAGCAACCGCTTGTTATGTCTCAAATCGTGTTTTCTTGCGTGCTAAGCTAGGTAAAACACCATATGAGCTTCGGTTTGGACATAGGCCTAGTGTTACACACTTTCGGGTCTTTGGTTGCAAATGCTTTGTTAAGAAACATGGTAATCTTGATAAATTTGAACCTAGATCCATTGACGGCATGTTTCTTGGTTATCCATCTCATACTAGAGGCTACCGTGTGCTTTTACTTGACACTAACAAAATTGTGGAGACTTGTGAAGTGTCTTTTGATGAAGCTAGCCCAGGTACTAGCTCCGATGTTGCAGGACCAGATTCGTATCCTCAGGGGGAGGGTATTTTCGAAGATGAAGAAGAGCCGGTGATACTGCCTGGTAGTTCCGAAGTTGATACGTGTCCAGCTCCGGACATTGAACAAGCTCCGGTTATCACCTCTGCTGGTCCTGATCGTCCAGAAGTCACAAGATCATCAATCTACGATGAACCTAATGAAGAAGAAGCTTGTGAGACATCTGTTCCCCTACGTTTTTACAAAGATCATCCCCCACAACAGATGATTGGAAGCTTGCACGAACGAGTCACACGGTCCAGGTTTTGCGATCCAATCTCTCATGCTCATTCTGCTTTTGTTGCTTCTTTTGAACCCAAAGATATATCACACGCACTCACTAATGAATCTTGGATTATTGCCATGCAAGAAGAGTTAGAAAATTTTGAAAGAAACAATGTATGGAAACTTGTACCTACACCTCAAGGTCACACTTTAATTGGAACTAAATGGGTATTTAAAAATAAACAAAGTGAGGATGGGGTTGTGGTTAGGAATAAGGATAGGTTGGTTGCTCAAGGTTTCACTCAAGTTGAAGGTCTAGATTTTGATGAAACTTTTGCTCCTGTTGCTAGATTAGAAGCCATAAGAATTTTGTTAGCTTTTGTAGCATCTAAAGGTTTTAAGCTATATCAAATGGATGTTAAAAGTGCTTTTCTTAATGGCTACATAGATGAGGAGGTTTATGTCAAACAACCACCGGGTTTTGAAAATCCAGATTTTCCTAATCATGTTTACAAACTGTCCAAAGCCTTATACGGTCTCAAACAAGCCCCTAGAGCATGGTATGATAGGTTAAAAACATTCTTACTTGAAAAGGGGTTTACCATGGGCAAGGTTGATAAAACTCTTTTTGTGCTTAAGCATGGCAATGACTCATTATTTGTTCAAGTGTATGTGGATGATATTATCTTTGGTTGTGCTTCTCATGATCTTGTGTCCAAGTTTTCAGCAATGATGAGTTCCGAATTTGAAATGAGTATGATGGGTGAACTCACTTACTTTTTGGGGCTGCAAATCAAGAAAACCAAGGAGGGTACCTTTGTGCATCAAACGAAGTATACCAAAGACCTCCTATGGCGCTTCAACATGGACAAAAGCAAGCCTCTTCGGACACCAATGGGAACAGCAACAATACTTGAACTTGATGAAGATGGTGAATCCGTGGATCAAAAAGAATATAGAAGCATGATCGGATCACTTTTGTACCTCACGGCATCAAGACCGGACATACAATTCAGCGTATGTCTTCGTGCATGGTTTCAAGCTTCCCCACGTGTTTCACATCGTCAAGCCATCAAAAGGATTCTCAGGTACTTACATGGAACCCAAGAATTTAGCATTTATCTTCCTTCTTCCTCAACCGTTACTTTGAAAGCTTTTTCGGATGCTGATTTTGGGGGTTGTAGGATTGATAGGAAAAGTACTTCCGGTGCTTGTCATTTTCTTGGTAATTCTCTTGTTGCTTGGTCCTCTAGAAAACAAAATTCAGTTGCACAATCCACAGCCGAATCTGAATATGTAGCTGCTGCTAGTGCTTGCTCACAAATTCTTTGGATTGTTCAAACACTTAAGGACTATGGGGTTGATCTAGATAGTGTTCCACTATTTTGTGATAACACTAGTGCTATTTTCATTGCTAAAAACCCCATGCAACATTCTAGAACTAAGCACATTGACATTAGGTATCACTTTCTCCGAGATAACGTTAAAAAAGGAAACATTGTGCTTCACCATGTAGATACCGAACAACAATTGGCTGACATTTTTACAAAACCTTTGGATTTAACTCGTTTTTGTTACATTCGTAGTGAAATAGGGGCTATACATCCTCATGGCTTAAATTGAGGGGGAGTTTCTGAAACTTGGGAAGTATATGTGTGAATCTGAAATTAAAATAATATGAGCATAGTATTTCATACATATATGACTTTGTGATTCCTTTTACATGCTGAAAGTTCTTACTACATTACTCGTGTTATACATTTTGTAGTTTTTGCCATGTCTAGTAATTTGAATAATTACTTACACTAAATCTGGTCATGGTCGAACTTTCTTGCTGTTTTGTACTTGTTGCATGCTCACAAATTCTTTTAATCATTAAGAATTAATCAAGTAATCAACTCACATGTTGAGTTTTTATGAACAAATATAAATTGCGAAAAGATCAAGAGAATATGCATGCATCACACTTCTTCTTTTGAGATGGCTTGTCATTGCACTTAGATATGAACTTGGAAGAAGTTGTGTATGACTAAAACCATGTCCTTAAGCTTCTGATTGTCAAATGACATAGGCTTGGCTTGGTTGGTTAGAATAAGGCAGATGTGCATATAATCTCTTGCAAATATCATATGATCTAAATTTATGCTTTTAAAAAAAAATGCAGCAACTAGTGTCATGCTTTCAGGTTTTGAAATAGTTAAGTTTGTGAGATCATGACTTGCTTAAATTGAAAAATTACATTTGATCTCTAGCATGGCTTACACTACCTTATGTATTTCATTGATGTGATAATGTAAGGTACTTGATAGAATGACTTGGATGAGCTTTGTTTATATGTATATGTAATAATATGCTCATAACAACTAAAGAGGGAGAGATAATTTGTTTATATGCTCATGACTTGCTGAATACATTGTCAAAGGGGGAGAGATAAGCATGAAAAGAAAGAGAATAAGGAGAGATAATAAAGGGGGAGAGATAATGACAGATAATATGGGATAATTTTTCTTCTCATTTTACTTTTAATTTACAAAGGGGGAGAAATTGCTTTCAAAACTTTTATGTGAATAAGCCAATGTTCGGATTTTAAATGGTGTTGCCAATGCATTCATCAAGGGGGAGATTGTAAGACCTATGTGTGCTGAATACATTGGCTTGTAGTGAATACACTTGGCTTTGATGATAAAAGTTTTTAATATCACCAAAACACCTTTTTATCAAGGTTCGACTCTAGCTCCGAGCTATAGCAAGGTCAGATCATAGGTCCGACTTGTCTTTCATAGCTCCGGCATATACTTGATAGCTCCGGCATATACTTGATAGCTCCGACATGCTTTTGCTAAGCTCCAACGTACTTTGTCTAGCTCAGGTTTTTGGGTTGACTAGGTTTGACTAGTTTTTTGGTAAGCTCCGGTGCTAGGATCTACTAGTTTTGGTAAGCTCCGGCGCTAGGTTCTACTAGCTTTTGATAGCTTCGGCTCAAGCTCCGGGTTGCTCTGGCAAGGTCCGGAACTTGACCGAAGTGCTTCTGCTTTTCATTTGCAATGTTTCGTACTTTCTTTACATTGTTGGAAAGATTGCTTATTATTCATTTGCTAAGTTTTTGGTGCATTTTGGATGATATGGTTGATATCGTTTCTACTGTGGTTTTGCAACATGCTTATGTGAGGTTCTCACGTAAGGTGTTGGTTTCGGAACTAACTTGAGTCAAGTCGAGGACTTGGGCTCGTATGGATTGTTTGTTAGTTCATGTGCAGGTGTTGCTTGAGTTCAAGTCATGGCTGGTGACAGGATCCATTGGACTAGTCTCAGGAGGAGATGAGGTTCCAACAACCAAGTTCGGGAGGAACTGTGGTTGAGCTGATCAGGAGGTCGCGCAGGATGATTGAATCAAGGGCAGTGCATATGAAGGTCAAAGGAAGGTGTTCGCACATATGCATGAGGTGCATGACGTGGCAATATGCTTCTAGAGACGGATTATGGAAGGAAGATCTGATCGGAAGGATCGGATCGTATTGGTTGAAGACTTAGGCTGCTAGCTGAGTCGGTTATGGCTCGGTATGGAAATATCGAGTTGGTTATGTTAGTATTTCGTGTGGGTCACGAATTTGAGTTGTTTAGGAATGTGGGATACGTTCCTAAGGTGTTTGGAAGTCTTAAGATTGCTTCTATCTGCATATAGAAGAGTCCTAAGCAGTTATGGAATGTTCCGATTGTGATCGGATTAGGATTGGAGTCCTAGTTGAGATTGGGATGGTCTGAGGGCTGGTTATATAAGCAAGGGAAGGCCAAAGCTCGTGAGAGATGACTTTGGGGCTTTTCCTCTTGTGTTCTATTGAATAAAATTCATAGTTTGAAGGAACTTCTGTGCCTTGTTCGTCCGACTTGTTCCAGACAAGTTTTACTCGTCGAGTTTCTGGACAGCACTATCTTTCGTCGGTGGTTTTATCATAACTCGAGTTTTATAGATCCAATCGACATGATTCTTTTTGGGTTGTCTTCAAAACTTGATTTTCTATCATCTGTCAAAATTTCACGCTCATTGGATTTGTAGTTTATGAGCTACACGAGTTTCCTTGCAGCATTCCAGAAACTGTTTTTCTCGGGTAGGTCAGATTGACCATAGTCTGATCTTTCGATCATAACTTGAGTTTTTCTCGACAGATTTGAGTAATTCTTTTTGTGTTGTCTTCATGACTTGATTCTCTCTGATATCTATCACTTTTGTCACGGTGAAACACGTTTAGATTAGTCTCATACACGATTTCTTTAACAGATCGTTTTTTTACCGAAGGGATTAGGGTTTTATTGTTTCCGCTGCGTAAGATTTTTAAATCTACCATTCACCCCCCTCTGGTAGCTTTTCACGTGCTCTTCGATCCTACAGTTTGTTACTGGTTAGGAGCTCATATGACGTCTTCTTAAGTATGCGGTGAAGGTACAACTGGTTTATGGCATGGCAAGCGTTGTTGACCGCTTCCGCCCAAAACCGGTCCGACGCCTTGTACTCATCAACCATGGTTCTTGACATCTCAATTAGAGTCCTATTATTCCTCTCGGCCACCCCATTTTGTTGAGGGGAGTAGGGGGCCGAGAACTCATGCTTTATGCCTTCTTCATCCAAAAATTCTTCAACTTGGGTGTTCTTGAATTCGGTGCCATTGTCACTCCTAATGGTCTTGATACCCAAGGAGAACTCATTTTGAGCTCTCTTCAAGTATCTCTTGAGGACACCTCGAGTCTCGCTCTTGTCATGCAAAAAGAACACCCAAGTGAAACGTGAAAAATCATCAACAATAACAAGACCATATTTGTTACCACCAATACTAATGTAGGCAATTGGACCGAAGAGATCCATGTGTAGAAGCTCTAATGGTCTTGATGTTGTCATAATGTTCTTGGATGGATGAGGTGCTCCAACTTGCTTTCCGGCTTGACATGCGCTACATGGCCTATCATTTTCAAACACAACATTTTTTAAACCACAGATGTGCTCACCCTTAAGGAGTTTTGCAAATTCCTCATTCCAACATGGGCTAGCCTCCTATGCCAAAGCCATCCCATGTTAGTTTTCGCAATTAAGCATGTATCAAGTTGGGCTTTATCTGCGGAGAAATCCACAAGATAGAGCTTCCCCTTGACTACACCCTTAAAGGAAATTGAGTCATTGCTTCTCCTTGTGACGGTCACACCCTCATTAGTGAATAAACAATTATAACCTTTGTCACATAGTTGTGATATGGACAAAAGGTTATAATCAATTGAATCAACATGTAGGACATTAGAAAGAGTATTATTAGAGGATATAGCAATTTTACCGGTGCCAAGGATTTTTCCTTGGCTATTGTCCCCAAAATAGATTCCTCCACTTGGATATTCATTAAGCTCATACTCCACAAACATCTTCTCTCTCCGGTCATATGATTTGTGCATCCACTATCAAGGACCCACTTGGTTCCACCGGAGGAATATGCCTACAAGAAAGATTTAAGCCTTGGCTTTAGGTACCCAAACGATGTTGGGTCCTTTGATGTTAGTCAAGAGGCACTTGGGCACCCACACACAAGGTTTGGGACTCTTGCAGTGTGGCCCAACATACCTAGCATATGCCTTTCCAAACTTGTTCCTTAATAAAACATATGAAGCATCAAAATCATGGAACAATGGATGCGGTTCTCTCCTAGGCATTTTAGTTGTAGTAGCAATGTTCTTTCCCTTAGTGTTGTATGAGCCTCCTTTGACAAAGACAATCAAGTATTTGCCATTCTTGGGAGTTTTGACATTTTGCCTCATCCCCCTAGAATAACCAAGACCATCCTTGACAAGGGGATGTCTTGTGTTGGTAAATGCACTACGTGCATATGCCACCTTCCCCTTGTCAAAAATGCCACCCTTGGGTGCTTGATTAGTTTGTGCCACCTTTAGCTCATATTTAAGCTTTATTATTAAGTTTGAGCATTTACAATATTTAGATGCCTTGGGTTTAACATTTGTAAAAGGTGAGCTTGTAGAGGAGGAAGGTGCATTGACCTTGAGAAACTTCACTTGCGTCTCAAGGATCTTGTTAGCTTGTGTCAAACTAACAAGTTCATCCTTGAGCACAATTGTAGTGTTCTCAAGGTTTGAGCAAGTTTCCTTGCTCAAAGCGAGTTCATGCTCAAGTGCCTTGCTTCTTTCTCTTTCAAGCTCCAAGAGCTCCTCAACCTCTTGACATCTCTCCTTTTGTTGGATGAGCATGTCCTCTTGACGGTTGATGAGTTCTTCCCTCTCAAATATCTCTTTCGTTAACAAAATCAATCTCTTCAAGTTCCTTTTGCTCATGTCTTTAAGCATGTGTTCATTTTCACTACTACTATCAAAGTCATCATGAGAAGAAATTGAAGAAGAGGATTTAGATTTAACCTTCTTTCTTCCCTCCTTGGCCATGATACATATTGGCCTTGAGATCTCCAAGTTGGAGAAGAGCTTGTTCTCCGTTGTTGTCTTCTTCATAGCAATGGTTGCTACCTTCTCATCTTCATCGGAGGAGGATTCCTCATTTGAATCCCACTCCTTCCCAAGGTGGGCATGTCCGGATTGCTTCTTCTTCTTGAGGTACTTCTTCTCTTTGGACTTGCCCTCCTTCTTCTTCTCCGCAATTGTAACAAGCCATTTTTGATCTTGTTTTGGGATTGTCTTTGCTTCTCCTCTCATTTTGGTAGCTCTCCCTCCTCCTTCTAAACATCCTCTTGAAGTTGTTGATGAAGAGAGCTTCTTCCTCATCGGTGTCGGGACTCTCCTCATCACTCTCTTCCTTTTCTTGAGATTTTGAGGACGTTGCTTTGAATGCAACATCGTTTTCTTGGAGGAGGAGAGCTTTTGTAGATCGTTGTAGAAAATTGCGTCTTTCTCCATCATCTCATGGTTTATGATTCTCCCTAGAACTTCTTTGGGAGTCATCTTGTGGAAGCCCGGACTTTCACGAATTAGTGAGCAAAGAGTGATGTTTTGAGGCATGAATGCTCAAATCATCCTATTTACTACCTCGTGGTCGGTCCACCGGGTGCTTCCATATGACCGACTCTTGTTGATGAGAGTCTTGAGGCGGTCATACATGTCTTGCGGAGATTTACCCTCCATGATGGTGAATCTCCCAAGCTCTCCTTCGATCATCTCGATCTTTGCTTCCCTAATGACGCGGTTGCCTTCGTGCGCCGTCTTGAGGGTGTCCCAAATCTCCTTGGAAACCTCCAACCCTTCAATACGGTTGAACTTCTCACGAGTCAATGAGGAGGTAATCACTCCAACGGCTTGAGCATTGTGATGTAGAAGGACGGCTTGCTCCGGAGTGATGTCTTCCTCATGCTTGGGAAGGTGATAACCTGTCATCACAATTTGCCACAAGCTAGGGTTTAAGGAAATGAGGTGCATCTTCATATTATGCTTCCACATAGAATAATCATTTCCATCAAATTGAGGAGGTTTGCCAATGGGAATAGACAAGTAATGGTTGCTAGCGGTAAGTTGCTCATAATTGTAAGGATACCGGGAGTAGTCTTGTGAACTACTCCCGTTGTCGATGTTGACCGGAGCAATTGGCTTGATTTCCTTCTTCGGCACATTGAGCTTCGCACGAAGCCGTGCTTTGAGCATCCAGACTTCTTCGTCGTCATTTGGATCATCTTGAAGAACATCGACGTTCTTCGTATTGGTGTCATCAATGACCACCAGAACCTTGTTGTCACCCCATCCGGCCATTACTTCTTCGAGTTCTTAGACTCTTGGGGAGAAGCCAGCTATGATACTGATTGAAAGTCGCCTAGAGGGGGGGGGGGGTGAATAGGCAATAATACATGAAATGACTTAATTAAACGAGATTAATTCTCTGAGGCCGGACTAGTCTGGTCAGGGCTGGACTAGTCCGCTCAACATAGGGTGGAAACCCTAAAACTTGATTTCTACAAGTTGTTTGCGGAATTGAAGTTCACCAAGAATAAGAGCAATATGTAACAAACTTTTGAAGCTCAGATTGTGATGTTTAAACACTTAGATTGCAAGTTTTCAATAGTGATCAAAGTGTAGGGCAATAAGACCAAAGTGAACCCTAATAGCAAAACTAGTGATCACAAAAAGCAAAAGACAAGCGAAACGACATTTATCCCGTGGTTCAGCTCCACGAAGAAGCCTACCTCCACGTTGAGAAGTCTACACAAGGACTGGGTCTCACTTGACCCTTCTCTCACCAAGCCACCACAATGGTCGGCTTGGTTTTCACTATATCAATGGGCAATCACAAAGTTTGATGGGGCTACTCACAACTTGAGGCTCCCACAAATGAATACAATGAGGAGCACACGAAGCTCTACTCACACAAGCCACAAAACTCAACACAATGTGCAAGAGATCAAACCGAGAGCCAAAGCGCGATGATCTTCCTTTACTCTCCTTCCCAAACCCTAATCTCTTCAAGATTTGCTCTTAAGGGGTTAGTAGGATGAGTAGAAGGCTTTGGAAGGCTCTAGGAAGCTTGTGGCGGCACTAGGGTTCCAGTCTTATTCATATGAGCCCGGGGGTCCCCTTTTTATAGAGGTCCCGAGCCCCTTTTGCTTACATCAGCAAAGGGGCGGACTAGTCCGGCCTTAGACCCCTGACTAGTCCGGTCCTATGGGACCACTGACCCCCTGGTCAGTACCCGACAACTTCCACACTAAGCAATGATCGTCACGCTACCCGCCAAATTTCCAAATTAAAATGATCACTAGACACCGGACTAGTCCGGCCCATAGCGGACTAGTCCGAAGTGGAACATAACCATTTGGTCCGTTCCAAAACGGACTCTTCTGGGTTGGTCCGGACTAGTCCACCCCTCTAGGGTTTTCTCTCGGTTTGTCACACTAAGTCCCAAACGGACAAGTCCGTGCCCAAACGGACAAGTCCGAACTACTCCAGAGAGCTTTGGTCCGTCCAAAAATGGACAAGTCAAGACTTCTTAGACTTAGCTCCAAATTCACTCAGGTTCACTCCAGAGACGTTTGGTCCATCTCAAAACAGACTTGTCTGCCATGGCCGGACTAGTCCAGCCCTGAGGCGCGGACTAGTCCGGCCTCCTATGGGTTTTCTCATTTTAGGCTTCTCACTTAGGTTTTTCTCTAAACCACCACTTTGAGCCCATTGGTATGATATCAATGCACATGATACAACCACCCTCTCACATGATACGGCTCATATAAGCTCAATACCATAGAAACCCTAATTTCTACGCTTGAGTCTTTGATGCCCGTTTTCTCCTTTTCATTTTTGAGGGTTTTATCTCATTTCAATCCTTGTATCTGTGCTTAAGATCAACTGAGCTCATTAGCCTCTTAATTGTCGTCATCAATCATCCAAAACCCACGGGGATGCCTAGATGCACTTTCAGTAAGCGTCAACACCAAGTTTAGTTTCATGTACAAATAGTGTAAAAAGAAGAAAAGTCTGATGTTCGTACCATCTTCAGTACGAGTGCGGCAAATACGAGCGTGGGACGACTGGGTCCAAGCAGCATTTTGTTCTATATTACTCCCTCTTGGTTTATATTAATTGTCGTATCAGACCAACAAATGAATTAAAATTGAACTAGTTAGGACTGTCTGAACGACAATTATTTTGGCTGGGAGGGACTACATTGTTGACTTCTTTGTTGCTCTTCATACCCTAAAATGATCCATCAGGCACACATGTAAGTGGCGCTAGTGCACCCGTAGTACCGTAGAGGATTTTTAGTCCAACAGCGAAGCAGGCAAGACTAAGGGGCGAGCATGCAACTGTCCATGCTAGACTACACAAAGATAGGGTTCGCTGGTTCGATCAGACTGACATCAGCCGAAGCACGTCTCGAGGAAAATTGATTGCAGGGTGTGTAATGAACGCTAGCGGTAGCAGGTTGCGAATGCAAGATAGATTAGGCGGGCAACTCTGGGATTGAAATCCTCTGCAGTACTGCACCTGCAGTAGCTGCCACTAACATGTGGGCCATGACACATCGGGTCCACTTGTCAGTGGTAGCTACTACAGGTGAAGTATTGCATAGTCCCATCTTGTGACACTTAACAAAGCGAGGGTTCGGTCTGGCCAAGATCATTTGAAGCAACTCTCGAGGAGGATTGGTGGCATGGCGAGTAATGGCCAAGGATTTGCGTGCGGCGGGGCCATTATGGCACGCGAAGGATGGGACATGGCGATGGGCGAGGGAGACGCATCGGGGGACATTGAAGTGACCAGGAACAGGGTGTGGGTGCCGGTGCCAGCCGGAGTGGACGACAGTGAGAGAGCACGGCGTTGAGGTATAAAAAAAATCACGCCATCACACAGGTTGATGAACTGTTAACTGGGACTAGTAAAGTAGAATCGCAAGGCATGCTAAAACAATTAGTAGAACCTAGTACATATTTATGGTTTGCATATCTATACCTGTTGTTGGTTCTTGCATCGTAGTACCAGGGAACTAAGAATCTCAGGGTTCTTGAACATCATGTGTTGCAATATTCTCTGCATACCATGCAAAGGAATTAATGTTTTCTATTTTTTAAATTTAGATAGTAATCACATTTATAGTGATACCAGGTGCTTGTTGGCCACCATGAATACTTGTAGATGACATGATGGTTTGGTGTCTTGTTCCTAAAGTAAAGAGCATATATTGTAAGTAGTCATTCCAAATAACAGTTATAACATCAAATTATATGACCGACGTAGATTTTCGATCAAACGATGTGGTTTCTATAAACTAACAGTGTTTGTTTGGAATGGAGGAATTAGAAATGAAGGAATAGGTAAAACGTACGATCCAAGAAAGCCGTAAGAAAGAAAAAGTGTAAAAACTATGGGAACTAAAATCTTAGGAATACAAATTTGTAACGCACGAATGAGAGTACAACATTTGAAGTGGTTGATTAGATAACCCGTGCGTCTTTTATTTCTAAATCCAGAAACTACCTCTGATTTTTAATATTTGTCATTCACAACAAGGAATTGAACTAGAAATACACTACCGTAATAAGCTGTCGGAGCGACATTTATTTCGGGACAGATGTAGTATATGCTATATATATATATGTCTATAACTAAATTCATGAAATATAAGAGCACATTTCTTCTTTGTTAATTTATTTAAACTTCGTATATCAGCATGGATCGTGTAGAGCTTAACTAGCCCAATATTGCATGGATCGTGTAGAACTTACCTAGCCAATATAGCTCTATAAAAAGATAGCATGGATCGTGTAGAACTTACCTAGCACAAAACTGGAGTCCAAGATGTTGCAGGGAGGTGTCGGCGACAAAGAAGTTCGGTAGAGCCCGTCAAACTTGGTCACCCGGCGTTGTACCCACGAGTCACCACCACCAAGAGCTTTGATGAGTCACTGCGAGATCCATGGGGGAAAAATTGTAAAAACTGTGGGAACTAAAAACACGGGAATTTCTTAGGAATACAAGTTTGGAACACAGGATAAAGAGTACAACACAATTGGAGTACTGCGAGATCACTGGAAGGGCGGGGCAGCAGTGTGTCGGGAGCGGAGGCCAAGGTACTATGGGATTAGAGGCCAGTGTTTCCATTTATACTCATCATGGCTGAAATAGGGTTACAATAGGCGGGACTGAAATTTGAGGTGCAGGGAGTGAAATTTGAATTGTCAAAATCTCAATCGTGGCACGCCAAGAAGAACGAAAAAAATTTCTCGAGCGTGGAGAATTTGGCCCTAGCCATGCCCTTGTGCACACATGCAATCGTGATTAAATTCATGTAATGTCGCATTGATTCATTCACATGGTGTGCGTAGCTAGAGGGGTAGACTTCTTCGGACAGCTCGCTCGCTTCTTAATTACAGTATAGCCTAGCTGCTTGCTTGCCGTGCAACCGCTAGCTTCCCTTCATCTTTGTTGCCTACACAAAGATCAAAATCTAAAAGCAGTCATGTGCTAGCTAGTGGGACATTCCAAAAAATATGAACAAAAATATTATCGAAGTGTGTAAACGATACTTCCCCCGGTACAACTAAAACGTAGTCTGCAAAGGTTCGTATTCGAAGGGGGCGCGTAAGATCGAGAACAAAATGATGAATGGGAATTTTTACGTGGTTCGGGCCGCCTGAGCGTAATACCCTACTCCACAGGGTGGTTGTTGATTGAGTATGTGTGTTTTTGGCGAGTGTGAGTGGTTGCTTGTATGCGTGAGAGCTTAGTTGTCTTCTACCGTGCGACACAACCCTCCTGGCATGACAGGTGGCCCCGACTGTCATTAACCACCTATACACGATTTACATGTATAATATGTGATTAACAGTGTGATAACGCGCCTTAATGGTGCTGTTACCTGTATTGATGGTCCTCTGATTGTGTGTAATTAATGCTGAATTAATGACACGTTAATCAGGTCTTGTAACGGCCATTTAATAGCCTCTTAAATGTCCGAGCCATTGGAGATCCTGTAATGGTTGTAGGATTAGGTTCGGGGGTCCAACACGTGGCAGTTCCGGAGCTTCTCTCTGTGGAGAGACAGGTCCGAAGCTCTTTTACACGTGGCAGCACTGTAGCTTCCCTCTACTGGGGTCTAGGTCCAGGATTGCTGGACATGAGGCGGGATCGGAGCTTCCCTGTGAAGGGAGGCAGGTCCGGTCTTGCAGGACACGTGGTACCACCGGAGCTACCCAAACGAGGGATGCAGGCCCAGTGCTGTCAGACGTGTGTTGCCTTCGGAAGTCTCCACTCGGACATAGGAAATCCTTGGTTTTAAGTGCAGTATCAGGTGGTACCTGGTATCCAGGATACCGACAGTGGCCCCCGAGCCCACCTCTGGGACGAACCTTCTGAGTGAAGTCATATTACCAGAGGTGGGGCCATCTTCGATTCCCGCGCTTTGGCTTCAAAGTATTTTTCTGGGCGGTTGAGACGACGACAAAGAGTTATGCCATCGCCACGTGGCCCTTTTTGACACGGTGCGTGGGATCCTGGCGTGCAGATCTCACACAATTGAAGGTCGCCGATTCCCAATACGAAATTCATATCGGTTCCCAGCATAATCTTTATAGCCCTGTCAGGCGGCCGCCCTCGAGCTTCCAACTCCTCATCATGACGACGGTTCGCCTGGTGTAACTTTTTAAGCAAAGTGGACCCTGGCTCCCTTGTCATTGATGGGATCATCTACGATTCGAGTCTGAAGTTTGTTTCCATCCAAGCGTTGTGGAGGCTTACTATAGGGGGAAGTCTGCAGATGGGGAGAACTCTTTACGCCTTCATCTAACATTGCGCTTAGAGCTCTCCGCCCTTGCAACCTTTGTTCCTCCTCTGCTCCACTTTGCGGGGATGGAGTTGGGACTTCCTCGGAGCCGGATCAAGAAAAATTAGAGACTTGTCGAAGGCCCACACCTACATGGGGTGGTCGAGCGACTCCTTCAACAACCAGATCCACATCAGCAAGTTCCCCTTCAAGAAGGAGAACCCCGGCGAGATCGTCTACTTCCTGTCTTATGCCATGGTGGGGCTCATCCCACCATTCTCAAGCTTCCTACTGATGCTGCTGGACTTCTACGGCCTGCAACTTTGAATGTGGCCTAGAGGGGGGGGGGTGAATAGGCCTTTTGGAATTTTATCAGAACCTGCAACACTTAGTAACCGGATCAAAACTCGAGATATCGGACTAGTCCGATCAAGTGTAGAGTAGTCTGGTGTGTACTGACTAGGTTAATCACATTTGGTCGATTAATTTGATTCTAAGATGTATGCAGCGGAAATATACTGGTAATTGAAGTGTTACACGATTATGAACTAGGGTATACCACAAGTCAATCTTATATTTAATGTTTCAATGTAAAGTAAGCAATATTGATTGAAACCCTAGATTGATATGATGTATAAGAATGATGAATGCAAAGTAAGAACACAAGCAATTTATCCCGTGGTTCGGTTCCCACAGTGGCAACCTACATCCACGTTGAGGAGTCCACAAAAGGACCGGGTCTTCTCCAACCCTACCCTCCTCGGATCGCCACGAAGGCCAATCCTATTCACTTACCACAAAGGGTGAATAACAAAATTCAAGGGGCCTTCTCACATGTTGAGGGCTCCCCTAGATTACAACAAGAACTCCACCAAGAACACACTCAAAAGATTACAATGAAAATCACAGGAGTGTGTTAGGGAATCAATCCAAGAGCTCAATGAGTGATGAATTGTGTCTCTCCAATGATCCAAAGTGTATCCTCAAGGGACTGATCTTTGTTGCTTTTGATTTCGTGGAGAGATGTGTTTTTGAGGCTCTTGGGAGGTGTGACGGCGCAGGGGGTCGAGAGTGGTTAATGTTGGGCCATGTACATCTATTTATATGGGGTTTCTAAAAGTGACCGTTAGGGTTTAGGAATATTGGACTAGTCTGTGGTGGACACCGGACTAGTCCAGTGTGCTGTGTGTAGCAAACCCTAAGTGTCCAAAAATATCTGACTAGTCCGGCTAAAAGTGGACTTGTCCGATTTTGCTTCTGGAAATCTTCGGACTTGTTCGATAATCATCAGACTTGTTCGGATCAGTGAAACCCTAAGTGAATTGGGTGACAAGTCCGCACTTGGAGGACTTGTCCAATTTAGGTCAGAGGGTTTTCGGACTAGTCCGTGCCAATATCGGACTTGTCCGATTTACATCAGAATGATATCAGACTAGTCCGTTGTGTGATCGGACTTGTCCAAGTTTGTGCAACTTGTGAAGTGTTTTGAGCACTAATCCGCACTAGGGAGGACTAGTCCGATTCTAGTCAGAGAGATATCAGACTAGTCCATGGTGATATCGGACTTGTCTGATCTTGTGCAGAGAGATATCAGACTAGTCCGGTGTTAGTCGCACTAGTCCGGTCCTGTATAGATTTATGCAATGTGTGTGTTTATTTGTGTTTGAGCTCTTGGGGTGTGTTTCCTTAACACACTCCATACACAATGATCTACTACACTTGTTCCTTGAGCTCTTTTCCACATTGCTCCTCATTCTCCATTCTTTTTGGCTCTTTGCTCATTTTCTCATTAAAACCTGTGCTCATCCCAACAAAGTGGTTAGGATCTCATTTGCTTGTCATAAATCATCCAAAACACACAAGGGATTCCTAGATGCACTTTCAATCTCCCCCTTTTTGGTGATTGATGACAACCAATTGAGATTTCACAAAATATGATAAAAAGTTGAGATTTTCATAAAGTATGCACATATGAGTTTAAAATACATTAAGCAATGAAAACATGATCCATATGTGCATTCTTTATGGTGGGATGCATAACTAAGTGTATAGAAACAATAATTATGATGAGAATGACATAATTGACATTAACACACCAACAACAAGCATATATGTCATTCCAGGAGCAAAATCACAAATTTCATCAATTACTTCACAAGTAGTTCAAAGCATTGCGTCACAGGACCATAAGTATCATAAGAGCATATTAAGTTTTACAACCCACAAAATAGACAAAAAGCATAAAAAGAAGCTCTCCTCGCATCCTACAAATAAGACCTAAGACCCCCCCTCAATCTCCCCCCTTTGGCATCAAGACACCAAAAAGAAGGAGAGGAGGGACCTAAAGTATTCAAGCCTCGTTGTCGGTCCTCTCATCGTCTCCATCTTCATCTTCGGGCTGATGAGGAGGAGGAGGAGGAGGAACGGAGCCACTCGAGCCCCCAATGCCAAAATAGGCGAGCTTGGAGGGTGTCAAGGGCGCGAGCTCGGTGTAGTCTGAATAAGAATCTTCAGAGATGACTGGAGATCCAATGGGCTCGATCTCCAATTTTTGACAAATTTGCTTCACATTTTCTTTGACATACTTCATGTCTTCCTTTCTTCTCTTGTTAAGCTTGTGGGCCTTCACCTCGATCTTTCTGCAGGAGGCAAAGATAGCAGCCAGGTACTTGAAGATGCCACTTGCAGATCCCTTTTGAGGAGCTGCCCCAGTGGCAGGGGCAGCTCTAGCACCGGCACTAGCTCTCGTTGGAGCCTCAAGGTTGGAGGCCGGAGATGGAGCAGCTTGTACGCTTAGCTTTTGAGGCGTCTGGGCCTCAAGGGAAGGTGCTCCACATCTTTGACGAATTCGATGATAGTGACCTTCTCAATCATGAACATCAGATAAAGAGCATAGCCACATGACCTGTTGGGTGTCCAAGAGATGTTGACCATATCGTTCCAGATATAGTCAACTACATCAAACTAGCGGTCCTTGCTTATGACCTTCATCAAGGTCCGGAGATAGCCCTGCACACTCCCAGCATCCCCATCCTTGGGGGCAATTGACTTCCTCAAGACTCTGTTCAAGACCACAAAGAAAGGCTTCATGTTCTTTGTAGAAGGGGGGTTGAACTTGGAGGTTGGCTCATAGAGCAACTTCATCTTGTCCTTCTCAATGACACCTATGTTGTGGATGATCAAGTTGTCATTGCTTGATGTGTCAAGGTGTAGCAGTCTTGCAAATTCTTCATAAGTTATACTGTACTTGAATACGTGAGTCATCCAAGTCACACTCTCTTCCTCGTCACTTGAGAAATGGCAAGTCGCAAAGAATCGTGCGATGACCTCATCATTCCAATTGTTCCTGAAGGCAAAGAGATCCTTCAGGCCATGCCTCTCGACTGCCTCCACCACTTCAACAAACAGTGAGCAGCCCTTCTTCTCAAAATGCGCCCAATCGATCCATTGGTTGCGCACTACAGGTGTCTTCATTGGGAGGTATATAGACTTGTAGAAATCTGCATGAAAATTGCTCCAAAATCTTCCATCGGCAGCTTGCTTCGGACGGCTGTAGCAATCAAAATTTCGGAACTTAGCCGATGAGTCACTTCCCTTCCCATTGAACTTTTCCTCTGTGGGATCCCGGTCCCCTTGCTTCAGAGCTGACATCTTTAGAGGGCCAATCGGGCCCGTTGCGATCCCTTTGCCCTTGCCCTTAGCTAGGCGGGCACTTGCCGAGCTAGGGCCACCACCAGCGGAAGCCCTGGAAGCAGGCACCTTACGTCAAGCCACCCTCTTTTGAGACTTAGGAGGAGAGGGGGCTGGCTCGGAGGGGCACTTCTTGCTTTGGTCCGTCAAGGACCGAAGCGGGGCTTCTTGGTCCATCTCGGCTTCAAAGTCGAAAACTTCATCGTGAGAGTTCTACATGCCCTGAGAATGGATTGCACAAGGTATGGGTGAGAATGGATAACAAGGAATTGCATTGAGGAAGTAAACGGTTAGGTTTGGGTTCAGAAAAATCAGACAAGTCTGGTGTACAGACACGGACTAGTCCGGGTGACCGAACTTGTCCGTTCATGGACCGGACTAGTCCGGTATTCATCCTCAAAGACCTAAACAATGAGACAAATGGTGATTCCTAATGCACAACTAGCCTAGCATCAATGTAATATATCAAGGAAGCATGCGTATGGTGATAGGAGCCAAGCTAGTTGATCAACATTGAAGGAAATAGAGATTTCAAGGGTTTGGGGAAAAAATTACCGAAAAATCACTTGAATCTCGAAGAGGAGGGTGTTGAAGGGAGGACAAGTCCGTGGACTTCAATCCCCGAGCGAAGGAGCTTGATTTCCACCTAAACTTGGAGCTTTTTGATGGAGGAGTTTCCAAATCGCCTTGGGGAGCTCGAGTGTGGAGAGAGAAAGATTGAGGCAAGTGTGGGCGGTGAGGAAATTAGGGTTTGGCGGTGGCTAGGGTTATGGACACAAAAAATCAGACAAGTCCAAAAATGATTGGACTAGTTCGAACTTTTCCAGAGGCTATATCGGACTAGTCCGTGGTCTGCCGAACTAGACCGGACTAACCGGTGCTCTGCGGACTAGTCTGCATTGGCGGACTAGTCTGGGTAACCACGGACTAGTTCATGGTCACCAGGGAAGAAATGCCTAGCCCATTCGTATATATTCGAAGGTACTTATTTAGAAAATAGGGAGGCAAATGAAATCACATAATCTTGATGAATATGATCAGTAAGCATACAACAATCAAGTAATGCCCATAATTCACCAAGATCTAGTAATTGACATAGTTTTTCGGAGAAAATTGAGAGAGATGATTTTCACAATCCAATCAACATATTTTACAGAATTCATACAAGTATGCAAATTTTCAAGCCACATTCCGAGCATCAAGGATATTTAGTTCATTTCAAAGCACGCAAAAGCGTTTTTCATCAAGTGGCTTGGTGAATATGTCGGCTAATTGCTTTTCGGTGTTGACATGGGAAATGGCTATATCTCCTTTCATGGAGTGGTCTCTCAAGAAGTGATGTCGGATGTCTATGTGTTTGGTTCTAGAGTGCTCAACTTGATTATGGGCAATTTTAATGGCACTCTCATTATCACAAAGGAGTGGAATACGGTTCATATTGTAACCGTAATCCCTTAGAGTTTGTCGCATCCAAAGGAGTTGTGCACAACAACTTACGGCTGCAACATACTCCGCTTCGGCTGTGGATAAGGCAATAGAGTTTTGTTTCTTGGAGGACCAAGAAACAAGGGATCTACCTAGGAATTGGCATGTACCGGATGTACTTTTTCTATCTACTTTATAGCTGGCATAATCTGCATCGGAGTAACCAATGAGATTGAATTTGGAGCCTTTTGGATACCAAAGACCAAGGTTGAGTGTATGACCTAAATATCTCAAGATCTTTTTTACGGCTGTCAAGTGACACTCCTTAGGATTGGCTTGAAATCTTGCACACAAACATACACTCAACATAATGTCTGGCCTAGATGCACATAAATAGAGTAGAGATCCAATCATGGAACAATATACCTTTTCATCGACGCTAGGTCCATCTTCATTGAGATCCAAGTGGCCATTCGTTGCCATGAGAGTATTTATGGGCTTCACCTTGTCCATTCCAAACTTCTCGAGTATGTCTTCAGTGTACTTAGTTTGACTTATGAATGTCCCTTCCTTTTGTTGGCTCACTTGGAAACCCAAGAAGTACTTTTCCTCTCCCATCATGGACATCTCAAACCTATCTGTCATAATTTTACTAAATTCCCCAGAAAAAGATTTGTTAGTTGAACCAAAGATTATATCATCAACACAAATTTGACAAACAAAGAGATCATTGTCAAAGTTCTTTGTAAACAGTGTATAATCTACTTTGCCGATCTTAAAGACATTTTCAATTAAGAAATCTCTAAGACACTCATACCAAGCTCTAGGAGCTTGTTTGAGGCCGTAGAGAGCCTTACGCAATTTAAATACGTGGTCGAGGAACTCTTCATCTTCAAACCCGGGGGGTTGCTCCACATACACCTCCTCCTTGATTGGTCTGTTGAGGAAGGCGCTTTTCACATCCATTTGATAGAGCTTGAAATCATGGTGAGTAGCATATGCAAGTGATATTCTAATGGACTCAAGTCTATCTACGGGAACAAAGGTATCATCGAAATCCAAACCATCGACTTGTGAATACACTTTGACCACAAGTCATGCCTTGTTCCTTGTCACCACCCCATGTTCGTCTTGTTTGTTGCGGAAGACCCATTTGGTGCCGACGACATTGGATTTGGGTCTTTCGACTAGTTCCCACACCTCGTTTCTTTTGAAATTGTTGAGTTCTTCTTGCATGGACACTACCCAATCCGTATCCTTCAATGCATCCTCAACCCTGCGTGGTTCCAAAAAGGACACAAATGAGTAATGCTCACAAAAATTAGCTATGCGAGATCTAGTAGTTACTCCCTTTTGGATGTCATCGATGATGTTGTCGATTGGGTGATCCCTTTGGACACATTTGGTGTACTCTTGGGTGTGGTACTTGCTTTCTTGAATTTTCATGATCATCTTCTATCCCCCTAAATGGTTGCCCTCATTGACTTGTTGATCATCTTCACTTTCTTGAGGTTAATCTTGTATGGAAGCTCCCCCTTGATCATTGGTCTCCTCTTGTAGTTCGTTTTCCTCATGCATATGTAAAGGTGGCTCTTGTGGTCGAACTTCGCCTAACGCCATTCTTCTCAATTCTTGACAAGGAGCTTCTTCTTTATGTAGCACACATGGATCAACTTGCTCCTTTTGGGAGCCATTAGTTTCATCAAACATTACGTCACGTGCTACTTCAACAAGTCCGGAGGTCTTGTTGTAGACACGATAGGCGTAAGTGTTCGAATCATAACAAAGCAAGAAATCTTCATCGAACTTCGAAGCGATCTATGATGTCCTAGGCTTCTTGTTCAAAATATAGCATTTGGAACCGAAAACTCGAAAATATGAAATATTAGGCTTGTTACTGGTGAGTAGCTCATAGGATGCCTTCTTGAGTAGTCGATGAAGATAAACTAGATTTATGGCGTGGCAAGCGGTGTTGACTGCTTCCGCCCAAAATCGATCCGAGGTCTTGTACTCATCGAGCATTGTTCTCGCCATCTCTATGAGGGTTCGGTTCTTTCTTTACGCAATTCCGTTTTGTTGAGGGGAGTACGGTGCTGAAAACTTGTGCTTTATGCCTTCTTCATCTATATACTCCTCCACTTGTGTGTTCTTGAACTCCATGTTGTTATCGCTTCGAATGTTCTTGATTGTCAATGAGAATTCGTTTTGAGCTTGCTTGAAGAACTTCTTCAAGATTCCTTGTGTTTCTGCCTTATCATGTAAAAAGAAAACCCAAGTGAAGCGAGAAAAATCATAACAACCACTAAACCATATTTGTTACCGCCAATGCTTATGTAGGCAATTGGACTGAATAAGTCCATGTGAAGTAGCTCGAGCAGTCTTGTTGTAGTCATGACGTTCTTCGCGGGATGGGGTGCTCAATCTTGCTTCCCGGCTTGGCACGCGTTACAAGGCCTGTCTTTCTCAAAAACAACTTCCTTCAAACCTCGGATGTGATTGCACTTGAGGAGTTTTTGAAGATTCCTCATACCAACATGCGCTAGCCATCTGTGCCACAACCAACCCATGTTGGTCTTTGCAATCAAGCATGTGTCAAGTTCGGCTTTATCCTTGTTGAAGTCAACAAGATAAATCTTTCCCTTTAACATACCCTTGAAGGCAATGGAACCATCACTCCTCCTAGAGACGGTCACACCCTCGTTAGTGAACAAGCAATTATAACCTTTATCACATAATTCAGATATGGACAGCAGGTTATAATCTAAGGAATCAACATGTAGTATGTGAGAAAGTGTGTTTAGATGATATGGCAATTTTACCGGTACCGAGCACCATTCCTTGACTTTTGTCTCCAAAATAGATGCTCTCGCTTGGATCCTCATTTGCTTCATACTCAACGAACATTCTTCTTTCTCCGGTCATATGGTTGGTGCAGCCACTGTCTAGCACCCATTTGGATCCACTGGAGGAATAGGCCTGCAAAAACAAATTATGTCTTGGTTTTAGGTACCCAAGCTTGCTTGGGTCCTTTTAGGTTAGTCACAAGGGATTTGGTCACCCACACATGAGACTTAGTGTTCCCATGGCATGGCCCAATATAATGAGCATAAACTTTGCCAAAATTACTTCTCATTAAGACATAAGATGCATCGAAAGTTCTAAATAGCAACTGTTGTTGTTTATACACAGGACTAGTCTGGGAGATCGGACTTGTCCGGAGGACCGGACTAGTCCGGTGATCATGCATGTTGGATTCATTAATTTTGGATTTTCCACTTTGAGAGAGTCTTCCCTTTACAAAGACATTGCTCTCCTTGTTATTCTTATGGCTTCTAGCATGTTGCTTTTCACCATAAGAGTAACCAATGCCATATTTGACATTTGGAGGTATTGTGACCAAGTATGCACTACGTGCATATTTGATCTTCTCCTTGTCAAATATGCCATTTTGTGTAGGATGCTTGTCCTTGGTAGAGGTTGACTTGTCTTTCAAACTGGTGTCAACTTTACTACATGTACAAGTAGAAACAACTTCAGTTTTAATGGGTTGAGAAGGTGAACTTGAAGAGGATGAAGGGTCACCTTGCTTGAGTGACTCAACTTGCACTTCAAGGATCTTGTTAACCTTGATTAGGTTAGCAAGTTCGTCCTTGATTGTAGAATTTGAGTCGCTTAACTCCAAGCAAGCTTCCTTGCTTGAAGCTAATTCAAGCTATAGTGACTTGCTTCGCTCATTTTCAAGTTCTAGAAGCTTGTCAAGTTCAACATATTCCTCCTTTTGGGAGATAATCATGTCTTCTTGACGATGTATCAGCTTCTCCTTCTCAAGAATTTTTGTGGCTGTTTTCTTATCTAACCCAATGAGCATATCTTCATTATCACTATTAATTTCACAATCACTGGAATAGGAGTGCACTAAAGAGGTTTTTGTTGTTACCTTGCGTTTACCTTCCTTTGCCATGAGGCAAGTGTCGTTCCTCTTCCATGCGCTGAGAGTAGGAAAGAGAGTGGACTTCTTGGATGTCTTCTCGATGGCTATGCTAGCCATCTTGAAAGTGCATCTAGGACTCCCTTGTGGGTTTTGGATGATTTATGACAAGCAATTGGGATCCTAACCTCTTTGTTGAGATGAGTGCAGGCTTATGATAGAAAAATGTGCAAAGTACCAAAAAGAAGGAAAAATGAGGAGCAAAGTGGAAATGAGCTCAAGGAAGAAGAGTAGTAGATTATTGCGTATGGAGTGTGTTAAGGAAACACATCCCAAGAGCTCAACCACAATTAAACACGCACATTGCACAAAGTTACACAGGACCAGACTAGTCCGACTGACACCAGACTAGTCCGATATCCTTTCTGCACGAAATCAGACAAGTCCAATATGCATCGGACTATTCCGATATCCTTTTTGACCAGAATCGGACTAGTCCTCCCCAGTGCGGACTAGTACTCAAAACACTTCACAAGTCACACAAAATCGGACAAGTCCGATCACATCCGGACTAGTCCGATATTCTTTCTGATCCAAATCGGACAAGTTCGATGTTTGCACGGACTAGTCCGAAAAACCCTCTGATCTGAATCGGACAAGTCCTCCAAGTGCGGACTTGTCATCCTATACACTTAGGATTTCACATAACCAGACAAGTCCAATGACTATTGGACTAGTCTGAAGATTTCCAGTAGCGAAATCGGACAAGTCCGTTCCTAGCCGGACTATTCCAATATTTCGGGACACTTAGGGTTTGCTACACTCAGCACACCGGACTAGTACGGTGACCACCATGGACTAGTCTGATCTTTCTGAACCCTAACAGTCACTTTTAGAAACCCATATAAATAGAGTTGTACGGCCATATTTTACTATCTCTCGAACCCTAGCGCTGTCACACCTCCCAAGAGCCTCAAAAACCACATCTCTCCACGAAATTAAGTGCAACAACGATCAATCCTTTGAGGATTCACTCTAGATCATTGGAGAGACACGTACAACACGACATTGAGCTCTTGGTTTGATTCTCTAACACACTCCTGCGATTTAATTGTAATCTTTTGAGTGTGTTTTGGTGGTATTTTGTGTTGTAATCCAAGGGAGCTCTCAACGTGTGAGAAGGCCCCTTTGAATTCGGTTATTCACTCCTTTGTGATTAGTGGAAGAGGATTGGCCTTCGTGGCGATCCGACGAGGGTAGGGTTGGAGAAGACCCGGTCCTTTTGTAGACTCCTCAACGTGGACGTAGGTTGTCTTTGTGGGAGCCGAACCACGGGATAAATCCTTGTGTCTTGTTTTTGGTGTTCATCGTTCTTATTCATCAATATAATCTAGGGTTTCATAATCATTGCTTATCTCACATTGAACTGTTAAACATAAGATTTAATTGTGATATAATCTAGCATATAACATTGAAACCTTTATTTGATTCTATATTTCTGCTGCATACATAAAAGAATCAATCTAATCGATCAAGTTTAACCAACTTAGTCCGTGAACATCGGACTAGTCCGCACTTTACCGGACTAGTCCGATATCTCTGGTATTGAACTGGTTGTTAAGTGTTGCAGGATCCGACAATTTGCAAAAAGTCCTATTCACCCGCCCCCCTCTAGGCCACATTCAATTGGTATCAGAGCGGGTTCTTCAAGAAAGAGTCTAACCACTCGAAGAAATCATGTCATAGATGAAGGACATCCACAAAATCAACAACCAAGAAGAGGTTAACACCGACAAAAATCAAAAGGTGGAGACGTACCTCGAAGCCATTCAAGACTTCGAGGACGATGATGAGGAGACAGTGGAACTAAAGGCGCTCCTCAGAAAGAAGGCACTTTCCAAAGGGAAAGTGAAAGTTGAAGAGAAGAAGAAGGGGAGTAGTCACACCGACTACTCCCGATATCCTTTTAACTATGATCATCTAAATTCCAATAATAATCATTACTTATCTATCCCACTTGGAAAAGCCCCACACTTCGATGGAAGTGATTACTCAATGTGGAGGCAGAATATGAAAATGCATTTTATTTCCCTCAATCCAAGCCTATGGCATGTTGTATGCACAGGGATAGATATTTTAGACGATGACGAGAGCTCACCCCAAGCCAAGAGCAGGCTATTCATAGAAACGCTCAAGCCGCAGCAGTAATCACCTCCTCACTCAGTCGGGACGAGTTCACCAAGGTGGCTGGACTCGAAATCGCTAAGGAGATATGGGAACACTACAAACTGCACATGAAGGTGACCGACATGTGCATGAAGCAAAAATCGAGATGATTGAAGGCAAATTAGGAAGATTCGCAATTGAGGAAGACGAGTCACCCCAAGAAATGTACAACCGATTGAAGACACTCGTCAACAAAGTTCGATCATATGGGAGCAAGAAGTGGAATGACCACGAAGTGGTAAAGCTCATCCTTAGAGCTTTTATGCCTCGCAATGTCACACTATGCTCCATGATTAGAGAAAGCCGCGGATACAAAAGGATGACTCCGAATGAATTGCTTGGAAAGATCATCGACTTTGAGATGATGGAAAAACAATCAAAGCACATCAAGGAAATTGCCGACCTCACCTCGATAAAGAAGAAAGGGGTTGCTTTGAAGTCCACCCTCAAGCCCCTATCCAAAGAAGCTAGAGAAGCACAACTAGAGGAAGATAGTGACAACGAGAGCAGTGAATTAGATGAAGAAGACATGATATTGTTTATGAAGAAATTCAAAAGAATCATGAAGAAGAGACAAGGTACAAAGTCAAGCGAAGGAAAGTACAAAGAAAGAACAAAACCAAAGTTGAGGCGGGCATGCTATAATTGTGGTGAGTATAACCACTTTATAGTTGATTGCCCATATGAGGAGAACAAGAAAAAGACTAAAGAAGCCAAGCCTCAACACAAGAAATTCTTCAAGAAGAAGAAACAAGCCGAACAAGCGCACATTGGGAAAGAGTGGGACTCAAATGATGAGTCCTCATCGTCCGAAGAAGAAGAGTGGCTAGAATAGCCATCGAGAAGACATCCAAGAAGTCTACCCTCTTCCCTACACTCGGTGCAAGGACGGGAAATGGCACTTGCCTCATGGCAAAGGAAGGTAAACGCAAGGTAACCATCAAAGCCCCTTCCGTGCATTCCTACTCTAGTGATGATGAAATAACTAGTGATAATGAGGATATGCTTATTGGACTAGATAGGAAAGCTGCAACAAAAGTGAAATTTTTACTTGATCAACTTGTTGAGAAGGAGAGGTTAATTCGTCGTCAAGAAGACATGATTATCTCCCAAAAGGAGGAGTATGTCGAACTTGACAAACTTCTAGAACTTGAAAAGGAGAAAAGCAATTCACTAGAGCTTGAGTTAGCTTCAAGCAAGGAAGCTTGCCTGGAGTTAACCAACTCAAATGTTGCAATCAAGGACCAACTTGCTGACCTGATCAAGGTTAACAAGATCCTTGAAGTGCAAGTTGAGTCACTCAAGCTGAGTGAACCTTCCTCCTCTTCAAGCTCACCTTCTCAACCCACTAAAACTGATTTTGCTCATGCTTGCAAATGTAAGAAAGGTGACACCAGTTTGAAGGAAAAGTAAACCTCCACAAAGGATAAACATCCTGCCCAAAGTGGCATATATGAAAAGGAGAAGATCGACTATGCACGTAGTGCATACTTGGTCCAAAGACCTCCAAATGTTAAATATGGCATTGGTTACTCTTATGATGAAAAGCAGCATGCTAGAAACCATAAGAATAACAAGGAGAGGATTTCCATTGTGAAGGGAAGACCCTCGCAAACTAGTAAGTCGAAGGGTAAAAACTTGAACTCACATGAACACCGGACTAGTCCGGTCAGTGTCCGGACAAGTCCGGTCCTCCGGACAAGTCCGGCCTCCCAGACTAGTCCTGTTTACAAACAACAACAATTACTCTTTAGAACCTTTGATGCCTCCTATGTGTTGATGAGAAATAATTTTGGCAAGGTTTATGCTCATTATGTTGGGCCACACCATGGGAACACTAAATCTCATGTGTGGGTGCCCAAATGTATTGTAACTAACCTCCAAGGACCCAAGCAAGCTTGGGTACCTAAAACCAAAGCATAATTTGTTTTTGCAGGCCTATTCCCCTGGTGGATCTAAATGGGTGCTAGACAGTGGCTGCACCAACCATATGACCGGAGAAAGAAGAATGTTCGTGGAATATGAAGAGAATGAGGACCCAAATGAGGGCATCTACTTTGGAGATAACAGTCAAGGAAGGGTGCTCGATATCGGTAAAATTGCTATATCATCTAAACACACACTTTCTCATGTACTACATGTTGAATCCTTAAATTATAACCTGCTGTCCATATCTCAACTATGTGACAAAGGTTATAATTGCTTGTTCACTAACGAGGGTGTGACCGTCTCTAGGAGGAGTGATGGTTCCATTGCATTCAAGGGTATGTTGAAGGGAAAGCTTTACCTTGTTGATTTCAACAAGCATAAAGCCGAACTTAACACATGCTTGATTGCAAAGACCAACATTGGTTGGTTGTGGCATAGACGGCTAGCGCATGTTGGTATGAGGAATCTTCAAAAACTCCTCAAGCGTGATCACATCCGCGGTTTGGAGGATGTTGTTTTTGAGAAAGACAGGCCTTGTGGCGCGTGCCCTGCCGAGAAGCAAGTTGGAGCACCTCATCCCGCAAAGAACGTCATGACTACAACAAGACCGCTCGAACTACTTCACATGGACTTATTTGGTCCAATTGCTTACATAAGCATCGGGGGTAACAAATATAGTTTAGTAGTTGTTGATGACTTTTCTCGCTTCACTTGGGTTTTCTTTTTGCATGATAAGTCATAAACACAAGGAATACTCAAGAAGTTTTTCAAGCGAGCTCAAAATGAATTATCATTGACAATCAAGAATATTCAAAGCGACAACGGCACGGAGTTCAAGAACACACAAGTGGAGGAGTAACTTGATGAAGAGGGCATCAAGCACGAATTTTCAGCGCCATATTCCCCACAACAAAACGGAGTTGCCGAAAGGAAGAATCGAACACTCATAGAGATGGCAAGAACAATGCTCGATGAGTACAAGACATCGGATCGATTTTGGGCGGAAGCGGTTAACACCACTTGCCACGCCGTAAATCGACTCTACCTTCATCGACTACTAAACAAGACATCATATGAGCTACTCACCGGTAAGAAACCAAATAATTCATATTTTCGTGTTTTCGGTTCTCCATGTTATATCTTGAACAAGAAGCCTAGGACTTCAAATTTTGCTTCGAAGTCCGATGAAGGTTTCTTGCTTGATTATGATTCGAACACTTACGCCTATCGTATTTTCAACAAGACCTCTGGACTTGTTGAAGTAGCATGTGACGTAGTGTTCGATGAGACTAATGGCTCCCAAAAGGAGCAAGTTGATCCATGTGAACTAGGTAAAGAAGAAGCGCCTTGTCAAGCATTGAAAAGAATGTCTCTAGGTGAGGTTCGACCACAAGAGCCACCTCCACATGTACATGAAGAAGATGAACCACAAGAGGATATCAAATCAAGGGGGAGCTTCAACACGATATCAACCACAAGAATACGAAGATAATCAACAAGTCAAAGAAGGCAATGACTTAGGGGGAGAAGCAGATTACCATGAAGATACAACTCCTCAAGTGCCACACCCAAGAGTACACCAATGCGTCCAAAGGGATCACCCAATCGACAACATCATCGGTGACATCCAAAAGGGAGTAACCACTAGATCTCGCATAGCTAACTTTTGTGAACACTATTCGTTTGTATCCTTTTTGGAACCACGTAGGGTTGAAGATGCATTGAAAGATACGGACTGGGTGGTGGCAATGCAAGAAGAATTGAACAACTTCAAGCGGAACGAAGTGTGGGAACTTGTGGCAAGACCCAATGCAAACATTGTTGGCACCAAGTGGGTCTTCTGCAACAAATAAGATGAACACGGGGTGGTGACAAGGAACAAGGCACGACTTGTGGCCAAAGGGTATTCACAAGTCAAAGGTTTGAATTTCGATGAAACTTTTGCTCCAGTAGATAGGCTTGAATCTATTAGAATATTACTTGCATATGCTACTCATCATGATTTTAAGCTGTATCAAATGGATGTGAAAAGCGCCTTCCTCAACGGACCAATCAAGGAAGAGGTGTACGTGGAGCAACCACCCGGATTTGAAGATGAAGAGTTCCCCGACTACGTGTTTAAATTGCGTAAGGCTCTCTACGGCCTCAAACAAGCTCCTAGAGCTTGGTATGAGTGTCTTAGAGATTTCTTAATTGAAAATGGCTTTAAGATTGGCAAAGTAGACTATACACTGTTTACAAAGAATTTTGATGATGATATTTTTATTTGTCAAATTTATGTTGACGATATAATCTTTGGGTAAAGTAACCAATCTTTTTGTGAAGAATTTAGTAAAATCATGACAGACAGGTTTGAAATGTCAATGATGGGAGAGTTAAAGTACTTCTTGGGATTCCAAGTATGGCAACAGAAGGAAGGGACATTCCTAAGCCAAACCAAGTAGACGCAGGACATACTTAAGAAGTTTGGTATGGACAAGGCAAAGCCCATAAAGACCCCCATGGCAACAAATGGCCACTTGGATCTCAATGAAGATGGACCTAGCGTTGCCCAAAAGGTATATCGCTCCATGATTGGATCTCTACTCTATTTATGTGCATCTAGGCCAGATATTATGTTGAGTATATGTTTGTGTGCAAGATTTCAAGCCAACCCTAAAGAATGTCACTTGACAGCCGTAAAAAGGATCTTGAGATATTTAGTTCATACACCCAACCTTGGTCTTTGGTACCCAAAAGGCTCAAAATTCAATCTCTTTGGTTACTCCGATGCAGATTATGCCGGGTGCAAAGTAGATAGAAAAAGCACCTCCGGTACATGCCAATTCCTAGGGAGATCCTTAGTTTCTTGGTCCTCCAAGAAACAAAATTCCATTGCCTTATCCACAGCCGAAGCGGAGTATGTTGCAGCCGGGAGTTGTTGTGCACAACTTCTTTGGATGCGACAAACTCTAAGGGATTATGGTTACAATACAAACCATATTCCACTCCTTTGTGACAATGGGAGTGCCATTAAAATTGCCCACAACCCAGTTGAGCACTCCAGAACTAAACACATAGACATAAGACATCACTTTTTGAGACATCATGCCATGAAAGGGGACATAGCCATTTCACATGTCAACACTCAAAAGCAATTGTCCGACATATTCACCAAGCCACTTGATGAAAAATGTTTTTGTGAACTCCGAAATGAACTAAATATCCTTGATGCTCGGAGTGTGGCTTGAAATGTTGCATACCTGTATGAATTCTTCAAATATGTTGATTGGATTGTAAAAATCATCTCTCTCATTTTTCTCCGAAAAACAATGTCAATTACTATATCTTGGTGAATTATGATCATTGCTTGATTGTTGTATGCTTACTGATCATATTCATCAAGATTATTTGATGTGTTTTGCCTCTCTTTTCTCTAAATATGTACCTTCAAATATATATAAATGGGCTAAAAATTCTTGCCTGGTGACCACGGACTAGTTCGTGGTTGCTCAGACTAGTCCGCCCATGCAGACTAGTCTGTAGAGTGCCGGTTAGGCTGGACTAGTCCGGTAGACAACGGACTAGTCCGATATAGCCCCTGGAAAAGTTCGGACTAGTCCGGTCATCTCCGGACTTGTCCGATTTTTCGTGTCCATAACCCTAGCTGCCGCTAAACCCTAAATTCCTCACCTCCACTCTTGCCTCATGTGCTCTCTCTCTTCATGCTCGAGCTCCCAAGGCGATTCCTTGCTCCCTCCACCAAAAAGCTTCGCATTTGGGTGGAAATCAAGCTTGTCCACTTGAGGATTGAAGCTAGCATACTTGTCCGGCCTTCAACACCCTCATCTCCAAGTTTCAAGCAATTCTTCGGTAATTTTTGCTCAAACCCTAGAAAATCCCAAATTTCTTCATTGTTGATCAAATAGCCTAGCATTCCTTGCAATGTACATGCTCTCTTGATGTATTACGTGTTTGCTATGGTCTTCGTGCATTAGATTTCACCATTTATCAAGTCTCTTAGGTTTCTGAGGATGAACACCGGACTAGTCCGGTCCATGCACGGACAAGTCCGGTCCCCCGGACTAGTCGGTGCCTGTGCACCGAACAAGTCCGATGTTTCTGAACTCAAAACCTAATTCTTCAATTCGTTATTGCAATTCCTTGCTACCTGTTCACACCTTTGCCTTGTGTCATTCATTATCATTCATACCACTCATTCTTAGGTCATGTCGAGCTCTGGCAATAATGTCTCCAATTTTGAGGCCGAGATGGACCTTGAGGTGGCACCTCGGACCTCGACGGGTCTTGGCAAGAAGCGCCAAGAAAGATTGTCCGAGCCAACTCAATCTCCTCCACAGGCTCGGAGGAAAGTGTTGGCTAAGAAGCCAGTGTCCAAGGCAGCTGCATCATCGAGTGGCCCTCGCCAAGCAAAGGGCAAGGGCAAAGGGATTGCTACGGGTCTAGTTGGCCCGTTGAAACTTCATGCTCCACAGGAAGGGGTCCGGGACCCAAATGAAGAGAAGTTCAATGGGAAGGGCAGTGACTCGGCCACCAAGTTGAGAAGCATCGATTGGTATGGCCGGCCAAAGCAAGCGGTTGATGGAAGGTTCTAGTGCAACTTCCATGCTGATTTCTACAGATCGGTGTATCTCCCAATGAAGACACCAGTTGTGCGCAGTCAGTGGATTGACTGGGCACATTTTGAGAAGAAGGGCTGCTCACCATTCACTGATGTTGTGAGAGCCATTGAGAAGCATGGACTAAGAGATCTGTTTGCTTTCAGAAATAACTGGAATGATGAAGTGATTGCGCAGTTCTTTTCGACCTGTCACTTCTCAAGTGAGGATGAGGAGAGTGTCACTTGGATGACCCATGGATCCAAGTACAGCATTACTCAAGAATATTTTGCTAACCTGCTCCACCTTGACACCACAAGATCTGATTGCTTAGTCATACAAAACATTGGTGTCATCGACAAGGATAGGATGAAGTTCCTATATGAGCCAAACTCAAAGTTCAACCCTCCTTCCACCAAAAACATGAAGCCATTCTTTGTGGTGTTGAACAGAGTGTTAAGAAAGACAATTGCTCCCAAGGATGGAGATGCAGGGAGTGTGCAAGGATACCTCCGGACTCTGATGAGAGTCATAAGCAAGGACCGCCCATTCGATGTGGCAGAATACATTTGGAATGATATGGTGAACATATCCTGCACTCCCAATAGATCTTGCAGATATGCTCCTTACCTAATGTTTGTGATTGAGAAAGTCACCGGCATTGAGTTTGTGAAAGATGTGGAGCATCTCCCCTTTAGGCCTCAAATGCCTCAAAAGCCGAGTGTGCAGGCTGCTCCCTCACCAGCCTCCAGTCCTGAGGCACCGGCAAGATCAAGAGAAGATGCTAGGGCTGCCCCTACTTTTAGAGCAGCCCCTCAAAAAGGTTCAGCCAGCGGAATTCTCATGTACCTGGCTGCAATCTTTGCCTCCTGCAAGAAGGCCGAAGTGAAGGCCCATAAGCTCAACAAGAAAAGAAAGGAGGACATGAAGTATATCAAGGCAAATGTCAAGCAAATTTGCCAGAAGCTGGAGATTGAGCCAATTGGGTCTCCAACAATCTCGGAAGACTCAGACTCTGATTTCACCAAGCTCAGGCCCTTGACCCCCTCCGAGCTTGCCTACTTTAGCATTGGGGACTCGAGTACCTCCGCACCTCCTCCTCCTCCTCATCATCAAGCTGAAGATGAAGATGATGAAGACGACGATGAGACGACCGACAGCGAAGAGTGAAGACCCTAGGACCCTCCTCTCCTTCTTTTTGGTGTCTTGATGCCAAAGGGGGAGAGATTGAGGGGGAGTCTTAGTCCTAGCTATAGTTTGCGAGGAGAGAGTTCTATGCTTTTCTTTTTAACTCTTTTGTGGCTTGTAATGTTTTAACAATGATCTTATGTTAATTATGGTTCTGTGATGCAACTGTGATTTTGCTCTAGATTGTCATATATGCTTGCTATTTTGTAATTAATGTCAATTATGTCATTATCAATGTTTCAATGTACTTAGTTATGCATCCCACCATAAAGAATGCACATATGGATAATAATTTTCACTGCTTGATGTATTTTGGATTCATATGTGCATACTATATGAAAATCTCAATTTTTATCACATTTTCTGAATTCTCAATTGGTTGCCATCAATCACCAAAAAGGGGGAGATTGAAAGTGCATCTAGGACTCCCTTGTGGGTTTTGGATGATTTATGACAAGCAATTGGGATCCTAACCTCTTTGTTGAGATGAGTGCAGGCTTATGATAGAAAAATGAGCAAAGTACCAAAAAGAAGGAAGAATGAGGAGCAAAGTGGAAATGAGCTCAAGGAAGAAGAGTAGTAGATTATTGCGTATGGAGTATGTTAAGGAAACACATCCCAAGAGCTCAAACACAATTAAACACACACATTGCACAAAGTTACACAGAACCGGACTAGTCCGACTGACACCGGACTAGTCCGATATCCTTTCTGCACGAAATCGGACAAGTCCGATATCCATTGGACTAGTCTGATATCCTTTCTGACCATAATCGGACTAGTCCTCCCCAGTGCGGACTAGTCCTCAAAACACTTCATAAGTCACACAAAATCGGACAAGTTCGATCACATCCGGACTAGTCCGATGTTCTTTCTGATCTAAATCGGACAAGTTCGATATTTGCACGGACTAGTCCAAAAAACCCTCTGACTTGAATTGGACAAGTCCTCCAAGTGCGCACTTGTCATCCTATACACTTAGGGTTTCACATAACCGGACAAGTCTGATGACTATTGTAAAAGCCCGCTTTTCGGAAGAACAAAAATGTAAAAATGTGAACTTAAAATTTTTTGAAAATGAACTTAGAAATCCAAACTCACATGTATCACGTGCGTTAACCCATGTTCACTACAAATATGGACTTGTTAAAACTTAAAATCTTAATAGGAATTATTTCAACCCTAAAATGGGACATTCAAAAATATTCAAATCTCATGCCGTAAATTTTTCCATGACCTTCTAATATTCCAATTAGACTCTCGGTAAAGTTTCAAAATTTTTGAAGCACGTTTTCCATTTATTGGACACGTACTGAGAGTTTAATCAACGTCGACTTTAAATTTAAACTTTGTGCTCAACCTTGTCCAAATCAACTCCAAATTTTTCCTGAGGTCCCTTATGGTTCAAAAAGGTTAACTTCAAAGTTTCAGGATTTTTGAACCTAATCTACTATTTATTTCCTTGGGTCAAGTATCACCACTTGAATTCAAATTCAAATCTGAGTTCAAATTCAACTTGCTCAGTTTTGAAATCTGATTGCACCATAAAATTCTCCACATTTTATTTAGTCACTGGGCCAAAGTTGACTATTTTTGAAGCATGTTTGCTAGCCTATTTGAATTTTGGAAAGAAGAAGAGGGAAGTGGGTCCCACAGGTGGTCCCCACCTGGCAGGTCGGCACCGGCTTCCTCTCTCCTCCCCTGCCTCCACGCGACCGCATGCAGCGCCACCGCGATGGACGACGTCGGTCCTTATCCCATCTCCCGACTCGGTCCTATCCACGGCATCGCTCCTTATCCTCTCACTCCCGCTCCGCTTCCTCTCCCAGGCCGCACCGCCGCTCGCCCCCGGCACTCCTCTCCCGGCCAGCGGCCGCGCCGCACAAGCAGTCCCGGCCGGCGCTACTCCCTCCTGTCGCGCCGCCTGCGCCGCAGCTGGGCTGCTCCCCGCATCACACCGCCGGCGCTTCGCCTCCCCGCTCCGGCGCCCGCCCACGGCGCCACTCCCGCCAGGCCCGCGCGCCACCTCGCTTCGCCGCCGGGCCGAGTCGCCCCGCGCGCCGCCCCGCCTCTGCTCCAGCGCCCGAGCTGCACCAGCCGCGCTGCGCCGCTTCTTCGCCTCCCCGCCGGCTTGCCCGCGCGTCCCGGCCACCGGCTCCCGCCGCCAGCGCCGCGCCTGCTCCAGGCCGAGCGCCCTGCTCGCGCCCGCGCCCCAGCGCCCGTGCGACCACCGAGCACAGCCGCCCAGCTCCCTGCTCCAGCGCTTCACCGCGCCGACGGCCAAGCTCTCCGCTGTTGCGCCTCTTTGTCACAGCGCGCACGCCGCCCAACTCGCCAGCGCCCTGTCGCCCGTGCACCGGCGCCTTGCTGCTGGCCCGCTGCTCACCTTCGCCATCCTACCGCTGCTACGTGCCGTTCTCCATGGCTGCACTGCCGTCCACGCCGCCATCCATGACGCCGGCCGTTCACGCCACCACTGCACCAGTGACGGCCGTTCGCCCTTGCTGTTGTCCAGACCCAGCACCACGCGCATACACTCGGCCGTCGTGTCCCTGCTGGCCGCGCCTTTCCGGGCTGACCGCGAGCACCATGACGCCATGTCCGCGTTCCGCGCCGTGTCTATGTCCTGGAAGCAAAGCGAGTAATGGGTGTGATGGAGGATATGCAGGAACACACCTTTGACACCATGGTATCGACAACTGGTCCAAGGTTAGCTCTTATTTTGCAAGAGTGATTGGATCAGTGATTGCAGCCAAGGTGTTCGATGAAATGGTTACAAGGCGAAACTAAGTGTGTTGCCATTCGATGCTGGTCTATGGATGCAGGTCTATTCTGGGGTGGCAATCGACAAGGACATGTGCCAAGATACCCTTTGAATGGTGATGACGCGGTGGAACTCAAGTACACACCAAGATGTTCGGCGAAATGCCTACAAGGTGAGCCTTACCCTGAAATACCTTGCTTGACGTCACCGACGTCCGTTCGTCATGATCGCTAAGGTTACTCATGTGTCGTCAAGTCGTACATCCAGTTTCCGCATTGATATCATTCCTATAGGAGTCCCCAAGTTGACCTTCTTTGTCCTTTGGATCGCGTCGACCTGTCCGTGCATGCTCGTGATGCTCCACCATGAGCCGCGTCGACGTCGTTGACCATATGACGTCGTCGTGACGCTCCGAGCCGTTATCGTGTCCTGGCATCGAGATGAAGGATGCTTGTGATGTGTGTGGTGCTGAAACACCAGCACGACTCGTCGTACAATGGTCGTTCAGTCAAATTAGGGTTTAGTCGAGGTGAGACTCGTCGAGTCCTAGGTGTAGCCTAGATGCTAGATGAAATGCCTTCTAGGTCAAACCGAGTGTATTGGTGACCACCGATGACCTAGGGTAGAATACTGCGAGAACGTTGCAACTGACGAGGAGAACTAGTCCAAGGGGAACCTTGGATAAGAATTTCTTAGTCGTGTCGAGGAAGTTTCCTTTCCGTTCGCAGAATTGCTTACCTAGGTGTACCTCTTCATCGACGGTAGGTTCGTCGAGTCTTTTGTCGACAACTAAGTCGAGTCCCTAACTCTTCGACTCATGAAGTGGTGTTCGAGATTCCGCTCACCCCTTTGACGAGTCCGGGTCGATGTGGACCTCGCTAATCCGATCTTCTCGTGATGGCAAAGCATGATCGTCACGAGTAGGTCTCGCATCATGTTCGAGTTCTAGGAGTTCACCGAGCTCATCTGGACAATCCTGCAAAGGACACTGCAATAGTGTCACGTAAGCACTTGAACAATGCTCGAGAAGCTTGCCGTAGAAACTACTTTACCTAAAGGTCATTTGAACGTTGTCTCAGTACTCACGTCAGGTTAACAAGGCTCGTTATGACGTTTTAAGTCCAAAGAATGTTGACCTCACTTCACTCCCAAGTGTCGCTATGGTTTCACCCTGGTTCATCCTTATCAGAACCCTGCGACCACACTTGTCACGTAATTAGGTTTACTCCTTAATGAGTTTGTGTAACTTCATTGGTCGACTTCTAAGTCACAACCTCTTGTTACACAGTTCACTCATGCCTTAAGCTTTCAATGCTCCATCTTGATCGCTTAGTCTTCCTTAGATCACACAGTCCAGTAATACTTCTTCACCATTCTACCTTATCACTCTTTGGGCGGCATAGCTCCAAGTGTCGAGTGCTAAATTGCGATGTGTCATTACATTGCACCTTTTAGTGCTTATCTCGACACTACTATGCCACCTTGACTCTTAGGTCATCCTTACCCTACCAGTCCAACACTTCCACACCATTCAGATGTATCGTCCTTGAGTGGCATAGCGTCGAGTGTTGAGTGCCAAGTTGCAATGTGTGCTTACATTGCACCTTTCAATTCACATCTCGATACTACTATGACCACTTGACTTCATCCTTTTTTCATTCACACAACAAAGGCATATCTGTCCTTCCTAGTCGAACTCCTCATTCTTAGAGTTTACACAACCCCGTGGAGTCTTTTCTTAAATTACTTAATTACTTAATTACTTATATGCATATCATGTCGATAGGAACGTGCTGATAGGTGATCGACAAGAAGCTTCACTTGGAGGAGAAGGCCAAGGTGTTTCCACTGAGGTTCCATGGCAGGTTCTCCAGAGGAAGATCAAGCCCTAACAATTGACATTTGTTCAGTCGCAAACTAAGGCAAGCCCCGGTTTGCATTTAAAAGCTTTACAGAGTTTTTACAGTCTTTATCACCTTACGTCATAAGTTTGATATGTGCATTACGTATAGGGTGATTGGTACTCCACTTGCATGACCAAAAAAAAAAATCCCATGGATTGGTTGGAACGAGTTACAGTTTGACCTATAGTAACTGCTTTGCTAATGCATAGGAAATCCGGTAGAAGTCGAGTAGTTGGAATCTACTCGCGAGAGATGTAGGACATATCTCACAGGATTGGTTAGATAGAAAATGACATAATGTAATGAAACTGAGACCGGGCAGGGAATGGATAGGAAGCGGCGGGAATTGAGTCTCGGTCGCATAGCCCTGCCTGTGTCGATTAAGGCCCGTCCGTATGCGGCCCCTTCGGACAAGCTTGAATTGTACCGGCAACATAATGGACATATGGAATCCAATAAACTGATGTAACTTGACAACTGGGATGTTGAGACCCATTAACTCACCATCGATAGGGGTGGGTTGAGGACAGTAAGGTGTAAATCGGTCGGCGGACACATGAGGTGTTCCGTGCGGAGACCTTCTGTTTGCGGAGGTGAGACGGGCTCAGCATTTGAGTTTCTTGTGAAAGGTGGCCATATACGCCTAGTACTGAAGTGTTATGTAGGTACAGGTGTGCTCGCTGACACTTCCGAACGACGTATGTGTCGTGTTGTCCGGGTGTGT
This sequence comes from Tuctoria greenei, assembly GCA_036927565.1. NCBI lineage: Eukaryota > Viridiplantae > Streptophyta > Magnoliopsida > Poales > Poaceae > Tuctoria > Tuctoria greenei. Next base: position 76,018,478 of record JAYESD010000003.1, on the reverse strand, counting down.
CCTGATTGCAATCACTGTCCCTCGCAGTAATAGAGTACCACTTGTCTGTCGCAGTCGTGACGTAGTAAATACTAAAGAAGCCAGAAAATCATATTGTATTGAATTATAATTACTTTGCAACCTTGTATGATTTAGAGATAGTACAATTAAAAGTTTACAGTTTCCCCATACTTTAGCTGTAATAGCATTATGTGCTTTGGGCATGTCATATCATCGGTAAAGCGTTTCTTGTTTGATTGTGGAGCCCATGATGTGCTGTGCTCGGAGAATGTCATTTGCTACTTAAAACTTGATTATAAGGATCCACTTGAAGGCGAGTCCATTTATGCTATTCCTTACCTATGTTTAGTGTCCCCTTGCATATGTCTAGTGAGACGGTTAAGTCTTGCTGAGCCTTATGCTCACGTTTGCGCTTTAACGATTTTTGCAGGTATTAGTTTTATTTCTGCTGTTCAGGTCGTACATGAGACTCGAGGTGTCGAGATAAATCTCATGTGAGCCACGCCGCTGCTGTATGTTCTTCGTGTTGCTAGTGAGAATCGTCCTAGGGCATGGACGTCTTCTCTCCTGCTTAGTTAGGTGAGATTTTGAGTATGTATTTTCCGCTGCGTGTGTACCCTTGTTGTACACTCTTTTGTAAACTCTTCTTATTATGAAATGAAAACTTTATATGTTTTGGTATCCTTTTCGTGTGTGCTGTTAGGTGCCGCATCGCACGGCACCACCCAATGAGATCCTCGGATGTGTGGACTCCGGTCCCCACAACTATCGGACTAGTCTGAATATTTCCAGTAGCGAAATCGGACAAGTCCGCTCCTAGCCGGACTAGTCTGATATTTCGGGACACTTAGGGTTTGCTACACTCAGCACACCGGACTAGTTCGGTGACCACCACGGACTAGTCCGATCTTTCTGAACCCTGACAGTCACTTTTAGAAACCCATATAAATAGAGTTGTACGGCCATATTTTACTATCTCTCGAACCCTAGCGCCGTCACACCTTCCAAGAGCCTCAAAAACCACATCTCTCCATGAAATTAAGTGCAACAACGATCAATCCTTTGAGGATTCACTTTAGATCATTGGAGAGACACGTTCAACACCACATTGAGCTATTGGTTTGATTCTCTAACACACTCCTGTGTTTTAATTGTAATCTTTTGAGCGTGTTTTTGTGGTATTTCATATTGTAATCCAAGGGAGCTCTCAACGTGTTAGAAGGCCCCTTTGAATTCGGTTATTCACCCCTTTGTGATTAGTTGAAGAGGATTGGCCTTCGTGGTGATCCGACGAGGGTAGGGTTGGAGAAGACCCGGTCTTTTTGTGGACTCCTCAACGTGGACGTAGGTTGCCTTTGTGGGAGCCGAACCACGGGATAAATCCTCGCGTCTTGTTTTTGGTGTTCATCATTCTTATTCATCAATATAATCTAGGGTTTCATAATCATTGCTTATCTCACGTTGAACTGTTAAACATAAGATCTAATTGTGATATAATCTAGCATATAACATTGAAACCTTTATTTGATTCTATATTTCCGCTGCATACATAAAAGAATCAATCTAATCGATCAAGTTTAACCAACTTAGTCCATGAACGCCGAACTAGTCTGCACTTTACCGGACTAGTCTGATATCTCTGGTATTGAACTGGTTGTTAAGTGTTGCAGGATCCGACAATTTGCAAAAAGGCCTATTCACCCCCCCTCTAGGCCACATTCACATCTCTTCTTCTTTTGATGATGAGGACTCATCATTTGAGTCCCACTCTTTCCCTATATACGCTTGTTCAGCTTGTTTCTTCTTCTTGAAGAATTTCTTGGGTTGAGGCTTGGTTTCATTGGTCTTCTTCTTGTTCTCTTCATATGGGCAATCAACTATAAAGTGGCTATACTCACCACAATTATAGCATGCCCGCCTAAACTTTGGCTTTGATCCTTCCTTGTACTTTCCTTCATTTGATTTAGCGCCTTGTATCTTCTTCATCATCATCTTGAATTTCTTCATGAACAGTATCATGTCATCTTAATCCAAGTCACTACTTTCATCATCACCATCTTCTTCTAGTTGAGTTTCTCGAGCTTCTTTAGATAAGGGCTTGAGGGTGGACTTCAAAGCAACCCCTTTCTTCTTTGCCGAGGTGAGATCGACAATCTCCTTAACATGCTTGGCCTGCTTTTCCATCATCTCAAAGTTGATGATATCTCCAAGTAGCTCATCCGGAGTCATCTTCTTGTACCCGGGGCTTTCTCGTATCATTGAGCACAAGGTAACATTGCGAGGCATGAAGGCTCTAAGAATGAGCTTCACTACCTCGTGGTCGTTCCACTTCTTGCTCATGTATGCTCGCACCTGGTTGATGAGTGTCTTTAGTCGGTTGTACATGTCTTGTGGTGACTCATCTTCTTCGATTGCGTACCTCCCCAGTTCGCCTTCAATCATCTCGATCTTCGCTTCTCGCACATGATGATCGCCTTCATGTGCGGTTTGCAATGTATCCCATATTTATTTTGTGATCTTGAGTCCATCCACTTTTGTAAACTCATCACGACTGAGCGATGAAGTGATGACTGTAGCAGCTTGGGCATTTCGATGGATGGCTTGCTCTTGACTAGGTGTGAGCTCCTCATCATCATTCGGGGTATCTATTCCTGTGCATACTATGTGCCACAAACTCGGATTGAGAGAAATCAAATGCATCTTCATGTTTTGCCTCCACATTGAGTAGTCATTGCCGTCAAAGTGTGGGGCTTTTCCAAGTGGAATAGATAGATAATGATTATTGTTAGAATTTAGGTGATCATAGTTAAAAGGATATCAGAAGTAGTCGGTGTGACTACTACCCTTCTTTCTGTTCTCATCTTCGATCTTCACCTTTCCCTTGGAATGGGTTTTCTTCCTTAGGAGCGTCTTGAGTTCCAGCATCTCCACATCGTCATCCTCAAAGTCTTGAATGGCATCGAGGAGCTTTTCCAATTTCTGGTTCTTGTCTTCATCAACCTTCTCTTGGTTGTTGTTCTTGTGTATGTCTTTCATGTCCGACATGATCTCTTCGAGCGATTAGTCTCCTTTTTGAAGAACCTTCTCTGATACCAATTGAATTTTGTCAGAACCTGCAACACTTAACAACCGGATCAAAACTCGAGATATCAGACTAGTCCAGTCAAGTGCAGACTAGTTCGGTGTGTACCAACTAGGTTAATCAAGTTTGATCGATTAATTTGATTCTAGGATGTATGCAGCGGAAATATACTGGTAATTGAAGTGCTACACGATTATGAACTAGGGTATACCACAAGTCAATCTTATATTTAATGTTTCAACGTAAAGTAAGCAAAATTGATTGAAACCCTAGATTGATATGATGTATAAGAACGATGAACGCAAAGTAAGAACACAAGCAATTTATCTCGTGGTTCGGTTCCCACAGAGGCAACCTACATCCACGTTGAGGAGTCCACAAAAGGACCGGGTCTTCTCCAACCCTACCCTCGTCAGATCGCCACGAATGACAATCCTCTTCACTTATCACAAAGGGTAAATAACCAAATTCAAGGGTCCTTCTCACACGCTGAGGGCTCCCCTAGATTACAACAAGAACTCCACCAAGAGCACACTCAAAAGATTACAATGAAAATCAAAGGAGTGTGTTAGGGAATCAAACCAAGAGCTCACTGAGTGATGAATCGTGTCTCTCCAATGATCCAAAGTTTATCCTCAAGGGATTGATCATTGTTGCTTTTGATTTCATGGAGAGATGTGTTTTTGAGGCTCTTGGGAGGTGTGATGGCGCAGGGGGTCAAAAGTGGTTAAAGTTCGACCGCCCACATCTATTTATATGGGGTTTCTAAAAGTGACCGTTAGGGCTTAAGAACATCAGACTAGTCCGTGGTGGACACCGGACTAGTTCGGTGTGCTGTGTGTAGCAAACCCTAAGTGTCCCGAAATATCGGACTAGTCCGGCTAAAAGCGGACTTGTCCGATTTCGCTTCTGGAAATCTTTGGACTAGTCCGATAATCATCGGACTTGTCCGGATCAGTGAAACCCTAAGTGAATTGGGTGACAAGTTTGCACTCGGAGGACTTGTCCAATTTAGGTCAGAGGGTTTTCAGACTAGTCCGTGCCAATATCGGACTTGTCCGATTTACATCAGAATGATATCGGACTAGTCCGTTGTTTGATCGGACTTGTCCGATTTTGTGCAACTTGTGAAGTGTTTTAAGGACTAGTCTGCACTGGGAAGGACTAGTCCAATTCTAGTCAGAGAGATATCGGACTAGTCTGTGGTGATATCGTACTGGTCCGATCTTGTGCAGAGAGATATCGGACGAGTCCGGTGTCAGTCGGACTAGTCCGGTCCTGTATAGATTTGTGCAATGTGTGTGTTTATTTGTGTTTGAGCTCTTGGGGTGTGTTTCCTTAACACACTCCATACACAATGATCTACTACACTTGTTCCTTGAGCTCTTTTTGACATTGCTCCTCATTCTCCCTTCTTTTTGGCTCTTTGCTCATTTTCTCATTAAAACATGTGCTCATCTCAACAAAGTGGTTAGGATCTCATTTGCTTGTCATAAATCATCCAAAATCCACAAGGGATTCCTAGATGCACTTTCAGACTTCATCACCTCGGCCCCAACTCCTTCTTTCTAGTGGCGACCTTCGTCCACTTTTGCGAGACAAAGGTGGGTGTGCCGCCCTGCATCGAGCTCTTCCGGACCTTCTTCACGGTCCACACAACTTGGAATAGCAATGAGTAACATGGTTCTACTATTTCGTGAAGTTCAAGAACACGCCGCTCAAGTACCCGAAGACCTTCCCTTTCGGGAAGTGGGACAGCTGGAAGAAAGACTGGGTGGCCATCACGGTGGATCAACATGATATGCTGGAGCTGCATGACAGCCTTCCAGCCATCGACACGGATGTTTGGGAGGTAGCTCCGACGCTGTCAGAAGAGTACAACCCGATCTTGACAAGTATCCAGGAGTGCATCGAGGGAGGGGTGACTCCTCTAATGGTCAGCGCCAACATCCTAACGAACCGGTGGGCTCTGCTGCAGACGAGGGAGTGACACACCTTGGCATTCAGTGGAGAGCACGACCACAACCGGATCGAGACTGGCTTCAGGTCCAATCTGAATGAAGGAGCTTTGAAGCTCCATCTCCAAAAGTTGCAGCACGGAGTCATTCACCCCGATGATCTGACCCCTCTGTTTGATTTCCTGCCTTTAAACATGGTGCCAGAGGTCAGGAGGGAGCTGCGGAAGAAGATGCCAGCTCTTGATGATCTGGGCCTCGTGGACAAGCGTCAGAGCACTCCTTCGGCCGAGATTGTTATCCTTGGGGCTCCTTGCTCCCATGAAAGATCCCGACCTACGCTAGTTAGTGGAAAAGGAAAAGGTCCCGTAGCTTCCCCACCAAAGAAGTCTACCTCCAGCCGAGGCAAGGAGAAGGCTCCCGTCGAAGTTCCGAGTCACAAGCGGAAGCTGACGAGGAGCGATGGGAGCAGAGTGAGGGAATCTCTGACTGAAGCGACCCATCCACCTCGGCTTAGGTCCGTGGTGATCGTACCTCCAGCTCCAGCTGGTTCTTCGGCTCTAGTGCCCGTAGAGGGCGCTGGCTCTGACAAGTCAACTCTGGCCCCAGCGCCAGCTAGTGGCTCTGAGTCCGGAGTGCAACCTTTGATGATGGAGGTCTCAGTTGTGGCAGTGCCTGTGGCCCCCTCAACTCCAGGTTTGGGCCTCGAAGCATTCGCCACAATGACGATAGTGGGCTCTAGCTCCTAGTGCCTGAGGAAGAAAGTTCGCGCCGATTGGAGCGGCAATACTCCATGGTAAGAATCGGCTCTTTAAGTTTTGTTTTAATTTGTTCCTTGCTTTGTCTTGAATTCTCTACTCTGTGTTTCCAGAATGTCGAGAACAAGAACAGCGGCTTTGGTGCCTACAACTGCTCTAGAGGCTGCACCAGCTGAAGCTCCCGGTCGTACTCCTGCTTTGCCCCCACTGGTGGTGGCAGATGACACAACATCTCTGGCGCCAGCTGTCGTGGAGACAAGTTCAGAGTTAGCAACCAAAGATCCCGTGGTAGCGTCGGACCACGTGGAGGAAGAGTTTGAAGAAGCTCCGGTAGTTCTGAAGCCTACTATAGAAGCTCTGGCATTAGTACCAGAAGTGGATGAAGCTCCAACAAGCGCTTCAGTGCCAGCTTCGGAAGTGATAGCTCCAGAGGTGGTTATGTCTGAGCTGGCACAACCCGAAGATCCAGCTGCCGTCCCTTCACATTCTGAGCCGATGATTGAAGATCCGACTGAGGGAACCTCTTCATTAGCCCACGAGGTTGAAGCCCCTGCAGCGGAACCATCTTCTGCCGCGATGGACATTGACGAGCTCCCAAAGGTCAACCCCGACGATGTGGAGCTGCTGGATAACATGGTCGCGCCGTGGGATCCGATTGTGATTTTGGAAGATCCACTGGAGCCTGCTCAGGCACTTCAGGTGAGCCCAGAGCCGATCCCCCTGGTGTTGTCTATTGACAACGCTTGCTCAAGTTTCCGCAAGGTCCAGCTCGCCTTCGACCACAAAATCAAGACCGTCGAAGAAGAGCACAACACCTTAAGGCATTGGCGCAACAGACTTCATTTTGAGACGAAGCTGACGCAGTCCCGGCTGGCTGACCAAAAGGAGTGGGTGGCCAAGGAGAAGGCCCGACTGGCGCTATTGGATCGGGCACTGAATGAAAGAGAGGCCATGATTAAGGCCCTCGATGACAAGACCCAAGAGATATTTGAGCATGCGAAGGGGGTCAATGAGGCGGCAGACGACCGTTTGGATACCCTCAATGAGCTAAATGAGCATCTACTCAAGCGCTGGGAAGCCCTCGATTAGAAGGAGGATAAGCTCCTGGAGAAAGAGGAAGACCTTGTGAAGAGGGAAGAGGATCTCGCCCAAAGGCTGTCGCTAGGAGAGCATAGCTTAGCTGTTCGCGCCAAAAAATTTGATCAGTGGCATGATCAGGAGAAGGAGCAGATATGGCTGATGGGGGTGAATGTCTCCAAAAGAGAGACTGATATCTCCTCCAGGGAGGACAAGTTGAAGGCCAAGGAGAAGGACTTGGCAAAGCGGAGGAACCGTATCTACCTTCGAGATAAAGAGATCAACGACCAGGAAAAGCGTATAGCTAAAAGTGTCCATCAACACGCTAAGGAAGTCGAGTGCTTCTCCAAGGAAGGTTCCGTGAAACTTTCGGCTGCCAGAAAGTCACTGGAGGAACTAAAGATCTTGAGAGAGAAAGAGTCCCAGCAAGTCTGGGATTTCTTAGGGCATGCCAACGAAACTCTAGTGCCATTTTGTTTCAGCCCGGTATGTCCAGTTGACCCGGAGCCAAAGATGGAGAAGGCGCTGGTGGTGTTGACCTTCGCCGGCAAGAAACTTGACGCTGTGGGCGGCGTAGTCGTCGATGAATTGGAGACTGAAGGAAGGACCCTGACTAAGAACGTTGCCGAATATGTGCTGGCTTGTTTCAAAAGCCAAGACCCCCAGATGTCTTTAGCTCCGATGTTCGAAGGACCCGTTGCCGAGGAGGAACAAGCCGCTAGGGCCAACATTCAAGATGGTGCCCAAATAGTTGCCTCGTTCTTCAATAGGAACTCCAGTGGTTAGGATTTTTCCTTTTTTGCCTTCAACTTATAATCCTCATTTTGAATGAATGAAATCTGAAATCCCTCCAAATTTCATTTTTTGTGTCTTTAATGCATTGCCTTTATGTTGTTGGCCCCCTGGTAGATGTGTTCAATGAATTGAATGCATCTACCATCAGGATTTAGAAAACGTCTTGAAAACTCAATAGCTCCAAATTCGTAGCTAGTACGTTAGCTCCGTGTTCAGAATCTTGCTTCCGACATCTCCAGGGACCCTTTGTTGCATCGACGGCGGCCCCCCTGGGGTTTGTCGGAGCTTGGTAGGTCCGAAGACGCCCACTATCAATGCTTAGAACGTCGACGGTGGGCCCCCTGGGGGTTGTTGGAGCTTTGTAGTGTGAGGACCGGGTCCACACCTTCCAGGAATCCCAGAGGGTGATGCCATGCGATGCGGCATCCAACAGCACACACGAAAAGAATACGAGAAAATACAAAATTTTTTTATGTAAACAGAGGAAGTATTTTACAATACTTAATATACAGCAGAAGTAATACTTATAGCTAAACTCTTAGCCTAGCTATGCAAAAGTGCAGCCGTCCAGCCCGGGGATGCCACACACTAGCAACACGCAACAATTTACGGCAGCTTGCAGGGCTCTCACTTGGTGGTATACCCCAACCTGGGCATCGCCTCATCTTCGGGCCCTTCCTCATACGTCTCACCTGCAAACAACTTAATATAGCAACCGTGAGCATGAAGGGTCAACAAGACTTAACAGTCTCACCTAAGCATGAATCTCTACATGTAGGGATACATACATAAATTTTTGAATTCCCTCATATAGAATTTTATTTGATTTGTTTCCCTTTTTTATTAGTTGAATTAGTTTTATTCTTCTTGTTCTTGTTCCCCCCTAACTGAAGTTTTTGATTTGGAAATTAGGGCTTTTACATGTAGGTCCAACAGGGCCCACTGTCCAATGCTTTGAACGTCGATGGCGGCCCCCTGGGGGTTGTCGGAGCTTGGTAGGTCCGACGGCGCCCACTTTACAACGCTTAGTACGTTGACGGCGGGCCCCCTGGGGGTTTTCGGAGCTTGGTAGGCCCGAGGCGCCCACTATCAACACTTAGAATGTCGACGGCGGGCCCCCTGGGGGTTGTTGGAGCTAGTGCTCCGGCAGCATCCACCATGACCGAGCGAATTGCCATCGAATATTCATTTTTCATGCGCATAAAAGACAAGAAAAATAGTAAAATTTGTCCTCTCATCTACAACTTATTTGTGGCTTATTGTCATTTCTTGAATTTTAGATCCAGAGAAATTTAACATGACAACAGAAGTGTATTAATTAAATATCTTTAGGTCCGAATGCCTTGCGGACCTGCCCTACTGGGACCTGCCAGGATATAGGTAGAGTGGCGTACTTAGGGTGCCTGACTAGTCTAAGTCGATAGCACACTTCGGACCTGTCACTGGCTTTGGTTTTCAGGCGAGTAGACCATGCAGCAATGCTAAGACCCAAAAGAGGATTACTAATACAACTTATATATCATATAAATACCTTGGACTAAATTTCAATCGAATTGCAAAAAATTGTTATAGACAAGAAGGTAAATAATAATAAAAGTACCAAGCTTGTACAATTGAAATGCATGAAGAATCTGTCAATATAAAATGTTTCTCATTAGGGTCCGAATTACATGGGAAGACAAGGACACACTCAAAGTACCATGACCAAGTTAAGTGTGCTATTTGTCTTGATCCATCCCAGGGAGGTTGAAAACACACCTAAAGTACGAACCATGTTAAGTGCGCTAAAACCCTTCCCAACTCTGTCCATGGACTATGAGAGATACACTTTATACAATAGACTCACCTCCGTGTAGCTATGTGTAAAACTTACAGAGGTGCTCGATGTTCCACGAAATGTGAAGTGGAGTCCCATCCTCTTGCCAAGCGAACGCTTCCAAGGCAAGATACTTTGATATCTCGGAAGGGACCTTCCCAACCTGGGGATAGTTTGTTCATCCCTTCTCGAGTCAGTATTCTGCGCAGCACCAGATCACCTTCTTCTAGTTGTCGATTGCGCACATACTTTTGTTGATAGCGTCAGAGTGCCCGACGGTATCATGCGTTCCGAACAGCTGCTTGGCACCTTGCCTCGTCTATGAGGTCCAGGTCTTCACGCCGAAGCTTGTCTTGCGTGGCTTCATCGAAGGTCCGGACTCGGAGAGAATGCATGGTGACCTCCAGAGGAAGGACTGCTTCAGCTCCATACACCAAGAAGAAAGGTGTCTCTCCGGTTGCCTGGCTAGATGTTGTCCTGCTTGCCCACATTGCAAACGAGAGCTCCTCTATCCAGTTGGCTCTATGTTTCTTCAAGTGCTAATATGTGTGCATCTTGAGTCCCTTGAGTATTTCTACATTATCTCTCTCATCTTGGCCATTGCTTGCTGGGTGAGCTACTGATGCGTAGCTGACTTGTATGCTGAGATCTTCACAGTACTCTTGGAATGCTGCACTTGTGAATTGGGTTCCGTTCTCAGTAATGACTTTGTTCGGAACTCCAAATATGCAGACTATGGACAAACTTGATAGTAGATTGCTTTTTAACTGTCACAACTGGGGTAGCTTCTGGCCACTTGGTGAACTTGTCGATGGTGATGTACAGGAACTTGTAAGCTCCAACGACTTTTTGGAAAGGTCCCAAAATGTCCATCCACCACACAGTGCATGGCCACGTGGGTGGTATCGTTTGTAGTGACTGAGCCAATGTGTGAATTCGCTTCGCGTAGAACTGGCACGCTTCACACTTCTTTACCAACTCAACTGCATCTTGGAGTGCTGTAGGCAAGTAAAAGTCATGCCAAAAGGCTTTACCGATCAGCGTGCGAGAAGATGCATGGTTCCCGCACTCGCCTCCACGGATTTCCACGAGAAGCCCATGACCTTATTCTCGGTAAATGCACCGCATTAGAATGCTTTTGGCACCACTTCGGTAGATCCCCTTCTACCAACATGTATCTTTTAGCCAATATGACAATTCAATCAGCGGAAGCACCGTCTTTAGGAAGGATATTGTCCTTCAAGTAGCTCCGGATGTCCGAGATCCATGCATCGGAGCTAACTTGAGCTTTTGGATCTTGCACACTGGGTTGCTCAGAGCTTCCTAGAACGCCTACGATCCTTGGTGGGCGCCATGGTAACAGGGCCATCGAGATCACCAGCTTTGAGGTGCTGGTCTCGCCCCTATCACTCAGTTCGGCGGGCTGAGCGGCAAGTCCTGACAGTCTTCTAACAAAAACTCCGTCCAGAGCATGAGATCCTGTTGAAACCTTTTTTGAAAGATCATCAGCTTCAGCGTTGTTGAGACGTTGGACATGACAGAGATCCAAGACGTGAAAGTCCTTCCGAAGCTTCTGGACTTCAAGTAAATAAGCAGCGAGTTAGGGATTGTTTTAACTGCATTCACCCTTGACTTTCTTGATGATGAGTTGTGAGTCACCCTTCACCAGTAGCTGTCTGACACCATATGATAGCACCACCTTGAGTCTGTAGATGAGAGCTTTGTACTCTAACATGTTATTGGTAGCCTTGATGTCAAGATGTACCATGTATTTGACCTTCTCCCCGGTTGGAGCAAGGAGAAGGATTCCAGCTCCGGCCCCTTGCTTCTGCACGGAGCCGTCGAAGTAGAGTGTCCAGTGAGGCTCAATGAAGATCGGGACCTTAGGTACCAATTTCTGCTCACTAAGGCCCCCTGGAGTTGATGATGAAGGAGTCCACTCTGCCACAAAATCAGCAAGCGCCTGACTCTTGACAGCATGTTGAGGCAGAAATTCGAGATCGAATTCTGCTAGCTCCATAGTCCACTTGACGATATTTCCAGTAGAATTTGGATTATGTAATATAGCGTGCAGTGGAAAGGATGATACCACTGATATTTTGTGGGCCTGGAAGTAGTGATGTAGCTTTCTTGAGGCAATAAGGACTGCATAAAGCAGCTTATGCACCTCAATGTAGCGAGTCTTGGCATCATGTAGTACTTCACTGATGAAGTAAACTGGCCGTTGGATGGTCCGGACCCTCCCAGAGGGGCCTAGTGCTTCTTCTCCATCAACCCAGACCCTCTTGGAGGGGTCCAAAATTTATTCTTCCTCAGCTCGGACTTCTTCGGAGGGGTCCAAACCTTCTTCTTGTACTGCGGGAACTCCCTCTATTGAGAGAGGTTGATCCTCATGCCTCTTGCCTTTAGGATCCGTGTCTGGGGGCCGGGACCCATACTTGCCTTCAGGTAGCTCCGGACCCTTCCAGAGGGGTCTAGGCTCCTGAGCTGAAGATGGCTCCGGTCTCTTCACGACCAGGACCGTACTGCCAACCTCTGTAGTTACTGAAATGTAAGCAGAAGAGGCTCACCAGACTCCGAAGCTACCAGGATTGGTAGTGTGGTGTGGAGCTGCTTGAGCTTTTGGAATGCCTTCTATGCTTCTTCGGACCAATGAAATGGCCCGAACTTCCTCAATAGTTTGAAGAAGGGAAGCGCACACTCTGCCAGTCTTGAAATGAACTGTCTAAGCACGGCTAAACATCCAGTTAGCTTCTGGACGTCCTTGATGCGGGTTGGGGGCCGCATTTCTTTAATGGCCTAGATTTTAGCCAGATTTGCCTCAATTCCTCGGTGAGTCACCAAGAAACCAAGGAGCTTTCCGAAGTTAACCGCAAAGATGCACTTTCCAGGTTGAGCTTCGTGTGCGTCAAGTGTAGCTTGTCGATGACGGCTTGCCGATTGTCAAGGAGTGACTCCTTGTTCTTCACCTTGACGACAATGCCATCGATGTAGACTTCCACCAAGTCCCTAATGAGCTCTCCAAATGTTTTGTGCATGGCTAACACAAATGTTGAAGCAACATTTTTGAGACCAAAAGGCATGGCAGTGTAACAATATAACCATTCTACTGTAATGAAGGCAGTATGCTCTTCATCTTCCCTAGACATTTGTATCTAATGATATCTAGAATACGCATCTAGGAAACACAGTAACTCACACCCAGAGGTAGAATCCACTAACTGATCTATTCTAGGAAGTGGAAATGGGTCTTTTGGGCATGCCTTATTCAAGGTGGTGTAGTCGATGCACATCCGAAGCTTCCCGCTGGCCTTTGGTACAACGACTGGGTTTGCCAACCACTATGGATGGTGAACCTCTCAGATGAAATAACCATCGAGCAACTTCTTGATTTCTTGTCCGATGAAGTTCTGCTATTCGACGGATTGCTTCCTGGGCTTCTGATGTACTGGCCATGCACTGGGGTATATGTTCAGGCTGTGCTCGATCACCTCCCTAGGGATCCTAGGCATCTTTGATGGTTGCCATGCAAACACGTCCACATTCGCCCAGAGGAAAGTGATGATTGCAATTTCCTATTTGTCGTCCAAACCTCCCGATATACGAGTAGTCTGGGCAGCATCAGAACCAATTTGGACGACTTTGACGGGGATGTCGGTGTCGCCGATTGGTTGCACGCGAGGTGCAGAATTTGAGCCACGCTGACGTGAGCTCAAAGGTTGTTGAGCTACTGGCTTCTTGCCAGATTCTTCTTCTTGCGCCGTTGCAAGCGCATGTAGTTCCTCCAGCGCAGTGACTCCAACAGTGCGATCTCTACAAATCCAGAGGATGCCTGAAGGAGTTCGCATCTTCAACACCAGATATTCATACTAAGCTACGTCCATGAACCTATACAGGGTTGGCCTGCCTAAGATGGCATTGAAGGCAAGGTTGATGTGTGCCACATCGAACACCAGCTTCTTATACCTATAATTGTCCCTGGTCCTGAAGGTCACCGAGAGTGTAACTGATCCGAGAGGAGTGATAGCTCCCGGACCTACTCCGGAGAAAGGACGTGAGGGCCTAAGGTTCGATAGGCTGAGTTGGAGCTTTGTGGAAGCCGCAAAGTGGATGAGGTTGAGTGTCGCGCCTCCATCCACTAGGACATGATAAAGTTGGATGTTGTTGATGGTAGGAGATACCATTAGGGGCAACTGACCAGCTCCGATGATGTTCTTCGGACAATCCAAAGCATGAAAGGTGATGGCAGTATCCATCCACTTCCGATGAGGTTCTGTCTTGGCGATGGGAGCTGCAGCAGCCATCTCCTGATGCATAGTCTTGAGGATAGGCCGGGAGGTGATGTCCCAGGACCCTCCATATATGATATGGAGAGTCTTCCGATGTTCATTGTCGGAGGTGTCGGAGTCGTCGTCCACTATGTTGTAGACGACCTTCGGGGACATCTTGGCATCTTGGAAGGCAAGCTGCTACTCTGACAGATCTTCTCTGACTTTCTGTTTCCCCTCCTGTTGGAGGTATGGGGCTTCTTCTTGGCGCTTATTGCTGCGTTCAATAAGCATAAATTGAACACCACATCTTCTCACCGTCACCATCCTCAGTCGATGGTCGAGGTTGTTTTTCGAGGCATGGCCCCCGGCCACTAGGAGCTACAGCTGCAGCACTAGTAGGTGTGCCGAGCGACGACTACTTCTTGTCATTGGACTTCTTTTTCTTCTTCCCACTGCCAGAGGAAGTAGCTTCAGCCTTGGAGAAAGATTTACCAGCCTCTGCAGCTGGTTTGGAGTGCATCTCACGGCCCTCCGCAACCCTAGCGTCGGCTAGGCTGAAGAGCTCCGTGATGCTGTTGACATCTTTGGTTGCCAGCTTCTCCAGCATCTTCTTATCTCTAACTCTCTGTCGGAATGCAACAACAACATAGGAGTTGGAGACTGAAGGAATAGTGTTCTGAACCTGACAAAACCGCTTGATGAATGGTCATAGTGATTCTCCCGCCTGCTGCTGTACGACGAATAAGTCAAGCTCTGTGCCAAATCGGGTGTAGAGCTCCTGAAGTTGGTAGTGAAATGGCGACAAAGCTCCTCCCAACTATAGATGGAGTCAAGAGGTAGACTCATGAACCAGGACCTTGCTATCCCGGATAAAGCTATAGGGAAGTAGTTGGCCATCATGGCCTCATTGCCTCCAGCTGCAAGGATGGTAGTGGAGTAGATTTGAAGAAATTCAACAGGGTTGACCCTGTCGTATTTCTCTGGCAGATGAGGCCGGAACATAGGTGGCTAGTTGGCCATGCAAAGATGTATGGCGAGGGCCGAACAGCCGCCGCCCACTCCCAAAGGAGAAGGGTTTTCTTGAGCCTCCTGCCACTCACGGACATGCTCCATAAGGGCTTGCCATCTTGCCTCATGTATCGGAGGTATAGCTCCGACTAGAGATCTTGTATCGCGTGCCTTGATACCATATGAGTGCGGCGTGCCCTGAAGAGTAGTGACGTCACTTGCTGGGAGGGCACACGTCTCCTGTGCTGCGACGCCTGAGGACCAAGTCTACCAGACAAGGTCCTGTTCCTTGAAGGTACCTGCCCAACAGGGGTAGACCATGGTTGCTGATGGCATCGGTTGCGACAGTAACCAAATGCTCTACATCATCGCGCCCCTGTTCCATCGCGCCCTGAGGAGCTCCAGGCGCTGGTGGATGCTGAAGAAGAGTCCGCGCTGCGTTCAACGTGTTCTCAGGATTGCTCGTTGATGTAGGGACCGACGCGAATACACCATAATGCTGAGATGGTGTATGTGGTGGTGGAACGACACCTGTCACGACAACAGCGTTGGCTGGCTGCTGCACGTTGGAGGGATTTCCTCCAGTAGGCTGCTCAGCTAAACCGTTGGATGCGGCTGTGGCGGAGTTCACCATCTTGAGATCTTAGTGCCCCCTTACCTGGCGTGCCAAATGTCGAAGTGTGTAAACGACACTTCCCCTGGTACTACTAAAACATAGTCCGCGAAGGTTCATATTCGGATGGGGCGCGTAAGATCAACAACAAGATGATGACACGTGAATTTTTACGTGGTTCGGGCCGCCTAAGCATAATACCCTACTCCACGGGGTGGTTGTTGATTGAGTATGTGTGTTTGTGGCGAGTGTGAGTGGTTGCTTGTATGCGTGACAGCTTAGTTGTCTTCTACCGGGCGATGCAACCCTTTTATATGCTAAGGTCCGGCCGTACAAATTATGCCTGGCCTAAAAGGTGGCCTCAGCTGTCATTAACCACCTATACACAATCAACATGTATAATATATGACTAAAAGTGTGATAACACGCCTTAATGGCGGCGTTACCCGTCTTGATGGTCCTCTGATCGTGTGTCGTTAATGCTGAATTACCGACATGTTAATCAGGTCTTGTAACGGCTGTTTAATAGCCTCTTGAATGTCCGAGCTGTTGGAGATCTTGTAGTCGTTGCAGGCTTAGGTCCAGAGGTCCAACACGTTGCAGTTCTGGAGCTTCCCTCTGAGGAGAGAAAGGTCCGGAGCTTCTTGACACATGGCAGCACTGGAGCTTCCCTCTACTGGGGGCTAGGTCCGGGGTTGCTGGACACGAGGCGGGACTGGAGCTTCCCTGTGAAGGGAGGTAGGTCCGGTCTCGCAGGACACGTGGTAGCACCGGAGCTACCCAAACGAGGATTGCGGGCACAGTGCTATCATACGTGTGTTGCCTTCGGAAGTCTTCCACTCAGACATAGGAACTTCTTGGTTTCAAGTGTGGTATCAAGGGGTACCTGGTATCCAGGGTACCGACAAATATGAATCGCAAAATGTATGTGTGTTAATGCAAACGACATGCAAATACAGAACACCCAAGTCCACGAAAGGACGAAGGCAAATCCATGGTATAGTAAAAGGTAAACAATCAGCATTTTGTAATATTGATCACAATGAAATGATAACGTATATATACTACTACTAAAAATACATTTTCACATGCGTCACGACTTTTTTATACAGGCGGACCAACCGTAAAAATTTCCGCTGTGATGTCTAATCTTCAGGCCGTCGATCCAAAGCCGCCTATGATAGGAGAGTATCACAGGTAGATACGATACATCAACAATGTCATTGGTCATTAGTTACGACGGATAAACTACTTTTTTGGTGCCTGATGCATCATGCGATTGACTAATTAGCAATTAAGATGACATAATTTCCTAATCATGTTAATTATGCATCATGTTAGTTGTTAATTGTATTAATTGTAAAGATTATGTTAGTTGTAAATTAATAATTCATTTTTTGTCAATGTATGAGCTATAGAAAAAAAATAATCTCGTCAATTATGAATTTTTGCCGGATTAGTTTTACCTAAGGTTGCCTGAATTTTTACCGGATTTCAGTTTTCAGACACATGCAATATAAATGGTCCCAAGTTACAAACAAACAGGAGATATGTTTCGATAAAGGAGATATTTTTTGATATTGCATAAGACACATTATTCATGAACATAAAAGACATTTTTCATTAACATAAAAACAACACATATATTACAAACAAGAAATACAAAAACAAATAGAAAACAAGAAAAATAAAAACTACTCCTAATCCTACTCTACTCGGAGGAGGTCTCCTCAACCTGCGCCGCCGCGACTTTCTCCTCCTCTGACACCTAAGTCCGAAGCTTCCGGGCGACGGTGTGCAGAAGGTGCCAGCGGCCCTCCACCCCTGCCACCTCTGCAATCGTCTCGTGGAGGGCGTCAAGACGAATGGCCACAAAGCTTAACCCGAAGGAGTAGTGGCCTGTGTTGTGGAGTCCATGTTGGTGTCGACAGGAAGGGTCCCAAGAACTAGACGTCCACACGAGCAACAACTGCTTGCAATCGTGTTTGTGAAGAGATCATCAAAATCCCTAGAATCCGATGCGTGACAGGGATGTTATACTCTGTGGCTCCACGCGTGAGAGGCAATAACTAAAATTTTATTATAGACATGCACCGAAGAAAACATCGGGAGCCCGATTCAGAGATCGAACTGATAAGTGGCCACCCATCCTTAATGTTGATCCATGAGTATGTTCTCCAAGAAATTTTAGTATGAAGACAACAGTAATCTTAGCCTTGGTGAACAACTAAAAAGAGGAGAAACACAGCCTCAACCACGCTCTCAATGGAGTCCCAACCAAGAATCGTTTATTTTCGCAACATAATGAATTCTTGGGTAGACATTGAATGCCAGTTATATCGCCCCTTTTTCAGAAAGGAGTTGTTTTTTGATACTGCATAGGACGCATTGCTCATGAACAGAAAAGACATTTTTCATTGAAATAAAAACAACACATATATTACAAACAAGAAATATGAAAACACATAGAAAACAAGAAAAGAAAAACTACTCCTAATACTACTCTACTCAGAGTCGGAGGAGATCTCCTCCACCTCCTTCTCTGTTGCCGCCGCCATCGCCGCTGCTGCCGCCACTGCCGCCTCTGGCAATTGAGTCCGAAGCTTCTGAGCGACGGTCTGCAAAATTGCTGGCGGCCCTCCACCCCAACCACCTCCACGATCGTCTCGTGGAGATGTCGAGACGACCAACCACAAAGCTTAACGTGAAGCAGTAGTGGCCGGAGGTGTCCATGCTAGTGTAGACGAGAAGGATCCAAAGACCCAGACGATTACACAAGCGAGATGTATCGGAAAATACATCCCACGCCAATTTGTCGAGCTTTTTGTGCTCTTGGCGGCGGCAGACATGTCGTCGGTGGCCTCCTTCAGGTGCCGATGGAGTTCTTTAAAGCTGCCTTGGAGGAGGCGGACAGTCTACTGAACCCAAATCGGATGGGGAGGTGCGAGCGCTGCAGGTGAAGATGGGGGCAGAGAAGGTGCGGGCGCCACCTCCAGTTCCACTAGCATTGGCGGCGACAGAAACGGAGAAGAAGGAGGTTCGTAGGATGTCGATGGCCTAGAGCGCTTTGGTGCGGGGCTGCCCATTTGTGCAGCGAAGGAGGTGCGGAGAAGAGCGAGAGGTGGTTGACGGTGGTGCGGCGAAAAAGCAAGAGGAGAAGTTTGGAGGCTACAATCGATGGAGTGGTGCGGCAGAGATGCAAGAAGACAGTGTGCCTTTAAAGCGGGTCGTTGTCTAAGCGCGAGGGTGGAGATGATTGGACTCTTCAAAAACTGTGCTTTCGAACCGATGGGTGTGTTGGAGTTACTCCAAACCGCGGTTTGCCTACTCTCGGTTATCGCAACGACTCGACGTGTCCCATCAGCTTCATAAGAATTTTTTCAATTTTACACACAAAGGGTCCATGGTATGCAATGACCCACCTAGGATACTTTGTAGGTTCGTCCCGCGGTGTTTCAGTTTTTCAGTTCAAGTTTTTCAGTTTGTCACGCAAAAGACCTCGATCATGTTTCATGACATTACATGTTTTCTCTTTTTGTTGCAAGATCGTCATGAAACACATAAAAAAGTACAAGACACAAGAAAAGAAAAACAACAAAAGAAAACCTAAATCCTTCTCCTCCTCCTTAGAGAAACACATCACTGAACTTAGAGCACCTTCGCTTGGTAACTAAATCATTCATTTGTCCAAAAAATCAAATCCTTCCTTATGAGTTGTCATTCCTGAGGAACACGATGAACACACCACACATTCATTCATTAACACAATATATTACAAACCCTCAATCATGTTTTTTTAGTTTGAGATGCAAAAAACCTCGATCATGCATGTTTGATCACGTTAGGTGTTTTCTTTTCTTGTTTGAAGATCATCGTATATAGTTTGAGGCTCGTTGATCATACCTTTGGGGCATAGCATGCATGGACAACTAACATGAATGTGAGAGAAACCTCGATCATGTATGACGGCGTTACGCGTGTGTCGAAGTGTGAACTACGACACTACCCTCAGTACTACTAAGAAGTAGTCCGGGGAGGTTCGTTTTAGGTGGGGCGCTAATCAAGATCAAGAACAAGGGTGAACACAGAGGGTTTTTACATGGTTTGGGCCGCCTAAGCATAATACCCTACTCCACGGGATGTTTGTGTATTGTATGAGTGTGAATGACTTGGGATTTGTTGAGGTTGGACTGGAATGGACTGAGTTCTACCATGCAGCGTAGTCCTTTATATGCTAAGGACTGACTGTTACAGTATGAACTGTGGCCCGACAGGTGGCCCTGTTGTAATAACTGCCCTATACACGATATACGAGTGTTAAGGGTGGTTAATAGTGTGATAACATGCCATAATGACAGCGTTACCGATCCTGACAGTCCTCTAATCGTGCATCATTAATATAGCATTAATGACTTGTTAACCAGGTCTTGTAACGGCTGATTGATAGCCCTTGAATGTCCATGCTGTTGGAGATACCGCTGTCTTCCCGTTCAGGCTTAGGTCTGTGCTTGTGACACATGGTAGCTCTAGAGCTTCCCTCTGCGGGGAGGCGGGTCCAGAGCTACTGACACGTAGCAACACCAGAGTTTTCCTTGTCAGGGGGCAGGTCTAGTGCCCAATGACACGTGGCAGCACCGGAGCCACCCTATGGAGTTGAGCAGGTCCGACACTGTGGCATACATGGAAGCACCGGAGCCACCCTATGAAGGACAGGCCCAGCACGGCGGAACACGTGGCAGTACCAGAGTCACCCTAAGGAGGGAGGCATGTCTGGCACTGCGGGAAACGTGTTTCTTCTGGATGTCCACAATACTGGAAGGTGGAACTCAACATGTCTTCTTCTAGTACGAAGGGATACCTAGTATGCAGGGTATCTACAGTGGCCCTCGAGTCAACCTCTGGTGAGATTATGCGGTTTCGATGCCAGAGGTGGGGCTACTATCTCTCTCGCATTGCTACTCCAGGCTTCTTTTTGGGACATGTGGTCCTTCTTGAATTGGTAGGTGAGATACATGACGTGCTGTCTTATGAAATTGAAGGACGCCAGTTCCCAATATGATCTTCGTATCGGTTCCCACTGTAATCTTTGGAGCTCTGTCAGTTCGCCGCCCTCGAGCTTCCAACTTCTCATCATGACAACGGTTCACCTGGTGCGACTTTTATAACAATGTGGACCCAGACCCCTTTGTCATTGACGAGGTAACTTCGAAGAGCGTGATTATAGTACAAATGCAGTTGCCATCCAAGCGTTGTGGAGGCTTAATAAAGGAAGAGGCGTCTTACGCATCAATCTATTCTTGCCATAGGGTTTTCTCCTTGAACCCTTGCACCGCGCTCCCACTTTTGCTCCACTTTGCAGCGATGGAACTAGGACCCCCCCCCCCCCCAGCAAGGTTGTAAGCGACGATGAGTTGTTGAGAGTTCGGAAGCTGATGGGCTGGACAAGTGATTCCTTCGACAACGCTATTCACCGCAGCAAGCTCCCATTCAAGAAGGAGTCCTCCGGCGACATTGTTTACTTCACGGTGTACGCCATTGTTGGGCTGGTTCTGCCAATGTCCAACTTCTTGCTGATGCTGCTGGAGTCGTACGGGCTCCAACTGCACCACCTTGGACCTCACTCCACCTTTCTTGTGGCGATCTTCGTCCACTTTTGTGAGATGGGGGTGGGTGTGCCGCCCTACATCCCTTTTCCGGACCTTCTTCACTCTCCAGACGACAGGAAAAGGTAACTGCTTGCTGCGGTTCTATTACTTCATAAAGCGTAGAAATGCCCCATATAAGTACATCAAGACCTTTCCTCCCGGGACGTGGGAGACATGGAAGACCGATTCGGTTGTGATCCGGGTGGACCCTAATGACTGGCTGGAGCTGCCAGAACGGCTTTTGACAACGAATTCCGACTCCTGGGTAGAGCTCCCAGAGTTGTTTAAGAAGTACAAACCCGTGCTGACAAGGATCTGGCACTTGGTGGACAGAGGACAAACATCTCTGATGGTCCTCGGAAACTTCCTGACCAGCTGTTGGGCGCCTCTCAAGGAGCGAAAGTTCGCGGCTTGGTATTTCTCTGGAGAAATAGATTTTCTCTGGATTGAGGTCGGTCGTGGTACCAATCTTGACGAGTGCGTTTTGAAGCTCCATCTGCTGAAGCTGAACAGCGGGGGCTCTTTTGAGGGATGACCTTGGACGTTCGACTGAGTTCCTGCCTCTAAACGTGGTTTCGGAGGTCAGGAGAGAGTTGCAGAGGATGATGCCACTGCTTGACAACACAAGTCTTGCAGTGCGCCAAAGAAGCACTCTGCAAGGATGGATTGCAATCCCCGAAGCTTCAGAGGGTAACGCTCCCGCAGATTCGAGCCAGAAGAAACCTGACTTAAGTCGGGGCAAAGAGCCCATCGAATCCTCTAGTCGGAAGAGGAGGTTCATGCGGGCTTATGGCAGCTCCATCAGATCAACTCCAACGCAAGTGGTGCCATCGCCTCAGCCAGGCCTCAAGTCAGTGCTGGTTGTGCCTCCATCAATAGAAAGTCCGGCTCCGACAACCAGATCATCTTTGGATCCAGCACCTGCTGTGGGCGCTAGGTCCGACAAGTCAACTCAGGTCCCGGTGCCAGCGACGGGCTCTAGGCCTGGAATTCCTTCTCAGACAAGGGAGATCCCAGCTCAGGCGGTGCCGGTGGTTGCCACGACCCCCAGGATGAAGTCTGGAGCCTCTGCCTCACCGATGATGGTGGGTTCTGGCTCCGGTTGTCCAAGGAAGAAGCTCCATGCTGACTGGAGCGGCAACTTGCCTAGGTAATTATCGACTCTTTAACTTTTGTTTTGTTTTTGCTTTTTGCTCTTTCTTGAACTCTCCGTTCCTCTGCTTCCGGAGTATCAAGAGGAGGAGATGCTGCCTAGGCACCTACCACAGCCACATAGACTGCACAAGCTGAAGTCCCCGCTATTGCTCCGACTCCTCCTATGGTTGTGACGGATGACACGACAACTCTGGCCGTCGTCGAGACGACTTAAGTGCCAACAGCCGAAGAACCCGTGGTTGCACTGGACCACAAGGAAGAAATGCAAGAGCAAGCTTCGGCTGTCCTAGAGACAGCTATGGAGGTTCTGGTATCAATGTCGAAAACATTTGAAGCTCAGAAAGAAGTTCTGACACCAACTCCGAAGGTGACGGCACCTGACGTCGCTATGCTGAAGGAAGAAGGTCCAGCTGCAAGTCCTTCCACTACTTCGCCGGCAGTGGATGAGCTCCCAAAGCTCAGTGTTGCTGATGCAGAGTCGTGGGAGTCCATGCTTGTGCCATGGGCTCTGACGACTATTCTAGAAGACTTGGTGGAGCCAGATGAGGAACCACCAGCAGGTCCTGAGCCAATTCCCCTGGCCATGTTGATAGATAATGGATGATCAAGCCTCCACCAAGTCCAGCTCGCATTCGACAATGAGCGCAAGACCCTGGAAGAAGAATGAAAGACCCTGAGGCGTTGGCGGAGTGGCTAGACAAAGTTAACATAGTCTCGGCTAGCAGACCAAAGGGAGTGGCTAGAAGCTGAGAAGGCCCGGTAGTCACGCCTGAACAAGGCGCTGGCGAATGAGAGGTTGCTATTAAAGCCCTCGACGAGAAGACCCAGGAGATCTACGAGCACGGCTGTTGGTATTTCTTAACACAACAGAGTTATCCGCAAGCGCACGGAAATACCGTTGTAGCACTTCCCCTTAAAGAGTATTCCCAAGGGTATCGAATCCAAAGAACGTGTGTGCTAATCTTTCGAACTAGCTCACTCAATGACACAAAGTTGTTTGGTAGGCAAGGAACATAGATGAATTCAAAGTATTGATCCTAATTCAAGGTAGTTTGCAGTAGATGCTTGCTTCGGACACAGGATTAATCCTAGCAATACTAGTACGACTCCCGCCAAGAGCCTATGGCATAGCCGAACATGGAGGATTACGAAGAAAAGATAGGGCTGTCACCACCTACTGCCTACCTCTTCAATCCGTGGGTCTACAAGGTATCCACTGATGATTTATAACCTAAGCACCACGCTTACGTTCTAAATCACTACTCTAGTTGTTTTGAACAGAAAGCTACAACTAGAGCCTCTAATGAATTAAAGCAGTGAACCCACAAGTAACTACTTGTGCAAACTACTAAGAATAAAAGATCAAACTTGTATTGAATTCACGATGGCTTACTTGATTGAGTAAAACCTTTGTAGGGGTACAAGTGTAGAAGAGGTACTTGACAAGCCCAAGCCTCCTTCTCCTAGACTCTTCACCACACTCTCCTTCTACTTTGGTAGCCTCTAGGACTACTCTAAACCTTTGAAGTGTAGCACTATTCTCAACTTTTGGTGTCTAGGAGAAGTGAGGTGAGGGGTCTATTTATAGGTGGAGAAGTGTCGGTTCCCGCCACAATTAACGCGCTAATTAGTCACCATTGACTCCAGGGAGTCGGGAGGAGCCAACACGTGTCATTTGACTGGGTTTGGCGCTAGGAAGGGGTCGGCCGAACCCCTGGTTCGGCCGACCTGGTCAAGCCTCCCCTCGTTGAGTGCTTCCTCCAGGTGGCTTCCAAGTGGGCCCCCTTGATGTATATCGGTGCAACACTGTTGGATCTCCTCGTATTCTTCTGTTTCATGGATTCATCATTGAATGTTTTGGTATTTTGGGTAATAATTCACTTGCATACAAATAGACACCAACACTTGTGGAATTGGGTTAGTGTATATCCCTACCACTATGTTTTGTGTTTCTTTTATGCAAATTATGAGGTGAATTGACGGTCAAAATATGGTACTTAAGTACCGTCAACAAACTCCCCCACACTAAGTCCTTTGCTCATCCTCGAGTGAAGGCAAGAAGAACTAGAGTGTTGTCATGAATTTGCTATAATGTAGAAAATAAGGATACTAGATATTTCAACTTATACCTAAAGTCATGGATCCCCTTTGTGTATGTGGCTACCACATCAATCTTGGGTGTTTGAAATGTGGAACGGTTAGAATGAAGTTCTCTTGGATCATTCTCCGCTGAAATGATTTGGCAATTGCTATATTTGAAAATCATAGGAACATTTGCCCTTGCCTTCTCGATCAGAATCTCTCAAATCTCTCAAAGTTTTTGAGTCCTCACCATGGCATGTTTTGCCAATTCTTGTCCCTATACTAAAAGTGTCTATATTTGGAGCTTGGTAGGGATGAATGTGGCACACATTTGCAATTCATATGTTACTAAGTCAAAAACTTGATCCTATGAGAGACTTATGCAATGAACAAAGTGAAGGGAAAATTCTTGTGCACATGAACGAAATGGAGGGGTGAGGTGATAACTCCCATGAACTGACACGCTTCACACTTCTTGACCAGCTCGACTGCATCCTGGAGTGCTATAGGCCAGTAAAAACAATGCCGGAAGGCCTTACCAACCAGTGTGCGGGATGACGCATGGTTCCCGCACTCACCTCCGTGGATCTCTACGAGGAGGTTGTAGCCTTCTTCTCGGGAAATGCACCGCACTAGAATGCCGGTGGCACCATGTGAGTCGAGATCCCCTTCTACCAACGTGTATCTTTTAGCCAATCTGACACGCTCAACAGATGCACCATCTTCAGTAAGGATATTGTCTTAAGTAGTCTCATACCTCTGAGATCCATGCATCAAGACTAACTTGAGCTTTCGGGTCTTGCACGCTTGGTTGCTCGGAGCTTCCTATGGCGCCTACGATCCTTGGTGGATTCCATGGTAATCGGGCCACTGGGACCGCCAGCTTTAGGGTGTTGGTCTCACTCCCATCACTTAGTTCGGCAAGCTGAGAGACAAGTGTTGGTAATCTTCTGACAAAGACTCCGTTGGGTGCCTGAGCCCCGATTGAAGCCTTCGTCGAAAGATCATTAGCTTCAGCACTGTTGAGACGTTGGACATGTCAGAGGTCGAGGATGCGGAAGTCTTTCTGCCACTTCTGGACTTCAAGTAGATATGCAGCAAGCTGAGGGTTATTGCAACTACATTCACCTTTGACTTGTTTTATAATGAGTTGCGAGTCACCCTTCACAAGCAGCTGCTGGACGCCATATGATAGTGCCACCTTGAGTCCAAAGACGAGAGCTTCATATTTGGACATGTTGTTGGTTGCCTTGAAGTTTAGGCGCACCATATAATTGACCTTCTCCCCGGCCGGGGCGCGGAGAAGGATTCCAGCTCTGGCCCACTGCTTCTGCACGGAGCCGTCGAAGAAAAGAGTCCTGTGGGGCTTAGAGAAGACCAAAACCTTAGGTTCCGGCTTCTGCTCGTTGAGGCCCCTAGAACTTGATGAAGAAGGTGTCCACTACGCCAGGAAGTCAGCCAGCGCTTGACTCTAGATTGTGTATCGAGGTAGGAATTCGAGATCGAATTCTACCAACTCTGCTGCCCACTTGGCGATATTTCCCTTTGAATTGGGATTATGTAAAATTGCACGCAGTGGATAAAAGGTTACCACTGAAATCTTGGGGCTTGGAAGTAGTGACGAAGCATCCTTGAAGCAATAAAAATTGCGTACAACAGCTTATGCACCTGAATTTACTGAGTCTTGGCGTCATGAAGTACTTCGCTGATGTAGTACACCGACCACTGGACAGTTCAGACCCTCCGGGAGGGGTCCAAAGCTTCTTCTTCATCAACTCGGACCCTCCTGGAGGGATCCGGATCTCCTTCTTGAGTAGTAGATACTCCCTCGGATGAGAGAGGTTGATCCACAGGCATCTTGCCTTTAGGATCCGTGCCTTGGGGCTGGGACCCAGACTCGCCTTCAGGTAGCTCCGGACCCTCCCGGAGGGGTCTATGCTCCTGAGTTGAAGATATTTCTGGTCTTTCCGCACCAGAACCATGCTGACAACTTCCGTAGTTGCAGTGATGTAAATAAGAAGAGGCTCACTAGATTCCAAGGCTACCATGATTGGTAGTGTGGTGAGGAGCTACTTGAGCTCTTACAATGCCTTCTCTACTTCTTCAGACCTATGGAATGGTCCGGAGTTCCCCAACATCTTGAAGAAGGGAATTTCCCAATCTGCCAGCCTTGAGATGAACCGGCTGAGCGAAGCTAGACACCCACTAAGCTTCTGGATGCCCTTGACACGGGCTGGAGGCCGCATCACCTCAATGGCTTTGATCTTGGCGGATTTGCTTCAATTCCTCGGTGGGTCACCAAGAAACCAAGAAGCTTTCCAGAGTTATCCCCAAAGACACACTTGTCAGGGTTAAGTTTCGTGCGCGTCAGACGTAGGTTGTTGAAGACTGATTGATGGTTGCCAAGGAGTGAGTCTTTGTTACTCACCTTGACAATGATGTCATCAATGTAGACCTCCACTAGATCCCGAATGAGCTCCCCAAAGGTTTTGTGCATAGCTCGCACAAAGGTGGAGAGTGCATTTTTGAGACCATAAGGCATAGTTATATAGCAGAAGAGTCCATCTACCGTAATAAAAGCATTGTGCTCTTCATCTTCCTTAGATATTGGAATTTGATGAAAACTAGAGTGTGTCTGTCGAAGTGTGCACTAGGACACTTCCCTCGATACTACTAAGGAGTAGTCCGCAGATGTTCATATTCAGAGTGGGTGCAAAGCGAAATCAAGTACAAGATGGTGACACGTGATATTTTACGTGGTTCGGGCCGCCTGAGCATAATACCCTACTCCACAGGGTGTATGTTGATTGTATGAGCGAGTGTGAGCTTGTGTGTGTGAGAGATTAGTTAAGATTCTATCGTGCAGTGCAACCCTTTTATATGCTAAGGACTGGCTGTTACAGTTCGAGCCCGGCCTGACAAGTGGCCCCAATTGTCTTAACTACCCTTCACACGATCTATAGTGTAATGAGGGGCTAATTGACTGATAACACGCCTTAACAGCAGCGTTGCAAGTCTTGATATTCCCTGATCGTGTGTCACTAATATGGAATTAATGACACGTCAATCAGGTCTTGTAATGGCTAATTGATAGGCCTTGAATGTCTGCCTCGTTGGAGATTCCGCTGTCCTCCCATTGTTGACGTAGGTTCGAGGATTGACACGTGGAAGATCTAGAGCTTCCCTCTACCAGGGGACCGGTCAGGCTCTGCAGGACTTGTGGCAGCACTGGAGCTATCCTAATGAGGGAGGCAGGTCCGACTCTTCTTGACATGTGGCTCTACCGGAGCTACCCAAAGGAGGGAGGTATGTCTGGTTACGCGGGATGCGTATCCTCTTCGAACGTCTGCCACTTGGACATAGGAACTCCTTCACTTTGCTTGCAGTGTCAGGGGGTACCCGATACATAGGGTACCGACAGTGGCCCCCGAGCCCACCTCATGGAGAGGTCCTCGGGTAGAGATTATGCTATCGGACGTGGGGCCATCATCGATTCCCGCATTGCGGTTTCAAAGTCTTTTTCTGGGCAGTTGGTACAGTGGCAGCAGTTATTCCATTACTGCGTGGCCCTTCTTGATATGGTGAGTGGGATCTCACGCAATTGAAGGTCGCCGGTTCTCAATACAAATTTTGTATCGGTTCCCAGCGTAATCTTTGTAGCCCTGTCAGGCTACTGTCCTCGGGCTTCCAACTTCCCATCATGACAACGGTTCGCCTGGTGCAACTTTTTTAACAATGTGGACCTGGGCCCCCTTGTCTTTGACAAGGTTATTTGAGATTCGGGTTTGGAGGTAGTTTCCATCCAAGCGTTGCGGAGGCTTACTAAGGGGAGAAATTACGCTCGGGAAGAGAGTTCTTAACGCTTTCATCTGATCTTGCGCTTAGTGATCTCCGCCCTTGTAACCTTTCTTCCACTTCTGATCCACTTTGCAGCGATGGAGTTGAGTCTTCCTCGTAGTTGGATCAAGAGCAATGAAGAGTTGTCGAGGTTCCACACTTACATGGGGTGGTCGAGTGACTCCTTCAACAACTCGATTCGCCTCGGCAAGCTCCCCTTCAAGAAGGAAAGCCTGGCAAGATTGTGTACTTAACGGCGTTTGCCATGGTGAGGCTCATCCCTCTGTTCTCCAGCATCCTGCAGATGCTGTTGGACTTCTACGGCCTGCAACTCCACCTCCTCGGCCCCCACTCCTTCTTGCTAGTAGCAACATTCGTCCACTGTTGCGAGATGTGGGTGGGTGTGCCGCTCTGCATTGAGCTCTTCTGGACCTTCTTCAAGATCCACAAAACCGGGAAAGGGAATGAGCTTCTTGACTTCTACTACTTCGTGAAGTGCAAGAACTCGCCCTTTAAGTATTTGAAGACGTTCCCTTCCGAGAAGTGGGACGGCTGGAAGAAGGATTGGATCGTCATTAGTGTAGATCGCCGTGACATGCTGGAGCTACCTGACATCCTCCCCGCCATTGACATCGATGCCTGGGAGGTGGTTCCGAAGCTATCAGAGGCATACAACCCGATCCCGACAAGGATCCGGAAGTGCGTGGAACGAGGAGTGACTCCCTTGATGGTGATTGCTGTTGACGGTTGTTATATACCAATTTCACCCGTCAATATAACTCAATTATGTGTAGGAAATATCATTTCTTGCACACATCACCTTTATATTTAACCTATTTCCACTTGTGTTTGGAGAAAGTAGTGCATGCAGGGATTTTATGCAGAATTGAAGTGA
The DNA here is from genome assembly GCA_036927565.1 of Tuctoria greenei. NCBI lineage: Eukaryota > Viridiplantae > Streptophyta > Magnoliopsida > Poales > Poaceae > Tuctoria > Tuctoria greenei. The sequence goes on along the minus strand of JAYESD010000003.1, from coordinate 75,989,489 downwards.
AACAAGGGGATGGAATCTATAAAATATCATTCTAGCCAATTGAGCAACGACATGTGGCACCGCATGGATCAAATGGCCCACAAACAAAATTATCCGAAGCCATCCAACGGTGTGGAACCAATAACAGTATGTAGGATCGAAGAGCACGTGAAAAGCTACCAGAAAAGGGGGGTGAATGATAGATTACAACTTTTTCAGCGGAAGCAACGAAAAACCCTCAGTAGAAAATTTATCTATTAAAAACCGTGTGTGCAACTGATATAAACGTGATCAATTGTGACAAAACTAGTGTATATTGTGGAGAATCAGGTCACAAATATGTCACAACAAGAATCACGAAAATCCGTTGAGAAAAACTCAAGTTATAGAAAGAAAGAACAAAAGTCAATCTGTTCTACCTGAGAAAAATCAGATTTACTACACTGCAAAGAAACTCGTGTAGATCAGAAACCACAAATCCAATGACCTTGAAATTGTCACAGATGATAGATAATCAAGTTTTGAAGACAACCCAAAAAGAATCATGTCAATTGGATCTGTAAAACTCGAGTTATGATAAAATAGCAAGGTAGTGCTATGCAGAAACTCAACGAGAAAAACTTGTCTGAATCAAGTCGGACGAACAAGGCACAAAAGTTCCTTTAAACTATGATCTTTATTCAATAGAACACAAGAGGAACAACCCAAAATTCGTGCACCATGAGCTCCTGCCTCCCTTGATTATATAACCAACCATGAGGCCAACCCAAACCAAACTAGGACTCGTATCCTACTCAGTTTCCACTGAACCTTTCCATAATTGTTCAAGACTCTTATATACGAAGATAGAAGCAATCTTAAGACTTCCAAACACTATAGGAACGTATCCCACATTCCTAAAAACAACTCAACTTCGTGACCCACATGGAAACCTATCATAACCAACTCAAATATTTTCATATTTGATTCAAACACGACTCAGCCGCAGCCTAAATTCATAACCAAGCCGATTGGACCTTTCCGACCAATTCTTTACGTCCACATCTCTTCATCACACCTTGGAACTATGAAGCCATGTCCATGCACTCCATGCACATGTGCAGACATCTTCTAACAACGTCCATGATACCTTCACATGCATTGTTCTTGATTCAATCATGTTGCACGACCTCCCGATCAAATCAACCACAATTCCTCCCGAACTTTGTTGTTGAACCACATCTTCTCCCTAAGACTAGTTCAATGGATCCCGTCACCAGCCATGTCTTGAACTCAAGCAACACCTGCACATGAATAAACAACCGATACTTCTGAACACAAGTCCTTGACTTGACTCACGTTAGTTCTGAAACCACAACACCTTATGTGAGCACCTCACATAAGCATGTTGCAAACCATAGAAAAAACATTAACCACCATGATCAGCCAAAAAACATCAAAAACTTAGTAATAGAATACTAAGCAAACTTTTCGTAAGTGTAAAGCAAGTTTGCAACATTTCAAGATAAAAGCAGAACCATTGTAGACTGGCACCGGACCTTGCCAAAACTAACCGGACCTTGAGCTGGAGCTTACCAAAGCTAGCAAGACCTAGTGCCGAAGCTTACCAAAGCTAGTGGAACCTAGTGCCGGAGGTAGCAAAAACATGTCGGACCTAGCCATAGCAAGTCGGACCTAACCAAAACATGTCGGACCTAGACAAAGTAAATCAAACCTAACCAAAACAGGTCGGACCTAGAAAAGGTAAGTCGGACCTAACACCCGATCTTGCCGAAGCTACCCAAAACAAGTTGGACCTATCGTGAGACCTTGGAGAAGCTCGTACCTAAAGTCGGACCTTGTTAAAAAGGGTATTTCGGTAGTATTCAAAGCTTTTATCATCATAGCCAATGTATTCAACACACATAGGTATCACAATCTCCCCCTTGATGAATGCATTGGCAACACCACTTAAAATCCGAGCATTGGCTTATGAAAAGTTTCGAAAACAATCAAAGGAGAAAGAAAGAAATTTCAAAATAAATATTTCTCCCCCTTTGTAAGTAAGAAATAAAATGAGAAGAAAATTTTTTTTCCCTTGAGAAGAATCGTGCCAAAACACTTGTGAATGTGTGCAATGTATGATCGATTTCTCCACTTTGAAAATGGATTCAACAAGGTACAAAAGAGAAAATTTAATTTGTTCTGAGCATAATAATACATATACACATAAAACAAGCTCATCCAAGCCATACTATCAAGTGACTTATACTATGACATCAATGAAATACATAAAATAGTGTAAGCAATGCTAGAATTCAAGTGTAACTTTCAATTTAAGCAAGTCATGATCTCACAAACTTAACTATTTCAAGACCTAAAAGCATAACACTTGTTGCTGCAATTTTATTTTATTTTAAGCAGAAATTTTGATCATATGACATTTGCAAGAGATTATATGCCGCATCTGCCTTATTCTAACTAGCCAAGCCAAGCCTATGTCATCTGACAATAAGAAGCTTAAGGACATGGTTTTAGTCATACCCAACTTCTTCTAAGTTCATATCTAAGTACAATGATAATCTATCTCAAAAGAAGAAGTGCGATGCATGCATATTCTCTTGATCTTTTCTCATTTTCTATTTAATCATAAAAGCTCAACATGTGAGTTGATTACTTGATTAATTATTCATTATTAAAAGCACTTGTGAGCATGCAACAAGTTTAAAAGAGCAAGAAAGTTTGATCATGACTAGATTTAGTGTAAGTAATTATTCCATTTATTAGTCATGGCAAAAACTACAAGATGTATAACATAAGAAATGTAGTAAGAACTTTCAGCATGTAAAAGGAATCACAAAGTCAAATATGTATGAAATACTATGCTCATATTATTTTAAATTCAGATTCACACATAGAGTTCCCAAGTTTCAAAACTCCCCCTCAAATTAAGCTATGAGGATGCATAACCCCTATTTCACTACGAATGAAACAAAAGCGAGTGAAATCCAAAGGTTTTGTAAAAATGTCAGGCAATTGTTGTTCAGTATCGTCATGGTGAAGCACAATATTTCCTTTTTCAACATTATCACGGAGAAAGTGATAACTAATGTCAATGTGCTTTGTTCTTGAATGTTGCACGGGGCTTTTAGCAATGCAAATGGCACTAGTGTTATCACAAAATAGTGGAACACTATATAGATCAACCCCATAGTCCTTAAGCATTTGGACAATCTAAAGAATTTGTGAGCAAGCGCTAGCAGTAGCTACATATTCAGATTCGGCTATGGATCGTGCAACATGATTTTATTTTCTAGAGTACCAAGCAACAAGTAAATTACCAAGAAAATGAAAAGCACCCGAAGTACTTTTCCTATCAATCCTACAACCCCCAAAATCAGCATCCAGAAAAGCATTCAAATTAACGGTTGAGCAAGAAGGAAGAAAAATGCCTAATTCTTGAGTTCCATGTAAGTACCTGAGAATTCTTTTTGACGGCTTGACGATGCGAATCACGTGGGTAAGCTTGAAACCATGTACAAAGACATACGCTGAATTGTATGTCCGGTCTTGATGCCGTGAGGTACAAAAGTGATCCAATCATGCTTCTATATTCTTTTTGATCCACGGGTTCACCATCTTCATCAAGTTCAAGTGGTGTTGCTGTACCCATTGGTGTCTGAAGAGGCATGCTTTTGTCCAGGTTGAAGTGCTTAAGAAGGTCTCTTTTATACTTCGTTCGATGCACAAAGGTACCTTACTTGGTTTGCTTGATTTGCAGCCCCAAAAAGTACATGAGTTCTCCCATCATACTCATCTCAAATTCTAAACTCATCATAGCTAAAAACTTGGACACAAGATCATGAGAAGCACAACCAAAGATAATATCATCCACATACACTTGAACAAATAGTGAGTCATTGCCATACTTAAGCACAAAAATAGTTTTATGAACCTTGCCCATGGTAAACCCCTTTTCAAGTAAGAATGTTTTTAACCTATCATACTATGCTCTAGGTGCTTGTTTGAGACCGTACCAGGCTTTGGACAGTTTGTAAACATGATTAGGACAATCTGGATTTTCAAAACCCAGTGGTTGCTTCACATAAACATCCTCATATATGTAGCCATTAAGAAAATCTCTTTTAACATCCTTTTGATATAACTTGAAGCATTTTGATTCAGCAAAAGCTAACAAAATTCTTATAGCTTCTAATCTAGCAACAGGTGCAAAAGTTTCATCAAAATCTAGACCTTCAATTTGTGTGAAACCTTGAGCAACCATCCTAGCCTTATTCCTAACAACAACCCCATCCTCACTTTGTTTATTTTTAAACACCCACTTAGTTTCAATTAAAGTGTGACCTTGAGGTGGAGGTACAAGTTTCCAAACATTATTTCTTTCAAAATTTTCTAAATCTTCTTGCGTGGCGATAATCCAAGATTCATTAGTGAGTGTGTGTGATATATCTTTGGATTTAAAAGAAGCAACAAAAGCAGAATGAGCGTGAGAGTTTGGATCACAAAACCTAGACCATGTGACTCGTTCGTGCAAGATCCCAATGATTTGATGTGGATGATGACTTTTGAGGATTTAGACGGGAGTAGACACTTCACAAGCTCCTTCTTCTCCATGTTCATCACAAATTGAAGAGCTTGTGGCTTGAGGACAATCTGAACCAGCTGCAAAAGTTGTGCTAGTAGTGGTGCAAAATCAGCAGCATGATTAACGTCATTTGTTTTTGAATTTTCGGACACCAGCACCACTTCTTCGTCTTCTTTGATGAAAATACTCTCCCGCTGCAGATATGGAACTGGACCTGCAATATTAGAGCTAGTACCTGGGCTAGCTTCATCAAATGAAACCTCACAACTCTCCACAATTTTTTAGTGTCAAGTAAAAGCACACGGTAGCCTTTAGTATGAGATAGATAACCCAGAAACATGCCATCAACAGATCTAGCTTGAAATTTATCAAGATTACCATCTTTCTAACAAAGCATTTACATCCAAAGACTCGGAAGTGTGTGACACTAGGCCTATGTCCAAACCGAAGTTCATATGGTGTTTTTCCTAGCTTAGTACGCAAGAAAACACGATTTTAGACATAACAAGCGGTTGCAATTGCATCTTCCCACAATTTTCTAGGAGTTTGATATTAATCAAGCATAGTCCTAGCCATCTCAACTAAGGTTCTATTCTTTCTCTCTACAACACCATCTTGTTGAGGTACATAAGGTGAAGAAAATTGGTGATTTATTCCATTTTCAGCACAAAAGTGATCAAATGATTGATTTTTAAATTTGGTTCCGTTATCACTTCTATTTGCTTTTAAAGATCCTGAGTGATCAATTGATAATCTAAGAAATAAAGTTCTAAAGTGACTAAAAGCTTCATTCTTATATGCCATAAAGTAAACTCAAGAGTATCTAGAATAGTCATCAATAATCACAAGAAGATACCATTTAGCTCTGAAGGATTGACCACGTGAAGGTCCTATGGTGTCAAGGTGCAAAAGTTGACCCATTCAGTTGTCATGGTCATTGTGGGAGGAGCATGTGAACTTGCAACCATCTTAGCATGTATACAAGAAGAGCACACAATTTCTTTGTCCCCTTTAAGCTTAGGCAGCCCACGTATGCGATCAAGAGCACTAACACGAGTGAGATGATCAAAGCCTACGCGATAAAGTCTACGATGCAAAAATATAAGTCTTTTGAATCATTAACAACTAGAAACCTATGCTTAGAGGATAACATATCAAAATCAGCTTTAAAAACTCTTCAAAACCGAGACATGTTAAAAATAAGCTCACTGTTTGAATTTTTGGTGAAAATAATTTTCAGATTTTCATGTATCAATTGTGAAATAGAAAGCAGGTTATATTTCAAATTTTTAGCAAGTGCCACATGCTTCAAAGTGTAGTGATTATTTACTCTAACCGAACCTTTAGCAATTATAGGAGTTGAGGAATTATCGGCAAAAGTAACATTCTCTACACGTGACACAAAAGAGATGGAGGAGAACCGATCTTTGTTACCAGTCATGTGGTGTGAGGAACCTGAATCCACAATCCAAATGTTCTCCTTCCTCAAACATGTAACCTACATAGAAGCACAATACGTCGATGACTCAATACTGGGGTTAGTCAAAAAGAATTTAGGAATCCAGTAGTGAGTCACACGACGCACAGCAGGAAAAACACGCAAAAGTTGAGACAAAATAGCAGGTTTATGAGCCAAACTTTGAAGATTTTTGTACCCAACTACTAGCTTACGAGGTGTTACATGTGTAGCACGAAAAACAGTAGGTTTGGAAGCAAACTTTGCATGTTTTTGACTCATAACAACAGGTTGCATGTTCTTGATATTTGGTTTAGCATGTGCAGCAAATGTTGCATGAGAGTTATGAGATCTAGCTTGCATTCTTTTATTTTTATGTTGCTTAGCTAGTCTATAACAAAAATCTATGACATGACCATCTCTACCACAGTGGGCACATTTAAATTTAACAATGTGTTCATATCCAGATAAGCAAGCAACATGTTTATTAGAAGCTGAATGAAACAGCACCTCTGCAGATTTGAAAATCCCTTCTTTTTGTTTAGGAACTGCTTGAATCAAACCACTTCCTAATGACATTACAATTTTAGGTGGATTGAATTAGAATAAGCATGAGAATCAAAACCTAAACCAGTTTGATCATTGCAAGACTTGGAAGAATTCAACAGCAAGTTTAGATTCTTAATTGAATTACAAAACCGATCTAATGTCCTATGCATGTCATCAAGTTTATTGGACAAATAAAGGCAATTTTCACATGAAGTTTTTCCTTTTAATTTGCAATTAGAAAAATTTTGAACTTCATGAGCACATAAAGCATTGTTCAAAATAGAAATTTCATCCATAGCATCATGGAGTTTCTTATCAAGATCATCACAAGTAGAACAATGCAAATCAATTGTAGAACAACTAGCATCTTTCAAGTTTTTATCATTAAGTGCAGCAAGCTCTCTGTTCTTTTCAATTTCTAACTCAAGTTTATCAAGTGTGGAGGTGTGTGCACTTATCAGAGAGGACAATTGTTCATATATATTTAATCACATGAGGAACAATAATCATCACTAGGAATCAAAGATTTCAAACGATAAATTTCAGACTCCAGTGATTCAATTTTAACATCATTGTCCCTAAGCTTTTTGTCCTTTTTTTCTTAACTATAATTGTGGCACGAGAAATAGCATCACACATTTCTTCGCAAGTAGGACATATCTCTTCATTGTCGCTGTTGTGTTCTGCCTCCTCTATACTTGATCTTGACTTGCTTGTCATGAAGCACAAGTTTGCCAAATCATCTTCATCTTCGTCACTTCCGATGTCCACATCACTTGAGCCAAGTTCTTGAAGTGCGGAGATAAAACTATTTAACAATTGGCGTCCTATAAAACCCTTCTTTTTCTTGTTGTTGTTTATAGAGGAGTGCTTCGTCCTTGTTTGCTCTTCATCACAGAAAGTAGTACCCAAAGGTTAGGGCAATCCGTGCAAAAGTATCCTGTCTTACCACATTCAAAGCATCGTTGAGGTTTGACACTCCCTCTCCTTCTGGGTCTCACATTTTACAATGCTTTTGAAAACCGAGTAGAGATGAGTGGAAGTTCTTCCTCTGGAAACTCTTCAATCTGTTCAAGGGTTAGAGAGGACAACAAAGCAGGTGTTGCACAAGATGAAGATTGGCCAAAGCTAGGCATGTCACGTTGAGAAACAAATGCAAGAGACTTGTTGGAGTTCTTACGTGATATTATGTCAATTTCATGAGTTTTTAATTTAGAATATAGAACATCTAAAGTAAGTGTACTCATGACAGTAGATTCACGAATAGTTGTGACTTTCATCTCCCGAATTGACATGTCTAATGCATTTAGTAATTGCCTAGCATTCTCATCATCTGAAAATTAACATTGATGCTACGCAAGTTGCTGAGAATTTTATTAAAGCGAGCAAAGAGGTCTTCGATGGACTCACCCGGTTGCATCTCAAAGCGCATGTACTCCTTTTTAAACATGTCTTTTCTGACCTTCTTGATCGTGTTGGATACTTTGTGCTAATCACATAGAGCTTTCCAAACATCGTACGCAGATCGGAGGTGAGCAACACAGTCGTAGTTGCTTTGAGTTAATCCTTGTATGATCAAGTTCCGAGCCTTGTTGTTGTTGTCGCCATCTCTCAGATTTGTAGCTGTAACTTGATCCTTTGGCGACACTTCGTAAGGCTTGTACACCACCTTTTCCCATATTGTAAAGCCTTGTGCCTGAATGAAAGCCTCCATGCGTGCCTTCCAAACCTGAAAATCAATACCACTAAAAACACAAGGTTTGGCGGAGTATTTCTCCATTATGATTATTCAAAACACGTGCAAATATAAAAGATTAGAGCACCGTGGCTCTGATACAAATTTTAGGATCAAAGAGAACGTGAAAAGCTACTAGAAGGAGGAGTGAATGGTAGATCACAACTTTTTCAGCGGAAGCAACGAAAACCCGTCGGCCAAAAATTGATCTGTTAAAAACTGTGTGTGCAACTGATCTACACGTGACCAATTGTGAAAAAACCAGTGTAGATTGTGGAGAATCAAGTCAAGAAGATGTCAAAACAAGAATCATGAAAATCCATCGAGAAAAACTCAAGTTACGATCGAAAGATCGAACAAAAGTCAATCTGTTCTACCAGAGAAAAATCAGATTTATAACACTGCAAAGAAACTCGTGTAGATCAGAAACCACAAATCCAATGACTGTGAAATTTATATGGATGATAGATAATCAAGTTGTGAATACAACCTAAAAAGAATCACATCAATTGAATCTGTAAAACTCATGTTATGATAAAACCACCATAGCAAGGTAGTGCAGTGCAGAAACTCGACGAGAAAAACTTGTCTGAAACAAGTCGGACAAATAGGGCACAAAAGTTCCTTTAAACTATGATATTTATTTAAAATAACACACTAGGAACAGCCCAAAATCCGTGCACCACGAGCTCTGGCCTCCCTTTCTTATAATCTGCCATGAGGCCAACCCAAACCAAACTAGGACTCTTATTCTACTCAGTTTCCACCGAACCTTTCCATAACTGTTCAAGACTCTTCTATACGCAGATAGAAGCAATTTTAAGACTTCCAAACACCTTAGGAATGTATCCCACATTCCTAAAAACAACTCAAATTCGTGACCCACATGAAAACCTATCATTACAAACTCAAATATTTCAATATTTGACTCAAACAAGACTCAGCCACAACCTCAGTTCATAACCAAGCCGGTTGGACCTTTCCGATGAATTCTTTACGTCTACATCTCCTCATCATGCCTTGGAACTATGCAGCCACGTCCATACACTCCATGCACACGTGTAGACATCTTCCAATGACGTCCATGATACCTTCATATGTATTGTTCTTGATTCAAACATGTTGCGCGACCTCCTGATCAACTCAACCACAATTCCTCCCAAACTTGGTTGTTGAATCTCATCTTCTCCGTAAGATTAGTTCAATGGATCCTGTCACCAGCCATGTCTTGAACTCAAGCAACACCCGCACATGAATAAACAACCGATACCTCCAGGCACAAGTCCTTGACTTGAGTCACGTTAGTTCTGAAACCACAACACCTTACGTGAGCACCTCACATAAGCATGTTGCAAACTATAGCAAAAACATTAAGCACCATGATCAGCCAAAAAGCATCAAAAAACTTATTAATATAATACTAAGCAAACTTTCCATAAGTGTAAAGCAAGTTTGAAACATTTCAAGGTAAATGCAGAACCATTGCAGACTAGTAAAGGACCTTGTCAAAACTAACCGGACCTTGAGCTGGAGCTTACCAAAGCTAGCAGGACCTAGTGCTGGAGCTTAACAAAGCTAGTTAGACCTAGCGCCGGAGCTTACCAAAGCTAGTCGGACCTAGCGCTGGAGCTAGCAAAAACATGTCGGACCTGGCCATAGCAAGTCGAACCTAACCAAAACATGTCGGACCTAGACAAAGTAAGTCGGACCTAACCAAAACATGTTGGACCTAGACAAAGTAAGTCGGACCTTACATCGAATCTTGCCGGAGCTACCCAAAACAAGGCAGACCTATCATCGGACCTTGCAGAAGCTCGTACCTAGAGTTGGACCTTTTTAAAAAGGGTGTTTTGGCAGTATTCAAAATTTTTATTGTCATAGCCAATGTATTCAGCACACATAGGTCTCACACAGTAAATGGGACCCACCTAGCAGAGAACTGGAGGAAGCACAGCCCCAACGGGGATGAGACCAGGTTGGTCGACCTCCCAATTCTGCCGACTAGGGAGTGGCGCCGAACCCGATCAAATACCATGTGTTGGCTCCTCCCGTCTTGAAGAGGTCGTGGGTGACTGATTCGGTCGCTATTGGTGGTAGGAACCGACCCTTCTCCAAGCTATAAATAGGACCCCTCAACCCTCACTTCAACACACACCACTTGAGTTTTCATCCACTGTATCCATTACGCTCCATAGGTTTAGAGGAGTATAGGCTATAGAGAGGAGAGTCTCTAGTCCGTAGTCCAAGTAGGAGAGGAGTAGAAGGAGTCTCTTCCCAATTCCTATTTGGGAAAGGTATGGCTCTCATATTCCTATTTGTATTTGTGACTTTATTCGTAATAAAGATGTTATCTTTAGTCTTCTATTGTTCATATACTTGGATGAAGCGTTTTTTGGTTGATTGTAGATTCCATGTATGAGGAGTACTATTTATGATTACGTTATACCATTATCATTATATCATCATAAACACTACAAACCTCCATTATAGTCTAATTAGCTATGACCTGATTATGTTAACATGAATCACTTATGCTATGAATTAACATTGGTACAACAATAATTAAGTTCATTGCCTTAGGATGGCTTGTGCCAAGGCTCTTAAGGTAATTACCTAATATGCTAGCATGGTGCTAGGATAGAGAGTAGCGTTGAATGTCTCGTAGACCCATGGATTGAAGAGGTAGGCAGTAGGTGGTGACACCCCTATCTGTCCTTTGTAATCCTCCACGTTTGGCTATGCCACATGCTCTTGGTGGGAGTCGTCCTAGTATTGCTAGGGGTAAACCCGTGCTAGATGTGTTAATCCACTTAGTATGAGAATTCATAATTGACATGATTATTAGTAACTAACTTAGGCTATGTATATGTACATTAGAATAATTGAAGGAGTCTCTACCTAACCCTTAGCCTAGTCCCTCTTAACCTCATTTATCCCCTTAGGATAGAATGCTCTTGTGTGTGTGTTGACGTTTCTTACATCACAGATCATCTATAGTAAGAGAGGTCTGCAAGCGCACGGAAAATGTTGTGTAGCATTTCACCCAAGGGTATTCCCAAGGGTGTCGTATTTATCCCAGAGGAAGGCAATGGAGTAAAGTAGACACTACTCTTATGATCAAGCTATGGGATACTAATAAATTATCAAGACAGGGGTAAGGTGATAATGAGGGTAGTGTGGCACACACCTAAGCAATCTACTCTAAGGGTAAGGTTGTCCTAGCAAGGGTTAGACTACGAACTACTCATATTCCACTCTAATTACTCATATACATAGCCTAATAAAGTACATATGAATATGCTAATGATGAATACTAGAGCTTAGTGGTCCAACATATCGGGCACGGGCTTACCCCAGTCTGCCAGGCGACTTCCGCCAAGAGCCTACATTGTAGCCGAACATGGAGGATTACAACAGATGGATAGGGATGTCACCACCTACCCCCTACCTCTACAACCCGTGTACTACGAGGCATCCAACACTACTTAACTATCCAAGCACCACACTTACATGCTAAGTAAATACCTTAGGAGTTGCAACGTAATATTCATCCTAAGGCAATGACTAACCTAAACATCATTGAACCAATGTTGGATCCAAGCACTATATTCATATTAACATTATCATATTATTAACTAATTAGACTATATTGGTGGTGTATGATGTTTATGATAACATGGTAATGGCATTATGTATAGATCATAACAACATCTACACCTAGCACATACATGGACTCCACAACCAAAAAAGGAATGCTTTGCCCAAGTATAAAAGTAAATAGAGACTAATAATATTATTATTATAAAGCACAGTCACAAATACAAGAGAAGATACATGAGCCATACCTTTCCAGGTTGGACTTGGGACTAGAGGCTCCTCTCTACAGCCTAACCTCCACTAAAGACATAGAGAACTAATGTATACAAGAGAGTGAATGCTCAAGTGGTGTGTGTTAAAGTTTGGGGTGAGGGGTCCTATTTATAACTTGGAGAAGGGTCGGTTCCCTCCACCAAAAGCGTGCGAATTAGTCACCTATGACCTCTTGAAGCCGGAAGGAGCCAACACGTGGCGTATGACCGCGTTTGGCGCCAGGAACTAGTCGGCCGACTAGGGGGGTCAGCCGAACTCGTCCTGGCTCCCAACGGCCAGTTCTTGCTCCAGGTGACTGACAGGTGGGTCCCATTCCATGATATGGATGCTACACCATTGGATGGCCTCAAATACTTCTGTTTGTGGGCCATTTGATCCATTTGGTGCAACGTGTTGACGCTTGATTGGCTAGGATGATATTTTATAGGATCCATCCCCTTGTTTCATTTCAATTCTGTGTATAATGCCTGCATGCACCAATTTCTCCAAGTACACGTGAAATAGGTTAAATAGAAAGGTGATGCATGCAGGAAATGATATTTCCTTAACATAATTGAGTTATATTGACGGGTGAAATTTGTATATAATAGCCGTCAACAAACTCCCCCAAGCTTATACTTTGCTCGTCCCGAGCAAATTTAAGACTTCAGGTTGATGATCAGGAGTTGCTACTATGTTCTAGTTTTCAAAAGTACCATATAAACAACTCGGAGTCCAGGAGCTGTGCGCACTAAAACGGACAACCAAGACGCATACAAACTCCGTTTTGGACGTTCTACATATGCACGGAAAGGGGAGAGGATAACCTATCCAATGGCGCTGATTTCTTTGGAGCCAACGGGAGTCGTCGAAACAAAATTGAGTACAGAATCTATCAAGGTGCTGCACCACCGTATTGGGCCACTGGGCCTTGTATCAAGTCTAAATCCATTATTTTCGTGTATTAGGGTTAGTACATGACTCCAAGACCCCCTTGGACGTCCTCCCACATATATATACTCCATAGTAGCCGCCATAAACAATTGAGTTTTGCTTAGAATAACAATTTCGCCGTTCTACAGTTTGTAAGACCCCAACTTCTGAATTTCAGATCGTGTCTTCTACATTCTTGCTCGTGTTCTCGGTTAACTTGCAGGAATTAGCCTTCTTGGCGAGGTCAAGTGTGCGACGCATGGTTGATAACCAACGAAGCAGTGGTGTAGAGATTGCAGAGGTATTCGAACTGCTCGAGTGCCGCAAATCATCAACGTCGAGTTCTCCACCCCAATCGACTTACCTTTCGGAAGATCGGGCCTAAACCTACTCATCAGTTGGTATCAGATTTTCAAGTTTCCTGTTAGATAATTCATCTATCCATTACATTATTTTGTTTTTCATACCTAGAGTCCACAAAAAAGCCACAAAAAACTTACAGTTTAGTAGATCTGTTCATTACTTTGTCCAAACCATATTGAGCCTTTTGCAACTTTGTTATTCAGTTTGGTTTTGTTGAGTTTGTGTCTGTGGTTGAGTCATAATTCTGGTTTAGGAGTGTTTTTGGTCTTAGTTTTAGTTTTGCAATGTGTTGATTCATCCTTTTGAATCACGTCATCACTTCTAGATTAGATTCATCTTTGTCCAGTTCAGTATTTTCATCATATCTCGCTCATATGAATTCGTATTTTTGTGTTCTTGTACTTCTTGGAAAGTTTAAAAAGTTCTTTATAATTTTTGTATTCACCAGTTTCCCAGAAAATAGAGGTATTAAGGTCGAAATTGCATTAGATCTGAATCTGTTATTGACCTAGAAATTCTGAGCAGGCTGTGTTTCGGGGGCAATATCTCCAACTGTTCTGATCCAAAATAGATCTTCTATATAGTGAAATTAAAGAGGAGAGATAGATATATAATGTTGCTGTTGAAAGTTTTTAGATTTGATGCCTCTAAGTGTTCCTATTTGTCCTTGAACGATTGAGCAGATAATCTGTAACAGACTCACGAGATATCTTTGATTGCTTTTCATTGTGTTCTTCTTTTGCAGCACATTCTCTAAAAAAGGAAGAAAAAAGAAAAAGGCAAGTGCAAAACAATATACAAAATCCGCACAAAAAAAGGAGAAAAACAACAACAAAAAAACAGAAGTGCTTGCATTCTTTGTGTAATCTAGTTTTGTCTCATGTCTTGCTAGCTTGAACTACTAGGAACACATTTAGGCCAGCAACTTTGACAAGTACTTTGGACACTTATTCAACTTTACTATCTGATTGCATTGTTGCTAATTCTTGCTACATATAAAGTGTCATCCAAGCTACACTTTACTCTTGAGCAGAATCGATACACCTTTGCAATCATCCCACGCTTCATTGGTTTATTCATACCGTCTACCGTTTGCCACCTGCAGTGTCGGTATGAACACTTGTAAGAGTGTGGTAAGATGCTTGAGAGTGTGTGATTCCACTTCCACATTGCCATTATCCTTTGTAGTTGATAGGGATAACATATTTTTTGTTGTCTTATGTTTGCTACTAACAATGTCAGGTAAAAGAAAGAATCATGCATTATATGCTGAGATGATTGACATGATGAAGACGGCGATGAAGTTGCTCACTCAAAATCAAACATCAACCAAGGTTTCACATGACATTCAGACCACCTTTACAACACCTTCCACAAGAAGTAATTACATTCTCCCATCTCTTACTTCTTATGATGGTTTTGGTTATGATGAATATATTGCTTGGGAAATAGAATTGGATAAAATTTTTGGACAATGGCATATGTGTGAGAGGAGAAAGATTAGAAATATTGCTAGTGCGTTAGTTGATTGTGCATTAACTTGGTGGGACAACTTAAGCGATTGAAAAACCTCGAACATGGAAACATATGAAAATTCTTACGCGAGAAACTATTGCTAATGTATCTAATTGCAAAGATGAAATACATGAACTTGAGAAGAATTTTCTTGTTGTACCTCCTCCTTTGCCCAACCTTTTGCAGGAACATGAACAAATAAATGAAGATGCAAATGAGAGTGAGGTGTTGAACAACTCTTCTGAATTTTTTGATGAATCAACTCATAATGCATTTGAATTTCTTGCTGAAAATCAGAGTAGTGTTAATGGACAATGCTCTACAGTTAACCAAGGTATGACATTTTCAGATGTGCTGAATTTTGCTACCAATCATGCTATCGATGAGCAGCAACAAGATGAACCTTTTCATAATACACCTTTACCAATAGTTGATTTTCCTACTGATTCTTACAACAAAAATGAGTTGTGTGCTGATAATTATATTGTACCTATGCTAGAACAACCAAATGAATTTGATACTTTATCACTCACTTGTGCTAAAGTTAAGCATTTGATTCCAACTACTTGTGAAAGGGATGAGCTAAAATTGTTGTCTTCTCTAAATATTTTGGGTTATATTGAATTTGACACTCTTTGTGATCTAGATATCGTAGATAAGATAATATTTTCTCAATCTGAATTGCCTTTGTTAAGTAGAAATATTTTTCATGCTATAGGTAAATATGAACATAGCGTATGTTTATGGTGCATAAAGTTTACATATGTTCAAATGAGGAAGCTCCTTTTGTGATGCAACAACATGGTCAAGTAAATGAATGTACTAACGCTAATAATGTCTTGTCAGGTTTTTCTAGTATTTTTTCCTTGCAGCAGGGACAACAAAAGCATTATTCACTGCGGTTGTACAATATCAACAACGCTCATTATACCCCCAAATCAAGCCTCTTTGCTGGACATACGAGCAAGCCGAGGACGGCTTGTCATAAAGAAGGGGAGAATGATAAGATCATGCACATTATCATTGCACAAATAAACATAGCACAATGTTTATTTGTTTGGGATCCTGGTTCAAGTTAATGGTCATGCTTATTTGATGGAGAATATGGAGATGGTGCACTATATCATCCACCACCTTGGCCTCCTCCTTTGATGCACACAAGAGGATTTGATAGCGTTGCACATATGGACCCACACATGAGAGAAGATGAACTTGAGTCGAGAACGACTCCAATTCAAGAAGGGGAGGATGATGAGTACATCACTTCTATGGATACAAACAACACTCCATTGAACATACATGACGCAATCAATATAGTTCACACACAACAATTAATTTTAGAGGTGAGCACGTTCTTATATGTTTCCTTATATGTTTTTGAGAATAGATTGCTACCTAATGATTTAATTGTGATTAGGATCCATGGAGAGGTTCAAGGAGTACTTGGAGGAAGTCTATGGAATGTGGAGGACCAGAGAATACGTTCAAAGAAGATGGAAACCGATCCCAACTCAAAATCGTGTCCAACTCGGAGTCCAGGAGCAGTGCGCACTAAAACGGACGCCTAAGACGCATACGAACTCCGTTTTGGACGTTCTATATATGCACGGAAAGGGGAGAGGATAAACTTTCCAATGGAGCTGGTCACATGTCAAAATTGCTTCGGAGTCGACGGGAGTCATCGAAACAATATCGAGTACAGAATCTATCAGGGTGCTGCACCACCGTATTGGGCCATTGGGCCTTGTATCAAGTCTAAATCCATTATTTTCGTGTATTAGGGTTAGGTCACGATCCCAACACCCTCTTGGACATCCTCCCACCTATATATAATCCATAGTAGCCACCATAAACAATTGGGTTTTGCTTAGAATAAAAATTTCTTCGTTCGACGGTTTGTAAGACCCCAACTTCTCAATTTCAGATCGTGTCTTCTACATTCTTGCTTGTGTTCTCGGTTCACTTGCAGGATTAGACTTCTTGAGGAGGTCAAGCATGTGCCGCACAGTTGATAACCAATGGAGCAGTGGTGTAGTGATTGCAGAGGTATTCAAACTGCTCGAGTGCCATGGATCATCAACGTCGAGTTCTCCACCCCAATCGACTTACCTTTCAGAAGATCGGGCCTAAACCTACTCATCACATCCTACCTCTACATAAGGATTGTATGTGGATCTTGGTAGGGAATATATTAGGCATATTTGCAACACATAATGTTGCTAAGTCAAAAGAGCAAGCCTTAGGAGAAATCAATTCAAAACAATTTTGATTCAAGACTTGTGCATGTGTGATGGAATGAAGTGGATGTGGATATTTGAGATGACTCCTATTTATGTAGACTCTCTTATTTTGCATGGATGAAACATGGATCCTTTTTTCTGTTTTTCTCATGCTTATGATGTAAGCATGCATTTTCTTTTTCTTCTTCTTTTTTATCGCCATGTCTTCTACTCCCTTTTTATGCAATAAACTTGGAGAGAGTACTAAGCATGAATGGTATGGTGTTTTTCTTTTTATTGTTGAATGGTGGTATGATGGGAACTTGCTTACTTCTAGTGTAGAAGTATAGCATGTGCAAGTGAAGTCTTGAATCAAAAAAATAATGAATGAAATTTCACATAGGTCTACACTAGTTTGACAAAGCTCAGTGTGAAGACAAATAGCATATGCATAAGGTCTATCAATGTAATGTAGCATATGGCTGTGGTGGGTATCTTCAATCAAATGAGAGTAACTTAAATCGTTTTAGAATTTCTCCGGAAATCTAAGTTTCACTTTCAAACTAGGAATAGCAGCCCTATCACTATATCATGTCCCGCAAAAACTTAGAATGGATTAAGTCTTTTCTACCCATAATTTCTAAATCAAGGCAAAAGTACTTCTAGCCAATGAAAGCAATATTTTGTAGAGTAGTAAGTTATAAACTAGTGACTTAGAAAAATTAAAACAGAGCAATTATTCATCATTTCATCGATTTGAATTCCAAACCATTCTTACCGCACATCTTTTATTTTATTTTGAATGCAAATCTATGCTATTTTTTTCAGTTCTTTTTTTTTCATATGCAAGGTGGATGATGGGTGAATGGAAAATAAATATCCAAGGGGTGTGATACAAGTTACCTCAAGTGGGGGTCCTCCCCCAAGCTTTTTCTTGGTCAAGGTCCGCGATAGGGGGCTGAAACCCTAACGACGGATTTATGCCATGAGGCTGGCCTACCCTTGTTGCAGCATGGCTTGACATTGGAGGGGTTGAGTGTCGATTTTGGGTTGCCCTTTCATGGGTTCCACGAGTGTGGTCGAGGAGAGTGTTGTCGATGTCGCTCATCTACACCTCAAGGTTTCCATAGGTTGGATGTACCATGTTATTCCTTTGTTAAGGTAATGATAACCCTTGGCTACAAAGGAATGACTTGCACTCAACATGCGTTGAGTGTGTTTCATCATTCTTTGGCTAAGGTGTATCATACCTTCTTGCCATATAGGAATAACTTGTACCTCTCATGCATTAGGTGTGATCCGTCACTCCTTGGCTAAGGTAATGATACCCTTTAGCCACAAAGGAGTGACATGTACCCAACATGTGTTGAGTATGATCCGTTATTCCTTGGCTAAGGTACAACATACCTATAACCACAAAGGGATGACGTGCACTCAACATGGGTTGAGTGTGATCCATTGTTCCTTGGCTAAGGTATAAAATACCTTCTGGCCACATAGGAACAAGTTGCACCCAATATACATTGGATGTGATCTTGTCATTCCTTTGTTAATGTACATCATACCTTTTAGTCACAAAGGAATAACTTACACCCAATGATGGTGGCAATTCCCTTGAGCTTGAATGAGTGCTTAGAATAGTTGAGAGCATAATGCTCTCACATATTCGTAGCAGCCCAATGGTTGCTCATGGAGGGTTTCCATGTCAAATCTCCGACCTCGTATAGTTATGGTTGACCTTCGGGCTTAATTTCCTCCCCATTTACTCCTTGGCCAATAGATGTTGAGATGGAATCCTCTAGGGATTCCAACAAACGAATCCTTGAATGCCTACATAGTAATATTACTATTGCAAACTTCCTTTCTATGATAGAGAGGGATGGTTAGCTCCCGATACTTGCACAAATGAATTTTCGGGTTACGTAATCGAATCTTCATTTGTACGCATGGGGGAAAAACAAGACCAAAGATGCGTAGGGTCCAATTTCTAGTGTATTCATGAACAATGTATGAATCATTGCTAGGAGTGGCATTTTATGGATAAATCAAGTTGAACATTTCATAAAGCTCCGACCCATAGCAATGGAAGAGATATAAATACACTATATGGATCCCTTCATCTTGTAAAATTTCTAATCATCATAGTTTTTTACAAGAGCAAATATTAATCATGTGGTTAATGGCAAGCAAGATTCTCAATTTTATACCCCTAAACATTTTTAATTTGTTGCCTAGGAATTTGAAATTTAGAGATCCATACACGAATGAGTTTCAAATCAAAATTATGGACATCACCATTCCTAGTTTGCTACATACCAATTCAACCATTAAGTCATTCCATAAGCATTACCTAGGCAGAAAATGTCTAAGTCAATATTAGCAATGCTTATGAAATTCCTGGTACTTGTTAAATTTATTCCCAAGTAAGGTTACATTGCTTTTTGAAGAATAAAAAAGAGTAATGTCAACACTTACTCTCGTGAGTATGCATAAGAATTGAATGATGAGAAGGTGTAAGCCTTTCTTACCAATGTAAGAAAAAATCATTCAATCCTAATGCAATTCAAACGAAGGAAAATTTTAAACTTGTACCTCAATTGAAGAGCAGTCTTGGTTGAAGGTTGTTGTGTGAGGAACTGATGACCATGAATTTTGGTGAAGCCTTCATGTTCAATGTCATGTTGAGGTTGCAGTTCAATGGGCTTATCTTGCTCCTCCATTGGACCACCATCTTGAGCATTCGTCCACCATGAACTCAAAATGAGATTGATGGAGGGATATGCACTTGATGGGGCCTTCCAACCTATTTACAAATTTTTTCTTGACTGCACTAAAATCAAGAACAAACAAAACAACTCAAAAATGGGTTATGTTAGCTCAAAAGAATGTTGTACCCTTTGCCAAATTGTTTTGCTCAACTTGAAACCACTTGTAAATTCAATGAATATTAGGGGACATATTTTTTTGTTTGAATTAGGTAGATGAACTCAAGTGATTATGCCCAAGGTTCATATCCAAATAAATTTATTTCCTAATTCAAAATTTTAGTTTTAGGAAGGTTGGAAATTTTACTTTCCAACATGCAAGTGTGAAAATTCAAACATGCTAAATGCAAATGTAAGATTTGATAGGAAATTCAAATATGCAATTTGGGAAATAAAATATGAGATAACTACCAATCAACCTATTAGCAATGACTGACTGAATTTTTGAAGTCTGATGAGTGGAACTTACCTCCGTCCTGTTTAGTGCGATGATTTGTTTTCCAATACAGGAGTTGAATATGTGGACAACTTATCTTGATTGACATGAAAAATCTCCTTTGGCATGTTAGTTGGACATGTGGGCCACATGGTGGCCCTAGCCTCTCCGTCATCTTGATGAAGACATGTTGATGTAGTGACGGCTTTCCCTCTTGATGATATTCTCTCATGAGCATGGTGAGGCTTGTCCTTCTTTTAAGGGTGTAACTTCAACCTTCTTGATATTCATTAAGGTCAACCCATACCCTGATCATGGATCAAAAGCTTCCTTGGGCATGATGACATGTGGACTCCACAATCAAATAAGAAACGCTTCATCCACAATGTCACTTGCGCTAGGTTGCATGGGCTGGTCGAAAGATAAGAATCTCAACAAGTGGTTGTGGGATATCTTGGATCTTGAATGCTCTTTAACTTTCTTGTCCTTGGCCAAGAACTTCATGTAAATGTTGTGGGGACCGGGTCCACACATTCCAGGAATCGCAGAGGGTGGCGCCGTGCGATGCGGCACTCAACAGCACACACGAAAAGAATGCGACAAAATGCAAAGTTTTATTTATAGAAAAAGCGGAAGTATTTTACAATACTTAATATACAGCGGAAGTAATATTCATAGCTAAACTCTCAGCCTAGCTATGCAAAAGTGCAGTCGTCTAGCCCGGGGACGCTACACACTAGCAGCAACAACAATCACGGCGGTGTGCAGCGCTCCCACTCGGCGGTATACCCCGACAATGGCATCGCCTCATCTTCGGGCCCTTCCTCATACGTCTCACCTGCAAACAACTTAATATAGCAACCATGAGCACGAAGGCTCAGCAAGACTTAACCGTCTCACCGAAACATGGAACTCTACATGCAGGGATACTTAACATAGGAATAGATATAGCAGTAAATGACTCGCCTACATGTTAATCCTTAATTTTTCAAGTTATTAACAGCATCTTACAAGTTTAATAACAATAACTTTAGTGAGCATATTGGACAAAAATCATAGTTACAAAGCAATTATATTTCAATACATCATATTCTCCTGGCTTCTTCAGTATTTACTACGTCACAACGCAGTGAACAAGTGGTACTCAAATAACCGCGAGGGACGATGACTGCAATCAGTAGACACCCGAATAACAAGTCATGTACACCCGTGCCTAAGGAGCATGTCGTGCTCCTCACCATCGCGGGCACAAGGTCCCCGCAAAGAGCGTGTCTTTGCCCGCCGACCAATTTACACCTTGCTGCCTATCGACAGTGGGCTATGCCTCGACATCCAAGTTATCACGTTAGATCAGTTTCCTGGGTTCCATATGCCCAGTATGCATCTGGTACAGTTCAAACTTGTCCAGCAGGGTCGCACACGGATTGGTCCTCAATCGACACAAGCAGGGCTACGCACGTGAGACCACGTTTTGCTGCATCCTACCTGCTGCTCGGTCTCAATTTCATATTCATAAACCATTCTTTGATTGAATCCATCCGTGTGATAAAATCCTATCTCGCGAGTAGATTCCAACTACTCGACTTCTACCGAATTCATGAAAACTTAAGCATGGCATTTTCTACTCGTCAGGCTGTAGACCTACCCAATACTGCATGGGATTTGTGGGTCATGCAAGTGGTGTAACAAGCACCTTTGCCTTAATGCACAAAATTCATCCTAGACATAAGTGATACAAATAGAAACATTGTAATGACACTTAAATACAAACCGGGGCTTGCCTGGCTGTGAGTCAAAGGGGAAGTTAGCTTCTGGTAGTATACTTTCCAAGGGCTCCGGCTCCCCCTCAATCTCGGTCACTATATGATATGCAATATATATAGTACATGAGTGATATTGAAACTTTATAAAAGACTTTCTAAATACTGATCAGGTATGTAAATGATTTTAATTGGCTTTGAGATTTTTACAGTGGACACTAGATTCTGTGGAGAAGGTCTGGACCAAAATTTGGAGATGTTCAAGGAAGCTTGTTGTCTCTAGAATTCCAACAATTAAAAGGCTTCTCTGAATTTTGGTATTACATCTGTGGCTTTTTCATGGCTACCAGTGGATGATTATGGCTGAGAAGGTTTCACTGGTTCTACAAAAATTTGTTTCATAATTTTCTGAGCTTCCTACTGGGATAAATTGATTTTACAAATTTTGGGAATTCCTGAAATGGTTTCTGTACATTTCACAATTTTTAAACTACATAGACATTTGGAACACTGATACACCCAGCGAATGAAGTCTAATAAACTTGAAATTTTTACTGGAGATCAAATGTATTTTTAAGAGTGTCCTTATAAAAATAGGGAATTATCCAATTATCAGAACATGGGTAATTAATTTCCCAAGAAATTAGCTCAAAGGAATTAATTATCAAAATTCTGGGAGTTTCATGTCCAACATATTGCAGCACCACAAAGTTGAGATCAGGATGAGTCTACCAGAATTTATTGGGAATTATCTGAGCAAGTATGCTAGTTGTAATTGATTTTTGAAGTTGGCTCAATTTCTGGAATTAATTTCCAATGGAAAAGTTTGAATAATCAAACCCGGCCCCACTTCATTTAAATGGGCCAATCAGGGCTGGGCTGCACCGAGGGCCACAGATTAAGCCGCGTTGCCACACCCGATCAAACAGTCACAGCAGATCCTGGGAGAGGAAATAGCGGTTGACATGCGGGGCCGTCCACCCCTTTGTCTTCCTCATGACGGGCATCACCCGTGGGTGGCGTGGCGGCGCACGCCGGCGAGGGCCGCCTGAACTGCTCTCCCACGCATCTCCCCACCTGGTACCGGCCGCCTATGCTTAAAAACATGTGCTGAGTATGCTGGAGTGGTTGGCGCAGGCCGGCGGTGACCGGAACCCTACGCGCGTCGGCGGCGGCGGCCGTGACCAGTCCGGCGAGGTTGAAAAGGCCGCTTCGTTTCTCAAACTCCTCGGGAATACCTCAAAAACGTTTCTAGGATCCTGGGGAAGATGGATAGGGGGATGAAAAAGGTTGGAATAGTTAGAAACGTTGACCTCGACGGGGGACCGACGGGATTTTCCATGGCGGCGGGGAAAACTAGAAGATTCCGGCTAACCATTGACGATTTTCCTTGCTGTTTGTTCGAGAGGGTTCGCAAGGAGGTTGGCAAGCTATTTCCAAACCCGAGTAACGAATGGTGGAATGTAGAAACCGAATTAAATCAATGACCTAGTGACCTCAGTATGAACTAGCTTCGGTAGAACTCGAAATACAGGAGCTAAGAGGCACGATAGAGGCTGAAACTTCACCAGCAGAATCTATGTACCTTTGCGCACCTTATTGCTTTAAGGAAAAAGACAAGAACTTCCTTGTATTGGCTTGTCCTCGTGGAGCAGAAAGCTAACCGCCGGCTTCACCCGCAAGCTCCGGAATACTTCAAAATACCAAGGGAACAAGTAAGGGAAGAAGGAACCAATTGTACTAGAAGCTAGAGGGGAGCTTGGTGCACCTTTTTTCTGTTGCAATCGAGCGCCAACTCGGCCTGGAACTGGCACTACATGGGGAGGCAGCAAGGGCGGCGGTGAGAGCTCGGGAGAGAACAGAGGAAGAAATGCCGATGCCTTTCCACTCGGGTCAAAGGAGCAGAGATAGAGAGGGAAAGGTGTAGGGAGCATGCCATGATGCAGGCAGCCAAGCAGCTCGCTGGCGTTGCATGGCGTGTGGTGTCGAGTGGAGCAACGGAGAAAAAACAGCGTACAGAGCACTCCCGTAGAAGCCTCACTGACCAGTGGTTCCCACATCCCCCCTCAAGTCTGTCTTCTCTGGTCTCTTAATTCTCCTACCAATAACTGTCGAAAAATTCTAGATTTTTGTGGAGATGCCAATTCAAATGTGTAGATTCATATTCTGGAATTGGATTTCAAATTTGGTCAAGTTTCAGATGAAATTAAATTCAAATTTGAATTTGAATGGAATTCAATGTACCCATTGAATTAAATAGAATTTGGGCTCCAAATTTTATGAAAATTGACAGGGATGCTATTTGGAATATTTGGAATTTAATGGTGAACTCAAAATTTTATTTTGTCAAGGTTTGAACATGAGCTATTTTGAATTTCTGATTTCCCTCAATGGAAGATTAAATTGGTTTGATTTTTAAATTACCATCTCAATTTATTTTTTCTCCTTCACATTTTTAATTCTCATCTCTGAACTTTGTACTCTGAATTTAGTGCTTTTACAAATGTTGTCTTGATTTCTTGTTTGGCCATAGACAAGATACTTCAAGGTAGGCTAGTTAAACTTAAATCCTTTGAAATCCGTATAGCCTCCTCGATTACAAAGGTGATGTTGATTCACCCTTGACCTCCTTGTAGGTGATAGCCATTGGAGTTGTGTTTGGAAGGAAGAATACTCATGGGTCTTTAGGGAAATGATTCCCAAAGTGGCCCATGATGTCATGGATTTTCACAAATCATGTGAATATCCATGGATTGGATCATCCAAACACTCCTCCATTAGCTTGGTCTTCATGATAATTTAGTGGGAGGTGTAGCTCCATAGCCAGCATGTCCACCTTGTGAAGTGGTGTGCATGCCAAGCTAAGGGAACTAGAGCATTCTTCAATCCATCCCTTGAGTAGAGACCATATTTTCATCCATGATGAACGAGAATAGGACTCCTTCAGCTCCAGCACAAATGTAGTCATGGATTGGTGAACCAACCCATGACATGAATGTTGGATGAGGAGCCAACCATCCAACTTATGGTGGAGGTAAACCAAGAAGAACTCTTGGAGCCGCCCAAAAGCTTGGGAATGGATGTCTTTGGCTCCTACTGGAAGATGAAATTCTTCCGCAAGAGGCATTGGTGTTTCCTAGCGGACATTTGATGAGGTACGCCATGAATCATCTTGCAGTTGAGCACTAGCGTCCTCGTTGGCCATCTCACGAAATGGGTTAGCCAACACTACCCTGTTTTAACCACAAAAGGAGAAAACAAACAAGGGTAATCCTGTCTAATAACTATTAGTACCTATAGCTTAATCACAAGTGATAGCTATCCTTCACTTCCTTTGCCTTTCCTGGCAATGGCGCGAGAAATGCTTGTTGACATTTCGTACATCACATATCATCTCTAGCAAGAGATGAGGTCCGCAAGCACACGGAAACTATCGTGTAGCATTTTACCCAAGAATATTCCCAAGGGTATCGTATCTATCCCAAAGGAAGGCAATGGAGTAAAGTAGACACTACTCTTTTGATCAAGCTATGGGATACTAATAATTATCAAGGCAGGGGTAAGATGATAATGAGGGAAGTGTGACACACACCTATGAAATCTACTCAAGGGTATGGTTGTCCTAGCTAGGGTTAGACTACGAGATGGAGCTACTCCTACTATGCTCTAATTACTCATATACATAGCCTAATAAAGTACACATGAATATGCTAATGGTGAATACTAGGGCTTAGTGGTCCAACATATCGGGCACGGGCTTACCCTGGTCTGCCAGGCGACTCCCGCCATGAGCCTATGTCATAGCCGAACGTGGAGGATTACAACAGACGGATAGGGCTGTCACCACCTACCACCTACCTCTACAACCCTTGGACTACAAGGCATCCAACACTACTTAAGTATCGAAGCACTGCGCTTGCATGCTAAGTAAATACTTTAAGAGTTGCAATGCAATATTCATCCTAAGGCAATGACTAACCTAAACATCATTGAACCAATGTTGGATCCAAGCACTAACATATTCATATTAACATAATCATATTATTACCTAATTAG
This sequence comes from Tuctoria greenei, assembly GCA_036927565.1. Taxonomy (NCBI): domain Eukaryota; kingdom Viridiplantae; phylum Streptophyta; class Magnoliopsida; order Poales; family Poaceae; genus Tuctoria; species Tuctoria greenei. Next base: position 75,963,289 of record JAYESD010000003.1, on the reverse strand, counting down.
ACTATAGTGGTGGTGTATGATGTTTATGATAACATGGTAATGGCACTATGTGTAGATCAAAACAACATCTACACCTAGCACATACATGGACTCCACAACCAAACAAGGAACGCTTTGCCCAAGTATATAAGTAAATAGAGACTAATAATAATATTATTATAAAGCACAAAGTCACAAATACAAGAGAAGATACATGAGCCATACCTTTCCTAATTTGGACTTGGGACTAGAGGCTCCTCTGTGCAGCCTAACCTCCACTAAAGACTTTGAGAACTAATGTATAGAAGAGAGTGAATGCTCAAGTGGTGTGTGTTGAAGTGAGGGGTGAGGGGTCCTATTTATAGCTTGGAGAAGGGTCAGTTCCTGCCACCAAAATCGCGAATCAGTCACCTATGACCTCTTCAAGCCGGGAGGAGCCAACACGTGGCGTTTGACTGCGTTTGGCGCTAGGAAATAGTCGGCCGGCTAGGGGGGTCAGCCAACCTAGTCCTGGCTCCAAAAGGCTAGTTCTTCCCCCAGGTGACTGACAGGTGGGTCCCATTTCAAGATATGGGTGCTGCACCATTGGATGGCCTTGGATACTTCTGTTTGTGGGCCATTTGATCCATGTGGTGCCATGTGTCGATTCTTGATTGGCTGGGATGATATTTTATTGGATCTATCCCCTTGTTTCACTTCAATTCTGTGTAAAATGCCTGCATGCACCAATTTCTCCAAGTACAAGTGGAAATAGGTTAAATGGAATGGTGATGCGTACAAGAAATGATATTTCCTTCACATAATTGAGTTATATTTGTAGGATCGAAGAGCACGTGGAAAGCTACCAGAAGGGGGGGGTGAATGGTAGATTCAAAAATCTTACGCAGCGGAAATAATTAAATCCCAACACCTTAGGTAGAAAATGAAACACTTGATAAATCATGTGTGCAAATGATCTTAAACGTGTTCAATCGTGACAAAAATTGTAGATGTTTGAGAAAACCAAGTCACGATGACAACACAATAAGAACCACTCAATTCCATCCAGAAAAACTCAAGTTACGATCAAAAGGAACTGAGATCGATCTATTCTACCGAGTAAAACAATTCTATTTTTCGTCAAAGAAACTCGTGTAGATTAGAAACCACAAATACAATGACCGTGAAATTTTAACACATGATAGAAAATCAAGATTTGAAGACAACCAAAAAAGAATCACGTCAATTGGATTTGTAAAACTCAAGTTATGATAAAACCACCGATGAAAGGTAGTGCTATGCAGAAACTCGACGAGTAAAACTTGTCTGGAACAAGTCGGACGAACAAGGCACAAAAGTTCCTTTCAACTACAAATTTTATTCAATTGAACATAAGAGGAACAGCCCAAAAGTCGTCTACCACGAGTTCTGGCCTCCCTTGCTTATATAACCAGCCCGAGGGCCAAACCAACTCAAACGAGGACTCTAATCCTACTCAAATCACGAATCAAAACTTTACATAACCGCTCAAGATCTTCCTACTCGCAGATAGAAACAATCTCAAGACTTCCTACCAAACCAGAAACACATCCCGTATTCCTAAACAACTTGACTTTCGTGCGTCACACAAAAACTACCATAACCAACTCACTACTTTCCATATTGAGCCATAACCGACTCAGCCAGCAGTCGAAGTCAACATCCGTACGATCCGATCCTTCAGATCTTCCTTCCATAACCCGTCTTCATAACCATGTTGCCACATCATGCACCGCATGCATACGTGCGAACACCTTTCTTCAACGTCCAGTAACCTTCATATGCACTGCCCTTGATTCAATCATCCTGCGTGATCTCCTGACCCGTTCATACACAATTCCTCCTGAACTTGGTTGTTGGAACCTCATCTCCTCCTTGAGACTAGTCCAAAGGATCCCGTCACCAACCATGATTTGAACTTAAGAAACACCTGCACATGAACAAACAACCAATTCGTACCAGCGCAAGTCCGCGACTTTACTCAAGTTAGTTCCAAACACAACACCTTACGTGAGCACCTCGCATAAGCATGTTGCAAAACAGTAAAACGATATCAGCCATATCAACCAAACGCACCAAAATCTTAGCAAATGAATACTAAGCAATCTTTCCAACAATTTAAAGCAAGTTTGGAACATTTCATAGTAAAAGAAGGAACATTGCGATCAAGCTCTGAATCTTGTCAAAGCTAATCGAAGCTTGAGCCGGAGCTTACAAAAGCTAGTACAACGTAGCTCTGGAGCTTACCAAAGCTAGTACAACCTAGCGCCAGAGCTTACCAACATAAGTCGGACCTAGCAAAACATATCAGAGCTTAACAAAGACATGCTAGAGCTATCAAAGACATGCTGGATCTAAAGACAAAGCTCACCTGAGCTACCCAAAAACATGTCAGACATTGACATAGCAAGTCAGACCTATTGTTGGACCTTGTAGAAGCTCGGAGCTACAGTCGGACCTTGCTAAAAAGGGTGTTTTGGTAGAATTTTAGAACATATATTATCAAAGCCAATGTATTCAGTACAAGCCAATGTATTCAGCACACATAGGTCTCACAATCTCCCCCTTGATGAATGCATTGGCAACACCACTTCAAATCTGAACATTGGCTTACCCACGTTAAAATTTTGAAAGCAATTTCTCCTCCTTTGGCAACACCACATAAACAATATTTTATTTTGAGAAAATCATGCCAAAAACACTTGTGAATATGTGCAATGTGTAATCAATTTCTCCCCCTTGCATTCTTCTCTTAAAAAATTAACATATTTTCTCTCCCCCTTTGACAATGTATTCAACAAGGTTCAAAAGAGAAATTTCTATTGCTATGAGCATATTATAACATATAAATATAAAACAAAGATCTTCCAAATCATACTATCAAGTAACTTACACTATCACAACAATGAGATACATAAAGTAGTGTAAGCCATGCTAGAGATCAAATGTAATTTTCAATTTAAGCAAGTCATGATCTCACAAACTTAACTATTTCAAAACCTAAAAGCATGACACTTGTTGCTGTAACTTTTTTAAAGCACAAATTTCTAACATATGACATTTGCAAGAGATTATATGCCGCATCTTCCTTATTTTAACCAACCAAGCCAAGCCTATGTCATTTGACAATCAGAAGCTTAAGGACATGGTTTTCGTCGTACTCAACTTCTTCCAAGTTCATATCTAAGTGCAATGGTAAGCCATCTCAAAACAAGAAGTGCAATGCATGCATATTCTCTTGTTCTTTTCTCAATTTATATTTGTTCATAAAAACATGTGAGTTGATTGCTTGATTAATTCTTTATGATAATAAGCACTTGTGAGCATGCAACAAGTTCAAAATAGCAAGAAAGTTCGACCATGACCAGATTTAGTGTAAGTAATTATTCCAATTACTATATATGGCAAAAACTACAAAATGTATAACATGAGTAATGTAGTAAGAACGTTCAGCATGTAAAAGGAATCACAAAGTCATATATGTATGAAATACTATGCTCATATTATTTTAATTTCAGATTCACACATAGACTTCTCAAGTTTCTAAACTCCCCCTCAATGTAAGCCCTGAGGATGCATAACCTCTATTTCACTACGAATGGAACAAAAACGAGTGAAATCCAAAGGTTTTGTAAAAATGTCAACCAATTGTTGTTCGATATCTACATGGTGAAGCACAATGTTTCTTTTTCAACATTATCACGGAGAAAGTGATACCTAATGTCAATGTGCTTAGTTCTAGAATGTTGCACGGGGTTTTCAGCAATGCAAATGGCACCAATGTTATTACAAAACAGTGGAACACTATTTAGATCAACCCCATAGTCCTTAAGTGTTTGAACAATCCAAAGTGTTTGCGAGCAAGCACTAGCAGCATCTACATATTCAGATTCAGCAGTGGATTGTGCAACTGAGTGTTGTTTTCTAGAGGACCAAGAAACAAGAGAATTACCAAGAAAATGACAAGTACCAGAAGTACTTTTCCTATTAATCCTACAACCTCCAAAATCAGCATCGGAAAAAACTCTCAAAGAAATGGTTGAGGAAGATGGAAGAAAAATGCCGAATTCTTGAGTTCCATGTAAGTACCTGAGAATACGTTTGACGGCTTGACGATGTGAAGCTCGTGGGGAGGCTTGAAATCTTACACAAAGACATACGCTGAATTGTATGTCCGGTCTTGATGCTGTGAGATACAAAAGTGATCCGATCATGCTTCAATATTCTTTTTGATCAACTGGTTCACCATCTTCATCAATCTCAATGTTGTTGTTGTTCTCATTGGTGTTCAAAGAGGCTTGCTTTTGTCCATGTTGAAGCGCTTGAGAAGGTCTCTTGTGATCTTTGTTTGATGCACAAAGGTACCTTCCTTGGTTTGCTTGATTTGCAGCCCCAAAAAGTACGTGAGTTCTCCCATCATACTCATTTCAAATTCTGAACTCATCATAGCTAAAAACTTGGACACAAGATCATCAGAAGCACAACCAAAGATAATATCATCCACATACACTTGAACGAATAATGAGTCATTGCCATGCCTAAGTACAAAAAAGAGTTTTATCTACATTGCCCACGGTAAAACCTTTTTCAATTAAGAAACTTTTTAGCCTATCGTACAATGTTCTAGGAGCTTGTTTTAGACCATACAGGGCTTTAGTCAGTTTGAAAATGTGATTAGGAAATTTTGGATTCTCAAAACCAGGTGGTTGCTTAACATAAACCTCCTCATCTATGTAGCCATTAAGGAAAGCGCTTTTTGCGTCCATTTGACATAGCTTGAAACCTTTTAATGTGTCCAAGGCTAATAAAATTCTTATGGCTTCTAATCTAGCAACAGGAGCAAAAGTTTCATCAAAATCTAGACCTTCAATTTGTGTGAAACCTTGAGCAACCAATCTAGCCTTATTCCTAATCACAACCCCATCCTCACTTTGTTTGTTTTTAAACATCCATTAAGTTCCAATTAAAGTGTGATTTTGAGGTGGAGGTACAAGTTTCCAAACATTATTTCTTTCATAATTTTCTAACTCTTCTTGCATGGCAACAATCCAAGATTCATTAGTTTGTGCGTGCGATATATCTTTGGGTTCAAAAGAAGCAACAAAAGCAGAATGAGCATGAGAATTGGGGTCGGAAAACCTGGATCCTGTAACTCGTTCATGCAAGCTTCCAATTATCTGTTGTGGGGGATGATTATTGTAAATCCGTAAGGGAACAGATGTCTCACAAGCCTCTTCAGACTTGTGCAGGATCAGGACCAGCAGAGATGGTAGTCGGAGCTAGTTCAAGGTTCGGAGCTGGACACGTGTCAGCTTCAGAACTATCAGGCAGTATCATCAACTCTTCTTCTTCTTCGAAAATACCCTCCCCCTGAGGATATGGGTCTGGTCCTGCAGTACAGGAGCTAGTACCTGGGCTAGCTTCATCAAAAGAAACTTCACAAGTCTCCACAATTTTGTTAGTTCCAAGTAAAAACACACGGTATCCTCTAGTGTGAGGTGGGTAACCAAGAAACATGCCATCTTCGGATCTGGCTTCAAATTTATCAAGATTTCCATGTTTCTTAGCAAAACATTTGCAACCAAAAACCCTAAAGTGTGAAACACAGGGACTATGTCCAAATTGAAGTTCATAAGGTGTTTTACAAACTTTAGTGTGCAAGAATATATGGTTTGAAACATAACAAGCTATTGCAATTGCATCTGCCCAAAATTTTCTAGGAGTTTGATATTCATCAAGCATAGTCCTAGCCATCTCAACTAAGGTTCTGTTTTTCCTTTCTACAACACCGTTTTGTTGAGGAACATAAGGTGAAAAAAATTGATGTTCTATTCCATGTTCAGTACAAAAGTGATTAAATGATTGATTTTTAAATTCAGTTCCATTATCACTCCTGATTGCTTTTAAAGATCCTGGGTGATCAATTGATAATCTAAGAAATAAAGTTCTAAAGTAACTAAAAGCTTCATTCTTAGATGCCATAAAATAAACCTAAGAGTATCTAGAATTGTCATCAACAATTACAAGCACATACCATTTGCCTCCAAAGGATTGTATACATGTCGGACCACCGGTGTCAAGGTGCAAAACTTGACAAGGTTCAGTTGACATAGCCATCGTGAGAGGGGCATGTGAACCTGTAACCATGTTAGCATGTCTACACGAAGAGCATAATATTTCTTTGTCCCCTTTGAGTTTAGGTAAACCACGTGTGCGATCAAGAGCACTAACACGAGTGAGGTGACCAAAGCCTACGTGACCAAATCTACAATGCCAGAAGAATAAATCTTTTGAATCATTTGCAACTAGACAACTATGCTCAGAGGTTGACATATCTAAATCAGCTGTAAAAACTCTTCCAAAGAGAGACATGTTAAACAAAAGCTCACTATTCGAATTTACAACTTTGCAGCACTTTTTAGAGAAGATTATTTCTAAATTATCATCAAGCAATTGAGAAATAGAAAGCAAGTTGTATTTCAAGTTTTTGACAAGTGCCACCTCTTTTAAAGTCTAGTTATTATTTACTCTAACTGATCGTTTAGCAATAATAGGAGTTGAAGATTATTGGGAAAAGTAACATTCTCTACACATGACACAAAAGAGAGGGAGGAGAACCATTCTTTGTTACAGGTCATGTGGCGTGAGCAACCTGAATCCACAATCCATATGTTCTCCTTCCTCAAACGTGAAACCTACACAGAAGCACAATATGTCGATGAATCAATAATGGGTTAGTCAATAAGCATTTGGGAATCCAATACTGATCCATGCGACATCCAGTAGGAACAACACACAAAAACTATGATAAAAAAGCAGGTTTATGAGTCAAAGATTGAGGTTTTTTGTTCTTAACTACTGATTTAGAAGTTGTTATGCATTTAGCACGAAAAATAGTAGCTCCGGAGGTGAATGCAGAAGTTCCAAGGGAAAAGGTTGAAGCTCCGGGTGCAAAAACTGAAGTTTTGGAGGGAACAACAGAAGGTTCGGAAGCTCTCAGAGCTATCAGAACTACCGGAGCTGCCTTTGCAGATTTCTTACCAGAAGGTCCTGATTCTACCTTTGCAAATTTCTGACTCATTAAAGCAGGTTGCATGTTTCTAATTTTAGGTTTGGCATGCATAGCAGATTTACAATGAATGTTATGAGATCTAGCAGACATTTTATCCTTTTTAATTTGCTTAGCTAGTCTATAACAGAAATCTACGACATGACTATCTTTATCATAGTAAGTACAATGGAATTTAATTTTGTAATAATGTCTAGATGAGCATCCAACATTATAAATTGAATTAGAAAGCACTCCTACAGATTTAAAAATCACATCCTTTTGTTAAGCGACAATTTTGATTAAACCTCTTCCAAATGTTTTTACAACGTGTGGTGGATGTGTTTTAGAATAAGCATGGGAATCAAAAACTAAACCGGTTTTATCATTGCAAGGTTTAGAAGAATTCAACAGCAAGTCTAGATTCTTATTCCCATTACTAAACCGCTCTAATGTCCTATTCATGTCATCAAGCTTTTTAGACAAGTCTAGGCAGTTTTCACATAAAGCTTTACCCTTAAGTTTGCAGTTAGAACAATTTTTAACTTCATGTGTCCGTAAAGCATTGTTCAGAATGGAAATTTCATTCATTGCATCTTTTAGTTTCTTATCAAGATTATCACATGCAGAACAATGCAAATCATCTATAGAACAAGAAGCATTTTTTAAGTGTTTAACATTAAAATCAAGCAGGTTTCTATTCTTTTCAATTTCTTCATCAAGTCTATCTAGAGTGGAGGAGCGTGCACTTCTTAATGTGGACAATTGTTCATAGATTAAGTCACATGAGGGACATGAATCATCACTAGGAATCAAGGTTTTCAAATGGTTGATTTCAAATTCTAGTGATTCAATTTTAGCAGCATTATCCCTAAGTTTTTTGTCCTTTTTCTTGACCATAATAGTTGCATGAGGAATTGCATCACACATTTTATTACATGTAGAACATACCTCATCGTCATCACTGTTTTGTTCTGCATCCTCCTGACTTGATCTCGATTTTGTTTTGCCTGTCATAAAACATAAGTTGGCCAGATCATCATCATCTTCATCACTTCTAAAGTCTACATCACTTGAACTGAGGTCTTGAAGTGTGGTGATGAAGCTGTTTATCATCTTGCGTCCTATGGTACCCTTAGTTTTCTTGTTGGAGTTTCCATAGATGGTCTTGACCTTGTTCTGCTTCTCATCACGAGTAGTAGGACCTGAAAGATTAGGGCATTCTGTACGGAAGTGTCCTGTCTTACCACATTCAAAGCAGCACTGTGGTCCGGAGCTTACTCTCCTTCTAGTTCTCACATTTTGCAATGCTTTTGAGAATCTAGTAGAGATGAGTACTAGTTCTTCTTCTAGAAATTCTTCGATATGCTTCAGGGTTAGTGAGGACAACAAAGCAAGAGTATTGCTAGATGATTGGACGGAGCTAGGCATGTCATGTTGTGAGACAAATGCAGTAGACTTATTTGGATTCTTACATGATAAGATGTCAATTTCATGAGTTTTTAGTTTAGAGTAAAGCACATCTAATGTAAGAGAACTCATGACAGTTGATTCACGAATAGATGTAACCTTCATCTCCTAGATTGACATGTCTAATGCACTAAGAAGTTGCCTAGCATTTCTCAGCATCAGAAAAGTTAACATTGACACTATGCAGGTTGCTGAGAATTTTGTTGAAACGAGCAAAAAGGTCATCGATAGACTCACCGGGTTGAATCTCAAAACACATGTATTCCCTTTTGAACATATCTTGTTTCACCTCCTTGATCGTGTTGGATCCTTCATGATAGTCACAAAGTGCTCTCCACACATCGTATGCCGATCGGGGGTGTGCAACACGGTCGAAGTCACTCTGAGTGGGTCCTTGGATGATCAAGTTCCAGGCTTTGTTGTTGTTGTCGACTTCCCGTAGGTTCGTAGCCGTAACTTGATCGTTTGGTGGCACTTCATAAGGTTTGTATACCTTTTCCCATATGCCAAAGCCTTGCGCCTAGATAAAATCTTCCATGCGTGCTTTCCAAATCTGAAAATCAATGCCAACAAACACACAAGGTTCTGCAGAGTACTTCTCCATGAATATTAGTCAAAAATACGTGCAAATTAAAAAGATTTGAGCACCGTGGCTCTGATACCAATTTTAGGATCAAAGAGCATGTGAAAAGCTACCAGAGGGTGGGGTGAATGGCAGATTCAAAAATCTTACACGGCGGGAACAATTAAATCCCAACACCTTAGTTAAAAAATCAAACAATTGATAAATCGTGTGTGCAAATGATCTTAAACGTGTTCAATCATGAAAAAATTGTAGATATTTGAGAAAACCAAGTCACGATGACAACACAATAAAGAATCACTCAAATCTGTCCAGAAAAACTCAAATTACGATCAAAAGATTGAACTGAGATCGATCTGTTCTACAGAGTAAAACAATTTTGTTTTTCGTCAAAGAAACTCATGTAGATTAGAAACCACAAATCCAATGATGATAGAAAATCAAGTTGTGAAGACAACCCAAAAAGAATCACGTCAATCGGATCTGTAAAACACGAGTTATAATAAAACCACCGACGAAAGGTAATGCTATGCAGAAACTCAACAAGTAAAACTTGTCTGGAACAAGTCGGACGAACAAGGCACAAAATTTCCTTTCAAATACAAATATTATTCAATTGAACATTAGAGTAACAACCCAAAAGTCGTCTACCATGAGTTCTGGCCTCCCTTGCTTATATAACCAGTTCGAGGGCCAAACCAACTCAAACGAGGACTCTAATCCTACTCAAATCACGAATCAAAACTTTCCATAACCGCTTAAGATCTTCCTAGTCGCAGATAGAAATAATCTCGAGACTTCCTACCAAACCAGGAACGCATCCTGTATTCCTAAACAACTTGACTTTCGTGCAGCACATGAAAACTACCACAACCAACTCAATACTTTCCATATTGAGCCATAACCGACTCAGCCAGCAGCCGAAGTCAACATCCGATATGATCTGATCCTTTAGATCTTCCTTCCATAACCCATCTTCAGAACCATGTTGCCACGTCATGCACCGCATGCATATGTGCGAACACCTTCCTTCAACGTCCAGTAACCTTCATATGCACTGCCCTTGCTTCAATCATCCTACGTGATCTCCTGAACCGTTCAACCACAATTCCTCCTGATCTTGGTTGTTGGAACCTCATCTCCTCCTGGAGACTAGTCCAAAGGATCCTGTCACTAGCCATGACTTGAACTGAAGCAACACCTGCACATGAACAAACAACCAATTCGTACGAGCCCAAGTTTGCAACTTGACTCAAGTTAGTTCCGAACACAACACATTACGTGAGCACCTCACAAAAGCATGTTGCAAAACAACAGTAAAACGATATCAGCAATTTCACCAAAACGCACCAAAATCTTAGCAAATGAATACGAAGCAATCTTTCCAACAATGTAAAGCAAGTTCCAAACATTTCATAGTAAAAGCAGGAACATTGCGATCAAGCTCCGAATCTTGCCAAAGCTAACCGGAGCTTGAGCCGGAGCTTACTAAAGCTAGTACAACCTAGCGCCGGAGCTTACCAAAGCTGGTACAACCTAGCGCCGGAGCTTACCAACATAAGTTAGACCTAGCAAAACATATCAGAGCTTAACAAAGACATGCCGGAGCTATCAAAGACATGCTGGAGCTAAAGACAAAGCTCACCAGAGCTACCCAAAAACATGTCGGACCTTGACAAAGCAAGTCGGACCTATTGTCGGACCTTGCAGAAGCTCGGAGCTAGAGTCGAACCTTGCTAAAAAGGGTGTTCTGGCAGAATTTTAGAACTTATATTATCAAAGCCAATGTATTCAGTACAAGCCATTGTATTCAGCACAGATAGGTCTCACAATATTGACGGATGAAATTGGTATATAATAGCCGTCAATAGTGTGTCACACTACTCCAAATACCATTTATCACATCCTTGCTAGAACTCTACCTAGACCAATCTAGCCTTTCCATTTGATGATTGCTTTACTTTCATCTAGCCTTCCTTTGGGAGAATATAAATGACACCCTTAGGGAATACTCTTAGAGGGGAAATGCTACATCGATAGTTTCCGTGCACTTGCGGATTTATATGTGTAATCTAAAATCTATTAACAAGCATGTCTGGCACCACTGCTAGAGATAAATTGTTAGTAGTGTGTAGGAACCGTCAACAATTGCCAACTTTCTAACCAACCGATGGGCTCTGCTGAAGACAAGGGAATGACCTACGTGGGCGTTCGGTGGGTTTGCTAGCCATTGTGGATGATGAACCTCCCGGATGAATCCAACATCAAGCGGATTTTTGATTTCTTCTCGAAAGAACTTCTGCCACTCAAATGATTGCTTTCGTGGCTTTTGTTGTATAGGCCGTGCATCGAGGCATATCTTCAGATGGTGCTCGATCACCTCCCTGGGGATCCCAGGCATCTATGACGGTTGCCATGCAAACACGTTGACATTTGCCTTAAGAAAACTGATGAGCATGCATTCCTATTTTTCAGTCAGACCTCCCGATATATGGGTTGTCTGAGCAGCATCAGAATCAATTTTGATGACTTTGACGGGAACGTCGGTGTTGCGGCTTGGCTCCACACGAGGTGCAGAAGTTGAGCCATGCTGGCGTGAGCTCGGTGGTTGCTGAGCAGATTGCTCCTTGTCGGAGTCATCTTCTTGTGCTGTTGCAAGCGCATGAAGTTTCACGAGCGCAGTAACCCCAGAAGTGTGGTCCCCTAAGATCCAGAGGACGCCTGATGGAGTTAGCATCTTCAACACAATGTTAGCCGTAGTTGGCCACCACCATGAACCTATACAGGGCTGCCTTGCCTAGGATGGCATTGAAGGGAAGGTTGATGTGTGCTACATCAAAGACCAGCTTCTCTGACCGGTAATTCTCTGGTGTCCCGAAGGTCACTGGATAACAGATCCGAGTGGCGAGAGGTTGAGCTGGAGCTTCACAAAGGCTGTGAAGCTGATGAGGTTGAGGGACGCACCACCATCTACCAAAACATTAAAGAGCTGGATATTGTTGATAATTGGGGAGGCCATCAGGGGCAATTGTCCATCTCCTGTCATGTTCTTCCGACAGTCCAAAGCATCGATGGTGATGGAAGTGTCCATCCACTTATGATGTGGCTCTACCTTGGTGGTGGGAGCAGCAGCAGCCATCTCCCGATGCATAGTCTTCAGAATGCGCCGAGAGCTGATGTCCTAGGACCCTCCATACATCATATGGAGAGTTTTCTGACGTTCATTGTCGGAGGTGTTAGAGTCATCACCGACGGTGTTTTAGACTGCCTTTAACACCTTCTTGGCATCTTGGAATCCTAGCTCCTGATCAAACGGAGCTTCATCGACTTTATCCTTTCCTTCCTGCTGGCAGAAAAGAGTTCACTTGACGCTTGCTGTTGCGTTCAGCAAGCCCCTTGACCACGCGACAGTCTTCAAGATTATGGCCCCTGGATTTGTGGATCGGGCATGACATCTTGTCACCTCTTCGAACAACTGTCGAGGTCGCTTGTTGGGGGCGTGGCCCCTGATCACCAGGTTTTGCGGTAGCGGCAGTTGTAGGTGTGCCGACAGGTGACTTTTTCTTGCCACTTGACTTATTTTTCTTCTTGCCACTGCTGGTGGCAGTAGCTTCGGCTTTGGAGGCAGATTGACCAGCCTTCGCAGTTGGTTTGGAGTGCATCTCACGACCCTCTACAGCCCTGGCGCATTCGTCGGCCAAGCTAAAGAATTCAGTGACCCTGCTGACATCCTTGGTTACTAGCTTCTCCAGCATCTTCTTGTCTCTAACCCCCGTCAGAATGCAACAACGACAAAATCATTGGAGATAGAAGGAATAATATTACGTACCTGAGAGAATCGCTTGATGAACGATCACAGTGACCCTCCTGACTTCTACTGTACAGCGAAGAGATCCAACTCGGTGCAAGGTCGGGTGTAGGAGCTCCCAAAGTTGGCAGTGAACTGTCGACTTAGTTCCCCCCAACAGTAGATGGAGTCAGGGGGTAGGCTCATAAACCAGGACCTTGCAATCCCATTCAAAGCCACAGGGAAGTAATTGGTCAGGACAACCTCAATCCCTCCAGCCGCGAGAATGGCGATGGAGTAGATCTAAAGAAACTCGGCGTGATTGACTGTCCCGTCGTATTAATCCATTACATGAGTCTGGAACTTGGATGGCCATTCTACCATTCGGAGATGCGTGGTGAGAGCTAAACAACCACCACCAACTCTCAGAGGAGAAGGGTTTTCTCGAGTAAGTCACCTCTCGCGAGAACGCTCGATGTCGATGCCGTTGTCTTGCCTCATGTAGCAGCGGTCGAGCTCTGACCTAAGATCTTGATCGGTAGCCTCGATGTCGTATGAGTACGACAATCCCCCAAGGGCAGTGACCTCTCACGCTGAGAGGGTGAACATCTCCTGGGCTGCGATGCCATAGGACCAAGCATTCCAGACAAAATTCTGTTATGAGAAGGTGTCTGTCCTACATGGTGTAGACCTTGGTTGTTTAGCTCAGTGGTTGCAGCTATAACCAGGTGCTCAACGTCTGCACGCCACTGTTCTGGCGCTGCCGGAGCACACTGAAGTAGAGTCCGCGCTGCGTTCAGTGTGTTCTCCGGGTTTTTTGTCAATGTTGTGACCGACGAGAATTCACCATCCTGCTATTCAGCATTGGTTGGTGCAGCTAATGGTGGCGGTGGTGGAATGATGCCCACCAAGACAACAACGTTGGCCGACTGTTGAATATTGGAGGGATTTTCTCCAACGGCTTGTGTAGCCAGTCTGTTGCAAGCAGGAGCGGAGTTCACCATCTTGGAGATCTTGAGCCTACCCCTATCTGCCGCACCAAATGTCGAAGTGTGGACTAAGACACTTCCCCTGGTACTACTAAGATGTAGTCCGCGGAGGTTCATTTTTAGGTGGGACGCTAATAAAGATGAAGAATAAGGGTGAACACAGAGGGTTTTACATGGTTCGGGCCGCTTGAGCGTAGTACCCTACTCCACGGGGTGTTTGTGTATGCATTGTGGCCCGACAGGTGGCCCTGGTGTAATAACTTCCATATACATGATCTACGAGTATTAAGGGTGGTTAATAGTATGATAATGTGCTATAATGATAGTGTTACCAGTCTTGACAGTGCCCCGATTGTGCGTCATTAATATAGCATTAATGACATGTTAACTGTTGATGGCTGTTATATACCAATTTCATCCGTTAATATAACTCAGTTATGTGAAGAAAATATCATTTCTTGCACACATCACCTTTCTTTTTAACCTATTTCCACTTGTCTTTGGAGAAAGTAGTGCATGCTGAAATTTTATGCAAAACTGAAGTTAAACAAAGGGATGGATCCTATAAAATATCATTCCAGCCAATCGAGCGACGACACGTGGCACCACATCAATCAAATGGCCCACAAATAGAAGTATATGAGGCCATCCAATAACATTCAATGGGACCCACCTAGCAGAGACCTGGAGGAAGCACAACCCCATAGGGGCAAAGACCCGATCGGCCGACCTCCCTAGTCGACCGACTAGGGAGTGGCGCCAAACCTGGTCAAATGCCACATGTTGGCTCCTCCCGGCTTGAAGAGGTCATGGGTGACTGATTCGCGCACTTTTGGTGGCGGGAACCAACCTTCTCCAAGCTATAAATAGGACCCCTCACTTCAACACACACCACTTGAGTTTTCATCCATTGTATCCACTACTCTCCATAGGTTTAGTGGAGTATAGGATGTAGAGTGGAGAGTCTCTAGTCCATAGTCCAAGTAGGAGAGGAGTAGAAGGAGTCTCTTCCAAATTCCTAACTGGGAAAGTATGGCTCTCATATTCCTATTTGTATTTGTGACTTTATTCTTAATAAAGATGTTATATTTAGTCTTCTATTGTTCATATACTTGGATGAAGTGTTTCTTGTTTGATTTTGGATTCCATGTATGTGGTAGGAGTAGTATTTATGATTATGCTATACCATTATCATTATATCATCATAAGCAATACAAAAACCTCCACTATAGTCTAATTAGATATGACATGATTATGTTAACATGAATCACTTATGCTATGAAATAACATTGGTTCAATGATGATTTAGTGAATTGCCTTAGGATGGCTTGTGCCTAGGCTCTTAAGGTAATTACTTAATATGCTAGCATGGTGCTAGGATAGAGAGTAGCGTTGAATGTCTCATAGACCCACATATTTAAGAGGTAGGCAGTAGGTGGTGACAGCCCTATTTGTCCTTTGTAATCCTCCACATTCGGCTATGCCACAGGCTCTTGGCGGGAGTCATCCTAGTATTGCTAGGGGTAAACCCGTGTCCGATGTGTTAATCCATTTAGCATGAGAATTTATAATTCACATGAACATTAGTAACTAACTTAGGCTATGTATATGTACATTAGAAGCATTGTAGGAGTCTCTACCTAACCCTTAGCCTAGTCCCTCTTAACCTCATTTATCCCCTTAGGATAGAATGCTCTTGTGTGTGTCACACTACTCCGAATACCATTTATCCATCATTGCTAGAACCCTACATAGACCAATCTAGGCTTTCCATTTGATGATTGCTTTACTTCCATCTAGCCTTCCTTTGGGAGAATATAAATGACACCCTTTGGGAATACTCTTAGAGGGGAAATGCTACATCAATTGTTTCCGTGCGCTTGCAGATTTATATGTATAATCTAAAATCTATTAACAATCATTTCTGGCACCATGCTAGATATGAATTGTTAGTAGTGCATAGGAAACATCAACAGTTGCCAACTTTTTGACCAACTGATGGGCTCTGCTGAAGACGAGGGAATGGCCTGCGTGGGCATTCAGTGGAGAGATGGACCCATACCGGATTGATACTGGTACCAGTTCCAATTTGGATGAAAAGGTTTTGAACCTTCACCTTCAAAAGCTGCACCACAGAGCCATCAACCTCGATGATTTGACACCTTTGGCGGAGCTCCTGCCTCTGAACATGGTTCTAGAGTTCAGGAGGGAGCTGCGAAAGAAGATGCCAGCACTTTATGATCTCGGCCTTGTGGATAAACATTGGAGCACTCCTCCAGCAGGGATTGTGATCCTTGGGACTCCTTGCCCTCATGAGAGCTCCAGACCTGTGCTAGTCAGTGGCAAAGGCAAGGGTCCTGCAGCTTCGCCTCCAAAGAAATCAACCTCAAGCCGAAGCAAGGGGAAAACTCATGTCGAAACTCCGAGTTGCAAGTGGAATTTGAGAAGAAGTGACATGAGCCATGTGAGGGAGGCTCCAAGAGAAGCAACCCCACAGCCTCAATTGAGGTCTATGGTGGTTGTGCCTCCAGATCCGGCTAGTTGTTTTGCTCTAGCGTCAATAGGGGGCGCTGGGTCCGATAAATTGACTCTCTTCCTAGTGCCAGCAGAGGGCACCAAGTGTGGAGTGAATTCTTCGATGACCGAGGTACCTGGGGTGGCAACACCGGTGGTGGCCTCAACGCCTGGTTTGGGGCATGGAGCTTCCACCAGACCAACGATGGTGGGCTCTAGCTCCAAGCACCCGAGAAAGAAGATCCATGCCAGCTAGAGCAACAACGTCCCTAGATAAGGGCCGGACCTTTAGCTTACATCTTGATTTTGATTTTTTGCTTTTTCTTGAATTTTGCATGCTCTGTTCTCACAGTGTTGAGGAGGGAGGCTGTAGCTCCGGCATTTGCCGCACTGTGGAGGCTATGCATGCTGAAGCTCCTGCCTTAGCTTCAACTCCCCCCTAGTGGTTGTGGTGGATAACACGACAGCTCTAGCACCAGCTGTCGTGGAGATAAGTCTAGTACCAACAATCAAAGAACATGTGGTAGCGCCGGACCACGTGGAAGAAGTACTCGAGCAAGCTCTGGTGGTTTTGGAACCAGCTTCGGAGATTCTGGTATAAGCACCAAAAATCGATGAAGCCCCGACAGAAGTTCCAGCGCTAGCTGCGGAGGTGGCAACCCCGGAGGTGACCTTGCCCGATCCTGCTCAAGAGGATCTAGCTGTTGGTGCTCTGACTTTTGAGCCAATGGCTAAAGATCCAACTGTAGATTCCTCCTCGCCAGCTCTAGGAGTTGAGGATCTAGCGGCTGAACCCTCCTTGCCAGCTCCGTAGGTAGAAGTGCCAGCTGCAGGACCTTCCTTGACCGCGGCAAAGATTGACGAGCTCCCGGAGATCGGCCCCGGTGACGTGGGGCTGCTGGATAACACGCTTGCGCCGTGGGCTCCTAATGTTATTTTGGAAGACCTATTGGAACTTGCAGAGGCACCTCAGGCTGGACCAGAGCCAATTCCGCTGGAGTTGTCAATCGATAATGCCTGCTCAAGTCTCCGACAGGTCCAACTTTCTTTTGACTACGGCTGCAAGTTTCTCAGAGAAGAGCTTAACACTCTGAAGAGTTGGCGCAATAGGCTGATCTTCGAGAAAAAGCTAACTTAATCTCGGCTAGCGGACCATAACTAGTGGGTGGCAAAGTAAAAAGCCCGACAGTCGCGCCTGAACAGGGAGCTAGATGAGCGAGATGCCGCTATTAAGGCCCTCGACAAGAAGACTCAAGAGATCTACGAGCATGTGTAGAAGGACCGTGAAATGGCCGACAACCGCTAGGAGAGCCTCGAAGAGTTGAGGGAAACTCTCCTCAAGCACCGAGATGAGCTTGATAATAAGGACGTTAGCCCCCAAGAAAAATAAAATAAGATCTGTAGAGGGAGGATGAGCTCTCCTAGAATATGGCACACGGTGAACAAGACTTTGCTAACCGTGTGAAAGAATTTGAAGCTTGGTGCGAACAAGAGAGGCACCAATTGTGGCGGGAAGGCCAAGATGTCAGCAAAAGAGAAATTGCTATCTCTACCCAGGAGGACAAGATGAAGGCAGAAAAGAAAGACCTTGCAGATAGGCGAAGCCAACTACACCTCCGAGAGAAACAAGTCGCCAACCAAGAGAAGCTGCTAGCTGAACAAATTCAGCATCATGCTAAGGAGGTCGAGCACTTCTCAAAAGAGGGATCTGCAGAGCTTTCATCTGCAAGGAGGTCGCTGGAGGAGCTCGAGGACAATCGAGTCTCAGCAAGTCTGGGACTTCCTCGGTGAGCTAATGATGCTCTGGTGTCTTTGGTTTTAGTCCGGTTTGTCCGGATGACCCAGAGCCAGAGGTGGACAAGGCCTTGGTAGCTTTGAACTCCGTTTGCACCAAGTTGGATGCTATGGGATACGTAATCGTCGACCAACTGGAGACAGATGGAAAGTCCCTTGCCAAGAACATTGATGAGTATGTGTTGATGTTCTTCAAGAGCCAGGACCCAAAGAAGTCTATAGCTTTGGTGGTCGAAGGACCCATTGCCGAGGAGGAAGAAGCTGCCAAGGCTAGCGTCCAAGAAGCTGTCTAGACAGTTGCCTCGTTCTTTGTTAGGAACTCCAATAGCTAGGACTTTTTTCTTTGTACCTTCGACTTGTAAATCTCCAATTTTGAATAAATGAATGAAATCCTTTCAAATTCCATTTTTGTCTTCAATACATTGTCCTTTTATCTTGTTGGCCCCCTAGTGGATGTGTTCGATTGATTGAGGACATCTACCATGAGGAACTCAATGTCTCGAAAACATGTTTGCTCCTAACTCGTAGCTAGTAGGATAGCTCCGAGATCTTAGAGCTTGGTAACTTCGATGGCACCCACTCTGAATGCGTAGAACATCGACGGCGAGTCCCCTTGGGGTTGTCGAAGCTTGGTAGCTTCCATGGAGCTAACTGTCAACGCGTAGAACATCAACGACGGGCCCCCTGGGGGTTCTTGGAGCTTGGTAGATTCAATGGAGCCCACTTTCAACGCGTAGAACCTCAACGGCGGGCCCCCTGTGGGTTGTTGGAGCTTGTTAGCTTCAATGGCGCCCACTGTCAATTCGTAGAACATCAACGACGGGGCCCCTGGGGGTTGTTGGAGCTTGGTAGCTGTTGGTATTTCTTAACACCACAGAGTTATCCGCAAGCGCACAAAAATACCGTTGTAGCACTTCCCCTTATGGAGTATTCCCAAGGGTGTCGAATCCAAAGAATGTGTGTGCTAATCTTTCGAACTAGCTCACCCAAGGACACAAAGTTGTTTGGTAGGCAAGGAACATAGAGGAATTCAAAGTATTGATCCTAATTCAAGGTAGTTTGCAGTAGATGCTTGCTTCGGGCACAGGCTTACTCCTAGCAATACTAGGACGATTCCTGCCAAGAGCCTATGGCATAGCCGAACGTGGAGGATTACGAAGTACAGATAGGGTTGTCACCAGCTACTGCCTACCTCTTCAATCCGTCGGTCTACGAGATATCCACTGATGATTTATAACCTAAGCACCACGCTTACGTTCTAAATTACGACTCTAGTTGTTTCGAACACAAAGCTACAACTAGATCCTCTAATGAATTAAAGCAGTGAACCCACAAGTAACTACTTGTGCAAGCTACTAGGAATAAAAGATCAAACTTGTATTGAATTCACAATGGCTTACTTTATTGAGTGAAACCTTTGTAGGGGTACAAGTGTAGAAGAGGGACTTGATAAGCCCAAGCCTCCTTCTCCTAGACTCTTCACCACACTCTCCTTCTACTTTGGTAGCCTCTAGGACTACTCTAAACCTTTGGAGTGTAGCACTATTCTCAACTTTTGGTGTCTGTGAGAAGTGAGGTGAGGGGGTCTATTTATAGGTGGAGAAGGGTCGGTTCCCGCCACAATTAACGCGCGAATCAGTCACCATTGACTCCAGGGAGCCGGGAGGAGCCAACACGTGTCATTAGACCGGGTTTGGCGCCAGGAAGGGGTGGGCCGAACCCCTGGTTCGGCCGACCTGGTCAAGGCTCGCCTTGGGGAGTGCTTCCTCCAGGTGGCTTCCAGGTGGGCCCCCATGATGTATATGGGTGAAACACCGTTGGATCTCCTTGTATTCTTCTATTTGTGGGCCATTTGATCCATGTGTTTCCACATGTCATCGCCTGATTCGTTGAAATCCATTTTCATGGATTCATCCTTGCATGTTTTGGTATTTTGGGTAATAATTCACCTGCATACAAATAGACACCAACACTTGTGAAATTGGGTTAGTGTATAACCCTACCACTACGTTTGGTGTTTCTTTTATGCACATTATGAGGTGAATTGACGGTCAAAATATGGTACTTAAGGACCGTCAACAAACTCCCCCATACTTAGTCCTTTGCTCGTCCTTGAGTGAAGGCAAGAAGAACTAGAGTGTTTTCATGAATTTGCTATAAGGTAGAAAATAAGGATACTAGATATTTCAACTTATACCTTAATTCATGGATCCCCTTTGTGTATGCGGCTACCACATCAATCTTGGGTGTTTGAAAAATGGAACGGTAAGCATGAAGTTCCCTTGGATCATTCTTTGTTGAAATGATTAGGCAATTGCTATATTTGAAAGTCATAGGAACTTTTGCCCTTACCTTCTCGATTAGAATCTCTCAAATCTCTCAAAGTGTTTGAGTCCTCACTATTGCATGTTTTGCCAATTCTTGTCCCTGTACTAAAAGTGGCTATATCTGGAGCTTGATAGGGATGAATGTGGCACACATTTGCAATTCATATGTTTGTAGGATCAAAGAGCACGTGAAAAGCTACCAGAGAGGGGGTGAATGCTGCAAAGAAACTCGTGTAGATCATAGACCAAAAATCCAATGACCGTGAAATTTTGACAGATGATAGATAATCAAGTTGTGAAGACAACCCAAAAAGAATCACGTCAATTTGATCTGTAAAACTCGAGTTATGATAAAACCACCAACAAAAGGTAGTGCTGTCTAGAAACTCGACGAGTAAAACTTGTCTGGAACATGTCTGACGAACAAGGCACAAAAGTTCCTTCAAACTACGAATTTTATTCAATAGAACACAAGAGGAACAGCCCCAAAGTCGTGCACCACTAGCTCTGGGCTCCCTTGCTTATATAACCAGCTCGAAAGCCAACTCAACTCTAATCAGGAACCTAATCCTACTCTGTTCACGAATCATAACTTTTCATAATTGCTTTGGATTCTTCTATACGCAGATAGAAGCAATCTTAAGACTTCCAAACACCTTAGGAACGTATCCCACATTCCTAAACAACTCAAATTCGTGACCCACACGAAATCCTATCATAACCAACTCAAATCTTTCCATATTTGAGTCAAACCAGACTCAGCCGCAGCCTGAGTCCATAACCTTGTCGGTTGGACCTTTCCGACCAACTCTTTACGTACACATCTCTTCATCACATCTCGGAACCATGTAGCCACGTCCATGCACTACTTGCACACGTGCAAACATCTTCCAATGACGTCCACGATACCTTCACATGCATTGTTCTTGATTCAATCATGATGCGCAACCTCCTGATCAGCTCAACCACAATTCCTCCTGAATTTGGTTGTTGGAACCTCATCTCCTCCCCGAGACTAGTCCAATGGATCCCGTCACCAGCCATGACTTGAACTCAAGCAACACCTGCACATGAATAAACAACCAATCCATACGAGCCCAAGTCCTCGACTTGACTCAAGTTAGTTCCGAACACAACACCTTATGTGAGAACCTCACATAAGCATGTTGCAAAACCACAGTAACACGATATCATCCATGTCAACAAAAAATTCACCAAAGACATAGCAAATGAATACTAAGCAATCTTTCCAGAGATGTAAAGCAAGTACGAAACATTGCAAATGAAAAACAGAAGCATTGTGGTCAAGTTCCGGACCTTGCCAGAGCAACCCGGACCTTGAGCCGGAGCTAACAAAAGCTAGTAGAACCTAGCGCTGGAACTTACAAAAACTTGTATAACCAAGCTTCCGCCGGAGCTTACAAAACTAGCGGGATCTTAAAAAAAGGTGTTTTGGTGATATTCAAAACTTCTATCGTCAAAGCAAGTGTATTCACTACAAGCCAATGTATTCAGCACACATAGGTCTTACAATGTTACTAAGTCAAAAACTTGATCCTATGAGAGACTTATGCAATGAACAAAGTGAAGGGAAAATTCTTGTGCACATGAATGAAATGGTGGGGCGAGGTGATAAATCCCATGAATTTGCTCTCTCTTAAGGATGAAACATGGCTAATTTTTTTTAGCACTCTTACTCTTTTTCAAGAGTGGATGCTTTTTTTTTCTTTTTCTTGTAGCCATGTCTTCTACTCCTTTTTATTTTTAGAGAGGCTTTCATTTGTATTGTATGGAGTTTCTTTTTGGCGGATGGATAATCGATAGATGCAAACTCTCAATGTGAGAAATTTTGCATGAATGGAGTGCACAAGAGTTTTCAATTCAAAAAGTTCATGCATGTCACTCAATTGGGTCAAGGGTTTGACGAAGTTCAATGAAAAGAAAAGTGGCATATGCTTGTGTTTTTCAATGAATGTATCATATGGCCTTGGTGGGTATATAAATTTCCAATGAGAGGTTTAGGCAAAGTTCAAGACTTCAAATAGTTACATATGTCAAAATCAATTTCAAGCAAAAGGATGATTTCTAAAGAACTCTACCATATCACACTAGTCAAATACCTAGATGATGTGTTTTTCCTATTGATTTAAGGGAATCATAAACAAGGTAATGAATTGAAATATAAGGTATTCAAATTTTCAGCTTAAGCAAATTCTTGACTACCAAATTTTACTTCAATTTGTTGAGTTGATTCATTTTATATATGCAATGAGAAATATGAAATCAACTCAAACAACAAGGTAGCGCATAAAAGTGGGGATAGGAAATCCAAACCGATTTTCTAGAGCGAAACAGAGTCGTATGGAGCAGAGAACAATTCGACCGACCAGGGGGTTTGGCCGACCTCCTCTTGGCTCTGTTGTGGCTCTGTTTCGTCGGGTCGTTTTGATCATTCGGTCGCGACGTGTTTAGTTATGTAACGTTAATTTTTCACGTCGGGATTTCGTGACTTGGGCACATGTTTCCCCCACACTTGTTTCCTGAATTCTTTATTCAACAAAATAAACTAAAGGGGGAACTTTAATGGTGTTAGATGAACCGGTAAGTTCACTTTATTGAATTCAAAATATGGGGATGCTTACATTATTTAGCCTAGCTTTAGACAACAAATGTATTAAAAAAAATTAAAATCCTATGTAGTAAGCATCCTATGCTGTCGGGACAGGAGGAAGATGATGATTCAATGAGGTGCAGCTTTCCTCTCTATTTCCGTCCTTCAAATAGGCGGGGAACGACACATTTCACCAAGGATTTTGTGGAGGTTATCGAGGAGGATCAACACAAGAAAACAGAATGCGAACGGTGCGAAGGGAGAGTCGACCGACCCTAGGGTTCGGCCGAACCCCTTCTGGCTCTGTTCGGGCCACATTTTCTCGGGTCGATTAAATGGTCCTTCTAGAAGAAGAATTGGATGAGCCCATTAGCTGGACATGGAGAATTTAAACAGAATTGAAAGAAATGGCATGGAAATTGATTAAATTTACCACGTCAAATTCCTTTTCTGTATCTTTTTGGGAATCAAGAAATAATTTGAGTTGGTGCCCATTCACTTTAAATAGTTGACCATCATCACCTTGGAGTGTGATTGCTCCATGGGATGAAGTCTCTACTACAGTGAAGGGTCCTTCCCATTTACTTCTAAGCTTCCCATGTCCAAAGAGTTTAACCCTAGAGTTAAAGAGTAAAACTTTATCTCCAGGTTTGAACTCTTTCGGCGTAATCCTCTTGTCGTGGCATCTTTTGGTTCTCTCTTTATAAATCTTGGCACAGTGGTACGCCTTATCTCTCCATTCCTCCGACTCAGAGATTTGCTTCAATCGGTGATTTCCAGCATCGTTAAGATTCATGTTCCACTGCTTGATGGGCCAATACGCTCTATGTTCCAATTCTACGGGAAGATGGCAAGTCTTCCCATAGAGAAGTTGGAAAGGAGACATGCTGATGGGTGTTTTGTAGGCAGTACGATATGCCCACAATGCATCGGGTAGCTTTTGCTTCCATCCCATTCCCATTTCTAAGACAGTCTTTTGCAGAATATTCTTAATTTGCTTATTAGATGTTTCTGGTTGACCACTTGTCTATGGGTGGTATGGGGTAGCAATGTTATGCTGGATTCCAAGTTCCCTTAAAAAGTTCCAGAAGGTCTTATCTATGAAATGAGACCCTCCATCACTTATGACCATACGGGGAGTTCCAAAGCGTTGGAAAATGATCTCATGGAACATTTCCCTTGCTTGCTTGGAATCAGCATTTTTGCATGGCAATGCTTCTACCCATTTTGACACATAATCGATGGCAACCAGAATATACTCGCAACCATAAGACCTAGGAAAAGGTCCCATGAAATCAATACCCCATACATCAAATAATTTCACTTGGAGATTGTATGTTAGAGGCATCGCATTGCGAGCACAGATTCCTCCATGCTTCTGGCATTTCCAACATCTGCAAATGAATTCCTTGGTATCTTCATACATTGAAGGCCAATAGAATCCACTCTGCCAGATTTTTGCCTGAGTACGGTAAACACCGTAATGACCACCGTAGGGGCCAACATGGCATTTCTATATAATTTTGGTGCCTTCGATTGATGGGACACACCTTCTAAGAAGGCCATCAGCACTTACTCGATAGAGGTAAGGGTCATCCCAAAGGTGTCTACGACTCTCATAAATGAGTTTCTTTTTGTTCTCCCCTGGTGGTACGTATCCCTTGACCATAAAGTTCACGATATCCCCATACCTAGGGTGAGAGTCCGTCACCTTGAGGAGCATATCATCTCGTAGGAAGTCATTGATAGGTATGTCCATGCTTTGTGTGACTTCCATATGTGAAAGATGATCTTCTACTGAATTCTCTACTCCTTTCTTATCTCTTATTTCCAAATAAAATTCTTGGAGTAGAAGAATCCATCGAATTAGCCTGGGTTTAGCATCCTTTTTTGTAAGCAGATATTTCAAAGCAGCATGGTCTGTGTAGACTATGACCTTTGCTCCAACCAAATAGGATCTAAACTTGTCGATAGCAAAAACTACTGCTAGGAGCTCTTTATCAGTTGTGGCATAATTGAGTTGGGCTCCTGTCAGAGTTTTGCTATCGTAGGCTATTGCGTGATGCTTTTTACCTTTGGTTTGGCCTAAAACCGCACCAACAGCAAAGTCACTGGCATCACACATGATTTCGAATGGCAGCGTCCAATCAGGAGGTTGGATAATTGGAGCTGAGATGAGTTCCTTTTTGAGTATATCAAATGATTTAAGGCATTCATCATCGAAATCAAAGGGAGCTTCTTTAGCTAATAGGTTGGTGAGGGGTCTAGCAATTTTGGAGAAATCCTTGATAAATCGTTAGTAGAACCCCACATGACCTGAAAATATGTGGATTCCCTTAACATTGATAGGAGGTGGAAGTTTTTCAATAACTTCAATTTTAGCTTTGTCCACCTCTATCCCTCTCTCAGACACCAAGTGTCCAAGAATGGTGCCTTCCCGGACCATGAAATGACACTTTTGCCAATTAAGCACAAGGTCCTTCTCCTGGCATCTTTGTAAGACCCTGTCTAAATTTTCTAGACAATGATCAGAAAATTTTCTATAGACAGAGAAATCGTCCATAAAAACTTCCATGATATCCTCGATCATGTCAGAAAATATAGACATCATGCATCTCTGGAAAGAGGCAGGAGCGTTACATAGTCCAAAGGACATACGCCGGTAGGCATAGGTCCCGTAAGGACATGTGAACATGGTCTTACTTTGATCATCGGGATGGATAGGAATTTGATGATATCCCAAATACCCATCAAGGCAACAGAAGTAGGAGTGTTTTGCCAATCGCTCTAAAATCTCATCGATGAAGGGCAATGGAAAAAGGTATTTCCTTGTTGCCTTGTTAAGTTTTCGGTAGTCAATGCACATCCTCCATCCTGTGACGATCCATTGAGGAATTAATTCATTCCTCTCGTTTTGGACGACCGTCATACCTCCCTTCTTAGGCACTGCTTGAACTGGACTTACCCATTCACTATGAGGAACAGGGTAAATAATCCCGGCATGCAGAAGTTTCAAGACTTCTTTCATGACAACTTCCCACATCGCATTATTCAATCGCCTTTGAGGTTCCCCTGAGGGGACACTCTCAGGGTGAATAGGAATACGATGGGTGCATAACGCTGGACTAATTCCCTTGAGATCCTGAAGTGAATATCCAAAAACAGCTCTATGTCTTTCTAACATGGCTATGAGTTTGAGCATTTCATCATTTGAAAGCTTGTCACTTATGATGACAGGGGCTTCCAAATCGCCATTTAGAAAGGCATAACGTAGGCCTGGGGGTGGAATCTTGAGCTGAAGAGGAGGTTTTGGGGAGGGTCTTCTTTTGTCAATTCAATTTCCTCCTGAAATTCATCCTCCTCTTGGATGAGGTCTTCTTCTCCTTTAATTTCAGGGGGTTCTAAATATTGAAGAGTTCTAACCTCCTCTACTGGCTCATCTTGGATGGGAGATTCTGCAGATGTGTTCTTTGAGCGCAGAATAGGTATGGAGAAATTTCTCTCTCCAAGATTGATATTGAGGCTTCCTTCCAAAGGAAGTTCCATGAGAAATTTCTCTATGGGAATCCCTATCATGAAGCCGAAATCTTGGATTTCGAACACGTGAAAATCTAGGAGAGCCTCAACATCTTTGTGTATAACAGACACTTGTTGCAAAACCCCACATCCTTCAAGAATGGTTCTGAATGAATCTCGGAAGGATTTGCGTGTTGGTGCCAATGGCACATCGCCAAGAATGGCGAGAGCACAAGAATCGGAAATGAGATTTGCTCCAACAGTAGGGTTGTATAGGATTCTCATTGGTGTCCCTCTAATGGAACATAAAATGGTAGCCAAAGGTGAGGTCATCCGAAGAATTTCGGGTGAATTCTCGACTTCAGCTGTCCATTCTCTGCTCAGGATAGAGGTCAACTCCTTGACCGTCTGACGGACGAACACCCCGTCAGGTGGTTCAAGTGGAGTTGGTGGCAATGAAGGTTTCCTATAGCAACAATACTTCGAGGTATTTCCATAATCTTCAAAAAGCTCTTCCTCAAAGTAAAATGGAAACTACGAGGGTTGAATTTCATCTACCTTCGTTGTCTCAGGTTCGGGAGAGGATTCCTCTGGCAAGGCTTGGGGTAAACAAGAAATGGGTTCATCCTTGTCCAAGAGTGTATCCTTCATTCTTGACACGACTTCCTCTTGGGGAGGCTCATTAAGACCCATAATGAAGGCAGAATTTTCTAGAATTCTGTCGAGAAGATCCTTGCCTTCTTCTAGAGTCTTATGGAGGAAAGATCCTCCAGCCGTAATGTCAAGATATAGAGCAGACTCTTTGTTTAATCCCATGAAGAAATGTTGCAAAAGCATTGGATAAGGGATTAACAAATCTGGGCTAGAATTTTTCAATAGAGAAAATTTGTCCCAAGCTGCACCTATGGATTCCTTCTCCATCTGCTGGAAGCATAGTACTTCCTTTCATAAGGAAACAATTCAGGCAATGGGAAAGAAAGCAAGACAAAATTTGTCTCGTAATTCACTCCAATCACCGTTTGTCTTCCCAACATAGTGGTTGTACCATTGTTTGGATTTTTCCTTGAGGGAAAAAGGAAACAACTTCCATTTGAGAGTTTCCTGTGTCATACCTTTGATTAGAAGGCATGAACACAGTTGTTTGAACTCTCGTAGATGGTGGTAAGGGTTTTCACAATCCGTTCCTGAGAAGGATTGTTCCCGAACCATGGCTATAAAGCCAGGGCGAAGTTCATAGTTGGTTGAACAAATAGGTTCCGCCGAAGGCGATGGCTCATAGAACTTGCCGTTCGGAGAAGAGTTAGAAAGAATGGTGGGTTTCTCCATTTATATGGTGGTGGTAAGATAAGAATAAGAAAGCTAAGATGATAGATAAGGGGGATATGATACGAGGGCGATCTTGGTTCGAAGATTAATAGCAACCGTTCCCTGGCAACGGTGCCAGAAATGCTTGTTGGTATTTATTAACACCACAGAGTTATCCGCAAGCGCACAGAAATACCGTTGTAGCACTTCCCCTTAAGGAGTATTCCCAAAGATATCGAATCCAAAGAACGTGTGTGCTAATCTTTCGAACTAGCTCACCCAAGGACACAAAGTTTTTTGGTAGGCAAGGAACAGAGAGGAATTCAAAGTATTGATCCAAATTCAAGGTAGTTTGTAGTGGATGCTTGCTTCGCGCACGGGCTTACCCCTAGCAATACTAGGACGACTCCTACCAAGAGCCTATGGCATAGCCAAACGCGGAGGATTACGAAGGATATATAGGGCTGTCACCACCTACTGCCTACCTCTTCAATCCGTGGGCCTACAAGATATCCACTGATGATTTATAACCTAAGAACCACACTTACGTTCTAAATCACTACTCTAGTTGTTTTGAACACAAAGCTACAACTAGAGCCTCTAATAAATAAAATTAGTGAACCCACAAGTAACTACTTGTGCAAACCACTAAGAATAAAAGATCAAACTTGTATTGAATTCACAATAGCTTACTTGATTGAGTAAAACCTTTGTAGGGGTACAAGTGTAGAAGAGGGACTTGACAATCCCAAGCCTCTAGGACTACTCCTAGACTCTTCACCACACTCTCCTTCTACTTTGGTAGCCTCTAGAACTACTCTAACCCTTTGGAGTGTAGCACTATTCTAAACTTTTGGTGTGTGTGAGAAGTGAGGTGAGGGGGTCTATTTATAGGTGGAGAAGGGTCGGTTCCCGCCACAATTAACGCGCGAATCAGTCACCATTTTCTCCAGCGAGTTGAGAGGAGCCAACACGTGTCATTTGACCGAGTTTGGTGCCAGGAAGAGGTCGGCCGAACCCCTGGTTTGACCGACCTGGTCAAGGCCCCTCAGGGAGTGCTTCCTCCAGGTGGCTTCCAAGTGGGCCCCCTTGATGTGTATGGGTGCAACACTGTTGGATCTCCTTGTATTCTTCTATTTGTGGGCCATTTGATCCATGTGTTGCCACGTGTCATCGCCTGATTCGTTGAAATCCATTTTCATGGATTCATCCCTGCATGTTTTGGTATTTTGGGTAATTATTCACCTGCATACAAATAGACACCAACACTTGTGGAATTGGGTTAGTGTATAACCCTACCACTACGTTTGCTGTTTCTTTTATGCACATTATTAGGTGAATTGACGGTCAAAATATGGTACTTAAGGACCATCAATAGTAGCTTCGACGACGCCTACTATCAACGCGTAGAACGTCGACAGCGGGCCCCCTGGGGGTTGTCAGAGCTTGGTAGCTTTGACGGTGCCCACTGTCAATGCGTAGAACGTCGACAGTGACCCCCTTTTGGGTTGTTGGAGCTTGGTAGCTTCGACGGCGCCCACTGTCAATGCATAGAACGTCGACAATGGGCCCCCTGAGGGTTGTCAGAGCTATTTGCTCCGGCAGCATCCACCTTCGCCCATGTCTCTTGCCGTCAATTTTTCATTTTTCCTGCGTAAGTGACAAGAGTAGCAGTAAAATTCGTCCTCTCGTCAATAGTTTTATTGCAGCTTACGATCCTTGTTTGAACGTTAGGTCTCAACTAATTATCTGAAAAACATAAGTATTCTGATTAAATTTCCAAAAATTTGTATGCCTTTCAGACCCGCCTTATTGAGACCTGCCAGAATAGGTAGAGCGGCGTACTTAGGGTGCTTGACCGGGCTAAGTCCATAGCGCACTCCGGACTTGTGTTGGCTTTGGTTTTCAGGCGAGTAGACCATCTAGCAATTACAGGGATCTAATGGAAAATCATCAAGAAGACTTACATTTTTCCATGAATTATTAGGACCTTAATTCACTCGGATTGCACAACATCACTATTGACAAGAAGGTATAAAATGAAATGAGCTTGTACAAATGAAATGCACATAGAGTCTTTCTATATAAAATGTTTCTCATTAAGGTCTGAATAACAGGAGAAGGCAAGGACACACTTAAAGTACGTGACCAAGTTAAGTGTGTTATTCATCTTGATCTAACCTAGGGTAGGTAAATATACACCTAAAGTACAGGACCAAGTTATGTGTGCTAGGACCCTCCCGACTCTATCCATAGACTCTAAGAGATACAACTTATACAAATACAGACTCACCACCATGTAACTAAGTGTAGAACTTACAGAGGTGCTCGATGTTCCAGGAGTTGGGAAGTGTTATCCTATCCCCTGTCGCCAAGCGAATGTATCTGGTGCGGGAAACTTTGATAACCCGGAAAGGACCTTCCTAGCTGGGGGAGAGTTTGTTCATCCTTTCTCGAGTCAGTATTTGCTGCAGCACTAGATCACCTTCTTCTAACTGCCGGTTGTGCATGAACCTTTGATTATAGCGCCAGAGCGCCTGACAGTATCGTGCATTCCAAACAGCTGCTTGGCACCTTGCCTCGGCTACAAGGTCTAGGTCTTCACACTGGAGCTGGTCCTGCATGGCTTCATCGACGGTCTGGACCCGGAGAGAACCCATGGTGATCTCCGGAGGAAGCACTGCTTCAGCTCCGTACACCAGTAAGAAAGGTGTCTCACCTGTAGCCCGATTGGGTGTTGTCCGTCTTGCCCACAAGGCAGACGGGAGCTCGTCTATCCTGTTGGCGCCATGCTTCTTCAAGCGCTCATAAATGCGTGTCTTTAGTCCCTTGAGTATCTCTGCATTTGCTCTCTCGACTTGGCCATTACTTGACGGATGTGCTACTGAGGCATAGCTGACTTGTGTGTCGAGATCTTCACAATACTCTTGGAAAGTTGCACTTGTGAATTCGGTTTCGTTGTCAGTGATGACTCTGTTCGGAACTCCAAATCTGCATACTATGGACTTTAAGAACTTGATAGCAGATTGTTTGTTAATAGTCACAACTGGAGTAGCTTCCAGCCACCCCGTGAACTTACCGATGGCGACATATAAGAACCTGTAACCTCTGATGGCTTTGGGAAAGGTCCCAAAATGTCCACCCCCCACACAGCGAATGTCCAGGTGGGAGGTATCATCTGCAGTGACTAAGTCGGTGTATGAATATGCTTCTCGTGAAATTTGCATGCTTCACACTTTACCAGCTCAACTGCATCTTGGAGAGTTGTAGGCTAGTAAAAGCCATGCTGGAAGGCCTTACCGAGCAACGTGCGAGAATATGCGTGGTTCCCGCACTCGCCTCCATGGATCTTTGTGAAGAGCTCGCGGCCTTCTTCCCGGGAAAGCACCGCATTAGAATGTCATTGGCACCACGTCGGTAGAGATCCCCTTCTACCAACGTGTATCTTTTAGCCAATCTGGCAATTCGCTAAGCGGATACACTGTCTTCAGGAATGATGTTGTCTTAAAAGTAGCTCCGGACCTCTGAGATCCATGCATCAGAGCTTACTTGAGCTTATGGATCTTGCGCACTTGGTTGCTCAGAGCTTCCTGTAGCGCCTATGATCCTTGGTGAACGCCATGGTAACAGGGCCACTGGGAACGCCAGCTTTGGGGTGCTAGTCTTGCCCCCTCACTCAGTTCGGCAGGCTGAGCGACAAGTGATGACAATATCCTAATAAAAAACCCGCCAGGTGCTTCGGTTCGGGTTGAAGCCTTCGTTGAGAGATCGACGACTTCAGTGTTGTTGAGACAATGGACATGGCGGAGATCTAGGACATGGAAGTCCTTCTGCAGCTTCTGGACTTCAAGTAAAAAAGAAGCAAGTTGGGGGTTGTTGCAACTGCATTCACCTTTGACTTGCTTGATTATGAGTTGCGAATCACCCTTCACCAGAAGCTGTCGAACGCCATATGATAGCGCCAACTTGAATTCGAAGATGAGAGCTTCATATTTCGCCATGTTGTTGGTTGCCTTGAAGTCAAGGCGCAACATTTAATTGACCTTCTCCCCAGTCGGAGCGAGGATAAGTATTCTAGCTTTGGTCCTCTGCTTCTGCATAGAGTCGTCGAAGTAGAGAGTCCACTGAGGCTCGGTGAAGATCGGGACCTTAGGTTTCGGCTTCTTCTCATCAGGGCCCCCTGGATTTGATGAAGAAGGTGTCCACTCCGCCACGAAGTTAGCCAGCACCTGACTCTTGATCGCATGTTGAGGCAGGAATTCAAGGTCAAATCTGCCAACTCCGTTGCCCACTTGGCGATATTTCCCGTAGAATTAGGATTATGTAAAATAGCTTGCAGTGGATAAGAAGTTACCACTGAATTAGTGACGCAACTTTCTTGAGGCAATAAGCACTGCGTACAGCAACTTATGTACCTCAATATATCGAGTCTTGGCGTCATGCAGTACTTCGCTGATGAAGTACACCAGTCGTTGGACAAGTCGAACCCTCTTAGAGGGGTCCAAAGATTCTTCTTCATCAACCCGGACCCTCCCAAAAGTGTCCAGACCTTCTCCTTCTTCTTGAGCGGAACCTCCTTAAGATAAGGGAGGTTGATCTATAGGCACCTTGCCTTTAGGAGCCATGCCTAGGGGCTGGGACCCAAACTCGCCTTCAGGTAGCTCCGGACCCTCTCGGAGGGGTCTAGGCTCCTGAATTGAAGATGTTTATTGTATCTCCGCAACCAAGACCGTGTCAACAACCTCCATAGTTCCAGCAAAGTAAAGCAGAAGAGGCTTACACGGCTGCAGAGCTACCATGATTGGTAGTGTCATGAGGAGTTGGTTGAGCTCCTTGAACACCTTCTCTACTTCTTCAGACCAATGGAATGACCCGGACTTCCTCAATAGCTTGAAGAAGGGTAGCGCCCGCTCTGCCAGTCTTGAAACGAATCGGCTGAGCGAAGCTAGACACCCAGTTAGCTTCTGGACATCCTTGACACGGGCTGGAGGCCGCATCTCTTTAATGGCTTTGTTTTTAGCTGGAATTGCCTCAATTCCACGGTGAGTCACCAAGAAACCAAGGAGCTTCCCGGAGCTAACCCCAAAGACACACTTGTCTGGGTTGAGCTTCGTGCACGTCAGGTGTAGCTTGTTGAAGACAGCTTGGAGATTGTCCAGAAGCGAGTCCTGATTCTTAACCTTGATGACAATGTCATTGACGTAGACTTCCACCAGATCCCTGATTATCTCCCCAAAGGTTTTCTACATAGCTCGCACAAGAGTTGAGGCAACATTTTTAAGACCAAAAGGCATGGAAGGGTAGCAGTACAACCCATCTACTGTAATGAAGGCAGTATGCTCTTCATCTTCCTTAGACATTAGAATTTTGTGATAACCAGAATATGTGTCTCAGAAACATAGTAATTCACACATAGAGGTAGAATCCACTATCTGATCTATTCTAGATAGTGGAAATGGGTCTTTTGGGCATGCCTTATTTAAGGTAGTGTAGTCGATGCACATCCGAAGCTTCCTGCCGGCCTTGGGCACAACGATTGGGTTTGCCAGCCATCGTGGATGATGAACCTCCCACATGAATCCAACGTCGAACAGGTTCTTGACTTCTTGTCTGATGAAGTTCTGCTGCTCAACTGATTGCTTTTGAGGCTTCTGTTGTATGGGTTGTGCATTAGGGTAGATCTTTAGATGGTACTCAATCACCTCCCTAGGGATCCAAGGCATCCGTGACGGTTGCCATGCAAACACGTCAACATTTGCCCGGAGGAAAGTGACAAGAGCGAGTTCCTATTTGTCAGTTAGACCCGCCCTGATATATGGGTAGTCTGATTGGCATCAGAACAAATTTGGACGACTTTGACGGGTATGTCGGTGTCGTCGCTTGGTTGCACACGGGGTGCAGAAGATGAGCCACGCTGACGTGAGCTCGGAGGAGCAGCTTCTCCTTGTCGGACCCTTCTTGTAGCGCTGCAGCAAGCGCATGAAGTTCTTCCAGCGCAGTTAGTCCAGCAGTGCGATCCCTTCGGATTCGGAGGACGCCTGTCAGAGTTGGTATCTTCAAAACCAGGTAGCCATAATGAGCTACGAAAATGAAGCTGTACAGGGTTGGCCTTCCTAGGATGGCGTAGAAGGGAAGACTGATGTGTGCCACATCGAATACCAGCTTCTCGGACCTATAATTGTCCTAAGTCCCAAAGATCACTGGAAGAGTAACCAATCCGAGAGGAGTGATGGCTCCCGGACCTACTCTGGAGAAGGGACGTGAGGGCTAGAGGTCCGAGATGTTGAGCTGGAGCTTCACGAAAGCTATGACACTGAGGAGGTTAAGCGCCGCACCTCCATGCACCAAGACATGGTAGAACTGGATGTTACTAAATAGTCGGAGAAACCATCAAGGGTAATTGACCAGCTCCGGTCAAGTTCTTCGGGCAGTCGGAAGAATCGAGTAGGGTATTATGGTCATACAATCAACATACACCCTGTGCAGTAGGGTATTAAACTCTGGCGGCTCGAACCACGTAAAATCTCACGTGTCACCATCTTGTACTTGATTTCACTTTCCGCCCCCTACCTGGCGCGGCAAATGTCGAGGTGTGCACTAGGACACTTCCCCTGGTACTACTAAGGAGTAGTCCGCGGAGGTTCGTATTCAGAGTGGGAGCAAAGCGAAATCAAGTACAAGATGGTGACACGAGAGATTTTACGTGGTTCGGGTCGCGTGAGCATAATACCCTACTCCACGGGGTGCATGTTGATTGTATGAGCGAGTTTGAGCTTGTGTGTGCGTGAGATTAGTTGAGATTCTATCGTGCAGCGCAACCCTTTTATATGCTAAGGACTGGCAGTTAATTGACTGATAACGCGCCTTAACAGCAGCATTACCAGTCTTGATATTCCCTGATCATGCATCATTAATATGTCATTAATGAAACATTAACTAGGTCTTGTAATGGCTAGTTGATTGTCCTTCAATGTCTGCCTCATTGGAGATTTTGCAGTCATCCCGTTGTTTACATAGGTCCGAGCATTGACACGTGGAAGCTTCAGAGCTTCCCTCGACTAGGGCACATGTCTGGCTCTGCAGGACACGTTGCAGCAGCAGAGCTATCCTAACGAGGGAGGCAGGTCCGACTCTACTTGACACGTGGCTCTACTAGAGCTACCCTAAGGAGGGAGGTAGGTCCAGTTACGTGGGATGCGTATCCCCTACGGACATCTGCCACTTGGACATAGGAACCCCTCAACTTTGCTTGCGGTGTCAGGGGGTACACGGTACGTAGGGTACCGATAGTGTCTAAGAAACATAAAAGCTCACTGCTAGAGGTAGAATCCACTATCTGATCGATTCTTGGTAGTGGAAAGGGGTCTTTTGGACATGACTCATTCAGTGTGGTGTAGTCGATGCACATCCAAAGCTTCCCGCCGGCTTTTGGCATGACGACTGGGTTTGCCAGTCATCGTGGATGATGAACCTCCTGGATGAATCCATCGTCAAACACCTTTTTGACTTCTTCTCGGATGAATTTCTACCACTCAACTGATTGCTTTTGGTCTTCTGTTGTATAGGGCGTGTGTCGGGGCATATCTTAAGATGGTGCTCAATCACCTCCCTGGGGATTCCAGGCATCTATGATAGTTTCCATGCAAACACGTCGATATTTGCACGGAGGAAAGTGATGAGCGTAAGTTCCTATTTGTCAGTCAGACCTACCGATATATGGGTGGTCTAAGCGTCATCAGAACCGATTTGGACGACTTTGACGAGAACGTTGGTGTCGCAACTTGGCTACACACGAGGTGTAGAAGTTGAGCCACGCTAGCGTGAGCTTGGTGGTTGCTGAGCAGATTGCTCATTGTCGGAGTCATCTTCTTGTGCTGTTGAAAGCACATGAACTTTCACCGGCGCAGTAACCCCAGCAGTGCGGTCCGCTCGGATCCGGAGGACGTCTGATGGATTCAACATCTTCAACACAAGGTAGCCATAGTGGACCACAACCATGAACCTATACATGATCGGCCTGCCTAAGATGGCATTGAAGGGAAGGTTGATGTGTGCTACATCCAAGACCAGCTTCTCTGACCGGTAATTCTCTTTTGTCCTGAAGGTCACTGGAAGAGTAACAGATCCGAGAGACGTAATGGCTCCCGGACCTACTCCATAGAATGGGCATGAAGTCCTCAGGTCTGAGAGGTTGAATTGGAGCTTCACAAAGACTGCGAAGCTGATGAGGTTGAGGGTCGTGCCAACATCTACCAAAACATGCAAGGGCTGGATATTGTTGATAGTCGAGCAGACCATCAGGGGCAATTTTCCAGCTCCTGTCATGTTCTTTGGACAGTCCAAAGCATCAAAGGTGATGGAAGTGGTCCATCCAATTTTGATGTGGCTCTGCATTGGCGGTGGGAGTAGTGGCAGCCATCTCCTGACGCATAGTCCTCAGAATGCGCTAAGAGGTGATGTCCCAAGACCCTCCATACATCACATGGAGATTCGTCCGGCATTCATCATCGGAGGTGTCGAAGTCATCGTCGACGGTGTTGTAGAATGCTTTTAACACCTTATTGGCTTCTTGGAAGCCTAACTCCTAATCAGACGGAGCTTCGTCAACTTTCTCCTTTCCTTCCAGCTGGTGGAAAGTAGTTTCATCTTGATGCTTGCTGTTGCATTCAACAAGCCTGTTGACCTCGCGACAGTCTTCAAGATTATGGCCCATGGATTTGTGGGTTGGGCACGACATCTTGTCACCTCTTTGGACAATTGTTGAGGTCGCTTGTCGGGGTGTGGGCCCCCACCACCAGGTCCGGCGGCATCGGCAACTGTAGGTGTGCCGACAGGCGACTTTTTCTTGCCACTTGACTTCTTTTCTTCTTATCACTCCTGGTGGTAGTAGTTTCAGCTTTGGAGGCAGATTGACCAGCCTTTGCAGCTGGTTCGTAGTGCATCTCATGGCCCTCCGTAGCTCTGGCACATTTGTCGGCCAAGCTAAAGAGTTATGTGACGCCACTGACATCCTTGGTTGCCACCTTTTCCAGCATCTTCTTGTCTGGAACCCCCTGTCGGAATGCAACAACGACAAAAGCGTTGGAGATTAAAGGAATAGTATTTCGTATCTGAGAGAATCGCTGGATGAACGATCGTAGTGACTCTCCTGACTTCTGCTGTATGGCAAAGAGATCCAGCTTGGTTCTAGGCCGGGT
This sequence comes from Tuctoria greenei, assembly GCA_036927565.1. NCBI lineage: Eukaryota > Viridiplantae > Streptophyta > Magnoliopsida > Poales > Poaceae > Tuctoria > Tuctoria greenei. The sequence continues at coordinate 75,926,151 of JAYESD010000003.1, read as the reverse complement.
GTAGGAGCTCCCGAAGTTGGCAGTGAACTATCGGCTTAGTTCCCCCAACTGTAGATGGAGTCGAGGGTAGGCTCACAAACCAAGACCTTGCAGTCCCGGTCAAAGCCACGAGGAAGTAATTTGCCAGCACAACCTCATTCCATCCAGCCACAAGAATGGCGACAGAGTAGATCTGAAGAAACTCGACGGGGTTGACTGTCCCATAGTATTTCTCCGACAGATAAGTCTAGAACTTGGATGTCCATTCTACCACACAGAGATGCATAGTGAGAGCTAAACAGCCGCCACCAACTCCCAGAGGAGAAGGGTTTTCTCAAGCAAGTTGCCTCTCGCGAGTACGCTCGATGTTGACGCGGCTGTCCTGCCTCATGTAGCAGCGGTCGAGCTCTGCCGTATGAGTACAATGAGCTCCAGAGGCAGTGACGTCGCATGCTGAGAGGGCGCACATCTCCTGGGTTGCGACGCTGCATGACCAAGCGTTCCAGACAAAATCTTGTTATGAGAAGGTGCCTGCCTTGCATGGGGCAGACCATGGTTGTTGAGCGCAGTGGCTACAGCTGCAACCAAGTGCTCAACGTCTGCACTCCACTATTCCAGTGCTGCTAGAGGAGGTCTCAGCGCCGGAGGATGCTGAAGTAGAGTCCATGTTGCATTCAGCAAGTTCTTCGGGTTTTTTGTCGATGCTGTGATCGACGCAAATTCACCATCCCGCTGTTCAGCATTGGCTACTGCAGCTGATGCTGGTGGTGGAATGATGCTCACCGAGACAACAACGTTGGCCGGCTGCTGAACATTGGAGGGATTTCCTCCAATGGCTTGTGCAGCCAGTCCGTTGGAAGCAGCAGCGGAGTTCAACATCTTGGAGATCTTGAGCGTACCCCTATCCGGTGCGCAAAATGTTGAAGTGTGGAATAAGACACTTCCCCCGGTACTACTAAGAAGTAGTCCGCGGAGGTTCGTATTTAGGCGGGGCGCTAATCAAGATCAAGAACAAGGGTGAACACAGAGGGTTTTACGTGGTTCGGGCCACCTGAGCTTAATACCCTACTCCACGGGATGTTTGTATATTGTATGTGTGTGAATGACTTGAGATTTATTGAGGTTGGACTGGAATGGAATGAGTTCTACCGTACAGCGCAACCCTTTTTAAGCCAAGGACTGGCAGTTATAGTATGCACTATGGCCCAAGAGGTGGCCTTGGTGTAATAACTTCCCTGTACACAATCTATGAGTGTTAAGGGTGGTTAATAGTGTGATAACGTGCCATAACGACAGCGTTATCGGTCTTGACAGTCCTCCCATCGTGTGTCATTGATATAACATTAATGACGCGTTAACTATTGACGGCTGTTATATACCAATTTCACCTTTCAATATAACTCAATTATGTGAAGGAAGTGTCATTTCTTGCACACATCACCTTTATTTTTAACCTATTTCCACTTGTCTTTGGAGAAAGTAGTGCATGCAGGGATTTTATGCAGAATTGAAGTGAAACAAGGTCGATGGATCCTATAAAATATCATTCCAGCCAATCGAGTGATGACATGTGGCACCCCATGGATCAAATGGCCCACAAACAAAAGTATCCAAGGCCTTCCAACAGTGTAGCACCAATAATCGTCAATGGGACCAGCCTGCAGTGACCTGGAGGAAGCACAACCCTAACGGGGCTGAGACCAGGTCAGCCGACCTCCCTAGTCCACCGACTAGGGAGTGGCGCCAAACCCAGTCAAATGCCACGTGTTGGCTCCTCCCCGATTGAAGAGGTCATGGGTGATTGATTCGCGCGCTTTTGTTGGTAGGAACCGACCCATCTCCAAGCTATAAATAGGACACCTCACCCCTCACTTCAACACACCACTTGAGTTTTCATCCATTTTATCCACTACTCCCCATAGGTTTAGAGGAGTATAGGCTATGGAGAGGAGAGTCTCTATTCCATAGTCCAGGTAGGAGAGGAGTAGGAGTCTCTTCCCAATTCCTAATTGGGAAAGATATGGCTCTCATATTCCTATTTGTATCTGTGACTTTATTCTTAATAAAGATGTTATCTTTAGTCTTGTATTGTTCATATACATGGATGAAGCATTTCTTGTTTGATTGTTGATTCCATGTATGTGGTAGGAGTAGTATTTATGATTATGCTATAACATTATGATGAGGACATCACAACAGCGAAGACTCACATTGAACTGCAAGAACCAATCACAAGAGCACGAGCACGGTTAATAAATCAGCAAGTGAATTCGTTCCTAAATTCTTTTACATGTGAGTTTGAGAATAGATTGCTATGTGATGATTTAATTGTTATTAGGAATAATGGAGAAGATCAAAAAGTGAAGGAAAGAGGCCTTGGGAGCGTGGAGAACCAGCTGGGACGTCCACAAGTTGATGGAAACAGTTTACAACTCGGACTCGAGTTCAACTCGGAGTCTAGGAGCAGTCCACCTTAAAATGGGACGCCCAGGAGGCATACAGACACCTTTTTTGATGTTCTACATATGCACGAAAAGAGGAGAAAATAAACTTTCCAATGGTTCTGATCCCACCACAAAATTCCTCTGGAGTCATAGGGAATCGTCAAAACAAGTCGAGTCCAAATTTCTGTCCGGTGCTGCGCCACCGAATCGGGCCTTTGGGCCTTGTATCCCGTAAGAGTCCATTAGGGACACGTCTAATCGTGTTTTGGCCGAACCCTAGCCTTTAAAAACTGCAGCCGCCGGTCATATTTGGTGGGTTTTGCTTAGATCAATAATATCGCCGTTCTACGGTTTGTGAGACCCCAACTTCGAGATTTCAGATCGTGTCTTCGACGTTCTTGCTCGTGTTCTCGGTTGCACTTGCAGGGATTAGCCTTCTTGGCAAGGTCAAGCATGTGCAGCACGGTTAATAACCAACGGAGCCGTGGTGTAGTGATTGCAGGGGTACTCGAACCGCTTGAGTGTCGCGGATCATCAACGTCGAGTTCTCCACCCCAATCGACTTACCTTTCGGAAGATAGGGCCTAAACCTACTCATCAATTGGTATCAGATTTCCAAGTTGCCTGTGAGGTATCATTGTTTTCCTTCCATTAGATCCATTTTGTTTCGTACCTAGAGTCCACAGAAAAGACACAAAAATTAGATCATTTTTATCGCTTCCTAGACTATAGTGCCTGCAGTTTCATTTTTCAGTTTGCATTGTTGTGTTTGCATTCGTGTGGTCAAGTCTTGTTGCTGGTTTAGCTTTGTTTTTTGGGTCCTAGTTATCGTGTTTCATCCTTGTTTTCTTGCTGCTCGACACCTATTCCACAATCCCTAAATAACAAACCGATCCACCACATTCATCGGTTTGCCCTAGCTAGCCGCCTTGCGTGAACTCCCGCATCGCCAGCCCTAGATTAGGTGACAAACCCTTGTGTCACTCATCCTTGAATCATCACACACCACCCCATTAGTTGCTGTGCAAATTCCCGATCGTTTTCGTATCCTATTGCGAGTTTTGTCCTCAAACCGAGTTGGAATCAACATCCAAAAATCGTAACTCGGACAACCTACCTTAAAATGGCCATACCTTTCGCATACGAACTCGAAATCGTGTGTTTTTTTTTAAATTCATCTACGCGAAATTTTGCATCCGAATTTTTGCCGCATAGCCGCATTCGGCGAAATTAGATTGCCCAAATTCCTCTCGGAAGATATGCTATCCGGCCTCCAAAGTTTCAGCACGAATTTTGAAGAATCTTCTTGATTTTCTATAGGCCGCATATTACATCCAATTGAGCTGCAAATTTGTTTTCTTCCTATCTTTATGCTCCTGAGTAAAGAAAAATATCAAAAAATATTACAAAAAGGAAAAAAAATAGTGAAGAGCACGCATATTAAAGCAATTGGCATATACCACTTGGTGCTGTTTTGTTGGCTATATCATTATGTCTTTCTTTTGCCTTGATACTTCCTTGTGTTGTTCTAGGCCCTAGGGCACTTGGTTGACCAGCAACAGTTTCCTACATTGAATACTTATTCAACTTTGTTTACCTGTTACCGATTTTCTGCTTATTAGCCACCATATTGTGCCATCCAAGCTCCACCTTTCTCTTGAGCATAACAGGTACTTCTACAAGCACCCCACGCTTCATTGGTTCATCTCACCATCCACACCACCTGTTGTGTTGGTAAGAACACTTGTAAGAGCGTGGTAAGACGCTTGAGCGAGACAGATTATTTTCTTCCACCTTTCACATTGTCACTGTAGTTGATAGGGATAAAATATTTTTGTTGTCTTTTGTTTCCTACTAACAATGGCAGGAGAATACAATGATGACGAATGTGTTCAACATGGTGAGTTACGTGATATGGTGAAGATCATGACAGATATGTTTGCCAAATACAACGCAGCAACGGAGGAGTCATTAGCAAACTTGACTCGCCAACTTGAAGACCTTGCTCTTCGAATGAATACTTTTAAGGCTTTGTTGCCTCTCACTGGAAGACATGAAGACAATGCTTATGATGAATTGGAAGATCACAATAATCAACCAAGACTGCCACTTTATCATTGAGGTATGGGAGGTAATAATCATAACAATTATAATCATCCTCCTAATGATCCTTTTGCTAAAGTGAAATTTACTATACCCTCTTTTTCTGGTGCTTATGATGCTGAGGCTTATCTTGATTGGGAGATGACAGTAGAGCAAAAATTTAATTCCCATCTTGTTCCTAAACAACATAGAGTTCGTCAAGCCACTAGTGAGTTTAAGGACTTTGCTATCATATGGTGGAATGAACTTGTTAAAACTAGAACTGATCCTCCAACATGGGATAGATTAAAGGAAGCTATGCATGTTCGATTTGTTCCTCTATCTTTTTAGCGGGACTTTCGCAAAAAATTACAGCGCATAGACCAAGGTAACATGTCCGTAGAGGAGTATTATCAAGAGTTACAAAATGGTATGCTGCGTTGTGGGGTAGTAGAGGACATGGATGATAAAATAGCTCGTTTTTATGGGGGGTTGAGGCATGAAATTCAGGACATTGTTGATTATAAGGAATATGATACTGTAAACAGATTGTTTCAGCTTTCTATATTGGCAGAAAAAGAATTGCAGGGCCGACAACAACAGCAACAACGCACGAGGAGCAACTTCACGCCTCGTTCGACGTCTACATCATCCAAAACAGCAACATCTTCGACCCCCCCGTGCAGCGACTACACCATCCGATGGCGGCCAACGAACTATACCTGCTGCTCCACCTTCTCATGTGCCGGAAGGAAGCAAGGCGACATCATTTAAGCCTTCGTCGTCCACTCCTTCTACGGGTCATACTTCCAACATTAAGTGTCACTGCTGCCAAGGACTTGGTCATATGATGAGAGATTGCCCGAGCAAACGAGCATACATAGCACGCGACGATGGCGGGTATGATAGTACTTCGGATGTTGAAGATGAATATTCTCTTGCTACTGACTTTATAGATCCAAATGACGAACACACCAAAGAAGAGGTACTTGGTACAATGGCGACAGAGAACTATAGGAGCATCATTGTGCAGCATGCCTTGAGCTCCAGAGTGGAGACCGACGACAAGCTACAACGACACAACCTCTTCCATATGTTTCTCGTCGTCAAGGACTGCCGTGTACACACTATAATTGATGAAGGTAACTGCAATAACTTGGTGAACACGGACGTCGTCAAGAAACTTGGTTTGACAACAAGAGCAAACCCTCATCCGTACCAAATTCAATGGTTCAACAACAGCGGTAAGGTTCGGATAACACAAACAGCGAGAATACATTTTCCAATTGGTTCTTACCATGACTTTGCTGATTTTGATGTTGTTCCTATGGATGCTTGTTCTCTTTTATTGGGTCGTCCTTGGGAATTTGATACAGATGCTATTCATCATGGTAGAACCAATAAATATACTCTCATGCATAAGGGAAAGAAAATCACTTTGCTCCCCATGACTCCTGCTGAAATTTTGCATTATGAGAAGAGTAAAATTCGTGATGGCAAAGCAACAAAATTAGAATCTGAAAAACAGCAAGTTATTAAGTTAAAATCACCATCGTTGCTCGCAACTAAATCTGACCTTGCTGATTTATTCGATGCTAAGGGGAGGTGCTATGCTTTAGTTTGCAAAGAAGCCATGTTTTCACTTCATGAATTGTCTATTGCATTGCCTCCTGTTGTTGCTAACATTTTGCAGGAGTTTGAGGATGTGTTTCCCTCTGAGATACCCCCTGGTTTACCACCGATGAGAGGCATTGAACACAAGATCGGTTTGATTCCAGGAGCAAGTTTGCCAAATCGTGCAGCATACAGGGCGAATCCATAGAAAACTAAGGAAATTCAGCGACAAGTCCAAGATCTTTTGGACCGCGGGTACATTCGTGAAAGCCTTAGCCTTGTTTCATTCCTGTTCTTTTGGTTCCTAAGAAAGATGGTAGTTGGCGCATGTGTGTTGATTGTTGAGCGACTAATAACATCACCATTCGATATCGTTATCCTATTCCTCGCTTAGATGACATGCTTGATGAATTGAGTGGTGCTATCATTTTCACAAAAATTGACTTGCGTAGTGGTTACCTCCAAATTAGAATGGCACTAGGAGATGAATGGGAAACTGCATTTAAAACCAAGTTTGGACTTTATGAGTGATTAGTCATGCCTTTTGGTTTAACTAATGCACCCAGCACCTTTATGCGTTTAATAAACGAGGTATTACGTGCTTTCATTGGACAATTTGTGGTTTTTTACTTCGATGATATCCTCATTTACAGCAAGTCATATGATGAACATCTTGATCATTTACGTGCTGTTTTTACTGTTTTGAGAGATGCACGTTTGTTTGGTAACCTCGAAAAGTGCGTCTTTTGCACCAATCGAGTCTTGTTTCTTGGCTATGTCGTTTCCTCGCAGGGAATTGAGATGGATGAGGCAAAAATTGAAGCAATCACCAGCTGGCCAGGCCCAACAATCGTCACACAGGTTCGTAGTTTTCTTGGTCTTGCAGGTTTTTATTGATGTTTTGTGCGGGATTTCAGCACCATTGCAGAACCTCTACATGAGCTAACGAAGAAGGGAGTGCCATTTCTATGGGGCGAACAGCAGCAACAAGCTTTCGATGCTCTCAAATTGAAGCTTACACAAGCACCATTGCTACAACTTCCTGATTTTGACAAGACCTTTGAGCTAGAATGTGATGCAAGTGGCATTGGTATTGGAGGAATTCTCATACAAGGAGGTAAACCCGTTGCTTTCTTTAATGAGAAACTTCGTGGTCCTTCTTTTAATTATTCCACTTATGATAAGGAATTGTATGCCTTAGTGCGAGTATTACAAACTTGGCAACATTATCTTTGGTCTAAGGAGCTTGTCATACATTCCGATCATGAATCATTGAAGTATCTTAAGTGTCAAACCAATCTGAATAAACGACATGCTAAATGGATTGAGTTCATAGAGTCGTTTCCACATCATTAAGCATAAGAAAGGGAAGGAAAATGTCATTGCCAATACATTATCTAGGCGTTATACCATGCTGTCCCAACTTCATCATAAAATCTTTGGTTTAGAAACAATAAAAGAATTATATCCTACTGATTTGGACTTCAAATATGCTTTTGAAAATTGTAGAGAAGGAAGAACTTGGAATAAATATGTGCTGTGAGAGGGTCCCCTCTATCGTGCTAACAAGCTATGCGTTCCAGCTAGCTCCGTTCGTCTATTACTTTTGCAGGAAGCACATGGAGGAGGTTTGATGGGACATTTTAGAGTGAAGAAAACTGAAGACGGGCTGTCCACACACTTCTTTTGGCCAAAGATGAGGCGTGATGTCGAGCGCTACGTGTCACGATGCCCTACTTGCAATAAAGCTAAGTCTCGCCTTAACCCACATGGTCTTTATATGCCTCTTCCTATTCCTAGTGTACCTTGGGAGGATATTTCTATGGACTTTGTTTTGGGATTGCGTAGGACTAAGAGGGGAAGGGATAGTATTTTTGTAGTTGTTGATCGTTTCTCCGAAATGGCACACTTTATACCTTGTCATAAGAATGATAATGCCTCACACATTGCTGATTTATTTATGATGGAAATTGTTTGTTTACATGGTGTGCCAAATACCATTGTTTCTGACCGTGATGCAAAATTTTTAAGTCATTTTTGGAGAACTTTGTGGTATAAATTGGGAACCAAGTTGCTGTTTTCAACTACATGTCACCCACAAACGGATGGACAAACCGAGGTAGTTAATCGTACTTTATCTACTATGTTGCGGGCTGTCTTGAAAACAAATTTGAAGTTGTGGGAGGAGTGTTTACCATATATAGAATTTGCTTACAACAGATCCGTTCACTCCACGACAAAAGGTAAGTCCATTCCAGGTAGTGTATGGTTTCAATCCCCGTGCTCCTATTGATTTACTACCTTTGCCTCCTTCTGAAACTATAAATTTGGATGCTACACAACGATCTGAATACATTCTTAATGTGCATGAAACTACAAAGAAAAATATTGAAATGATGAATGAGAAGTATAGGATTGCATGTAGTAAAGGTAGAAAAGAAGTAAAACTTGAATAGGGTGATTTGGTGTGGTTACATTTGAGAAAAGAGTGATTTCCCGATTTGAGAAAATCTAAACTTATGCCACGAGCTGCTGGTCCTTTTAAGATTGTTGAAAATATTAATGATAATGCATATAAGCTTGAATTGCCTCCCGATTTTGGGGTTAGTCCTACATTTAACATTTCAGATTTGCGACCGTACTTGGGATAAGAAGATGAACTTGAGTCGAGGACGACTCCAATTCAAGAGGTGGAGGATGATGAGGACATCACAACAGCGGAGACGCACATTGAACTGCAAGGACCAATCACAAGAGCACGAGCACGGTTAATAAATCAGCAGGTGAATTCGTTCCTAAATTCTTTTGTATGTGAGTTTGAGAATAGATTGCTATGTGATGATTTAATTGTTCTTAGGAATAATGGAGAAGATCAACAAGTGAAGGAAAGAGGCCTTGGGAGTGTGGAGAACCAGCTGGGACGTCCACAAGTTGATGGAAACAGTTTACAACTCGGACTCGAGTTCAACTCGGAGCCCAGGAGCAGCCCACCTTAAAACGGATGTCCAGGAGGCATACGGACACCGTTTTCGACGTTCTACATATGCACGGAAAGAGGAGATGATAAACTTTCCAATGGTTATGGTCCCACCTCAAAAATGTTCCGGAGTCATTGGGAATCGTCAAAACAAATCGAGTCCAGATTTCTGTCCGGTGCTGCGCCACTGAATCGGGCCTTTGGGCCTTGTATCCCGTATCCATTAGGGATGCATCTAATCGTGTTTTGGCCGAACCCTAGCCTTTAAATACTGCAGCCGCAGGTCATATTCGGTGGGTTTTGCTTAGATCAATAATATCGCCATTCTACGGTTTGTGAGACCCCAACTTCGAGATTTCAGATCGTGTCTTCGACGTTCTTGCTCGTGTTCTCGGTTGCACTTGCAGGGATTAGCCTTCTTGGCGAGGTCAAGCATGTGCATCACGGTTTATAACCAACGGAGCCGTGGTGTAGTGATTGCAGTGGTACTCGAACTGCTCGAGTGCGACGGATCATCAACGTCGAGTTCTCCACCCCAATCGACTTACCTTTCGGAAGATCGGGCCTAAACCTACTCATCACATTATCATTATATCATCATAAACACTACAAACCTTCACTATAGTCTAATTAGCTATGACATGATTATGTTAACATGAATCACTTATGCTATGAATTAACATTGGTTCAACGATGATTTAGTTAATTGTCTTAGGATGGCTTGTGCCTAGGCTCTTAAGATAATTACTTAATATGCTAGCATGGTGCTAGGATAGAGAGTAGCGTTAAATGTCTCGTAGACCCACGGATCGAAGAGGTAGGCAGTAGGTGGTGACAGCCCTATCTGTCCTTTGTAATCCTCCACGTTCAGCTATGCCACAGGCTCTTGGTGGGAGTCGTCCTAGTATTGCTAGGGGTAAACCCGTGCTCGATGTGTTAATCCACTTAGCATGAGAATTCATAATTGATATGATCATTAGTAACTATCCTAGGCTATGTATATGTACATTAGAAGCATTGTAGGAGTCTCTACCTAACCCTTAGCCTAGTCCCTCTTAACCTCATTTATCCCCTTAGGATAGAATGCTCTAGTGTGTGTCACACTACTCCAAATACCATTCATCCATCCTTGCTAGAAGCCTACCTAGACAAACCTAGCCTTTCCATTTGATGATTGCATTACTTCCATCTAGCCTTCTGTCGGAGTCTTAATCCGGCAATTCTCCCGGTACTACCGTTGGCAGCCCGCGGAGTTTCGTAGTTCGGTTGGGGGGGCGGAAATTCAAAATAAGATGGTGATTTGACATGAGGATTTACGTGGTTCGGGCCTCTTGAGCGTAATACCCTACTCCACGGGTGTGTGTTGTTGTTGTATTGAGCGTTAGAGCACTTGTGTGTGAGAGACCAGAGTGTCTGGAATCCTCTCCCGTGTATCGCTCGGCCAGTCCTTTTATAGTACAAGGAGTGGCTGTTACATCATCAACCTGGCCCGACATGTGGCCTCGGCAGTTACTGATGCTTAATACACAGTTAATGTACTTAATTCCCCTTAACAGCGTGGTAACGTGCCTTAATGGTGGCGTTACTGGTATTAAGGATCCTCTGATCATGTGTCATTAAGATAGCATTGATGACACATAATCAGGTCTTGAAGTCTTTAATGTTCCTTGAAGGTCAGGGCCGTTGGAGCTCCACCAATCTGCCTGTTGAAGTTGAAGGTCCAGCGGTTGGACGCGTGGCAGCTCTGGAGCTTACCGTCTTGGACGAGTAGGTCCAGTGCTATTGTACACGTGTCGATACCGGAGCTTCCCTCTGTTGGGGGTTAGGTCCAGGGGTGCCACACAGGTATCTAGTCCGGAGCTTTCCCATGTATGGAATGTAGCTCCGGTTTTATGATACACGTGGTGGCACTAGGACTAACCATAGAAGGGAGGCAGGTCTGGTTTCGTATGACATGTGGGTCCTTCGGAGGTCTTCAACTCAGATAGGTGAAGTTCCTTTGCACTCTTCGCAGTTCCAAGGGGTATCCGGTACGCAGGATACCGACACATTCCTTTGGGAGAATATGAATAACACCCTTTGGGAATATACTTAGAGGGGAAATGCTACATCGATAGTTTCTATGCGCTTGTGGATATATATGTATAATCTAAAATCTATTAAGAATAATTTGTGGCACCACTGCTAGAGATGAATATTTAGTAGTGTGTAGGAATTGTTCACCTTAACCAGGACTTGTAACGGCCAATTGATAGCCCTTGAATGACCGTGCCGTTGGAGATCCCGCTGACTTCCTGTTGCAGACCTAGGTCCGGGCGTGTGACACGTGGTAGCTCTAGAGCTTCCCTCTGCGGGGAGGCAGGTCCATAGCTACTGGACACGTGGCATCACTTGAGCTTCCCTTGTCGCGGGGCAGGTCCAGTGCCCCGTGACATGTGGCAGCACTGGAGCCACCCTATGGAGGGGAGCAGGTCCGGCAATGCGGGACACGTGGCAGCACCAGAGCCACCTTATGAAGTGAGGCAGGCCCAACACTGCGGGACACATGGCAGTACTAGAGCCACCCTAAGGAGGGAGGAAGGCCTGACACTATGGGACACGTGTTCCTCTGGAGGTCCACAATACTGGAAGGTGGAACTCGACATGTCTTCTTCTGGTACGAAGGGATACCTGGTACGCAGGGTATCGACAACATGTTTTCTCATTTTGTTGAAAGATCATCATGTTTGTGGCTCGTTGATCATGTTCGGGGCATAGCAAGCATGGACAAGTAACATGCACTTGAAAGACCTCGATCATGTTTGATGAAGATGTTACGTGTTCTCTTTTTTTGTTGAAAGATCGTCATATATAGTTTGAGGCTCGGTGATCATGTTTGGGGCGTAGCATATGCATGAGAACTAACATGCATGTGAAAATGGTGGATCTAGGATTTAACCGAAGGGTATGCGTTTTGAAAAATATATACAACTTGTTAATTTGTTTAATAATTTAATAAAAAATATAAAGTTTATAATTCAATACACAAGTAGTAAATAATGTCATAAATTTGATAATTTTTCAAGATTCAGATTGTGCAATTAATTTTTTTTATCAGCGTGTTAATTGTCCAAATGTTATTCAAATGTTTCATCACGGCATTAGACAGAATGTTTTGTCATTTTTTTTGCTTCTATAAGGGAATTCAATAATATTATGTTAGATATATAAACTAAATTCTTGTTGTGTTGAATATGTATTAGTCAGAGGAATTCATTTGCGATAGCTACAGGAAGCAAGGATTAAATTTGTTGTCTTGTTTAAGAGAACGCATGAGTATGCTCAAATAAGGCACATTAATTGAGAACATATAATATTACGTTCTTGAGTTTAGAAAATATTTTAGTTCAAGGGAAAATTAGTGCCTCGCTCCTAGTTTGATATATTTGTCACCGATTAGTTCAAAAATGAACTATTCGGTGACAAATATTTTGAACCAAGAGGGAGTATTAACTAAACAGTATATACTATAGAAACTAAATAAATATCTTGATAAATGAATAAAATCTAGAGTCTAGGCAAATGCCTTATCCATTCTATTCTTTATCGTTGTCGCTCCGTTCGTTCTTATCCTTGGCTCATCGTCTATCTCTTCTAACGTGTGCTCCATCAAGAGCACTTGTTTCCTCAAGCCTGCATAATCACTTTGTCTTCAAGATGCACTCAAAAGTTCTCCCGTGTCATGCTCATACTCAGGCCGCGACGTCAAGGGGCGTTTGCCGTCTCCAAGCACGGAGTTCATGGCAGGTGAGGCTGTAGCGCTCTTTGCATGGTGGCAGTTTTTTCGATGGAGGGTCAAAGAGCTGTAGGCAACTCAGCACCGCTTATTATTTTTGTGTTGTTTGTATTGCTAAACCTGACCTTCTGGGCTAATGAACACCTGACGAGTTCAGGTTGTGTTCGTGAGTGCGCGCACAAGAGTGGTCTGGTGCTGATTAGTTGCCGCGTAAGAAGAGCTTGCTTGGCTCATGGACAAGGAAAGTACTTTGTATGTAGTACAAAGTAAGTTGGTTGGCATTGCTGTTCATACACAACGATGCGGCCAGGTAGTTGCTTGTAGGTGTATGCTAATTTTATGAGTGTTTGGCCGGGTCATGTGGTTAGTCTATGATGCACCCTAAACACAGTGTTGCGGCCGTGTATGTGCCTACACTAGTGAAATGTTACAAAGTGCTCAGTCAAAGTTAGTTGGCATGTATATGCATGATCTTTTTGCCTGCATCGTGCTCCTGCACATGATGGATCGTGCACGTCTAGCGTCGAGTCATTCGGATCGCTGAGCAAATTTCGGACGTGGAGTTCGTGTGCTCCTAGCCTATCAAAGGTGATGTACCCATTTGTTGAAATGACAGTACAAATAATAGAAATGTAGTGTTCGTCGCTGGCCTTGTTATCTGTCAACCGAGAGTGCTTTTTGTTTCCTCTATTATAGTTCGCTCATTCATTCATCATTAGTTCTAACACTTCATCGGCTTTTTCCATGCATGGGTCACTTCACACTTTGAAAACGACGTTCATCGATTGTTCGATTGTTGCATTCTGCCCGTGCGCGCTGCAAGATTTAGGGTGTTGGCGTATGTGACAATCATCGGGCAGGGTGGCACAGTCGCAGGAATCGTGCAGTGCGCCCTTGGCTGTATGGCTGTAAGATTCGGAGCGTGAACGTACGCGGCAACCTTCTGGACAGGGTCGCACAGAGACGGCTGTGCGGCCCTGCCACAGAGAATTTGATTCTGGCACCAAGGGGTTAAAGAAAGGCCCGGCTCTAAACCTAGGCGGGAGGGGCGACTGCCTAGGGCTAGGCCGGGGAGGGGCCCACGATGTCAGCTGTTGAAAAGAAAATAAATAAAATTAATTAGTATTTGCATCATCCATATGCGATGTACAGTTACACGGTCTAGCTTTTTATTTTCATAATTTTTTGAAATATAATGCTACGCCCATTCAAAAATAATTGTCATTTCAGACAACCAAATGAACTAGAAATGAAGTAATAAGGTTGTCCCAATGAAAATTAAAATGAAACAAAGGGAGTATTACTAATGTGTTTAATATTTATTAGATATAAGATTACTAGTGTTTATTTTGCACATGAGATGTTTTTTTTGATAAAAGGAGGAGTTTTTTGATAATGCGTAGGACAGATTGTTCATGAACAAAAAAGACATTTTTCATTAACATAAAAACAACACATATATTACAAACAAAAAAAAAGAACACATAGAAAGCAAAAGAAAAAACTACTACTAATCCTACTCTACTCGGAGGAGGACTTGTCCACCTCCTCCTCCGCCACCACCGCATCCACCGATGGCGCCTCCGCCTCTGCCGCCGCATCCGCTGGTGGTGCCTCCTCCTTCGTCGCAACCGCCAGCGGTGCCTCTTGTTGATGGTCCTTAAGTGCCATATTTAGAACGTCAATTCACCTCATAATGTGCACAAAAGAGAAACACAATGTAGTGGTAGGGTTAAAAACTAGCAAATTCCACAAGTGTTGGTGTTTATTTGTATGCAGGTGAATTTAGACCCAAAAATACCGAGACATGCAGGGAGTGATCCATAGAATTGGATTTCGATGAATCAGGTGATGCCACGTGTCATCACATGGATCAAATGGCCCGCAAATAGAAGTATCTGAGGCCATCCAATGGTGTAGCAATAATATAAAGAGATGGGACCCACCTGGCAGAGACCTGGAGGAAGCACAACCCCAACGGGGCCAAGACCAGGTCGGCCGACCCCCCTAGTCGGCCGACTAGGTCATGGCGCCAATTGTGGTCAAACACCATGTGTTGACTCCTCTCGGCTTGAAGAAGTCATGGGTGACTGATTTGCGCGCACTTGATGGCAGGAACCGACTCTTGTCCCCCTATATATAGAACCCCACACCTCACTTCACACACACACCAAAAGTTGAGAATATAATATCACTCCAAAGGTTTAAAGTAGTCCTAGAGGCTGCCAAGTAGAAGGAGAGTGTGGTGAAGAGTTTAGGAGAAGGAGGCTTGGGCTTGTCAAGTCCCTCTTCTACACTTGTACCCCTACAAAGGTGTTATTCAAATCAAGTAAGGCTTTGTGAATTCAATTCAAGTTTGATTTTCAATTCATAGTAGCTTGCTTAAGTAGTTACTTGTGGGTTCATTGCTTTAAGTTACTAGAGACTCTAGTTGTAGCTTTGTGTTTGAAATAACTAGAGTTTTGATTTAGAATGTAAGAGTGGTGCTTAGGTTAGAAATCACCAGTGAATATCTCGTAGACCCACGAATTGGAGAGGTAGGCAGTAGGTGGTGATAGCCCTATTGGTCCTTTGTAATCCTCCACGTTCAGCTATGCCATAGGCTCTTAGCGGGAGTCGCCTAGTGTTGCTAGGGGTAAACCCGTGCCCGAAGCAAGTAGCTACTACAAATTCCTTTGAATTAGAATCAATACTTTGAATTCCTCTCTCTTCCTTACCTACCAAACAACTTTGTGTCCTTGGGTGGATTAGTTCGTAAGATTACACACATATTCCTTGGATTCGATACCCTTGCAATACTCTCTTAAGGGGAAGTGCTACACGACATTTTCCGTGTGCTTGCAGATTTTATCTGTGACATAAGAAACGTCAACACCTACTCCAACACCAGATCGAATTTCTGGCCGACGGTGTTCACCAGTTGCTCGCGAAACTCCTCACCGATCAACTCGTAGAGGGAGTCAAGACGAACAGCCACAAAACCTAACCCGAAGCAGTAGTAGCTGGCGGAGTCCATGCTGGTGTGGTGGGGAAGGCTCCCAAGTCCAAGACAATCATAGGAGCGAGATGTATTGTCAAATACATCATGCGCCATTGTGTCGAGTGCTCTTGCGCGCTCATCGGTGACCTCCTTAAGTCGGCGCTTGAATTTGTCAATGCGGTCCTTTTAGAGCGGACAGTCTCAATCGAGTCGGGGTGAGGAGGTGCGGGCGCCATAGACGGAGGAATTGCGAGCGCCGCGGGCAGAGATGGGGGCGGAGGTGGTGCGGGCACTGCCTCCAGTTCCACAGGATTGACGGCGATGGAAACGGAGAAGAAGGAGGTTTGGAGGATGTCTGTGACGCCCGGTTCCGAAAAATGAACCAAGCTAACGCATATGTGTGCCCAGGATGTTCATCACACATACACGGGTGCAATCACAAAAGAGTATACAGAAAATTACCACAGAACAAGATTAATTAACCAAATATTATTACACAAACAAGATTATCCTCGAATACAAGCTCTAACGAATATTTATGACAAGTTCAACTAATGCAGCAGAAATAAACTAATTAAGCAAACTAAACAGCTAGGAAGCATAAGCGATAGAGTATATATATGCGCAGCTCCAATCAACACCACAAGCAAAGTTGACGGTAGACACGGCCTAGAACTCCGCATTATCACCATTAAACTCCCAATCCTGACCTGCAACTGTTGGGGGGGATTGCAAGAGTGAGTACATGTCGTACTCAGCAAGTGTGGAAAGTATGACATGTGGCTGATTCAAATGACGACAATAATAATGGCGAAGTGCTGAAAAGTACATTAAAAACATTTGAAAAGCAATATATTATATGTATGTGAAATAAACCCATCGTAATCATAAGTAATACCATAGTACCAGTCCACAATTCACCATCCTCATCAATAATTCCAGATTTCACCATTTGCCAATAACCATATTCAATACCAGAAATAAATCCATAACCAGCCATAACCATTACCAAACCATAACCATATTCCCTCTAATCATGGAAGTTGTCCAGGTGCTTATAACCGGGAGCACGGCTATCATGATAGTTTTATTTAGACTCTGCAGAGTTTGTACCTCTTTACTCACGTGTTTGTGATTTCATCACCCGTCGGCGACTAAAGAACCTCCCTCATGCCAATTACACTTCCTTTGGTGTATGGCCAAGAGATCACAAAATAGCCTTTACAAAGGGATTACTAGCCTATTTAGACACCACTGAGGTTTCACCAGTGGCGATGTCTCCAACTGAGCACACCTTCAACCAAGGGCCCCCTCTTGAGCCATTCGGATCCCAGGGTAGTACCACCAATCCTCAACAAACCCAATCCGACTACCCCTTCCCCGAGCATCCACCATGGTCCAAACAGCACTAGCAAAACCCTAATTAATCAGCTACGCCGCACCCATACTTGGCCTCGTGGTGGCACTGTAGTCCTGGCTTATTCTCGCATGAACCGATCCTTAGATCTAAAGCAAGCAAACCACCATAACATCCAACCCATCCACATACCAGGCTTGCTTAGATAACCCATTACCATACTGTATCGACCAGTTCATATTAACCAGAATATCATTAATACATAATTAAATGTGTAGTGTTGTTTTTCCATCCCAATTAATTAAGCGAAGCAAAAAGGTAAAAAGCCCTTTCCCGACTCTCTACCATATAATCCAGGTGACAAGGGTGGTTAAAAAATTCTAGTAAACTTCCTATCATAGGCTTCCCATCAATTTGACACAGCATGCAGTTCGCAAACAAAACATTTATTTTAAAAATAGGATCAATATGCTTCAAGGACACTTGCCTTGCTCTTGCTGTTGATTAGGATCAAAGCCTTCAAACTCTGGGTGCTGAAGATCCTCCGCGGCACTCTCTAGCGCAAATCTGTCTAATCCACACAATAAACATAAAAGACAAGAAACACAATCAAAGAGTGCACAAATATTACTCAATATGAAATGACATGCATGATTGATGCAAATGCAAGGTAGAACTTGTTAATAGATTGCTTTTAATGATCACTAACTAGTTCTAATAGCTTTTAACAAGTTTATACAGGTTTGGATTTGATTAGATCAAATTTTAGAATTAATTCAACCCAATTTAACCAGGAAGATCGGACTAGTCCGCTAGGGACCGGACAAGTCCGCCCTCCGCGAGATCAGCAGATTAGGGTTTTTTAGATCGACATGAATTTGGAGATTAGGGGTTGAATTCTCGTAAGGAAAAGAGAATAGAAGGTATACCAGGTGTTTAGGACTCCAATGAATCAAGAAACTTGGAGATAACACTTGGATCTTGATGATCTAGGGTTGGTGATGAACTTGGGGATGAATTGGTGGTGAAGAACGAAAACTTGGTGGAGATCTTGATCCTCTTTCGTTTCCTCCTCTTCTTCTTCTTGCTTGGGATCTTCTCCTCCCTCCTTGATGGTGGCTCTCCACGAACTAGGGTTTGGGTGGGTGGAAAAGTGGCAAATAGATGTCAAACCAAGGGTTGGGGTTGTTTATATAGAGGTGGAGGCTAGGGTTAGATGGATTTCGTGTTTTGGGATGAGTAGAGGCCGGTTTAGAGTCCCACATGGGCTCTAAAAGAGTTAGGCACGACGTCCCTAGGCCCACTTAACATGAAACCCAAGAAACAAGTCGTAAAACAAAAGATCAACTCGGAGTCGCGAAATATCGGACAAGTCCGGACAGGAACGGACTAGTCTGAAGTCGTCCAGAGAGAAAATCGGACAAGTCTGGCCAAATATCGGACAAGTCCGAATTTGAACAGAAAGGAAAACGGACAAGTCCGCTGGAACACCGGACTAGTCCGGAAAAGTCCAGGGACTTAGCAAATTTTTCAAGGATTCATGGAGCATCGGACTAGTCCGCACAAAATCAGACAAGTTCGAAAGTTTCCAGTGCCAGAAATCGGACTAGTCCGCAGCAAAAACGGACTAGTCCGCACTTTCCTGCGTTTTAAGTGCGGTTTTGTTCCAAATCAATTTTAAACTTGTTCCTCTTTATGTGGATTAATGTTAAACATGTATATGAATGTATGCAAGGCATGATGCATGGAAATGAGGGTGTTACAAACCTACCCCCCTTAAAATGAATCTCGCCCTCGAGATTCGATGCTGAAGAGAAGAGATAGGGAAAGTCCTTTTTGATATCGTCCTCCAATTACCACGTTGCTTCTTTTTTTGTGTGGTGCTTCCATTGAACTTTACACCATCTAATAACCTTGTTCCTTGTGACTCTCTCCTTGCTTTCCAAGATCTTGACCGGTTGCTCGGCATAAGTCAAATCTTCCTCTAATTCCAATCCTTCCATTGGCACTTGTTCTTCTGGTACTCTCAAGCACTTTTTGAGCTGGGAAACATGAAAGACATCATGTACGTCTGAAAGATGAGCTGGCATCTCCAACTTATATGCTACTTCTCCTCTTTTGTCCAAAATCTTGAATGGTCCAATATAACGAGGTGCGAGCTTCCCTCTTATGTTAAACCTCTTATGACCTCTCATTGGTGACACCTTGAGGTAAACAAAATCTCCTATTTCAAAGGCTAATTTCCTTTTCCTATTGTCCGCATAGCCTTTTTGCCTTGAATGGGCAGCCCCCAAGTTTTCATGAATTATTTGGACTTGCTTTTCGGCTTCTTGCAACACATCTTGACCAAATACTTGAGTTTCTCCTGCCTCATTCCAAAATAAGGGTGTCCTACACTTCCTTCCATAAAGCGCTTCATACGGTGACATCTTCAAACTTGCTTGGTAACTATTGTTGTATGAAAATTCTGCATATGGCAAGCTTTTGTCCCAATTCTTCCCATGCTTTAAAGCACAAGCTCTTAACATGTCCTCCAAAATCTGATTGGTCCTCTCAGTTTGTCCATCCGTTTGAGGATGATACGCTGAACTAAAATTCAACCTTGTTCCCAAGGCTTCATGCAACTTTTGCCAAAATCTGGAGGTAAATTGAGAACCTCTATCCGACACGATCTTCTTCGGGACTCCGTGTCGACACACAATATGCTCCATGTATATTTCGGCCAATCGTGCAGCTATATATTTGGTCTTCATAGGGACAAAATGAGCTGATTTGGTTAAGCGATCCACAATTACCCAAATTGAGTCATACCCGGACTGAGTACGTGGTAACCAAACTATGAAGTCCATTCCAATTTCTTCCCACTTCCATTCCGGAATCTTCAATGGTTGCAATAATCCGGCTGGCCTTTGATGTTCCGCCTTGACTCGTTGACACACATCACACAATGCCACATAGTCAGCTATGTCCTTTTTCATGCTATCCCACCAATAGCAAGCCTTCACGTCTTTGTACATCTTTGTACAACCAGGGTGAATTGAGTAAGGTGAGTCATGTGCCTCCTTTAATATTGTCTCCCGAATATGCTTTACATTAGGCACAACGATCCTCTTTCCAAGCCATAAGGTACCATGTTCGTCTTCATCAAATCTGAATTCTCTCCTTTCTTCGGTCCTTTCCTTGACTTCCTTGATCCCCTCATCTACGGTTTGTGCCTCTCGAATTTCTTGCTCCAAGGTTGGATTTAACTCCATCATCTTTGTCTCATTTACAGATCCGAGGTTCAACCTTTCGAACTCCTTACATAACTCGAATGGTAACTCTCGAACTGTGAGTTGGTGACTTACTCCCTTTCTACTCAATGCATCGGCCACTACATTGGCCTTTCCCGGATGATAGTTGATCCCTAAATCATAATCTTTGATGAGCTCCAACCATCTTCGTTGCCTCAAGTTCAGATCCGTTTGTGTGAAATATACTTAAGACTCTTGTGATCCGTATAAATTTCACACCTATGTCCAAGGATATAGTGTCTCCAAATCTTCAATGCATGTACCACGGCTACTAGTTCAAGATCATGCGTGGGGTAATTCTGCTCATGTTTCTTTAGTTGTCTTGATGCGTAGGCGACCACTTGACCTTCCTGCATCAATACACACCCGAGTCCTTGTCTCGATGCGTCGCAATAAATATCAAAACTCTTGCTCACATCTGGCAGTACCAAAACTGGGGCTGTTGTCAACCTCTTCTTTAACTCCTCAAAACTATTTTGACAAGCTTGGGTCCATTGGAAAGCCTTTCCCTTCATTAGCAACTCCGTCATTGGCTTGGCTATCTTGGAAAAGTCCTTGATGAATCTACGGTAATATCCAGCCATCCCAAGAAAACTCCTTATTTCCTTTACATTTTGCGGCAGTTCCCACTTCAACACGTCTATCACTTTTCTGTGGTCAACCGATACTCCTCCTCCTGAGATTATATGACCCAAAAATGGCACCTCTTTCAACCAAAACTGACACTTGTTGAACTTGGCATACAATTGATGCCCCCTCAATTTCTGCAACGTAAGCCTCAAGTGTTCCTCATGTTCTTTCTCATCCTTCGAGTAGATCATAATATCATCAATAAACACCATGACAAACTTGTCCAGGTACTCCATGAAGACCTTATTCATGAGGTACATAAAGTAGGCAGGCGCATTTGTCAATCCAAAAGACATCACGGTTTACTCATAAGATCCATACCGTGTCCTAAAAGCTGTCTTGGGTATGTCTGATGGTCTAATCTTCATTTGAAAGTATCCTGATCTTCATTTGAAATAGATGACATGTGGCTAAACAAATGATTGGAATAAAAAGGCTAATTGCAGAAAGTACATTTCATAAACATGTAAAAAGCAGTCTATCATGTCTATGTGAGTTTATTTCCCTTCATGACCCAAATAATTATCATAACATAAATCCAACAATTATTATTTACCATCGCAATCCATTAATACCAGCCAACCATAAAATTAATACCATATGCCAATTCCATAATCTCTCATTTATCAAAAATACTCAAGTGACAACCCAAAACCATACCAACCATCCCAAAATTTCAATTTCCCTCTAATCATGGAAGTTGTCCAGGTGCTCTTAACCGGGAGCACGGCTATCATGATAGTTTTTTAACACTCTGCAGATGTTGTACTACTTTACCCACATGTTCATGATTTCATCACCTTTCGATGACTAAGAACCTCTATGTTGCCTTGTCACACTTCCGTTGGCGTGCGGCCAAGAGATCACAAAATAGCCTTTCAAAAGGGACTACTAGTATGTACGGGCCCACTAAGGTTTCACCGGTAGGCTTGAATCTCCATTCTCCCACCCACGGGCCCCCTCGTGTGCCATGCGGATCCAAGGGCAGTCCTCCTCGACTCCCATTCCCCGCGCCATCCAATGGTCCATACAATACTAGCAGCTCTCCTAATTATTCAGCTACACCGCACCCATACTTGTCCTTGTGGTGGCACTGTTGACCTGGCATATTCTCGCATGAACCGGTCCTTAGATCTAAGGCAAGCAAACCACCATATCATCCAACCCATCCACAAAACCATGCTTTCTTAGATCTCCTAAATTCCAGGTTGCTAAATTAACCATGATCTTATTACCATCCCAAGTTGTCGTAATTAAAGTTGTCAACCACACTATTTAAGTTACCCATAACCAATGTAGCGATGCGGTGCAAAAATAAAAACACCCATACCTGACTCATCGTGTATATCCCGGCGACAAGGGGTGGCATAAAACGCTAGTAAACTCCTATGTATGGGTTTCCCATCATATTGACACAAGCATGCAAGTTCGCAAACAAAACATTTAATAAAACAGGATCAATATGATCTAGGACACTTGCCTTGCTCCGACGGATGGGGTTGCTCAAGCGCTTCAAAGTCTTGGTTTTGGAAATCCTCGTATGCGGCCTCTTGAGCACGTTCCTCTACGCGTGATCATACATACAAGAAAATACATACAATTCAATATGATGCACACAAAATAATCAACATGCAATGACATGCATGCATGCACAATTCAATAATTAATTAACTACGGTTGTTTATTAATTAGATGCGACTAGTTCATACGTGTTCATATGAGTTTACGGGGGTTTTAGCGGGGACTAATGTTGCTGAAAATAAAAAAAAAGTGGTGCAACTACGATCAATTTGCGTCTATTAGATTCAATATGGTCGCTAAAATTTGCATCGGAAAATGTGGCCTACTGTAGATGTGTTGACTTCGAAGCTCGAAGGATGGGGACGATGCGTAGACGAAGTAGATGCGCAAGGTCCTCCGGTGGCACGACGACGGCGACGCGATGAACTCCGGCGGACGGCGGCACCCTCCTCTTCTCTCTCTTTTTTCTTCTCTCTTCTTCCCTAGCGCCACAGCTTCTGGTGCTCTCGTGTTTTTTTTCTGGTGGCTAGGGCTTTTGTCGTTGATCTGGCGGCGGCGTTTTCTGGTGTCGAGAAAAAATACGAGGACTTACGTACGTTTATATAGGCACGGGGCGCTAGGGCACGCGATCGGTGGTCTCCCAATCGGCCACGGAACGCACGGCCGACTCGGCCCATGGGCGGCACGCGCTGGGCACACGGCCGACTCGGCCTGGCTCGGGCGTGCGGCGGGGTTGAGCTGAGCGCGCGCGCGGGAGGCGCAGCTCGGGGGCTGGCGGTGCGGCTCGGTCGGGGCTGCGGGAGCCAGCGGCCAGGGGCGCGCTGGGACCGGCCAGCTCGACCAGGCAAGTGCCGGTTGGGCACTATTTGCCCGGAAAGTTCCGGGGTGAAGCAGATCTTCCCCCAGAAACATCCGGAAGTTTCCGGAACTGTTTTTTTTCTTTTTTTTCTTTCTTTAGGTTTCACAAACATATTTTTTTATAAATATATTATTATTTTATTTTGTATTTATCTCCTAATACTCGTTTTACATTATTATCTTGTTTTGCTACACGTTTGTAATGTATGTTTTATATTTTATTATCTTTCTTTTACCCTATTAATGTTTAATGCATGAACATGTATGCAATGCATGATGCAAAGATTTAGGGTGTTACAAACCTACCCCCCTTAAAGTGAATCTCGCCCTCGAGATTTGATAGTGTGGATAAAAGACGAGGGAATTCTGCCTTCAAGTCTTCTTCACGTTCCAACGTGGCTTCAGCTTCTGTATGGTATTTCCATTGCACTTTGCACCAACGGATCCTCTTATTCCTTGTGGCCCTTTCCTTCATGTCTAAAATTTTGATAGGTTGCTCGACATAGGACAAATCCTCCTGAAGTTCTAACTCGTCCATAAGCACTTGTTCTTCTGACACCCTGAGACACTTCTTGAGTTGAGAGACGTGAAACACGTCGTGTACATCGGAGAGATACGTCGGCAGCTCAAGTCGATATGCCACTTCTCCTCGCTTGTCCAAAATCTTGAATGGTCCGATGTAGCGTGGTGCCAGTTTTCCTTTGACGTTAAACCGTCGCTGACCTCGGATAGGTGACACTTTGAGGTATACAAAATCTCCAACTTCGAAAGTCAGACTCCTTCGCCTATTATCCGCATAACCTTTCTGTCGAGACTGGGCATCCTTTAGGTTGTCTCGTATTATTTGAACTTGTCTTTCAGCATCCCGTAACACATCCGGACCAAATACTTGATTCTCTCCGGTTTCATTCCAAAACAAGGGTGTCCTACACTTCCTTCCGTACAATGCTTCGTAGGGTGACATTCTCAAACTTCCTTGGTAGCTATTGTTGTACGAGAATTCAGCGTACGGTAAACTTTTATCCCAGCTACGCCCATGTTTCAAGGCGCGGGCTCTCAACATGTCTTCTAATATTTGTTTGGTCCTCTCAGTTTGTCCATCAGTTTGTGGGTGATAGGATGAACTAAAATTTAACCTTGTACCCATAGCTTCATGCAGCTTCTGCCAGAACCTAGAGGTAAATTGGGAACCTCGATCCGAGACTATTTTCTTTGGAACTCCATGTCGGCACACAATATGCTCCATGTATATTTCGTCCAATTGTGCAGCTGTATATTTGGTCTTCACAGGGACAAAATAAGCTGACTTGGTTAAGCGATCCACAATTATCCAAATTGAGTCGTAACCGGACTGAGTACGTGGTAACCCAACTATGAAGTCCATTCCAATTTCCTCCCACTTCCATTCCGGAATCTTCAACGGTTGCAACAATCCGGCTGACCTTTGATGTTCTGCCTTCACTCGTTGGCACACGTCGCACAACGCTACATATTCAGCTATGTCCTTTTTCATGATAGCCCACCAATAACATGTCTTTTAAGTCCTTGTACATCTTCATACAGCCGGGGTGAATTGAGTAAGGTGAGTCATGTGTCTCCTTCAATATTGTTTCCCGAATATGCCTAACATTTGGTACCACAATTCTCTTTCCAAGCCATAAGGTACCCTGCTCATCCTCATCAAATCTGAATTCTCTTCCTCCTTGGATCTTTTCCTTTATTTCCTATATTTCCTTGTCCTTCGTTTGTCCTTCCCGTATTTCCTGCTCTAATGTTGGGTTGACTTCCATCGCTCCCATCTCATTTATGAATCCAAGGTTCAACCGTTCAAACTCCTTGCATAACTCGGATGGCAGCTCCCGGACTGTGAGTTGGTGGCTTACTCCTTTTCGGCTCAATGCATCAGCCACTACGTTGGCCTTCCCTGGGTGATAGTTGATTCCCACATCATAATCCTTGATGAGCTCCAACCATCATCGTTGCCTCAGATTCAAATCCGTTTGCATAAATATATACTTGAGACTCTTGTGATCCGTATAAATATCACATCGGTGAGCAAAAACATAGTGTCTCCATATCTTCAAGGCATGTACCACGGCTGCGAGTTCAAGGTCGTGTTAGGATAATTCAACTCATGTTTCTTTAGTTGCCTCGATGCATAAGCTACCACTTGGCCTTCTTGCATGAGCACACATCCTAATCCTTGTCTTGATGCATCACAATATATATCAAAACTCTTGCTCAGGTCCGGTAATACTAACACCGGCGCGGTTGTCAACCTTTTCTTTAACTCCTCAAAGCTATCCTGACAAGCTTGAACCCATTGGAATGCCTTCCCTTTCATGAGTAATTCGGTCATAGGCTTGGCTATTTTGGAGAAATCCTTGATGAATCGGCGGTAATATCCAGCCATTCCAAGGAAACTATGAATTTCCTTGACATTCTGTGGTGGTTCCCACTTAAGCACATCTCTCACTTTCCCTGGGTCAACTGATACTCCTCCTCCGGAAATAATATGGCCTAAGAAAGAAACTTCCCGTAACCAGAATTGACATTTACTGAACTTGGCATACAATTGGTGTTCCCGTAGCTTCTGCAATGTAAGCTTCAAGTGTTCCTCATGTTCTTCCTCACTTCTCGAGTATATCATAATGTCATCGATGAACACTACGACGAACTTATACAGATATTCCATGAAGACCTTATTCATGAGATACATGAAGTACGCAGGCGCGTTCGTCAATCCAAATGACATGATGGTGTACTCATAAGACCCATATCGTGTCCGAAATGCTGTCTGGGGTATATCCGATGGTCTAATCTTCATTCGAAAGTATCCTGACCGCAAGTCGATCTTGGAGAAAATACAGGCACCCTTCATTTGGTCGAACAAATCCTCTATACGGGGCAGCGAGTACTTGTTCTTAATTGTCACTTCGTTGAGAGACCTATAGTCCACACACATCCTCTAGGTTCCATCCTTCTTATCTACGAAGAGCACTGGTGCTCCCCACGGGGATGAGCTTGGGTGTATAAAACCCTTCTCTAGCTGCTCTTGAATTTGCTTCTTGTGCTCTGCTAATTCCTTAGGAGGCATCCTATACGGCCTCTTAGCTATAGGTGCAGTTCCGGGTATCAACTCAATGGCGAATTCTATGTCACGATCAGGTGGCATACCTGGCAACTCATCTGGAAACACATTTGGGTACTCACAAACGATCGAAAAGCTTTCCAATGTCACACCTTCCACTTGATTGAGCATTGCCTTCTCTCTTGTAGGTTGGGCTGCCTCAACTTCGATGTGTGTACCATGTTCACTTGTAACCTGCACAATCCTCTCGGCACATTGAATGACTCCATTATACTTGCTCAACCAGTCCATTCCAAGTATTATGTCTATTCCTTGGGAGTCCAAGACTATGAGGTTTGCGAGAAAGTCTACCCCCCTTATTTTAATGCTTACTTTCAGACATACTATATTTGTCCTCATCTCTCCGCCAGGAGAACTTACTAGCATAGTCTGCTTCATATGAGATATAGGCAAATTGTACTTGGCAACATACTTTGACGAGATGAATGAATGAGATGCTCCCGAATCAAATAAAACAGTCGCGGGGTTGGAGTTGGCGAGGAACATACCAATCACGATGTCATCAGCTTGCTGGGCTTCCTCAATGGAGACATGATTCACATTGCCACGAGCAAAATGCTGCTGTCCACGATTGCCTTGTGGTGCTCCTCCATTTGGTCGCGGGTGATTTGGCCTTGGTGCATTATTCATCGGTCCATAGTTTCTTCTAGGGCATTGACTTGCAAAGTGCCCGGGCTCTCCACACACATAGCATGTCTTACCGCCCGTAGCATTAGGGAAGTTTGGGCGTAGCTCGTTTTAAGCATTTGTCGCCATGTTAGGACGCGGTGTAGGTGGCACAGGATAGCGAGGCGCTTGCATGGCGGGGCGTTGCTGCGGTGGCTGATTTGGGCGGGGCGGATAAGCAGCACGGTATGCAGGAGCAGATGGGTTGTAGTGTGGTTCAGTTGGTGGTGCATAGCGGGGACGAACATTGCTTCCTTGCTGCGGTCCATGATGTGGCATCTTCCTCTTGTTGTCCTGCTCCATCTCATGAATCTTGTTCTCAAACACAATAGCCTTGTCAACCAGCTTTTGGAAGTTTGGATAATCAGTATTGAGCAACTGGACTTGAATTTCATTGTTGAGACCCCTCATAAACAAATACAGTTTCCTACTATCAGTGTTGATGTCTTCTGGAGCATATCTTGATAGTTGAGTGAATTTGTTGAGATACTCACTCACGCTCATCCTTCCTTGCCTGAGATTTTCAAAATCTTGTCTTCTCAGTATCATAACTCCTTCAGTTACATAGTGGGAACGGAAACTCTGCTTAAACTCAGCCCAAGTTATTGCCTCCTGATTATCATGAGCATTGCAAAGAGCTTCCCACCAGTTAGAAGCTGCTCAAACTAGTTGATGTGATGCAAAGAGAACCTTCTCCCTATCAGTGCACTGGACAATAGCAAGTTTCTTCTCAACAGACTTCAGCCAATCATCAGCTTCCATTGGGTTTGTGGCTTGTGCAAAGTTAGGCGGCCTGGTCCTCATGAACTCTCCCAAATGGTTGTGGTGTGGCTGGGGTGGTGGCGGTGGCGGTATATGAGACTGATTGTTGTTGCCAGCTTGAAGCTGTCCCATTGTTTGTATCATGGTCTACATGAGCTGGTTCTGCATTGCTAACAGTTGTTCAATATTGATAGCTCCATGAGCATGTCCCTGGTTGTTCTGATGTACTTCATTGCACTCCTCCTCATCGTTGGCATCCCTCTGGTTACGACTTCTCACCATCTGTTGGTGAAAGAAAGGTGGAGACAGAAAAATTAAGAATTTGTAAAGAAATGTCCCAACTATATGCATCAAGGTATGTGACACTAAACAATTATTCATTAATATAAACCTATATGAGGATGTGGACAAGTGCCGAAGCATCCCACAACTCTCTACTAAGCACAAAAGCACTCAAACAAGCACCAAACAAAATTTCAGCACACCACACTATTTAAAGCTAATACGATTCTTCTTATTACAAAATACTCATAGGGGACTTAATTTCCTAATTGTGAGGCGGTGAGGGTGTCCTTGGCTGTGCGGATGTGATGGGGTTGCGCCATGGCGATGTAGGGGACCAGATTCTCTTGGGTGACCACGGCTCTCCTCTTGCTTCACATTCCTTCATCTCCAAGTTGGCTTCCAAACGAGCTAGCTCCTTGCGAAGGTAGTGGATCTCCCCTTGTGCGGTTGCATAGTAATTGCCCATGTACAATAATGTCTTTGAGACCTATCCATTGCTGTAAGATTGTCTGAAGCTTCTTGTGGTCCAATTATCCTCCCTGTACCACTCTTCCGCTAAGGGTGCAGCTCAAACGTGGTGTTCTCAAGCTCAAAGCGGCGAGTATGGCACAAACTTGTGAGTGCCTCCCATGCAGCATCATCCATAGCATCCTTCTGAGTAGACCTCCAGGTGGGAGCATAATGCCGTGAGACCACTTTGTTGAGGTAGAAGATGAGAACCTCAGCATGCCATTCGTCATGTCCGGGATGAGAGACCCTCTTCACGATGTAGTTAGTACTCATGCAACAGGGATAAAGGAATTCTGTCAGTTCCCGCGATGCATGTCCTCCATCGGTTCCAGTAGTACAAATCTCCTCAACTTGGGGAAACCGGGGGCTGTTGTGTCCATTCTCATTCGCACCGGGTTGTGATCCTCCTCCATTTTCACCTCCATTGTCCTCCTCATCTGAAGCTGGCACGTAGTACTCCTCATTAGGATCCTCATCCATGTTCTCCTCAAATGGCTCATGCTCCTCCGGATCCTCCTCCATAGTGTTGGACTGATTAGCTTCCTCCTCCTTGGGTTGGATGTTCCCCTCCTCTTGCGTCTGCTTATCAAGCTCAATAGCGTTAAGTTCACTTCCAAGGGGCGGCGGACAGGTGCTCTTGCGGGCTGCACTCCTAGTGATCGTCACCTATAGAAAACAAGAATACATTAGAGGAAAGAATAACAGAATGTAAATCTGAAAATTGCAGCAGCTAAAATAACAGAAAAAGAGCAGTGCAGCTGTCCCAAAAGAAAGAAAAAGAGAGGGAGAAAATGCAGCAGCCAACAAAAAAATTTTATTCACACATAACAGCAGCAAAATACACTTTTTTTGCGAAAATTTAAGCAGCAAAAACAGCAGCACCTAATATTGCTCACTTCTGAAAATTTTTATCAAAAACGCAGCAGCAATCGATACGTTTTGCAGCTGAAAATAAGGAAACAGAACAGCAGCAAA
Organism: Tuctoria greenei; assembly: GCA_036927565.1. NCBI lineage: Eukaryota > Viridiplantae > Streptophyta > Magnoliopsida > Poales > Poaceae > Tuctoria > Tuctoria greenei. The sequence goes on along the minus strand of JAYESD010000003.1, from coordinate 75,896,292 downwards.
AATTTTCGAAAATAGCAGATTAGAAGAGTGTTCCTAAGTGCTCTAGAGTGTCCATTCTACCTAGGCTTGCGTCCTACGGTCAACGCGGCTCTGATACCAATTTGTGACACCCGGTTCCGAATATGAACCAAGCGTAACACATATGTGTGCCCAGGAAGTTCATCACACATATACGGTTGCATCACAAACGATATACATAATTTAACCACGTCTCAACTATTAAATAAGTACTTTATTACAATAATCCAATAGTTCACACATGACAAAACTCTAAATAATGCAGCGGAAAATAAACTAAGCAGCACGACTCCATTCCACAGGCAATTGACGGCGGTACGCAACCTAGTACTCCGCGTGATCCTTAGGGTACTCCCAATTATCTCTTGTAGCTGTTGGGGGGAATTGCAAGGGTGAGTACGTGTCGTATTCAGCAAGTGTGGAAATAGATGACATGTGGCTAAACAAATGATTGGAATAAAAAGGCTAATTGCAGAAAAGTACATTTCATAAACATGTAAAAAGCAGCCTATCATGTCTATGTGAGTTTATTTCCATTCATGACCCAAATAATTATCATAATATAAATCCAACAATTCTTATTTACCATCGCAATCCATTAATACGAGCCAACCATAAAATTAATACCATATGCCAATTCCATAATCTCTCATTTATCGACAATACTCAAGTGACAACCCAAAACCATACCAACCATCCCAAATTTTCAATTTCCCCCTAACCATGGAAGTTGTCCAGGTGCTCTTAACCGGGAGCGCGGCTATCATGATAGTTTTTTAACACTCTGGAGAGGTTGTACCACTTTACCCACATGTTCGTGATTTCATCACCTTTCGGTGACTAAGAACCTCTATGTTGCCCTTTCACACTTCCGTTGGTGTGCGGCCAAGAGATCACAAAATAGCATTTCAAAAGGGACTACTAGTATGTATGGGCCCACTAAGGTTTCACCGGCAGGCTTGAATCTCCATTCTCCCACCCACGGGCCCCCTCGTGTGCCATGCGGATCCCAGGGCAGTTCTCCTCGACTCCCATTCCCCGTGCCATCCAATGGTCCATACAATACTAGCAGCGCTCCTAATTATTCAGCTACGCCGCACCCATACTTGGCCTTGTGGTGGCACTGTTGATCTGGCATATTCTCGCATGAACCGGTCCTTAGATCTAAGGGAAGCAAACCACCATATCATCCAACCCATCCACAAAACCATGCTTGCTTAGATCTCCTAAATTCCAAGTTGCTAAATTAACCATCATCTTATTACCATCCCAAGTTGTCATAATTAAAGTTGTCGACCACATTATTTAAGTTACCCATAACCCATATAGCGATGCGGTGCAAAAAGAAAAACACCCATACCCAAATCATCGTGTATATCCCGGCAACAAGGGGTGGCAAACAATACTAGTAAACTCCTACGTATGGGTTTCCCATCATATTGACACAAGCATGCAAGTTCGCAAACAAAACATTTAATAAAACGGGATCAATTTGATCAAGGACACTTGCCTTGCTCCGACAGATGGGGTTGCTCAAGCGCTTCAAAGTCTTGGTTTTGGAAATCCTCGTATGCAGCCTTTTGAGCACGTTCCTCTATGCATGACCATACATACAAGAAAATACATACAATTCAATATGATGCACACAAAATAATCAACATGCAATGACACACATGCATGCACAATTCAATAATTAATTAACTACAATTGTTTATTAATTAGATGCGACTAGTTCATACGTGTTCATATGAGTTTACGGGGGTTTTAGCAAGGATTAATGTTGCTGAAAATAAAAAGATGGTGCGACAACGATCAATTTACGTCTATTAGATTCAATATGGTCGCTAAAATTTGCATCGGAAAATGTGGCCTACCGTAGACGTGATGACTTCAAAGCTCGCAGGATGGGGACGATGCGTAGAAGAAGTAGATGCGCAAGGTCCTCAGGCGGCACGACGACGGCGACGCGACGAACTCCGGCGAACGGCGGCACCCTCCTCTTCTCTCTTCTTCCCTGGCGGCACAACTTCTGGTGCTCTCGTGTTTTTTTTCTGGTGGTTAGGGCTTTTGTCGTTGATCTGGCGGCGGCGTTTTCTGGTGTCGAGAAAAAATACGAGGACTTACGTACGTTTATATAGGCACGGGGCGCTAGGGCACGCGATCGGTGGTCTCCTGATCGGCCACGAAACGCACGGCCGACTCGGCCCATGGGCGCCGCGCGCTAGGCACACGGCCGACTCGGCCTGGCTCGGGCGTGTGGCGTGGTTGTGCTGAGCGCGCGCGGGAGGCGCGGCTCTGGGGCTGGCGGTGCGGCTCGGTCGGGGCTGCGGGAGCGAGCGGCCAGGGGTGCGCTAGGTGGCCGGCCGACTCGGCCATGCAAGTGCCAGTTGGGCACTATTTGCCCAGAAAGTTCCGGGTGAAGCAAAGCTTCCCCGGAAACTTCCGGAAGTTTCTAGAACTGTTTTTTTCTTTCTTTAGGTTTCACAAACATATTTTTTATAAATATATTATTATTTTATTTTATTTTGTATTTATCTCCTAATACTCGTTTTACATTATTATCTTCTTTTGCTACACGTATTTGTATATGTATGTTCTATATTTTATTATCTTTCTTTTACCCTATTAATGTTTAATGCATGAACATGTATGCAATGCATGATGCAAAGATTTAGGGTGTTTCAACTTCGGTCCTCGACGAGCCTTAGCAAGAAGCACCTAGAGCGCCCTTCTGAGCTGGAACCTTCTCCTCCCCGGGCTCGAAGGAAGGTTCTCGCGAAGAAGCCAGCATCCAAGGCTTCTGCTGGAGGTGGCCCCCGCCAAGCCAAGGGCAAGGGCAAAGGAATTACAATGGGCCCGATTGGCCCCCTAAAGCTGTCAGCTCCAAGGGAAGGGGTCGGGGATCCCGCGGATGAGAGATTCAATGAAAAGGGCAGTGACACGGCGGCCAAATTCAGGAATGTTGATTGTTACAGCCATCCAAAGCAAGCTGCTGATGGGAGGTTTTGGAGCAATTTTCATGCAGATTTCTACAAAACCTTCTATCTCCCAATGAAGTCGCCCGTGGTGCGTAGCCAATGGATAGATTGGGCGCACTTTGAGAAGAAGGGCTGCTCGCCCTTTGTTGAGGTCGTCGAGGCAATGGAAATGCATGGCCTGAAGGACCTCTTCTGTTTCAGGAACAATTGGAATGATGAGGTCATCGTGCAGTTCTATGCGATGTGCCACTTTGCTAGTGACGAGGAAGAGCAGGTGACTTGGATGACTCACGGATCCAAGTACACCATTACCTATGAAGAGTTTGCATGATTGCTACATCTTGACACCTCAAGCAATGACAACCTGATGATCCACAACATTGGTGTCATTAAGAAGGACAAGATGAAGTTTCTCTATGAACCTAACTCCAAGTTCAAACCCCCTTCTACCATTATATGAAGACTTTCTTTGTGGTGTTGAACAGGGTTCTAAGAAAGACAATTGCCCCCAAGGATGGGGACGCTGGGAGTGTGCAGGGGTACCTCAAGACCTTGATGAAGGTCATTAGCAAAGACAGGAAATTTGATGTCTTTGACTATATCTGGAATGACATGGTCAACAGCTCCTGCACGCCGAACAAGTCCTGTGGCTACACACCTTACCTCATGTTTATGATTGAGAAGGTCACACGAATAGAGTTCGTCAAGGACGTGGAGCACCTTCCCTTGAGACCCAGATCCTCAACAACCAAGTATTCAAGCTGCTCCATCTCTGGCTTCCAGCCCTGAGGCTCCAACCAGAGCCAGTGTCAGTGATAGGGCTGCTCCCGCCACTAGGGCCCCTCCTCAAAAGGGGTCCCCAAGTGGTATCTTGAAGTACGTGACTGTCATTTTTGCCTCATGCAAAAAGGCCGAAGTGAAGGCCCACAAGCTCAACAAGAGAAGGAAGGCTGACATGAGATATGTCAAGGAGAATGTGAAGCAGATTTTCCAAAAGCTGGAGATCGAGCCCATTGGATCTCCAGTAATTTCTGATGACTCCGACTCTGATCTCACCGAGCTCGGGCCATTGACTCCCTCCGATCTTGCCTATTTTGGCATTGGGGACTCGAGTGATTCCTCTCCTCCTCCTCCTCCACATACTTATCAGCCAGAGGATGAAGATGTAGACGACGAGAGGACCGACACTAAGGTGTGAAGACTTTAGGTTCCTCCTCTCCTTCATTTTGGAGTCTTGATGCCAAAGGGGGAGAGATTGAGGGGGAGTCTTAGGTTTTAGGTGAGGATGCGAGGAGAGCTTCTTTCTATGTATTTTGTCTATTTTGTGGTTTGTAAAACTTTTAATATGCACTTATGGTACTTTTGGTCTTGTGATGCAATGTTTTAAACTACTTATGAAGAATTTGATGAAATTTGTGTTTTTGCTATAAGAATGACATATATGCTTGTTGTTGATGTGTTGATGTCATTTATGTCATTCTCATCATGATTATTGCTTCTATACACTTGGTTATGCATCCCACCATAAAGAGTGCACATATGGATCATGTTTTCATTGCTTAATGTGTTTTAAACTCATATGTGCACACTTTATGAAAATCTCAACTTTTCATCATATTTTGTGAAATCTCAATTGGTTGTCATCAATCACCAAAAAGGAGGAGATTGAAAGTGCATCTAGGAATCCTTTGTGGGTTTTGGATGATTTATGACAAGCAAATGAGATCCTAACCACTTTGTTGAGATGAGCAGAGGTTTTAATAAGAAAATGAGCAAACTTCCAAAAAGAAAGGAGAGTGAGGAGTAATGCGGAAAAGAGCTCAAGAAACAATTGTAGTAGATCATTGTTTATGGAGTGTGTTAAGGAAACACACCCCAAGAGCTCAAGAACAATTATTCTCAAACATTGCACAAATTCATACAGGACCGGACTAGTCCGACTGACCCTTGACTAGTCCGATATCTTTCTGCACAAGATCGGACAAGTCCGATATCACCACGGACTTGTCTGATATCTCTCTAACTTGAATCGGACTAGTCCTCCCCAGTGCGGACTAGTCCTCAAAACACTTCACAACTTGCACAAAATCGAACAAGTCCGATCACACAACAGACTAGTCTGATATCTTTCTGATGTCAATCGGACAAGTCCGATATTAGCATGGACTAGTCCGAAAAACCCTCTGACCTAAATCGGACAAGTCCTTCAAGTGCGGACTTGTCACCCATATTCACTTAGGGTTTCACTTTTCCGGACAAGTCCGATATCTATCGTACTAGTCCGAAGATTTCCAGAATAAAAATCGGACAAGTCCGCTTCTAGCCGGACTAGTCCGATATTTCGGGACACCTAGGGTTTGCTACACACAGCACACCAGACTAGTCTGGTGTTCACCACGGACTAGTCCGATATTACTAAAACCTAACGGTAACTTTTGGGAACCCCATATAAATAGGTGTACATGGCCCATCTTTCACATCTCTCGACCCCCTGCGCTGGCACACCTCCCAAGAGCCTCAAAAACACATCTCTCCATGAAATCAAATGCAACAAAGATCAATCCATTGAGGATACACTTTGGATCATTGGAGAGACTCGGTTCATCACTCATTGGGCTCTTGGTTTGATTCCCTAACACACTCATGTGGTTTTCATTGTGATCTTTCGAGTGTGTTCATGGTGGTGTTCATATTGTAATCTTGGGGAGCCCTCAACGTGTGAGAAGGCCCCTTGAATTCGGTTATTTGCCCTTTGCGATAAGTGAAGAGGATTGGCCTCCGTGGCGATCAGACGAGGGTAGGGTTGGAGAAGACCCGGTCCTTTTGTGGACTACTCAACATGGAAATAGGTTGCCTCTGTGGGAACCGAGCCACGAGATAAAGTGCTTGAATTCTTTCTTTGCGCACATTGTTCATACACTTCATACATATCTAGGGTTTCAACCAATCTTATTCACTTTACGTTGAAACATTGAATATAAGATTAACTTGGGGTACATCTTAGTTTATAATTGTGTAACACTTCACTTACAAGTATATTTCCGCTGTATACATCCTAGGATCAAGATAATTGATCTCATTTGATAAACCTAGTCGGTATACACCGGACTAGTCCGATATCTCGAGATTTGATATGGTCATTAAGTGTTGCAGGTCCTGACAAAAATTCAAAAAGGCCTATTCACCCCCCTCTAGGCCACATTCACCAGCTTCATCACCTGTCGCCGAACTCTCTAGTGGTGGCGGCGGTGTTCTCGCACTTCTGCGAGATGGTCGTCAGGGTGTACCCGTCTGTGCTGGAGTTCCGATTGTTCTTCGTGCTAAGGCAGACTGGGAAGAAGAGCAAGACGAGCTTCCTTGGTGCTTACTACTTCCAGCGTCGGGCCAATAGCCTCTTCAAGTTCATCACCACACTCTCCTCAGCAGAATGGTCCGACTTGAGGAGTGACTGGGTGATAGTACACGTCGATGCCCACAATTGCATGGTCATGCCCACTGGCTGGCCGACACTTAAGAATAAAACCTGGGAGGAGCGCCTAGAGTTGGAGCCGTGTAACACCCTCATTTTCATGCATAATGCATTGCATACATCCTCATACATGTTTAACCCTAAGCCATGTAAAAAGGAACAAGATTAAAATGAATATAGGCTTAATCTGGAAGTTTCAGTCTATTAGAGTGCGGACTTGTCCAGTCTAAACCCCGGACTAGTCCGATATTTCCTTTAGAAGTGCGGACTAGTCCTTTATCACCATGCACTAGTCCTTTATCATGCTGGACTAGTTCGGTTTGCCTTTTTGTAACACTTCAGACTTGTCTGAAAACACCTAATTTAGTCAAATCCAACCCAGACTTGTCTGGTACCAACACAGGACTAGTCCAAAGTCCCTTATTGTACGAGAACGAACTTGTTCCGTCCCAAATGCATACTAGTCCGGCCTACTAAACTCAACTCAGATTCTTTTATCTCTCCACGATTTGTTTTTGGAATTTTCTAATTTGGCCCCAAGAACTTCATGCCCAACCTCAGAGGTGCCCAAGTGGACCCCACCTCTGGCCCTACACGTCTTCCACCGAATTCTACTTGGAATTCACCTCAAAACCATAATCCTCCACCTCTATATAAACAACCCAATACCCCTCACCTCCCCACCCCGATTGAAAACCATTGCTGCCACTTTCGCATTGTGCCATCGTTAAGTTCATGTCCAGAAGCAAGGAGGAAGAGAGTAACTCGAAGAAGGACTAATCAAGATCAATCTTCATCGATTCTTCGACAATTGAGGTTCTCCATCAAAGTTCTTCATCGACCCATCTGCATGAATCCCTAATCGCCAAGATTCAATGTCTCACGCCCAATCTTGATCTTTGGATCTCTAAACACGTGGTATACCCTCTACATTCAAGTTTTCATGCGAATTCAACCCCAATTCTCGCTGATCAAGAGAACCGTAAAATCCAGTTCTGTCGAGGGCAGACTAGTCCGACCTTTGAAAACTGACTAGTCCAGTTTTAGAATCTGGAATGTGCTAAATAAATTCCAAATCAACTCAAATAAATTCCAAACATGTTCAAACTTGTTAGAAACTATTGTAACTAGTTAGTAAACATTAATAGAACCTCATTAACATGTTTTACCTCACAATTGCATTAATCATGCATATCATGACATATTGAGTACTATATGAGCATTATTTGATTGAATTATATGTTTTGCATGTTTGTCGCTCGGAGTAGAAGGAGTTGTCGTAGAGAGTGCTTTCGAGGACCTGCAGAACCTGAGTTTAGAAGCATTCGATCCAAATCAAGCTCAGGAGCAAGGCAAGTGACCTTGACCATATTGATCCTATTTAAAAGGTCTTTTTTGCAAAATTGCATGCTTGTGTTGAAATTGATGGGAAAACCCAATTGTAGGAGTTTACTAGTTTTGTATGACCACCCTTGTCGCTTGAACACAATGTATAAAATCGGGAAGTGTATTTTGCACTTTTTGCTTCGCAATGCTTAATTGGGTTTGGGAAACAATCAAATGGCTTAATTGTGAATTATTGCACATGTGAATGATGAGAATTTGTAATAATGACCCTTTAGCAACATGGTGCCTAGGAATCTAAGCAAGAAGGTTATGTGAAATGGGTTGGACTGTTTCAGTGGTTTTGCTTGCTTTAGATCTAAGGACTAGTTTGTGGAGCGACCATCAAGGATTTACAGTGCCACCACAGGGCCAAGTATGAGTGCGGCTTAGTTGACTAATTTGTGAATTGTCAGTACTATTTAGACCATTAAGAATGCTCGGAGAAGGGATAGTCGGATTGGGTTTGGTAGAGATTGGTGGGATTACCCAGGGGTCCAAACACTACAGGAATCCCGACGATTTGGGACGGCCAGGACCGTCGCAAATAAGGTAAAAACCATCGCAAATAAGCTTATTTGTGACGACCATCTTCGCAAATAAGGCTATTTGCGACGGCTCGCAGCGGCCGTTGCAAGTTATTGCCTGGGGGTTGGTGGGCCCCGCACCTGTATTTGCGACGGCCAGGCCGTCGCAATTTAAACCCTTGGCAACGGCCAAGCCGTCGCAAATAAGTTCAGCCGACAGGGCCCCATGTGTCCTCCTCCGGTACCCACGCGGCCATTTGCGACGGTCCGACCGTCGCAATTAATGCTTATTTGTGACGGTCAGGCTGTCGCAAATAGCAGAGGCTTAATTGTGACGGCATGGAACCTTATTTGCGACGGTACTGTATAAAAAGCCGTCACAAATAAGGTTTTTTTTAAATAGAAAATATTTCCCGGATCGATGGCCAGAATCACAAAGTAACATTACAAACAACATCACAATAACAAACAGCATCACAATCAGAAACAACATCACAATATCTTCGATACATCTCACATGACCATCAACAAAGCAAACAAGGGCTCACTCGCCTGTCTAACCTCCGAAGCCACCTTTGAAGTCGAAGTCCTCATCGCGCCTCATTCTAGGTGGCAGTAGCGACGACAACGAGTTTGTGCAGCCGTCGCAGATCCCCGCAACTAATGAAACTTAGAGTTAGAATATAAATGCATCAACATCTCTCTCCCTCCCTTCCTCTCCATCTATCTTCATCTAGATTCCCCTCTCTTCCTCTCTCTCTTTTCATTTCTCTCTCTCTATCTCAATCTATATTTCTCCCACCCTCTATCTCTCTATTGCTATCCTTTTCCCTCTATCTTCCTCCCTCTATCTCCATCTACATCTCCATCTCTCCCTTTATCTTCCCCTCCCTCTATCTCCATCTACATCTCCCTCTCTCTCTTCATTCCTCTTCCACTCTATTTAACTATCTCTCACTCTTTCTTCTATCTCTCTCTTTCTTCTATCTCTCTCTTTTTTTCTATCTTAATCCTTTCCTTCTATCTAACTATCTCCCTCTTTCTTCTATCTCAATCCTTTTTTCTCTATTTTCTTCCCTCTTCTAACTCCATCTCTCACTCTATGTAACTATCTCCCACTGTCACTCTATTTTCTTGCTTTATTTTCGTTAAATTGAGATAAAATTAGAATTGTTAAGTTAACATAGAAAATTACCTGACCCGCGGAAGAAGGATCCCCCCCAGACCTTGCGCCCGAGCCATGTCCTGTCATTGCAAACATTAAATGTTACCTATTAGTAAATCATTTATGCTGAATTAATGAGAACTTTAGTTTTCATTTTGTTACCTCCATTGTGTCTGCATCTACGCCATCCAAGCTGCCTGGGAAGAGATCGTGGCCTCCATCACGATCTTTTGCCGTTCTGCCTCCTCCTGTTGCCTGAGGTTCTCTTCTATAGTTTGTCATAGGGACTGTATCTCAATTTCCCTCTGTGATACGCGGCGACCTTCCGTGCCCACCAACGAAGCCTGCGTGGAGCTGCCTCTCGCAAGTCTCCCCGCCCTCGAGTCGACAACTCCGTCGAATATGGCGAGCCTATAAAAAAGAGAGTCAGTAATATGAAATTGAAATATCTTGAATACTTTGAATTGAAAATGGTAAAATGACTTGTAAACTCACCTTCCATGTGCTTTTCCACCTCCGCCTGAGGATCGATTGGTTCACGTTCCCAATCGAAATCTTCGTCGTGTATCTTCCTAGCCTCCTCCCCGTACTTAGCCTGCAAAAAAAGAAAACCGTGTAAGTTCAACAATCTATATAGTTATATTTAATATGAATGATTTCTAAACTTACCAATCGCTCGGCTGCAACCTGACTACACCCCGTCGGCTGAGAAGGGTCCATGTGACCTCTCTTCGAGATCTCAGCAGGGGTCTGCGGCACCCCATCTCGCGCTCTTGTCAATACGTGTTAGTACGAACAATATATTATGAATATATAAACATAAGTTACATACACTTACCATGTGTTTAGCTAAACACAAGTGGTTATCTTGGTCGTTCCTGCTCTTCCCCTCGACCCCTCTACAATCTCGAGCCTTCTCGGACTTAGCCTTAAACTTATCGCTAGCCCAATATCAGCAAAGGGCCCGAAATGCATCAGACTGACCCTGCAACCAACTCACATGGCCCTGCACATAGTTGTAGATCGTTAAAAATACCATCGAGGAAATTATCAGAAAAAATACTTACTACAATCCACGTACCTGCGCGTACTCCTCCTCCGTCAGGTGCCTCTCACTCTCTTGCCGGAAGTATAGCACGTGGTGCTGGTTCGCCTTCAAGTGCTCATTAATAATTTGAATACGAGCATTCGACAAAGCTTATCGAAGCGCCTTGGTAGCATTGTAGTGAAACACTCTCCTCACATCCTCAACCATGCAAGGGTCGTTCGGGTCATCTAAAATATACCTTGCCTGTGATAAAGAATATATTGAAGAGAATTTTATTAAAAGAGTTCAAGAGTTAAAACTTAGAAACTATTTTTAACATACTTACCATAAAATCAGCCCATACGGCCTCCTGAAGGTTGTTGTGCTCCTGGTGGCGCGTGTGTAGTCCTCCCACGAAAGAGCAGGCACCCCGTCGATGACCTCGGGATAGCGCAACTGCTCTAAGGACTCGAGGACATCGTTCACTAGTCTTTGGTGTCTCTCACCGGTGAAAGACGTGTCATCCCCAACCCTGCAAGATATTTATTGATTTATTACTTAAGTAACCAAATGAAACTAAAATTGAACACTATAATTTTTATTCTATCTCCGATTGGACGAATCACGATCCTCTATGAAGGGATCACAGGAGGACTGCCAATGTGAGTCCTCCTCATCCATCGCGTCTGTTGGGGCACCACGTCAGGTGACCCAGACGGCTCGTCACTAGATGAGTCAAAGGCCTCAGGAACAGAAGGATCGCCAGCCGAGGGATGGCTGGCCGAGGGCTGGCTCACCGAAGGGTAACCAAGGTCAACTGGCGCTGCAGCCTCTGAGTAAGTTGGTGAGGACTACAACATTCAAATGATTCATAAGTAAGTTTAATGTGAAATTGAATTTAAAGAATTTGTCAAAAACGAGTGAAATTTACCTGTGACGAAGCTCTAGACCTGCTTAGAACGTGCCCCAGCAGCTGAGAGCGTCTGCTCCCAGTCGACGAGGCACTAGCGAAAGTGTCCTCAGGTCTAGAGGGGTAGAACCCCATCATCGACGGCACCTTCTTACCCTTCTTTGACGCCATCCTGTTTTAATAGATAATCAGTAAATATGCAAATAAGATATACAAAATTAATGTTACTATCTTCAAGAAAACATTACTTGTAATCACTTTCAAAATTCATCAACATCATTATCATGTGCCCTACTCCTTAAACCAGCCCAACGATATTCCATCGTGGCGTGTTCTAATTTCCGTTTTCTCATATCATCTGCCTCTACATCTTCAACGTCTTCAACATCTCCAACTAATTGATCGAGTCCTGCACCAAGCTCGACGATAAAAGTGTCTGGCAACTCTTCTTTTTGGTACACTTCTTCAACGTCTTCGCTATCATGGTAACCATCATCCCCAGGAGTATATAACCGCTCACGAGGATTCACCTTATATACCACCCACCAAGCACTGAGCTTCGTGCATGGATAAGGTAGATAATACACTTGTTCCACTTGATGTGCAAGAACAAATGTATCGTAACCTCGTAGTCGGTCCTTATGTTTCACTTCCACCATTCCAAATTGGTTTGCTCGAGTTCCATGAGTGCGATCAAACTAGTCACAGTCAAAGAAGACAACTCGAAGGGTCTTATTTCCAGCAAAAGTAAATTCAAGGATCTTGTTAATGATTCCATAATAATCAGTTAAATTCCATTGAGTGTCCATTGCTCTCGTCACAACACCGGAATTTTATGTTGCCGCAAGAGGACAAAGAGATTCAAAATGAGTTGTACAGAATCGAAAGCCATTTACGTCATATCGACCATAGCTTCTAACATTCACCAATCCATAAGATAGCTGCTGCAAATCTTCATGGACATTGTAAGTCTGACACTGTAAAAAATAATCGTAAGTGAAAATAATACTTCTTTAATAATAGTAACTTATAATACATAGAACACGAGAGAGTATTACGTAATCTCGAAACCAGGATAGGAAACTCAGTCCTCCATTTATTCCTTCTTTTCGCATCCCTTCTACTTGTTTGGCCGTAGGTTGATGCATATGTGGCCAACATTGTCTGTGGAACTCGCTAAACGTGAAAAAACATCTTTTAGAATACATGTGTAGCAAAATATGTCGATTAACATAAATGTAGGACAAACACTTACTCGAAGTATTCCTGCATGCCTTCTATATTTGCGTACATGTAGAGTAAAGCAACAGTCATGTCATGTTTGGATAGCACGTAGGTTGTGTAGCTACCAATGGTGGTGCCTCTCGTTTGAAAAATTTAAAGGTCGCTTAAAGGGGGTGTTTCGTCCACATTGTACTGCATCGCCAAAGTATTGATATTGTTTTCTTCCGCAAAGTAGACACTTGAAAAGTATCCTAGTTCCTTAAGAGCATATGCTTCAGTGATGCACACTTCCAGCCTTGCCCTGTTGCCAAACATTGGTTTCAGATATCGTAGCGCTCTTTCAATGTGATACATCCACCTGTATTGCACAGGACCGCCAACTTTAGCTTCGAATGGAAGATGGATAAGCAGATGTTGCATTGGATTGAAGAAACCCGGTGGAAAATTTTTTCCATCTTACATAAAATTATGGGTATCACCTTCTCTAACTTATCCATCATCCCGATCTTGATTTCTTTAGCATAAAGCTGTCTATAGAAATAGCTGAGCTCAGATAAAACCTTCCACACCGCATCATCTAGATAGCCTCGAAACATAACAGGTAAGAGTCTTTCCATTATAATGTGATAATCATGACCCTTCAACCCAGTGAGGTTTCCTTTGTTCACATTTACAGCTCGTTTCAGGATAGCTACGTAACCATGTGGGAATTTCAAAGTTTTCATCCATTTCATAACTTCTTGCTTTTCCTTCGATCGAAGAAAAAAAGAAGCACGTGGCTTTGTAGGATCGAAGAGCACGTGAGAAGCTAACAGAGGGGGAAGGTGAATGGTAGATTTAAAAATCTTACGCAGTGGAACCAATTAAATCCCAACTCTTTCTGCAGAAAAACGATCTGTTAAAGAAATCATGTGTGATACTAATCTAAACGTGTTTCACCGTGACAAAAATGATAGATATCAGAGAGAATCAAGTCACGAGAACAACACAACAAGAATCACTCAAATCCGTTGAGAAAACTCAAGTTATGATCGAAAGATCGAACAAAGGTCAATCTGTTCTACCCGAGAAAAAAACAGTTCTGGAACGCTGCAAAGAAACTCGTATAGATCATAAACCACAAATCCAATGAACGTGAAATTTTGACAGATAATAGATAATCAAGTTGTGAAGACAACCCAAAAAGAATCACGTCAATTGGATCTGTAAAACTTGAGTTATGATAAAACCACCGATGAAATGTAGTGCTGTCCAGAAACTCGACGAGTAAAACTTGTCTGGAACAAGTCGGACGAACAAGGCACAAAAGCTCCTTCAAACCACGAATTTTATTCAATAGAACACAAGAGGAACAGCCCCAAAGTCGTGCACCATGATCTCTGGGCTCCCTTGCTTATATAACCAGCCCTTAGGCCAACCCAATATCAACTAGGACTCCAATCCTACTCAGATCACGAATCGTAACATTCCATAACTGCTCAAGATTCTTCTATACGCAGATAGAAGCAATCTTAAGACTTCCAAACACCTTAGGAACATATCCCACATTCCTAAACAACTCAAATTTGTGACCCACACGAAATACTATCTTAACCAACTCAAATCTTTCCATATTTGAGTCAAACCCGACTCAGCCGCAGCCTGAGTCCATAACCTAGTCGGTTGGACCTTTCCGACCAACTCTTTACGTCCACATCTCTTCATCACGCCCTGGAACCATGTAGTCACGTCCATGCACTCCTTGCACACATGCAAACATCTTCCAATGACATCCACGATACCTTCACATGCATGGTTCTTGATTCAATCATGTTGCGCAACCTCCTGATCAACTCAACCACAATTCCTCCCGAACTTGGTTGTTGAACCTCATCTTCTCCCTAAGACTAGTTCAATGGATCCCATCACCAGCCATGTCTTGAACTCAAGCAACACCAGTACATGAATAAACAACCAATCCATACGAGCCCAAGTCCTCAACCTGACTCAAGTTAGTTCCAAACACAACACCTTACGTGAGAACCTCACATAAGCATGTTGCAAAGCATAGCAAAACGATATCAGCTATATCATCCAAAACACACCAAAAACTTAGTAAAAGAATACTAAGAAAACATTCCAACAATGTAAAGCAAGTATGAAACATTGCAAATGAAAAGCAAAAGCACCGCGGTAAAGTTCCTGACCTTGCTAGAGCAACCCGGACCTTGAGCCGGAGCTAACAAAAGCTAGTAAAACTTAGCGCCGCGGCTTACCAGAACTAGTATAACCAAGCTCCCGCTGGAGCTTACAAAACTAGCAGGACCTAGCGCCGGAGCTAACCAGAACTAGTCGGAAATAGTAAACCAAAAAGCTGGAGCTAGAAAAATCAACTCAGAGCTTAGCAAAAACACGCCGGAGCTATCAAAGACATGTCGGAGCTAAAGACAAAACTCACCGGAGCCCGGAGCTAGAAAAATCAACCCGGAGCTTAGCAAAAACACGCCAGAGCTATCAAAGACAGTCGGACCTAGCATCGAACGTAACCGAAGCTACCCAAACCAAGCCGGACCTACCGTCGGACCTTGCTGTAGCTCAGAGCTAGAGTCAGACCTTGATAAAAAGGTGTTTTGGTGATATTCAAAACTTTTATCATCAAAGCCAAGTGTATTCACTACAAGCCAATGTATTCAGCACACATAGGTCTTACAATCTCCCCCTTGATGAATGCATTGGCAACACCATTTAAAATCCGAACATTGGATTATTCACATAAAAGTTTTGAAGGCAATTTCTCCCCTTGTGTAAATCAAAAGTAAAATGAGAAGAAAAATTATCCCATATTATCTTTCCCCCTTTATTATCTCTTCTTATGCACATATTCTCTTTCTCTTCATGCTTATCTCTCCCCCTTTTACAATGTATTCAGCAAGTCATGAGCATATAAACAAATCGTCTCTCCCACTTTAGTTGTTATGAGCATATTATAACATATACAAATAAACAAAGCTCATCCAAGTAATACTATCAAGTACCTTACATTATCACATCAACGAAATACATAAAGTAGTGTAAGCCATACTAGAGATCAAATGTAATTTTCAATTTAAGTAAGTCATGATCTCACAAACTTAACTATTTCAAAACCTAAAAGCATGAAACTAGTTGCTGCATTTTATTATTTTTCAAAGCATAAATTTAGATCATATGATATTTGCAAGAGATTACATGCGCATCTGCCTTATTCTAGCCAACCAAGCCAAGCCTATGTCATTTGACAATCAGAAGCTTAAGGACATGGTTTTAGTCATACACAACTTCTTCCAAGTTCATATCTAAGTGCAATGACAAGCCATCTCAAACGAAGAAGTGCGATGCATGCATATTCTCTTGATCTTTTCTCAATTTATATTTGTTCATAAAAACTCAACATGTGAGTTGATTACTTGATGAATTCTTAATGATTAAAAGCACTTGTGAACATGTAACAAGTTCAAAACAGCAAGAAAGTCCGACCATGACCAGTTTTAGTGTACGTAATTATTCCAATTACTAGACATGGCAAAAACTACAAAATGTATAACACGAGTAATGTAGTAAGAACTTTCAGCATGTAAAAGGAATCACAAAGTCATATATGTATGAAATACTATGCTCATATTGTTTTAATTTCAGATTCACACATAAACTTCCCAAGTTTCAAAACTCCCCCTCAATTTAATCCATGAGGATGCATAACCCCTATTTCACTACGAATGTAACAAAAACGAGTGAAATCCAAAGGTTTTGTAAAAATGTCAGCCAATTGTTGTTTGGTATCTATATGGTGAAGCACAATGTTTCCTTTTTCAACATTATCTCGGAGAAAGTGATACCTAATGTCAATGTGCTTAGTTCTAGAATGTTGCACGGGGTTTTTAGCAATGCAAATGGCACTAGTGTTATCACAGAACAGTGGAACACTATCTAGATCAACCCCATAGTCCTGAAGTGTTTGAACAATCCAAATAATTTGTGAGCAAGCACTAGTAGCAGCTACATATTCAGATTCAGCTGTGGATTGTGCAACTGAATTTTATTTTCTAGAGGACCAAGCAACAAGAGAATTACCAAGAAAATGACAAGCACCGGAAGTACTTTTCCTATCAATCCTACAACCCCCAAAATCAGCATCCGAAAAAGCTTTCAAAGTAACGGTTGAGGAAGAAGGAAGAAAAATTCCAAATTCTTATGTTCCATGTAAGTACCTGATAATCCTTTTGACGGCTTGACGATGTGAAGCACGTGGGGAAGCTTGAAACCGTGCACAAAGACATACGGTGAATTGTATGTCCCGTCTTGATGTCGTGAGGTACAAAAGTGATCCGATCATGCTTCTATATTCTTTTTGGTTCACAGGTTCACCATCTTCATCAAGTTCAAGTGTTGTTGCTGTTCCCATTGGTGTCCGAAGAGGCTTGCTTTTGTCCATGTTGAAGCACCTTAGGAGGTCTTTGGTATACTTCGTTTGATGCACAAAGGTACCCTCCTTGGTTTGCTTGATGTGCAGCTACAAAAAGTAAGTGAGTTCACCCATCATACTCATTTCAAATTCGGAACTCATCATTGCTGAAAACTTGGACACAAGATCATGAGAAGCACAACCAAAGATAATATCATCCACATACACTTGAACGAATAATGAGTCATTGCCATGTTTAAGCACAAAAAGAGTTTTATCAACCTTGCCCATGGTAAACCCCTTTTCAAGTAAGAATGTTTTTTTAACCTATCATATCATGCTCTAGGGGCTTGTTTGAGACCGTATAAGGCTTTGGACAGTTTGTAAACATGATTGGGAAAATCTGGATTTTCAAAACCCGGTGGTTGTTTGACATAAACCTCCTAATCCATGTAGCCATTAAGAAAAGCACTTTTAACATCCATTTAAAATAGCTTAAAACCTTTAGATGCTGCAAAAGCTAACAAAATTCTTATGGCTTCTAATCTAGCAACAGGAGCAAAAGTTTCATCAAAATCTAGACCTTCAACTTGAGTGAAACCTTGAGCAACCAACCTAGCCTTATTCCTAACCACAACCCCATCTTCACTTTGTTTATTTTTAAATACCCATTTAGTTCCAATTAAAGTGTGACCTTGAGGTGGAGGTACAAGTTTCCAAACATTATTTCTTTCAAAATTTTCTAACTCTTCTTGCGTGGCAATAATCCAAGATTCATTAGTGAGTGTGTGTGATATATCTTTGGGTTCAAAAGAAGAAACAAAAGCAGAATGAGCATGAGAGTTTGGATCGCAAAACCTAGACCGTGTGACTCATTCGTGCAAGCTTCCAATCATCTGTTGTGGGGGATGATCTTTGTAAAACCATAGGGGAACAGATGTCTCACAAGCTTCTTCTTCTTCTTCATGTTCATCACAAATCGATGAGCTTTTGGCTTGAAGATGATTTGAATCAGCATTGATGCTTGCTGGTGCTGGTTGAGAATTAACATCTGGAGCTAAACCAAAGTCTTTAGCTGCTGAATTTTCTGGCAGCAACTCCAATTCTTCCTCATCTTCATTGGAAAATGTTCTCCCCCTGCGGATATGGATCTGGACCTGCAATGTTTGAGCTAGTACCTGGGCTAGATTCATCAAAAGACACTTCACAAGTCTCCACAATTTTGTTAGTGTCAAGTAAAAGCACACGGTAGCCTCTAGTATGAGATGGATAACCAAGAAACATGCCATCAATGGATCGAGGTTCAAATTTATCAAGATTACCATGTTTCTTAACAAAGAATTTGCAACCAAAGACCCGAAAGTGTGTAACACTAGGCCTATGTCCAAACCGAAGCTCATATGGTGTTTCACCTAGCTTAGCACGCAAGAAAACACGATTTGAGACATAACAAGCGGTTGCTAACGCATCAGCCAAAAATTTCCTAGGAGCTTGATATTCACCAAGCATAGTCCTAGCCATCTCAACTAAGGTTCTGTTCTTTCTTTCTACAACACCGTTTTGTTGAGGTACATATGGGGAATAAAGTTGATGATCTATTCCATTTTCAGCACAAAAGATATCAAAAGATTGATTTTTAAATTCAGTTCTGTTATCACTTCTAATTGCCTTTAAAGATCCTGGGTGATCAATTGATAATCTAAGAAATAAAGTCCTAAAGTGACTAAAAGCTTCATTCTTAGATGCCATAAAGTAAACCCAAGAGTATCTAGAATAATCATCAACAATAACAAGAACATACCATTTACCTCCGAAGGATTGAACACATGAAGGTCCTACGGTGTCAAGATGCAAAAGTTGACATGGTTCAGTTGTCATGATCATTGTGAGAGGAGTATGTGAACCTGCAACCATCTTAGCATGTCTACAAGAAGAGCACACAATTTCTTTGTCCCCTTTAAGCTTAGGCAGCCCACGTATGCGATCAAGAGCACTAACACGCGTTAGGTGATCAAAGCCTACGTGACCAAGTATACGATGCCAAAAATATAAGTCCTTTGAATCATTAGCAACTAGACACCTATGCTTAGAGGAAGACATATCAAAATCAGCTTTAAAAACTATTGTAAATCGAGACATGTTAAAAATAAGCTCACTATTTGAACCTACAACTTTGCAGCAGTTTTTATTGAAAATAATTTCTAGATTTTCATTTACCAATTGTGCAACAGAAAGCAAGTTGTATTTCAAATTTTTTACAAGTGCCACATCCTTCAAAGTGTAGTGATCATTTACTCTAACCGAACCCTTAGCAATTATAGGAGTTGAAGAATTATCGGCAAAAGTAAAATTCTCTACACGTGACACAAAAGAGAGGGAGGAGAACCAATCTTTGTTACCGGTCATGTGGCGTGAGCAACCTGAATCCACAATCCAAATGTTCTCCTTCCTCAAACGTGTAACCTACATAGAAGCACAATACATCGATGACTCAATACTGGGGTTAGTCAAAAGGCATTTAGGAATCCAGTACTGAGTCACGCGACGTGCAGCAGGAAAAACACGCGAAAGCTGAGACAAAACAGCAGGTTTATGAGTCAAAGTTTGAGATTTTTTATTCTTAACTACTGACCTATAAGGTGTTACATGTGTAGCACAAAAATCAATAGCTCCGGAGGAAAAAACACAAGGTTCGGAGGTAAACTTTGAATGTTTTTGACTCAGAACAGCAGGTTGTACATTCGGTTCAATGTGTGCAGCAAATTTTGCATGAAAGTTATGAGATCTAGCAACCATTCTTTCCCTTTTCTGTTGTTTAGCTAGTCTATAACATAAATCTATGACATGACCATCTCTACCACAGAAGGTACAATGAAATTTAACTTTGTGTTCATGTCTAGATGAGCAAGCAATATTTTTATTTGAAACCGAATGAGACAACACTCCTGCAGATTTGAAAACCACTCCTTTTTGTTTAGGACCTGTTTGAATCAAACCACTTCCTAATGACTTTACAATTTTAGGTGGATGTTCCTTAGCATGAGCATGAGAATAAAAACCTATACCAGTTTTATCATTGCAAGACTTGGAAGAATTCAGCAGTAAGTTTAGGTTCTTATTCCCATTACAAAACTGATCTAATGTCCTATGCATGTCATAAAGTTTAATGGACAGATCAAGGCAATTTTCACATGAAGTTTTTCCTTTTAGTTTGCAATTGGAACAAATTTTAACTTCATGAGAACGTAAAGCATTGTTCAATATAGTAATTTCATTCATAGCATCCGGTAGTTTCTTATCAAGATCATCACAAGTAGAACAATGCAAATCAATTGTAGAACAGCTAGCATCTTTCAAGTTTTTATCATTAAGTGCAGCAAGCTCTTTGTTCTTTTCAATTTCTAACTCAAGTTTATCAAGTGTGGAGGTGTGCGCACTTCTTAATGAGGACAATTGTTCATATATTAAATCACATGAGGAACATGCATCATCACTAGGAATCAAAGTTTTTAAACGGTTGATTTCAGATTCTAGTGATTCAATTTTAGCAGCACTATCCCTAAGCTTTTTGTCCTTTTTCTTAACAATAATAGTGGCACGAGAAATGGTATCACACATTTCTTCGCAAGTAGGACATACCTCTTCATTGTCGCTGTTGTGTTCTGCCTCCTCCATACTTGATCTTGACTTGCCCGCCATAAAGCACAAGTTTGCCAAATCATCTTCATCTTCATCACTTCCAATGTCCACGTCGCTTGAACTGAACTCTTGAAGCGCGGTGATGAAACTGTTGATCATCTTGCGTCCTATGATACCTTTCTTCTTCTTGTTGAAATTTCCAAAGGAGGTCCGAACCTTGCTTTGTTTTTATTCCCGGGTGGTCGGACCTGAAAGGTTAGGGCATTCTGTACGAAAGTGTCCTGTTTTACCACATTCAATACAGCGTTGAGGTCCGAAGCTTCCTCTCCTTCTAGTTTTCACATTTTGCAATGCTTTTGAGAATCTAGTAGAGATGAGTGCCAACTCCTCTTCTGGAAATTCTTCGATCTGCTCCACGGTTATTGAGGACAACAAAGCAAGAGTATTGCAAGATGATGATTGGCTGGAGCTAGACATATCATGTTGTGAAACAAATGCAATAAACTTATTGGGGTTCTTATGTGAGATTATGTCAATTTCATGAGTTTTTAGCTTGGAATATAGCACATTCAAAGTAAGTGAACTCATGACAGTAGATTCACGAATAGATGTGACTTTCATCTCCCAAATTGACATATCTAATGCACTTAGCAATTGCCTAGCATTTTCAGCATCTGAAAAATTAACATTGACACTACGCAAGTTGCTGAGAATCTTATTAAAGCGAGCAAAAAGGTCATCAATAGACTCACCGAGTTGCATCTCGAAGCGCATGTATTCTTTCTTGAACATGTATTGCCTTACCTCTTTGATCGTGTTGGATCCTTTGTGGTAGTCACAAAGTGCTTTCCACACATCGTATGCAGATCGGAGGTGTGCAACACGGTCGAAGTCGCTTTGTGTTAATCCTTGTATGATCAAGTTCTGAGCCTTGTTGTTGTTGTCAACATCTCTCAGATTTGTAGCTGTAACTTGATCGTTTGATGGCATTTCGTAAGGCTTGTATACCTTCTCCCATATTGCAAAGCCTTGTGCCTGGATGAAAGCCTCCATGCGTGCCTTCCAAACCTGAAAATCAATACCAGCGAACACACAAGGTTTGGCAGAGTACTTCTCCATGATAATTAGTCAAAAACACGTGCAAATCACAAAGATTAGAGCACCGTGGCTCTGATACCAATTGTAGGATCGAAAAGCATGTGAAAAGCTACCAGAGGGGGGGTTAATGGTAGATTCAAAAATCTTACGCAGCGGAAACAATTAAATCCCAACCCTTTCGTGTCGTGAGACTAATATAAACGTGTTTCACCGTGACAAAAATTATAGATATCAGAGAGAATCAAGTCATGAGAACAACACAATAAGAATCACTCAAATCCGTTGAGAAAAACTCAAGTTATGATCGAAAGATCAAACAAAGGTCAATCTGTTCTACCCGAGAAAAAAACAGTTCTGGAACGCTGCAAAGAAACTCGTGTAGATCATAAACCACAAATCCAATGATCGTGAAATTTTGACAGATGATAGATAATCAAGTTGTTAAGACAACCCAAAAATAATCACGTCAATTGGATATGTAAAACTCGAGTTATGATAAAACCACCGATGAAAGGTAGTGCTGTCCAGAAACTCGACGAGTAAAACTTGTTTGGAACAAGTCGGACGAACAAGACACAAAAGTTCGTTCAAACCACGAATTTTATTCAATATAACACAAGAGGAACAGCCCCAAAGTCGTGCACCACGAGCTCTGGGCTCCCTTGCTTATATAACCAGCCCTTAGGCCAACCCAATATCAACTAGGACTCCAATCCTACTCAGATCACGAATCGTAACTTTCTATAACTGCTCAAGATTCTTCTATACGCAGATAGAAGCAATCTTAAAACTTCCAAACACCTTAGGAATGTATCCCACAATCCTAAACAACTCAAATTCGTGACCCACACGAAATCCTATCATAACCAACTCAAATCTTTCCATATTTTAGTCAAACCCGACACAGCCGCAGCCTGAGTCCATAACCTAGTCGGTTGGACCTTTCCGACCAACTCTTTACGTCCACATCTCTTCATCACGCCTCGGAACCATGTAGCCACGTCCATACGCTCCTTGCACACGTGCAAACATTTTCCAATGACGTCCACGATACCTTCACATGCATGGTTCTTGATTCAATCATGCTGCGCAACCTCCTGATCAACTCAACCACAATTCCTCCCGGACTTGGTTGTTGAACCTCATCTTCTCCCTAAGACTAGTTCAATGGATCCTGTCACCAGCCATGTCTTGAACTCAAGCAACACCTGCACATGAATAAACAACCAATCCATACGGTCCCAAGTCCTCGACTTGACTCAAGTTAGTTCTGAACACAACACCTTACGTGAGAACCTCACATAAGCATGTTGCAAAGCATAGCAAAACGATATCAGCCATATCATCCAAACGCACCAAAAACTTAGTAAAAGAATACTAAGCAAACTTTCTACAATGTAAAGCAAGTACGAAATATTGCAAATGAAAAGCAGAAGCACCGCGGTCAAATTCTGGACCTTGCCAGAGCAACCCGGACCTTGAGCCGGAGCTAACAAAAGCAAGTAAAACCTAGCGCCAGGGCTTACCAGAACTAGTATAACCAAGCTCCCGCCGGAGCTTACAAAACTAGCAAGACCTAGCGCTGGAGCTAACCAGAACTAGTCGGAACTAGTAAACCCAAAAGCCGGAGCTAGAAAAATCAACTCGGAGCTTAGCAAAAACACGTCAGAGCTATCAAAGACATGTCGGAGCTAAAGACAAAACTCACCGGAGCCCAGAGCTAGAAAAATCAACTCGGAGCTTAGCAAAAAAACACCGTAGCTATCAAAGACAGTCGAACCTAGCATCGAACGTAACCGGAGCTACCCAAACCAAGCCGGACCTACCGTCGGACCTTGCTGTAGCTCAGAGCTAGAGTCGGACCTTGATAAAAAGGTGTTTTGGTGATATTCAAAACTTTTATCATCAAAGCCAAGTGTATTCACTACAAGCCAATGTATTCAGCACACATAGGTCTTATAGGCTTCCCACCACTTTCACAGATTTCAAGAGTTGCACGGTGACAAATGTCTGCCAAATCTAGTCTAGCTTTGTAATTGTCTTTCGTTTTGCCAGGCATATCCATGCAAGTTCTTATGATACTTTCGCTCATGTTACGCTTCTGATGCATGACATAAATGTTGTGCATTAGAATCAATGACTTCACATACGGTAGCTCCCAAAGTCCACATATGTGAGTCCAATTCTGTTCCTCTCCCTAACCTACAAAATATCCAGGACGACCTTCATCAGGCACCAGTTTGTCCAACATATCACAAATTTCTGACCCACTGAGACGCTTCGGTGGTCCTTTAGTGACAACAGTATTATTTCAAAAGACATGCCTCTGCTGCCTAAATATGTGATTCGAGGGCAGCCAACGTATGTGACAATCGAAGTAAGATATTTTGCCTCCATGAGTTAGTCGAAAGCAATCCGTGTCTGAAGCACATATCGGACACATTAGACGACCGTGAGTGCGCTATCCGGAAAACATGTTGTATGCCGGCAAATCATGGACGAACCACAAATAAACAGCTCGAACGTGGAATTTCTGCTTCTAGTAACTGCCGTACGCTTCGACTCCTGTCCATAAGACTTTCAATTCTTCGATCAGCGGTTTTAACATCACGTTGAGACGTGACCTGGGATGATCAGGTCCAGGTACAATGAGGCTGAGAAACATGAACTCGTTCTTCGTACAAAAAGTAGGTGGCAGGATGTATAGAATGACAAAGACGGGCCAACATGAGTATGGTGTGGTGTTTGTACTGAACGGTGAGAATCCGTCTGTCACTAATCTGATGCAAACATTCCTCGCATCACGAGAAAAGTCTGGATCAAAACGGTCTAGTGCCTTCCATGTATCACCATCGGACGGATGCATCAAGAATTCTTTGTTCTCACGTTTACCTTCTTTGTGCCATCTCATGTGTCTTGTGGTTCTTTTTGAAAGAAACAACCACTTCAACCAAGGTGTCATAGGCAAGTAACGAAGCTGCTTATGTGTGACATTTGTCATCACATTATCGTCATCGTCATTAACAACTTTGACATACCTCGGTTTACCACATTTCAAGCACATCTTCTCATGGCGTGCTCTTTTCAGAATAGTATGCAGTTGTCTGGGCAAACATCGATTTTCTCATACTTCATACCGAGACCAGATATCTTGATCTTTGACTTATACATATTTGGTAACACTTTGTGAGGTTGTGGAAGGATATCGCAGATCAATTTCATGAGATCATTGTAGCAGTTGGTGGAAAAAAGTACATGGACTTAATTGCCATAGATCTGGTCAAGAAAGCAAGTACGATCATAACTGTGTGTTCATTCAACGGCTCTGGTGACTTCTTCAGCTCCTCAAAGAACTTCTCTGCCTCATTTGTAAGAGGATCCTCCGCTTCCAGAGCTTCTAGAATCTCATCCATCCTATCATTCTCATCCACTTCTGCTATGACTCGAGAATTAGTCTCGCCGTGAAAGGTCCACACTTCATAATGTGGAGTGAAACCGTTTCGACATAAGTGAAACGAAAGCTCCCATCTTCTCAAAAACTTGCTGTTCCGACATTTTGTACATGGACACCGCACCATATCTTCCGTTGATAACGAAAATGCCCGATCCACAAATTTATCTAACTTGATGTACCACTCATCCGAGTGACCACCAGTTCTGCTCTTCTAGCCAGTATACATCCAACTGCGGTCTTCATCCATGTTTGGCTCTGCAGTTTAACGCGAAAGAAATTGTCGTTAATGTATACAGTACCACCTTGACGCATACGGTACCACTACAATGGTCTACACGGCACCATCACACTTATTGCGTGTCGTGCCCTTCCGGGTTGGTCACTTAACCCTAACGATTCATCAATGTTTGATTATCATCTGTCTCACAAATCACAAAATTTCGGAAGCATAACGCCGCCTATTTAACACTACACCCCCCTATCTGGTGCAGTTCTTAAAGTACAAAGGGAGGCAATGGGTTAGTTCGGAAACCTGTTGCCTTACGGATGTTGCGAGTCAAGGACGCATACTCGCAACATACGTTTTCGGAGTTTTCACCGTCTTATACGTACTCACAAATACGCGCGATGTGAACGGGTGGTCTTGCGGAGGATAGATATCTGGTTACATACTTTTAGGGTTAGTAATGGGCCTCCTGGCCCCTATACCTTTAAACCTCAAGGTTAGGGCCCGATGGGCCATATATACGCTACATATACGATGCCTACTTTACGTACAATGGCCCTTTTGTTTAGCCGTTTCTATATATAACATAAGCATCAAAAATATTAATGGAAACATAAGCAACTATATTTTAAACACAAAACAATAAACGACGGCAATAATAGAAATCTTAAACATTATTAAATAAAACCTAAGCATAACAACTAATCATCAAGAATTAATTAGCATAACATATAATTCGCATAACAATTAATCATCAAGGACAACTAACAACTAAATAGCATAACAACTAATCACCAATTAACAATTAACAACTAATTAACAACAACCTAACAATTAATTCACATAACAACTAATCATAAGAACAATTAACAACTAAATAGTATAACAACTAATCGTCGCATAACAATTAACATACTTATACGGCATGAAGCAGTGGGCCGGCGACATCGGACGGACGGTGAAGGCGTTGGAGGAGGCCGGCGACGCTGCTGTCCGGCGCTGGGGGTGGCCGAAGTCAGGCGCGGAGAGCGCGGGGGCAGGACGGCAGGGGCGAGAGCACCGCGGGGGCGGGGGCGCCGCTGGGGCGGGCCGACGGCAGAGGCGCAGGGGCGGCAAGGCCAGGGGCAAGCCGACGGTGGGGGCGCAGGGGCGGCGGGGCCAAGGGCGGGCTAGCAGTGGGGGCGCAGTGGCGGAGGGGGCGAGGCAGGCCGCCGGCGGAGCCGGAGGCGTGGCAGGGCGGCGGGGGCGCAGCAGGCGGCGGCGGTGGAGGTGAATCATGAATGAAGTGTCGGGGTCGGAGGGTCCCGATATTAGCCCTAATTTGCGACGGTAGCCGTAATTGCAACGGCCTTAACTTATGGCCGTCGCAATTAATGTCTTATTTGCGACGGCTTTGTTATTTGCGACGACCATAGGGTTGGCCGTCGCAAATAAACTCTTATTTGCGACAGCCCTAGGACTGGCCGTCGCAAATTAGACCTTATTTGCAACGGCCTAGTTATTTGCGACGGCCACCGACATGCCGTCGCAATTTAATTTATTTATGACGGCTGACCGTCGCAAATAAACTTAGCCGTCGCAAATGATCGTGTTTCCTGTAGTGCAATGGCTCAAGAGGGTGCCCTTGGTTGAATGTGCTCAGTTGGAGACATCACCACCGGTGAAGCCTCAGTGGGGTCTAAATAGGCTAGTAATCACTTTGTAAAGGCTATTTTTGGATCTCTCGGCCGCACACCTAAGGAAGTGTGAGATGGCATAAATGAGATTCCATAGTCATCGAAATATGATGAAATCATAAACTTGTGGGTAAGTGGTACAACCTCTGTAGAGTGTCTAAAACTATCATGATAGCCGTGCTCCCGGTTATGAGCATCCTGGACCCTCACATGATTAGAATATGGACTTTAATATGGTTTAATGGCTGAAATTGAATTGGGAATTGGTAATGGTTATTTAAATGGCATTGGTATAAGGAATTGGTGAAATTGAGATAAATGAGCAGTTATGAGTTGAATATGGATTATTAGTGCTAGAATTAGTTATTTAAGTTGAAATTGATGATATTTGGGTTATTTTGGGATGGACCTCACTAAGTAATGATATAATTGCATTTTCAACTTTTTTGAATTTACTTTTATGCAATTAGCCCATTTTATTGTCATTCCTTATTTAAGCTACATGTCATACTTCTCACACTTGCTGAGTATGACATGTGCTCACCATTGCTATTCCCCCCACCAAATTCTGACGCAGGCGACCAGGTGGAGTACCAGTAGGTCTTTGAGGAGTTCTAGCCGTGTGTTTTGCCGTCAATCCTGCCTGTGGAGTTTGGAGTCATTAGAGTTTAGTTTTTCTGATGCAGTTTCATTAGAAATGTATGCGAGACTATTTTATTTGTAATAAGGTACTATTATTAGTATTATTATTCAAGACATGGTTTTGCAACACCCTCATTTTCATGCATCATGCATTGCATAAGTTCATGTATGTATTTCAAATTAATCCACATAAAAAGTAACTAGTTTGAAATGAATTAGAAGCAAAACAACACTTAGAAGTTTGTAGGAGTGCGGACTTGTCCGGTTTGTACCTCGGACTAATCTGGTTTCCCCTCTTTGCTCCGCTTTGCACTTATCCGTATTAGCTGCAGACTAGTCCAATTGAGCCTCTATTCTATTTCGGACTTGTCTGTGATTGAGTGCGTACTAGTCCGATATTTGGTCTGCTTTTCGAATAAGTTGTCAAATCCCTGAACTTGTCCGATCTATGCCGGACTTGTCCATTTTCCTCTCTGGACAAGACCGGACTTGTCCGGACCTCATACCGAACTTATCTGTTTTCGTCTCTGTCCAACATCGGACAAGTCCGATCCCCTAGCGGACTTGTCCGGTGTGCCCGACTCGGATTCAATCTTTTCCTCCACGACGTAATTTTGGGTATTTACCTTAATTGGACCCAAGGGCGTCGTGCTTAACCCCTATAGAGCCCATGTGGGACCCCTACACGGCCTCCACCCACCCTAAACTCGAAATCCATCAAACCCTAGCCCTCCACCTCTATATAAACAACCCCACCTCTTGACTTTACATCCTTCTGCCTCAATTGAAAGACCACAAACCCTAGTTCGTGGAGGGTCGCCATCAAGGAGGGAGAAGGAGGTCCCGAGAAATAATAAGAAGAGGAGGAAACAAAAGAGGATCAAGTGATCAAGATCTCCATCGAGTTTTCATTCTTCATCGCCAATTCACCTTCATCTCTTCATCATCAACCCTAGATCTTCAAGATTCAAGTTTCATCTTCAATTCTTGATCCTTGGATTTCTAAACACGTGGTATACATTCTACTTTCTTTTTCCACGTGAATTCAATCCCAATTTTCCAAATTCTCGTAGATCTAGAAAACCATAATTTGCAGTCTGTCCAGGGAGGACTATTCCAGCCATTGAAACCGTACTTGTCCGGCCTCTGAATCTGAATGGTGTTGAATTAATTCCAAATTGACTCGAATCAATCCCAAACCTGTCCAAACTTGTTAAAAATCTTAGAACCAGTTAGTGAACATTAATAACAACTCATTAACAAGTTTTACTTCATAATTACATTAATAATGCAAGTCATGACATATTGAGTAATATATGTGCACTTACTAATTGTAATTCTTGTCTTGTATGTTTATTGCGCGCTTTAGACAGATTTGCGCTAGAGAGTGCTGCGGAGGACCTCCAGCACCAGGAGTTTGGAGACCTTGACCCAAACCAAGCCCAAGATCAAGGCAAGTGTCCTTGAACATATCGATCCTGTTTCGACAATAAATGTTTTGTTTTCAAAATTGTATGCTTGTGTCAATTTGATTGTATTTCCTATGATAGGAAGTTTACTAGCTTTGTTTAACCACCCTTGTCACTCAGAATACTTGGTAGTCGGGAAGGTCTTTTTACCTTTTTGCTTCGCTTAATTAACTGGGATGGGAAAACAATTATACCATTTAATTAGGCATTATCGAGATTATGGTTAATATGAACTGGTTAATATGATATATATAATGGGTGATCTAAGAAAACATGGTATGTGGATGGGTTGGATGTTATGGTGGTTGCTTGCTTTAGATCTAAGGACTGGTTCATGCGAGAATATGCCAGGACAACAGTGCTACCACGAGGCCAAGTATGGGTGCAGCATAGCTGATTAATTAGGGTATTGCTAGCTTTGCATGGATCATTTGGCGCACCGGAGAAGGGGAGTTGGATTGGGTTTGGATTTGAGGCGAGACTCCCTGGGATCCGAATGGCACAAGAGGGGGCCCTTGGTTGAAGATGTGCTCAGTTGGAGACATTGCCACCGGTGAAACCTCAACGGGTTCGTACATGCTAGTAGTCCCTTTGTAAAGGCAGTTTTGTGATCTCTTGGCCATACACCTACGGTAGTGTTTTGGCACAATGGAGGTTTTTCTTTAGTCGCTGACGAGTGATGAAATCACAAACACGTGGGTAAAGTGGTACAAACTCTTCAGAGTATTAAAACTATCATGATAGTTGTGCTTCCGGTTAAGAGAACCTGGATGACCTACATGATTAGAGGGAATGGGATTTGGGATGGTTATGGTTGGTAATATGGTTATGATTGGTTATGGATTGAATTATGGTATTGGATATGGTTAATGGTAATGAGAAATCTTGTATATGGATGATGGTAATGGAATATGGACTGGTATTATGATAACTACATGGTTTGTGATGGGTTTACTTCACATACATACAATATATTACTTTTAAATGTTTTAATGTACTTTTTAGCACTTAGCCGTTATTTTATTCATCATTTGTATCAGCTACATGACATACTTTCCACACTTGCTGAGTACGACATGTACTCACCTTTGCAATTCCCCCACCAATAGTTGCAGGTCAGGATTGGGAGTATAACGTTGATAATGCAGAGTTCAAGGCCGTGTCTGCCGTCAGCATGCCTGTGGTGTTGTTTGGAGTTGTGCCATATACCCTTATTTAGTTATTTTCGCTGCATTAGTTCAAACTTATCATTAATATTCATTAGAGCTTGTATTTGAGGATATTATGAACTCTGTAATAAAAGTACTTAATTAATCTTCTTATGTGGTAATTTTCTATGTATCCTTTTGTGGATGCACTAGTGTGTGTGTGTTGAACATCCTGGGCACACATATGCGTTCACTTGGTTTATTTGGAACCAGGTGTCACAAATTGGTATTAGAGCCACAGGTTGACCGTAGGACGCAACCTAGATAGAATGGACACTTTAGAACACATAGGATCGCTAAGGAATTTATGTGTTTTTGCTTGGTGTGTTGTTTGCTATGTATTACTGCTTGTGTGCTTAGTAGAGGATTTTGGGATGCTTTAGCATTGCCATGTCCATATAGGCTAGTATATGTAGTTGCTTAGTTTCATATCCCTTGATGCATATAGTTGGGGATGTTTTCTAAATTACTCTCTCTTGCTTTTCTTCAGATGGTGAGGACTCGCAACCAGAGGGATGGCAATGATGAGGAGGAGAACAATGGAGCACCTCAGAACAATAATGGACAAGGACATGCCCATGGAGCTATCTACCTTGAGCAGCTATTGGCTATGCAAAACCAGCTCATGCAGACTATGATACAAACTATGGGACGGCTACAGGCTGACAACAACAACAATCAGCCCCCCATGCCTCCACCGCCACCCTACCCACTCATATCCGGTTGGGAGAGTTTATGAGGACTAGGCCACCGACCTTTGCTCAAGCTGCTGACCCTATGGACGCTGATGATTTTCTCCAGTCCGTGGAGAAGAAACATGCAATAGTCCAATGCAGTGGTCGGGAGAAGGTGCTATTTACATCTCATCAACTTTTTGGAGTAGCTACCGATTGGTGGGATTTTCTATGCAATGGCCATGAAAACCATGAGAGGATCACTTGGGCTGAATTCAAGGAGAGCTTCCGTTCTCATTATGTGCCAGAAGGTGTCATGATCTTGAAGAGGCAAGATTTTGAAAATTTGAGGCAAGGAAGATCGAGTGTGGGTGAATACCTCAATAAATTCACTCAACTCTCAAGATATGTGCCTGAGCATGTGAGCTGAGATAGCCGAAAACAATACTTGTTCATGAGGGGCTTGAACAATGAGATCCAAGTACAATTGCTGAATTGTGATTATGCCAACTTCCAAAAGCTAGTGGACAAGGCAATTGTGGTTGAAAACAAGGTCTGCGAGATGGAGCAAGACACCAATAGGAAGGCACCATATCAAGGACAACAACAAGAAAGTAATGTGCGCCCTCGCTTTGCACCATCCAATGCGCCTTGTTACAGCTCTTCTGCTCCAGTATAGCGCCCATGTTATGCACCGCGTTCAGCTCAGTTTGTGCAGCAACGCCAATACCTCGTGCCAACCTTCCTGGTGCAAATGTTCAGAATCAAGTTCGTCCCAATAATTTTAGTGCAGTTAGGAAGTGCCATACATATGGAGAAGTAAGACACTTTGCAATTCAATGACCTAAGTCAGGCCTTGGTCAAGGAAGCAATGCTCAAAGACAAAACCCAAGACCCAATGGAGGACAGCCGCAAGGGAACCGTGGACAGCAGAATTTGATCGTGGCAACATGAACCATGTCTCTACGAAGGAAGCGAAACAAGGGGATGATGTGGTTATTGGTATGTTTCTCCCAACTCCAATCCGGCGACTATGTTATTTGATTTTGGACCATCGCATTCATTCATTGCATCAAAATATGTTGCCAAGTATAGTTTGCTATCTCTCATATGAAGTTTACTCTATTGGTTAAATCTCCTGGAGGAGAGATGAGGACAAATATAGTATGTCCAAAAGTAAGCCTTAGAATAAGAGAGGTAGACTTCTTTGCCAACCTTATTGTTTTGGATTCTCAATAATTGGACAGTATACTTGGTATGGACTGATTAAGGAAGCACAATGGAGTCACTGAATGTGCCATGAAGATGGTGAAATTAACCATTGAGGAAGGGATCACCATAGAATTTCAAGCATCTCAACATGAACCGAAGCAATTGGAGCTGAATCACATGGACGATGCCGCAATTGAGGAGATTTCAGTGGTGTATGAATTATTGGATGTGTTTCCGGATGAGTTTCCCTGTATTCCTCCTGACCGAGACATTGAGTTTGTTATTGATTTAATACCTGGAACTACACCTATAGCTAAGAGGCCATATAGGATGCCTCCTAAGGAGTTAGCGGAGCTCAAGGAGCAAGTTCAAGAGCAACTAGAGAAGGGTTTTACTCGTCCAAGCTCTTCACCTTGGGGAGCACCAGTTCTTTTCATGGACAAGAAGGATGGATCACAACGGATCTGTGTGGATTACCGAGCTCTCAACGAGGCGACCATCAAGAACAAGTACACCTTGCCCAGTATAGAGGATTTGTTCAATTAGATGAAGGGTGCTTGTGTTTTCTCGAGGATTGATTTGAGGTGAGGATACTTTCATATAAAGATTAGACCATCGGACATACCCAAGACAGCTTTCAGGACACAATACAGATCTTATGAGTACACCGTGATGTCCTTTAGATTGACGAATGCACCTACATACTTTATGTACCTCATGAATAATGTCTTCATGGAGTACCTGGACAAGTCTGTAGTGTGTTCATTGATGACATTATGATCTACCCGAGAAGCAAGGAGGAACATGAGGAACACTTAAGGCTCACATTACAGAAATTGAGGGAGCATCAATTGTATGCCAAGTACAGTAAATGCCAGTTTTGGTTGAAAGAAGTGTTGTTTTTGGGTCATATCATCTCAGGAGGAGTTGTATCGGTTGACCCCGAAAAAGTGAGGGACGTGTTGAAATGGGAACCCCCACAGAATGTAAAGGAGATCCGGAGTTTTCTTGGAATGGCTGGATATTACAGTCGATTCATCAAGGACTTTATCAAAATAGCCCATGACGGAGTTGCTAATGGAGGGGAAAGCTTTCCGATGGACTCAAGCTTGTCAAGACAGCTTTGAGGAGTTGAAAAAGAGGTTGACTACAACCCCAATCTTTATATTGCCAAATGTGAGCAAAATTTTTGATATCTATTGTGATGCACAAGACAAGGATTTGGATGTGTGCTCGTGCAAGAAGGTCAAGTGGTTGCATATGCATCGAGACGATTGAAAAACATGAGTAGAATTATCCTACACATGATTTGGATCTTGCAGCCGTGGTTCATGCATTGAAGATTTGGAGACATTCTAGCCTTGGACATAGGTGTGAAATTTATGAGGATGATAAGAATCTCAAGTATATTTTCACACAAACGGACCTGAATTTGAGGCAACGAAGATGGTTGGAGCTCATCAAGGATTATGATGTGGGAATCAACTATCCCCCAGAGAAGGCTAATGTAGTGGCCGATGCCTTGAGTAGGAAAGGAGTAAGTCACCAACTCACGGTTCGGGAGCTGCCATTCGAGTTATCTAAGGAGTCTGAACGGTTTGATCTCAGATTTGTGAATGAGATCGGGATAATGGAGTTAAATCCGACCTCGGAGCAAGAAATCGAGAAGGTCAAACCAAGGATGAGGGAATTCAGGAGATCAAAGAAAAGACCCAGGAGGGAAGGGAATTCATGTTTGATGAGGATCACCACGGTACTATATGGCTTGGGAAAATGATTGTTGTGCCTAATGTGAAGCATATTCAGGAAACAATATTAAATGAGGCACATGACTCACCATACTCAATTCATCGCGGTTGTATGAAGATGTACAAGGATTTGAAGACATGTTGTTGGTGGGCTAGCGTGAAAAAGGACATAGCTGAATATGTAGCATCGTATAATGTGTGCCAACGAGTCAAAGCTGAACACCAAAGGCCAACTGGATTATTGCAGCCATTGAAGATTCCAGAATGGAAGTGGGAAGAAATCGGGATGGACTTTATAGTTGGTTTACCGTGTACCCAGTCCGGTTATGACTCCATATGGGTAATTGTGGATTTGTTAACTAAGTCAACTCACATTATTCCTGTCAAGACCACATATACCACCACGAAGCTGGCAGAGTTATATATGGAGAACATTGTTTGTTGACATGGAGTCCCGAAGAAAATAGTCTCGGATAGAGGTTCCCAATTTACCTCTAGGTTTTGGCAGAAATTGCATGAAGCATTGGGAACAAGGTTGAATTTCAGCTCAGCATATCACTCTAAAACGGATAGACAAATTGAGAGGACCAATCAGATTTTAGAGGATATGTTAAGAGCTTGTGCTTTGAAGCATGGAAGAAGTTGGTACAAGACCTTGACGTATGCGGAATTCTCATATAACAATAGTTACTAAGCAAACTTGAAAATGTCACCCTATGAAGCACTTTATGGAAGGAAGTGTAGGACACCTTTGACAGGAGAAAAACAGGTATTTGAACCTGATATGTTGAAAGGTGAAAAACAAGTTCAGATTATTCGTGAAAACTTGAGGGCTGCTCAATCAAGGCAAAAAGGATATGCGGACAATAGGAGAAGGAAACTATCCTTTAAAGTGGGAGATTTTGACTACCTCAAGGTGTCACCAATGAGAGGTCATAAGTGGTTTAACATAAGAGGCAAGCTAGCACCACAATACATCGGGCCGTTCAGGATTTCGGACAAAAGAGGAGAAGTAGCATATAAGTTGGAGATGCCAGCTCACTTATCAAATGTTCATGATGTATTTCATGTTTCTCAGCTCAAGAAGTGCTTGAGAGTGCCGGAAGAAGAAGTGCCAATGGAAGAATTGGAACTAGAGGCAGATTTGACCTATGCCGAGCAACAAGTCAAAATCTTGGAAACCAAGGAGTGGGTCACAAGAAACAAGATTATTACATGGTGTAAAATTCAATGGAAGCATCACACAGAACCAGAGACATCTTGGGAGTTGGAGGACGATCCCAAGAAGGAATTTCCCTATCTTTTCTCTTCTGCGTCGAATCTCGAGGGCGAGATTCATTTTATGAGGGGTAGGTGTCGGTACCCTGCAGACGGGGTACCCTCGCACACAGGATGAAGACACCAAGGCACGTCCAGAGCTGCCACATATCCTGTAGGCGCCAAGGACTTTGCCTCCCTCAAGATCGAGCTGCGGTGCTGCCACGTAAGCCTTGAAGATGGGACTTGGCCCCTGCAGTGTGACGGGCTCCTGAGATGCCACGTGTGGGGACGGGACCTCACCCAACCTTGGGGGAGTGACCCCGGAATAGCCACGTGGCATGGAGCGCAAGGATCAGCACCCCCAAGGGAAAGGGCCTGGAGTTGCCGCGTCGCCTGACAAGGCCCGGAGCTTCCACGCATCACGGAGGACCAGATCTGACCTCCCCGACGGAGATCAACCCCGACATTGCCACATGTCCTTCTGCTCACCTCAGACGGTAAGATGTTGGAGTCAAGGGATGGTACACCCTGCTCAAGTCGAACATTAAAGACGCGCACCCACCTCCAGCGCCCAACGTGGAGCACGCCGATGATTAGAGACCTCTATGACCAATTGCATCACGGTGAAGGCGCCGCATGTCTATCCCACATGGCCAAGTGTGTAGCTTGCGACAACAAGATAGGTCGACGGGACACCTTCTGCCACCGTCAGCAACGACGCGTGGGCTACTGATAGAAGAGGAGGCAAGACGGGAAGTCTTCACTGCCTTGGTCAGGCAAGCTTGTGCGAGAAGTCATAGATCCACAGGATAAGATTGCCCCGGGACCACCTGTCGGGCCCCGGGATGCCACTTCTAAGGCGTCCGGCCTTGACTATAAAAGGCCTGGACTACCACCATTAGAAAGGACCCAACCAAAACATCACACATGCATACACACATACTAGCAATACCATCCACCGTGGAGTAGGGCGTTATGCTCCTTGCGGCACGAACCACGTAAAAACCACTGTCTCGTACTTCCATCTGATAGAACACTTGATTGGGG
The DNA here is from genome assembly GCA_036927565.1 of Tuctoria greenei. NCBI lineage: Eukaryota > Viridiplantae > Streptophyta > Magnoliopsida > Poales > Poaceae > Tuctoria > Tuctoria greenei. The sequence goes on along the minus strand of JAYESD010000003.1, from coordinate 75,859,818 downwards.
CCTAAGCCCCGCCGAACAAAGAACCTCCGCGGGTTGCTCCTTGGCAAATCCAGGGGAAGTGTCGCTCTAACACTTCGACAGGAGGTTTGTAACACCCTTATTTTCATGCATCATGCATTGCATAAGTTCATATACATTTTTAAAATTAATCTACATAAAAAGGAAAAAGTTTAAAATGAATTAGAAGCAAAACAACACTTAGAAGTCTATAGGAGTACAGACTTGTCCGAGTTGTACACCAGACTAGCCTGGTTTCCCTCTCTGTTCCGCTCTGGACTTGCCCATCTTAGCTGCGGACTAGTCCGATTGAGCCTCTGTTCCCTTCCGGACTTGTTCGTGGTTGAGTGCGGACTAGTCGATATTTGGTCCGGTTTTCGAATAAGTTGTCAAATCCCCAGACTTGTCCGACCTATGCTGAACTTGTCTATTTTCCTCTCTAGAAAAGATCGGACTTGTCCGGACCTCGTACCGGACATATCCATTTTTGTCTCTGTCCAACATTAGACTAGTTTGGTCCCCTAGCGGACTTGTCCGGTGTGACCGACGCGGATTCAATCTTTTCTTCCACGACGTGTTTTTGTGTATTTACCTTAATTGGGCCCAAGTACATCGTGCTTAACCCCTATGGAGCCCATGTGGGACCCCTACACGGCCTCCACCTACCCCAAACTCAAAATCTATCAAACCCTAGCCCTCCACTTCTATATAAACATCCCCACTTCTTGACTTTACATCCTTTTGCCTCAGTTGAAAGACCACAAACCCTAGTTCGTGGAGAGTCACCATCAAGGAGGCAGAAGGAGGTCCCAAGCAAGAAGAAGACGAGGAGGAAACGAAAGAGGATCAAGTGATCAAGATCTCCATCGAGTTTTTGTTCTTCATCGCCAATTCACCTTCAACTCTTCATCATCAACCCTAGATCGCCAAGATTCAAGTTTCATCTTCAATTCTTGATCCTTGGAGTTCTAAACACGTGGTAAACATTCTACTTTATTTTTCCACATGAATTCAATCCCAATTCTCCAAATTCTCGTAGATCAATAAAACCCTAATTTGCAGCCTGTCCAGGGCGGACTAGTCCGGCCCCTGAAACTGGACTTGTCCGGCCTCTGAATCTGAATGGTGATGAACTAAGTCCAAAGTGACTCGACTCAATCCCAAACCTGCCCAAACTAGTTAAAAACTCTTAGAACCAGTTAGTGAACATTAATAGCAACTCATTAACAAGTTTTACTTCATAATTGCATTAATCATGCATGTCATGACATATTGAGTAATATATAATCTCTCATTGATTGTAATTCTTGTCTTGTATGTTTATTACGTGGTTTAGACGGATTTGCGCTAGATAGTGCTGCGGAGGACCTCTAGCACCAGGAGTTTGAAGACCTTGACCCAAACCAAGCCCAAGAGCAGGGCAAGTGTCCTGAACATATTGATCATGTTTTGACAATAAATGTTTTGTTTTCAAAACAACATGCTTGTGTCAATTTGATCGGAATTCCTATGATAGGAAGTTTACTAGCTTTGTTTAACCACCCTTGTCACCCAAAATACTTGGTATAGAGTCGGGAAGGGCTTTTTACCTTTTTGTTTTGCTTAATTAACTGGGATAGGAAAACAACTATACCATTTAATTATGCATTAATGAGATTATGGTTAATATGAACTGGTTAATATGATATGGTAATGGGTGAGCTAAGCAAGCGTGGTATGTGGATGGGTTGGATGTTATGGTGGTTACTTGCTTTAGATCTAAGGACTGGTTCATGCGAGAATATGCCAGAACAATAGTGCCACCACGAGCCCAAGTATGGGTGCAGCGTAGCTGATTAATTAGGGTATTGCTAGCTTTGCATGGATCATTTGGTGCACCGGGGAAGGGGAGTCGGATTGGGTTTGGATTTGAGGTGGGACTCCCCGGGATTCAAATGGCACAAGAGGGGTCCCTTGGTTGAAGATGTGCTCAGTTGGAGACATCGCCACCAGTGAAACCTCACTGGGTTCGTACATGCTAGTAGTCCCCTTTTAAAGGCTATTTTGTGATCTCTTGGCCATACACCTATGGTAGTGTTTTGGAATAATGGAGGTTTTTGTTTAGTGGTCGTCGGGTGACGAAATCACAAACACGTGGGTAAAGTGGTACAAACTCTGCAGAGTATTAAAACTATCATGATAGCCATGCTTCCGGTTAAGAGCACCTGGATGACCTACATGATTAGAGGGAACTTGGGTTTTGGGATGGTTATTGTTGGTAATATGGTTATGGTTGGTTATGGATTGAATTATGGTATTGGATATGGTTAATGGTAATGAGAAATCGGGTATATGGATGATGGTAATGGAATATGGACTGGTATTATGATAACTACATGGTTTATGATGGGTTTACTTCACATACATATAATATATTGCTTTTCAAATGTTCTAATGTACTTTTCATCACTTAGCCTTTATTATATTCGTCATTTGTATCTGCTACATGTCATACTTTCCACACTTGCTGAGTACGACATGTACTCACCCTAGCAATTCCCCCACCAACAGTTGCAAGTCAGGATTGGGAGTATAACATTGATAATGCGGAGTTCTAGACCGTGTCTGCCGTCAGCTTGCCTGTGGTGTTGTTTGGAGCTGCGCCATATACCCTTATTGCTTAGCTGCATAGTTGCTTATTTAGTTACTTTTGTTGTGTTAGTTCAAACTTGTCATTAATATTCATTAGAGCTTGTATTCGAGGATATTATGAACTATGTAATAAAAGTGCTTAATTAATCTTGTTCCGTGGCAATTTTCTGTGTATCCTTTTGTGAATGCACTCGTGTATGTGTGTTGAACGTCATGGGCACACATATGCGTTCACTTGGTTCATTTTTGGAACCGGGTGTCACAATTTGGTATAAGAGCCACAGGTTGACCGTAGGATGCAACCTAGATAGAATGGACACTTTAGACCACATAGGAGCACTCAGGAATCGATGTGTTTTTGCTTGGTGTGTTTTTGCTATGTATTGCTGCTTGTGTGCTTAGTAGAGGATTTTGGGATCCTTTAGCATTGCCATGTCCATATAGGCTAGTATAGGTAGTTGCTTAGTTTCATATCCCTTGATGCATATAGTTGGGGACGTTTTCTAAATTCATCTCTCTTGCCTTTCTTCAGATGGTGAGGACTCGCAACCAAAGGGATGGTAATGATGAGGAGGACAACAATGGAGCACCTCAGAACAATAATGGACAAGGACCTGCCCATGGAGCTATCAACCTTGAGCAGCTATTGGGTATGCAAAACCAGCTCATGCAGACCATGATACAAACTATGGGACAGCTGGAGGCTGGCAACAACAACAATCAGCCCCACATGCCTCCACTGCCACCCCCACCCCCTCATAACAAGTTGGGAGAGTTTATGAGGACTAGGCAATCGACGTTTGCTCAAGCTGCTGACCCTATGGACGCTGATGATTGGATCAAGTCTGCGGAGAAGAAACTTGCAATAGTCCAATATAGTGACCGAGAGAAGGTGCTATATGCATCTCATCAACTTGTTGGAGCAGCTGCCGATTGGTGGGATTCGCTATGTAACGCCTATGAAAACCATGAAGGATCACTTGGGATGAATTCAAGGAGAGCTTCCGTTCTCATTATGTGCCAGAAGGTGTTATGATCTTGAAGAGGCAAGAATTTGAAAACTTGAAGCAAGGAAGATCGAGTGTGGGTGATTACCTCTGTAAATTCACTCAACTCTCAAGATATGCCTGTGGATGTGAGTTGGGACAGCCGGAAACAATTCTTCTTCATGAGGGGCTTGAACAACGAAATCCAGATACAATTGCTGAATTGTGATTATGCCAACTTCCAAAAGCTAGTGGACAAGGCAATTGTGGTTGAAAACATGGTCTGCGAGATGGAGCAAGACACCAAGAGGAAGGAACCATATCAAGGACAGCAACAAGGAAGTAATGTGCGCCCTAACTTTGCACCACCCAATGCGCCTTATTACAGCTCTTCTGCTCCAGTGCAACATCCTGGTTATGCATCGCGCCTAGATCAGTTTGGTTAGCAATGCCCTGTCATGCAAGCACCTAGGCCTCCAGTGCCTTTTGCACCTTGTGGCAACCTTCCTAGTGCAAATGTTCAGGATCAAGTTCATCCCAATAATTCTGGTGCAGTTAGGAAGTGCTATACATGTGGAGAAGAAAGACACTTTGCAATTCAATGTCCTAAGTTAGGCCTTGGTCAAGGAAGCAATGCTCAAAGACAAAACCCAAGACCCAATGGAGGACAGCCGCAAGGGAACCGTGGACAGCAGAATTTTGCTCGTGGCAACGTGAACCATGTCTCTACGGAGGAAGCACAACAAGCAGATAACGTGGTTATTGGTATGTTTCTCGCAAACTCCAACCTGGCGACTATGTTATTTATTTTGGAGCATCACATTCATTCATTGCATCGAAATATGTTGCCAAGTATAGTTTGCCTATCACTCATATGAAGTTTACTCTATCGGTTAAATCTCCAGGAGGAGAGATGAGGACAAATATAGTATGTCCAAAAGTAAGCCTTAGAATAAGGCGGGTAGACTTCTTTGCCAACCTTATTGTTTTGGATTCTCAAAAATTGGACATTATACTTGGTATGGACTGGTTAAGGAAGCACAATGGAGTCATTGAATGTGCCACAAAGACGGTGAAATTAAACAATGAGGAAGGGATCACCATAGAATTTGAAGCATCTCAACATGCACCGAAGCAATTGAAGCTCAATCACATGGATAGTGCCGCAATTGAGGAGATTCCAGTGGTGTGTGAATTCTTGGATGTGTTTCCGAATGAGTTGCCAGGTATGCCACCTGACCAAGACATTGAGTTGGTTATTGATTTAATACCTGGAACTGCACATATAGCTAAGAGGCCATATAGGATGCCTCCTAAGGAGTTAGCGGAGCTCAAGAAGCAAATTCAAGAGCAACTATATAGGGGTTTTATTCGTCTAAGCTCTTCACCTTGGGGAGTGCCAGTTCTTTTCGTGGACAATAAGGATGGATCACAACGAATGTGTGTGGATTACCGAGCTCTCAATGAGGTCACCATCAAGAACAAGTACACCTTGCACCGTATAGAAGATTTGTTCGATCAGATGAAGGGTACTTGTGTTTTCTCCAAGATTGATTTGAGGTCGGTATACTTTCAAATAAAGATTATACCATCGAACATACCCAAGACGGCTTTCAGGACACGGTATGGATCTTAAGAGTACACCGTGATGTCCTTTGGATTGACGAATGCACCAACATACTTTATGTACCTCATGAATAAGGTCTTCATGGAGTACCTGGACAAGTTTGTAGTGGTGTTCATTGATGACATTATGATCTACTTGAGAAGCGAGGAGGAACATGAGGAACACTTGAGGCTCACGTTACAGAAATTGAGAGAGCATCAATTGTATGCCAAGTGTAGTAAGTGGCAGTTTTGGTTGAAAGAAGTGTCATTTTTGGGTCATATCATCTAAGGAGGAGGAGTATCGGTTGACCCCGGAAAAGTGAGGAATGTGTTGAAATGGGAACCCCCACAGAATGTAAAGGAGATCCGGAGTTTTCTTGGAATGGCTGGATATTACCGTTGATTTATCAAGGACTTTTCCAAAATAGCCAATCCCATGAAGGAGTTGCTAATGAAGGGGAAAGCTTTCTGATAGACTTAAGCTTGTGAAGACTGTTTTGAGGAGTTGAAGAAGAGGTTGACTACATCCCCAGTCTTGATATTGCAAGATGTGAGCAAAAGTTTTGATATCTATTGTGATGCAAAGACAAGGACTTGGATTTGTGCTCATGCAAGATGGTCAAGTGGTATATGCATCGAGACAATTGAAGAAACATGAGCAGAATTATACTACACATGATTTGGAACTTGCAGCCGTGGTACATGCATTGAATATTTAGAGACATTATATCCTTCGACATAAGTGTGAAATTCATACAGATCATAACAGTCTCAAGTATATTTTCACACAAATGGACCTGAATTTGAGGTGTAAGACCTATATATGCTGAATACACTGGCTTGTAGTGAATATACTTGGCTTTGATGATAAAAGTTTCGAATATCACCAAAACACCTTTTTATCAAGGTCCAACTCTAGCTCTGAGCTACAGCAAGGTTTGACGGTAGGTCCGGCTTGTTTTGGGTAGCTCCGGCTATGTTCGAAGCTAGGTCCGACTTCTTGGTAAGGTCCGACTAGCTTTGGTTAGCTTCGCTGAGCTTTATCTTTAGCTCCGGCATATATTTGATAGCTCCGGAATGCTTTTGCTAAGCTCCAACGTACTTTGACTAGCTCCGGTTTTGGGTTGACTATTTTGACTAGTTTTTGGTAAGCTCCGGTGCTAGGATCTACTAGTTTTGGTAAGATCCGACAGGTGCTTCATTGTACTAGTTTTGGTAAGCTCCGGCGCTAGGTTCTACTAGCTTTTGTTAGCTCCGGCTCAAGGTCCGGGTTGCTCTGGCAAGGTCCGGAACTTGACCGTAGTGCTTCTGCTTTTTATTTGCAATGTTTTGTACTTCCTTTACATTGTTTGAAAGTTTGCTTAGTATTCTTTTACTAAGTTTTTGGTGCATTTTGGTTGATATGGATGATATTGTGTTACTGTGGTTTTGCAACATGCTTATGTGAGGTTCTCACATAGGGTGTTGTGTACGGAACTAACTTGAGTCAAGTCGAGGACTTGGGCTTGTATGGATTGATAGTTTATTCATGTGCAGGTGTTGCTTGAGTTCATGACATGGCTGGTGACGGGATCCATTGGACTAGTCTCAGGGAGGAGATGAGGTTCCAACAACCAAGTTCAGAAGGAACTGTGGTTGAGCTGATCAGGAGGTTGCGCAGCATGATTGAATCAAGAACAGTGCATATGAAGGTATCGTGGACATCATTGGAAGATGTTTGCACGTGTGCAAGGAGTGCATGGACGTGGCTACATGTTTCCGAGACGTGATGAAGAGATGTGGACGTATAGAATTGGTCAGAAAGGTCCAACCGACTAGGTTATGGACTCAGGCTGCGGCTGAGTCGGGTTTGACTCAAATATGGAAAGATTTGAGTTGGTTATGATAGGATTTCGTGTGGGACAAGAATTTTAGCTGCTTAAGAATGTGGGATACGTTCCTAAGGTCTTTGGAAGTCTTAAGATTGCTTCTATCTGCGTATAGAAGAATCCTAAACAGTTATGGAAAGTTACGATTTGTGATCTGAGTAGGATTGGAGTCCTAGTTGATATTGGGTTGGCCTAAGGGCTGGTTATATAAGCAAGGGAGCCAAGAGCTCGTGGTGTACGACTTTGGGGCTGTTCCTCTTGTGTTCTATTGAATAAAATTCGTAGTTTGAAGGAACTTTTGTGCTTTGTTCATCCGACTTGTTCCAGACAAGTTTTACTCGTCGAGTTTCTGAACAGCACTACCTTTTGTCGGTGGTTTTATCATACTCAAGTTTTACAGATCCAATTGACGTGATTCTTTTTGGGTTGTCTTCACAACTTGATTATATATCATATATAAAAATTTCACGGTCATTGGATTTGTGGTTTATGATCTACACGAGTTTCTTTGCAGCATTCTAGAACTGTTTTTCCTCGGGTAGGGCAGTTTAACCTGTGTTTGATCTTTTGATCATAGCTTGAGTTTTTCTTGACGGATTTGAGTGATTCCTTTTGTATTGTCTTCGTGACTTGATTCTCTCTGATATCTATCACTTTTGTCACGGTGAAACACGTTTAGATTAGTCTCACACATGATTTCTTTATCAGATCGTTATTCTGCCGAAAGGGTTTGGGGTTTAATTGTTTCCGCTGCGTAAGATTTTTAAAATCTACCATTCACCCCCCACCCTCTGGTAGCTTTTCACGTGCTCTTCGATCCTACAATTGGTATCAGAGCCACGGTGCTCTAATCCTTGAGATTTGCACGTGTTTTTGACTAATCATCATGGAGAAGTACTCCGCCAAACCTTGTGTGTTTGCTGGTATTGATTTTCAGGTTTGGAAGGCACGCATGGGGGCTTTCATCCAGGCACAAGGCTTTGCAATATGGGAGAAGGTATACAAGCCTTACGAAGTGCCATCAAACGATCAAGTTACAGCTACAAATCTGAGAGATGTCAACAACAACAACAAGGCTCGGAACTTGATCATACAAGGATTAACTCAAAGCGACTTCGATCGTGTTGCACACCTCCGATCTGCATACGATGTGTGGAAAGCACTCAGTGATTACCATGAAGGCTCCAACACAATCAAGGAGGCAAAACAAGTTATGTTCAAAAAGAAATATATGCGTTTTGAGATGCAACCAGGTGAGTCTATCGATGACCTTTTTGCTCGTTTCAATAAAATTCTCAGCAACTTACGTAGTGTCAATGTAAATTTTTCTGATGCTGAGAATGCTAGGCAACTTCTTAGTGCATTAGACATGTCAATTTGGGAGATGAAAGTCACATCTATTCGTGAATCTACTATCATGAGTTCTCTTACATTAGATGTACTCTTTTCTAAACTAAAAACTCATGAAATTGACATCCTAGCACGTAAGAACCCAAATAAGTCTATTGCATTTGTTTTACAACGTGATATGTCTAGCTCCGACCAATCATCATCTTGCAATACTCTTGCCTTGTTGTCCTCACTAACCCTGGAGCAGATCGAAGAATTTCCAGAAGAGGAGTTGGCACTCATCTCTACTAGATTCTCAAAAGCATTGCAAAATGTGAGAACTAGAAGGAGAGGAAGCTCCGGACCTCAGCGCTGTTTTGAATGTGGTAAAACAGGACACTTTCGTACAGAATGCCCTAACCTTTCAGGTCCGACCACCCGGGAAGAAAAACAAAGCAAGGTCCGGACCTCCTCTGGAAATTCCAACAAAAAGAAAAAGAAGGGTACCATAGGACGCAAGATGATTAACAGCTTCATCACCGCACTTCAAGAACTTAGTTCAAGTGATGTAGACTTTGAAAGTGATGAAGATGATGACGATCTGGCCAACTTATGCTTCATGGCAGGCAAAACAAGATCAAGATCAAGTCAGGAGGATGCAGAACACAACAGTGAAGACGATGAGGTATGTTCTACCTGCAATGAAATGTGTGATGCTATCGTGCAACTATTATTGTCAAGAAAAAGGACAAAAAGCTTAGGGATAGTGCTGCTAAAATTGAATCACTAGAATCTGAAATCAACCGTTTAAAAACATTGACGATGAGGTATGTTCTACCTGCAATGAAATGTGTGATGCTATCGTGCAACTATTATTGTCAAGAAAAAGGACAAAAAGCTTAGGGATAGTGCTGCTAAAATTGAATCACTAGAATCTGAAATCAACCGTTTAAAAACATTGATTCCTAGTGATGATGCATGTTCCTCATGTGATTTAATATATGAACAATTGTCCTCATTAAGAAGTGCGTACGCCTCCACACTTGATAAACTTGAGTTAGAAATTGAAAAGAACAAAGAGCTTGCTGCACTTCATGATAAAAACTTGAAAGATGCTAGCTGTTCTACAATTGATTTGCATCGTTCTACTTGTGATGATCTTGATAAGAAACTACAGGATGCTATGAATGAAATTTCTATATTGAACAATGCTTTACGTTCTCATGAAGTTAAATTTTGTTCAAATTGCAAACTAAAAGGAAAAACTTCATGTGAAAATTGCCTTGATCTGTCCAATAAACTTGATGACATGCATAGGACATTAGATCGGTTTTGTAATGGGAATAAGAACCTAAACTTACTGCTGAAATCTTCCAAGTCTTGCAATGATAAAACTGGTTTAGGTTTTGATTCTCATGATCATGCTAAGGCACACCCACCTAAAATTGTAAAGTCATTAGGAAGTAGTTTGATTCAAACAGTTCCTAAGCAAAAAGGAGTGGTTTTCAAATCTGCAGGAGTGTTGTCTCATTCGGTTTCAAATAAAAATATTGCTTGCTCATCTAGACATGTACACAAAGTTAAATTTCATAGTACCTTCTGTGGTAGAGATGGTCATGTCATAGATTTTTGTTATAGACTAGCTAAACAACAGAAAAGGGAAAGAATGGTTGCTAGATCTCATAACTTTCATGCAAAATTTGCTGCACACATTGAACCGAATGTACAACCTGCTGTTTTGAGTCAAAAACATTCAAAGTTTACCTCCGGACCTTCTGTTTTTGCCTCCGGAGCTACTGATTTTTGTGCTACACAAGTAACACCTTATAGGTCAGTAGTCAAGAATAAAAAATCTCAAACTTTGACTCATAAACCTGCTGTTTTGTCTCAGCTTTCGCGTGTTTTTCCTACTGCACGTCGCGTGACTCAGTACTGGATTCCTAAATGCCTTTTGACTAGCCCCAGTATTGATTCATCGACGTATTGTGCTTCTATGTAGGTTACACGTTTGAGGAAGGAGAACATCTGGATTGTGGATTCAGGTTGCTCACGCCACATGACCGGTAACAAAGATTGGTTCTCCTCCCTCTCTTTTGTGTCACGTGTAGAGAATGTTACTTTTGCCGATAATTCTTCAACTCCTATAATTGCTAAGGGTTCGGTTAGAGTAAATGATCACTACACTTTGAAGGATGTGGCACTTGTCAAAAATTTGAAATACAACTTGCTTTCTGTTGCACAATTGCTAGATGAAAATCTAGAAATTATTTTCAATAAAAACTGCTGCAAAGTTGTAGGTTCAAATAGTGAGCTTATATTTAACATGTCTCAGTTTGGAAGAGTTTTTAAAGCTGATTTTGATATGTCTTCCTCTAAGCATAGGTGTCTAGTTGCTAATGATTCAAAGGACTTATATTTTTGGCATCGTAGACTTGGTCACGTAGGCTTTGATCACCTAACGCGTGTTAGTGCTCTTAATCGCATACGTGGGCTGCCTAAGCTTAAAGGGGACAAAGAAATTGTGTGCTCTTCTTGTAGACATGCTAAGATGGTTGCAGGTTCACATACAACTCTCACAATGATCATGACAACTGAACCATGTCAACTTTTGCATCTTGACACCGTAGGACCTTCACGTGTTCAATCCTTCGGAGGTAAATGGTATGTTCTTGTTATTGTTGATGATTATTCTAGATACTCTTGGGTTTACTTTATGGCGTCTAAGAATGAAGCTTTTAGTCACTTTAGGACTTTATTTCTTAGATTATCAAATGATCACCTAGGATCTTTAAAGGCAATTAGAAGTGATAACGGAACTGAATTTAAAAATCAATCTTTTGATCACTTTTGTGCTGAAAATGGAATAGATCATCAACTTTCTTCCCCATATGTAACTCAACAAAACGGTGTTGTAGAAAGAAAGAACAGAACCTTAGTTGAGATGGCTAGGACTATACTTGATGAATATCAAACTCCTAGGAAATTTTGGGCTGATGTGTTAGCAACCGCTTGTTATGTCTCAAATCGTGTTTTCTTGCGTGCTAAACTAGGTAAAACACCATATGAGCTTTGGTTTGGACATAGTCCTAGTGTTACAAACTTTCGGGTCTTTGGTTGCAAATGCTTTGTTAAGAAACATGGTAATCTTGATAAGTTTGAACCTCGATCCATTGACGGCATGTTTCTTGGTTATCCATCTCATACTAGAGGCTATCGTGTGCTTTTACCTGACACTAACAAAATTGTGGAGACTTGTGAAGTGTCTTTTGATGAAGCTAGACCAGGTACTAGCTCCGGTGTTGCAGGACCAGATCCGTATCCTCAGGGGGAGGGTATTTTCGAAGATGAAGAAGAGCCGATGATACCGCCTGGTAGTTCTGAAGTTGACATGTGTCCATCTCCGGACCTTGAACAAGCTCTGGCTATCACCTATGCTGGTCCTGATCGTCCACAAGTCACAAGCTCATCAATCTACGATGAACCTAATGAAGAAGAAGCTTGTGAGACATCTATTCCCCTACGTTTTTACAAAGATCATCCCCCACAACAGATGATTGGAAGCTTGCACGAACGAGTCACATGGTCCAGGTTTTGCGATCCAAACTCTCATGCTCATTTTGCTTTTGTTGCTTCTTTTGAACCCAAAGATATATCACACGCACTCACTAATGAATCTTGGATTATTGCCATGCAAGAAGAGTTAGAAAATTTTGAAATAAATAATGTTTGGAAACTTGTACCTCCACCTCAATGTCACACTTTAATTGGAACTAAATGGGTATATAAAAATAAACAAAGTGAGGATGGGGTTGTGGTTAGGAATAAGGCTAGGTTGGTTGCTCAAGGTTTCACTCAAATTGAAGGTCTAGATTTTGATGAAACTTTTGCTCCTGTCGCTAGAGTAGAAGCCATAAGAATTTTGTTAGCTTTTGCAGCATCTAAAGGTTTTAAGCTATTTCAAATGGATGTTAAAATTGCTTTTCTTAATGGCTACATAGATGAGGAGGTTTATGTCAAACAACCACCAGGTTTTGAAAATCCAGATTTTCGTAATCATGTTTACAAACTGTCCAAAGCCTTATACGGTCTCAAACAAGCCCCTAGAGCATGGTATGATAGGTTAAAAACATTCTTACTTGAAAAGGGGTTTACCATGGGCAAGGTTGATAAAACTCTTTTTGTGCTTAAACATGGCAATGACTCAATATTCGTTCAAGTGTATGTGGATGATATTATCTTTGGTTGTGCTTCTCATGATCTTGTGTCCAAGTTTTCAGCAATTATGAGTTCCGAATTTGAAATGAGTATGATGGGTGAACTCACTTACTTTTTGGGGCTGCAAATCAAGCAAACCAAGGAGGGTACCTTTGTGCATCAAACGAAGTATACCAAAGACCTCCTAAGGCGCTTCAACATGGACAAAAGAAGCCTCTTCGGACACCAATGGGAACAGCAACAACACTTGAACTTGATGAAGATGGTGAATCCGTGGATCAAAAAGAATATAGAAGCATGATCGGATCACTTTTGTACCTCACGGCATCAAGACCGGACATACAATTCAGCGTATGTCTTTGTGCACGGTTTCAAGCTTCCCCACGTGCTTCACATCGTCAAGCCGTCAAAAGGATTCTCAGGTACTTACATGGAACTCAAGAATTTGGCATTTTTCTTCCTTCTTCCTCAACTGTTACATTGAAAGCTTTTTCGGATGTTGATTTTGGGGGTTGTAGGATTGATAGGAAAAGTACTTCCGGTGCTTGTCATTTTCTTGGTAATTCTCTTGTTGCTTGGTCCTCTAGAAAACAAATTTCTGTTGCACAATCCACAGCCGAATCTGAATATGTAGCTGCTGCTAGTGCTTGCTCACAAACTCTTTGGATTGTTCAAACACTTAAGGACTATGGGGTTGATCTAGATAGTGTTCCACTGTTTTGTGATAACACTAGTGCTATTTGCATTGCCAAAAACCCCGTGCAACATTCTAGAACTAAGCACATTGATATTAGGTATCACTTTCTCCAAGATAACGTTGAAAAAGGATATATTGTGCTTCACCATGTAGATACCGAACAACAATTGGCTGACATTTTTACAAAACCTTTGGATTTCACTCGTTTTTGTTATATTCGTAGTGAAATAGGGGTTATGCATCCTCATGGCTTAAATTGAGGGGGAGTTTTTGAAACTTGGGAAGTCTATGTGTGAATCTGAAATTAAAATAATATGAGCATAGTATTTCATACATATATGACTTTGTGATTCCTTTTACATGCTGAAAGTTCTTACTACATTACTCGTGTTATACATTTTGTAGTTTTTGCCATGTCTAGTAATTGGAATAATTACTTACACTAAAACTGGTCATGGTCGAACTTTCTTGCTGTTTTGAACTTGTTACATGTTCACAAGTGCTTTTAATCATTAAGAATTCATCAAGTAATCAACTCACATGTTGAGTTTTTATGAACAAATATAAATTGAGAAAAGATCAAGAGAATATGCATGCATTGCACTTCTTCTTTTGAGATGGCTTGTCATTGCACCTAGATATGAACTTGGAAGAAGTTGTGTATGACTAAAACCATGTCCTTAAGCTTCTGATTGTCAAATGTCATAGGCTTGGCTTGGTTGGTTAGAATAAGGCAGATGCGCATATAATCTCTTGCAAATATCATATGATATAAATTTATGCTTTGGAAAATAATAAAATGCAGCGACTAGTGTCATGCTATTAGGTTTTGAGATAGTTAAGTTTGCGAGATCATGACTTGCTTAAATTGAAAATTACATTTGATCTCTAGCATGGCTTACACTACTTTATGTATTTCATTGATGTGATAATGTAAGGTACTTGATAGTATGACTTGGATGAGCTTTGTTTATATGTATCTGTTATAATATGCTCATAACAACTAAAGTTGGAGAGATAATTTGTTTATATGCTCATGACTTGCTGAATACATTGTCAAAGGGGGAGAGATAAGCATGAAGAGAAAGAAAATATGTGCATAAGGAGAGATAATAAAGGGGGGCATAAGGAGAGATAATAAAGGGGGAGAGATTTTCTTCTCATTTTACTTTTGATATACAAAAGGGTAGAAATTGCCTTCAAAACTTTTATGTGAATAAGCCAATGTTCGTATTTTAAATGGTGTTGCCAATGCATTCATCAAGGGGGAGATTGTAAGACCTATATATGCTGAATACATTGGCTTGTAGTGAATGCTTTGATGATAAAAGTTTCGAATATCACCAAAACACCTTTTTATCAAGGTCCAACTCTAGCTCTGAGCTACAGCAAGGTCCGACGGTAGGTCCGACTTGTTTTGGGTAGCTTCGGCTATGTTTGAAGCTAGGTCCGACTTCTTGGTAAGGTCCGACTAGCCTTGGTTAGCTCCGGTGAGCTTTATCTTTAGCTCCGGCATATATTTGATAGCTCCAGAATGCTTTTGCTAAGCTCCGACGTACTTTGTCTAGCTCTGGTTTTGGGTTGACTAGTTTTGACTATTTTTTGGTAAGCTCTGGTGCTAGGATCTACTAGTTTTGGTAAGCTCCGGCGGGTGCTTCATTGTACTAGTTTTGGTAAGCTCCGGCAGGTGCTTCATTGTACTAGTTTTGGTAAGCTCCGGCAGGTGCTTCATTGTACTAGTTTTGGTAAGCTCCGGCAGGTGCTTCATTGTACTAATTTTGGTAAGCTCCGGCGCTAGGTTCTACTAACTTTTGTTAGCTCCGGCTCAAGGTCCGGGTTGCTCTGTCAAGGTCCGGAAATTGACCGTAGTGCTTCTGCTTTTCATTTGCAATGTTTTGTACTTGCTTTACATTGTTGGAAAGTTTGCTTAGTATTCTTTTACTAAGTTTTTGGTTCGTTTTGGTTGATATGGATGATATCGTGTTATTGTGGTTTTGCAACATGCTTATGTGAGGTTCTCACGTAGGGTGTTGTGTACGGAACTAACTTGAGTCAAGTCGAGGACTTGGGCTCGTATGGATTGGTTGTTTATTCATGTGCAGGTGTTGCTTGAGTTCAAGACATGGCTGTTGACGGGATCTATTGGACTAGTCTCAGGGAGGAGATGAGGTTCCAACAACCAAGTTCGGAAGGAACTATGGTTGAGCTGATCAAGAGGTTGCGCCGCATGAGAATCAAGAACAATGCATATGAAGGTATCGTGGACGTCATTGGAAGATGTTTGCACGTGTGCAAGGAGTGCATGGACGTGGCTACATGGTTCCGAGACGTGATGAAGAGATGTGGACGTAAAGAATTGGTCGGAAAGGTCCAACCGACTAGGTTATGGACTCAGGCTGCGGCTGAGTCGGGTTTGACTCAAATATGGAAAGATTTGAGTTGGTTATGATAGGATTTCGTGTGGGACACGAATTTGAGCTGTTTAGGAATGTGGGATACGTTCCTAAAGTCTTTGGAAGTCTTAAGATTGCTTCTATCTACGTATATAAGAATCCTAAGCAGTTATGGGAAGTTACGATTCGTGATCTGAGTAGGATTGGAGTCCTAGTTGATATTGGGTTGGCCTAAGGGCTGGTTATATAAGCAAGGGAGCCCAGAGCTCGTGGTGTACGACTTTGGGGCTGTTCATCTTGTGTTCTATTGAATAAAATTCGTAGTTTGAAGGAACTTTTTTGCTTTGTTCGTCCGACTTGTTCCAGACAAGTTTTACTCGTCGAGTTTCTGAACAGCACTACCTTTTGTCGGTGGTTTTATCATAAATCGGGTTTTACAGATCCAATTGACGTGATTCTTTTTGGGTTGTCTTCACAACTTGAGTATCTATCATATATCAAAATTTCACGGTCATTAGATTTGTGGTTTATGATCTACACGAGTTTCTTTGCTGCGTTCCAGAACTGTTTTTCCTCGGGTAGGGCAGTTTAACTTGTGTTTTATCTTTTGATCATAGCTTGAGTTTTTCTTGACGGATTTGAGTGATTCCTTTTGTGTTGTCTTCGTGACTTGATTCTCTCTGATATATATCACTTTTTCACGGTGAAACACGTTTAGATTAGTCTCACACACGATTTCTTTATCAGATCGTTATTCTGCCAAAAGGGTTTGAGGTTTAATTGTTTCCGCTGCGTAAGATTTTTAAAATCTACCATTCACCCCCCCCTCTGGTAGCTTTTCACCTGCTCTTCGATCCTACATGAGGCAACGAAGATGGTTGGAGCTCATCAAGGATTATGATGTGGGAATCAACTATCCCCCAAGGAAGGCTAATGTAGTGGCCGATGCCTTGAGTTGGAAAGGAGTAAGTCACGAACTTACGGTCCAGGAGCTGCCATCCGAGGTATCTATGGAGTTTGAACAGTTTGATCTTGGATTTGTGAATGAGACAAGGATAATGTGTAGGATCGAAGGATTGAAGAGCTCGTGAAAAGCTACCAGAGATGGGGGGGGGGGGGTGAATGTAGATTCAAAAATATTATGCAACGGAAACAATTAAATCCCAACCTCTTCAGCAGAAAAACGATCTGTTAAAGAAATCGTATGTGAGACTAATCTAAACGTGTTTCACTGTGACAAAAGTGATAGATATCAGAGATAATCAAGTCACGAATATGACACAACAAGAATCACTCAAATCCTTCGAGAGAATCTTAAGTTACGATTGAAAGATCGAACAAAGGTCAATCTGTCCTACCCGAGAAAAACAGTTCTAGAACGCTGCAAAGAAACTCATGTAGATTGGAAACCACAAATCCAATGATCGTGAAATTTTGATAGATGATAGATAATCAAATTGTGAAGACTACCCAATAGGAATCACGTCAATTGGATCTGTAAAACTCGAGTTATGATAAAACCACCAAAGAAAGGTAGTGATGTGCAGAAAACTCGACGGGAATAAACTTGTCTGGAACAAGTCAGACGAACAAGGCACAAAAGTTCCTTTAAAATACGAATTTTATTCAATAGAAAACAAGAGGAGCAGTCCCAAATTTATGCACCACGAGCTCTGGCCTCCCTTGCTTATATAACCAGCCCTTAGGCCAACCCAATCTCAACTAGGACTCTAATCCTACTCAAATCACAAATCGAAACTTTCCATAACTGCTTAGGACTCTTCTATACACAGATAGAAGCAATCTTAAGACTTCCAAACACGTTAGGAACGTATCCCACATTCCTAAAACAACTCAAATTCGTGACCCACATGGAATCCTATCATAACCAACTCAAATCTTTCCATATTTGAGTCAAACATGACTTAGCCGCAGCTTGAGTCCATAACCTAGTCGGTTGGACCTTTCCGACCAACTTTTACGTCCACATCTCTTCATCACGCCTTGGAACTATGCAGCCACGTCTATGCACTCCTTGCACACGTGCAAACATCTTCCAATGACATCCACGATACCTTCATATGCATTGTTCTTGATTCAAACATGTTGCACGACCTCCCGATCAACTCAACCACAATTCCTCCCGAACTTGGTTGTTGAACCTATCTTCTCCTTAAGACTAGTTCAATGGATCCTGTCACCAGCCATGTCTTGAACTCAAGCAACACCTGCACATGAACAAACAACCAATACTTCCGAGCACAAGTCCTTGACTTGACTCTCGTTAGTTCCGAAACTACAACATCTTACGTGACCACCTCACATAAGCAAGTTGCAAAGCATAGAAAAAACGATATCATCCATATCAACCAAAATGCATCAAAAACTTAGTAAAAGAATACTGAGCAATCTTTCTAGCAATGTAAAGCAAGTTTGAGACAATTCACAGTAAAAGAGGAACATTGCGATCAAGCTCCGAACCTTACCAAAGATAACTGGAGCTTGAGCTGGAGATTACCAAAGCTAGTACAACCTAGCGCCGGAGCCTACCAAAGCTAGTACAACCTAGCGCCGGAGCTTGCCAAAGCTAGTCAGAACTAGTCAATCCAAAAGCCGGAGCTAGAAAAACATGTCGGAGCTAACCAACATAAGTCGGACCTATCAAAACAAATCGGAGCTTAACAATGACATGCCGGAGCTATCAAAGACATGCCGGATCTATAGACAAAGCTCACCGGAGCTACCCAAAAACATGTCGGACCTATTGTCGGACCTTGCAGAAGCTCGGAGCTAGAGTTGGACCTTGCTAAAAAAATGTTATGGCAACATTGAAAAGTTTTATTGTCAAAGGCAATGTATTCAACACACATAGGTCTTACAATCTCCCCCTTGATGAATGCATTGGCAACACCATTTAAAATACAAACAATGGCATGAAAAGTTTTGAGAACAATTTCTCCCCCTATCTGAAAATCAAATGAGATAGAAATAAATTTCTCCCCCTATACATATTTCTCCCCCTTGCATACTTATATTTAAAAATTCACCATATTATATCTCCCCCTTTGACAATGTATTCAGCAAGGTTTAAAAGAGAAATTTCAAATGTTATGAGCATATTATAACATATACATATAAACAAAACTTATCCAAGTCATACTATCAAGTAACTTACACTATCACATCAATGAGATACATAAAGTAGTGTAAGCCATGCTAGAGATCAAATGAAATTTTGTAAAATCCCACATTTTCCTTCATATGAGGTTCAGTTGTAAGTTGGTTATCAACCCTAATGGAGACCAATTATAGCTATGCTTATGAACTCGATCTCATCAAATCTTTTCTTCCACTCATGCTTAAATTTTATTAAAATGAGAAATGGAGTCCACCAATAATCTTAGATTACTTCTATTGACCTCTCTTCAAATTTTGGAATTGTTTGAATGGAGATTGTTAGGCAAAATTAATATGCAGTACCAAATATATATTATAATTAGTTACAAATTGAATATGCTACTGTACAACTGGCCCTGTCAAAAATATTCAAATCTGAGGCCATAAATTTTTCTATGGTTTTCTAATATTCCGAATGGACTTCCTGCAAAGTTTCATAAATTTTGAACTCCATTCACTATTTTATTTGAGACGCTTAGCAAATTCGAACCATATTTAGAATTCAAATTTTGAATTCCGTTCAACTTATTTGAACACCAAGAATTGAACACACCATCATGGTCAGCATGACTTGCTTGACTTATCCTCAAAGTTTCACAATTTTTGGAACTCAATTGCTATTTAATTCAGTGACACCATTGAGTTTCATCCAATTTCAAATTCAAGTTTGAGATTCAATTGAATCTTGCTCTAATTCGAAATCCAATTGCAGAATCAAATTCCAGATATTTACTTTGGTCTTCCAACAAAAATCTAGAATTTTTGGATCATGTTTGGTTGGAGAATTGATGTTGCAGAGAGGGGAAGAGGATAAGAGGAGGTGGGATCCACTGTCAGCCGGACATACTCAAGTGAACCCACGGGATGCTCTGTATCCGCCTCTCCCCGCCGATCGACGCCGACAGCGCTTGACACCGCGACGCGGCATGCAAGCCACCGAGCTTCCTGCTTGCTTCCGCCGTGGCGAGCTCCCCTCGTCCCTCCGTCCCTAAAAATACCCCCCCATGGCCGTCACCGTCGAACTCCACCTCGGTTTCGCGCCATTGCCACCGCCTCTGTTCGTTGAGTTTTTGCCGATGATTGAAGCCATTTCTCACCGAGCTATAAGTAGATAAAAAGCTTGTCACAACATCCTCTACGTATTCTATTTGGTCATTGACCGTGACATAGCTTCTGCTTGGGGTATTTTGAAGTTTTTTGGTCACCGCCGAGGAAGCCGCCATGAACCTTCACTGTCTCACCGTCGAGCTCCAGTTCTAGGACGTTTCCAGTCTCGATACCTTAAGCAAAAAGGTTCACAATCCTCTCTAGTTTATGCTCACCAAATTTAAGCCTATTACATGAAGTGTAGCTCGAGATTTTTAATCGATAACCGAATGATTTTTCAATAGAATAGCAAGGTTTCGCGCTTAACTTCATTTCATTCTTGCAATCATCCTTTAATATTGTTAGCAGATAGCTTCTATATGTCCCAGCGAAACTCCCTGCCCAAGGGCCCTGAAAGATATCAACCGAGCATCTTAGATTTTGAGATTTCGCGGCCGTCGGTTTAAAACCCGTACTTCACCGTCGAACTCATATCTCGCGGTCGTTTCCTCTCTTCCCTAGTGCAGATTATTGATCCTTGAGATTCCAGGAAGCTTTTGGAGGAGTTCCCGAGCTGTTTGAGCTTAAGTTGAGTGAGTTCAAGCAGGCCTGAGCCCTCAGCACCGCCGCCGCTGTCGCGCGGTTGTTTCCGGTCCGTTTCAGCCGATGCCGACCTCACCGTCGTGCTCAGTGCCCCCGAAAACCCCCAGGCGGCAAGTCTTGGCGAGTTGGGCACAGCCATTTGGCCGGCGGCGAGATCGCCGGCGAACTACCGCCGCGAGAGCCGCCGCGCGCGAGCGCCAGCCCAAGGTTGAAGACGACTGTGGACCCCACGAGTCAGTCGCTGCAGGATACGGGTGTGGCCAGGGATCTGGTGTGACTGCGCGGGTTAACCCCGTAGCCCCCGGTGTGGCCCTGCTGCGATTGGTCGATTTTAAACCAGTGGGCCCGGCTGATTATTTAAATGTTTCCCGTTGGAAAATAATTCCAGGATTTAACCAAACTTGGAAAATCCATAACCCTTAGTAGAATTGTCCAAAAATTCCCAAATAAATTTTGTTAGAACCAATATGAAGAATACTTTCCAGTGGTGCACTTGGACATGTATGAAAATCCATAGAAATTTCTCCATAATTCAGATATTAAAAAATGCTTATAGAATTCATTCCTACAGTTCTGTTAATTGGAAATTTCCCAATTTTGGTCAGAACAATATTAGTGATACACTTGATTTCCAGTAAAAAATTCAAGTTCATTGGACTTCAATTACTGGATTAATCAGTGTTCCAAGTCTCCGTGTAGTTATAAATTGAGAAAAATAGAAAATCAATTTCAGAAATCTCCCCAAACTTGAAAAATCAGTTTCTCCCTATATAAAGCTTAGCAAATAGTGAAACAAATTTTCCTAAAACTAGTGAGACCCCCCCTACATGATACAACCCGTGGTAGCCATGATAGGTCTCCAAAATCTCAAGCAAAATTTAGAGAAGGTTATTGCTTACCATAATTTTTATGGACAACAAACTTCCTTGATCATCTCGTGTTCTCTGCAAGAGTCTCCACTATAGTCACTAGTATCAACCATAAAAGTCCCAAAGCCAATTAAGATCATTATCTTATTTTGATCCTAAGATATTAAAATTATAACCTCATGCATCTTAATTATTTTCAAAGTCATTCATATAGTATATGCATATCATGTAGTAGCCGAAATCGAGGAGAAGCCGGAAGCTTTGGAAGTCCAGGTGCCAGAAACTAACGTAGACTCAGACTCGCATTTAGGCAAGTCCCGGTTTGCATTTAAGTTCCTTACAGTGTCTTTGCAGTTTTCCATTCACCTTACGTCTTCAGATGTTTGTGCATTACATTTAAGGTGTTTGACATCCACTTGCATGACCAAAGAACCCAGGGAGTGGTTAGAATAGCTCACAGACTCTTGTAGTAACTGCCATGCTTATATTCATAAGAATTCCATAGAAGTCGAGTAGTCAGAATCTACTCGCGAGATAGGAATATCATCACACGGGATGATTTGGAACAAGAAATGATTTATGAATATGAAATTAAGACCGAGCAGAGGGTAGGATGCAGTGAGACGTGGTCTCACTTGCGTAGCCCTGCATGTGTCGATTGAGGACCGTTTCGTATGCGGCCTTGCTGGACAAGCTTGAATTGTACGGACGACATACTAGAGAAATGGGCTCCAGTAAACTGACATAGCTTGATACTAGTTTGTCAAGGCATTCCGTTCCGTTTTATAGGTGTGGGTTAAGGGCAGCAAGGTGTAAATCACCTGGTGGGAACGTTAGAGTACACCCCATGTAGTGACCTCCTGCTCGTGACGGATCAACCGGTTCGAGATTCAAGTGTCTAGTGAAAGGTGGGCATATACGACTAGTATTGAAGTGTTACGTAGGTACTGCTGTAAGTACTCGCTGACATTTCCGAAAGTGCGTATGTGTCGTTTTGTTCTGGGTATGTCTGATTGCAATCACCGTCCCTCGCGGTAATAGAGTACCACTTGTTCACTGCGCTGTGACGTAGTAAATACTGAAGAAGTTAGGAGAATATGATGTATTGAAATACTATTGTTTGACAACCTTGTATGGCTTAGGGATAGTACAATTAAAAGTTTGCAGTTTCCCCATACTTTACCTGTAATAGCATTATGTGCTTTGTGCATGTCATATCATCGGCAAAGCGTTTCTTGTTTGATTGCGGAGTCTATGATATGCCGTGCCGGAAGAATGTCATGCGCTACTTAAAACATGACTATAAGGATCAACTTGTAGGTGAGTCCTAATTGCTATTCCTTACCTATGTTTAGTATTCACCCCTGCATATGTCTAGTGAGACGGGTTAGTCTTGCTGAGCCTTAAGCTCATGTTTGCAGTTAACAAGTTTTTGTAGATTATACGACTAATGACGGGTTCAATGACGAGGCTACACCCCCTCCAGGGTTTACAGCCAAGTGGGAACCCTGCACGCTGCCGTAAGTTGTGTGTTGCTAGTGCAAAGTATCCAGGGCATGGATGACTTTGTTTTTGCATAGCTAGTGCCGAGAGTGTAGCTATGATGTATAGTTCTCTTCCCTTTCGTTAGTATTGTAAAACTTCCGCTGTGTTTTTAAATAAAGATTTGGTATTGTAATTTGTTCTCGTTTTTTCTTGTATACTGTTGGGTGTTGCATCGCACGACACCACCCAATGAGATCCTTGGAGGTCGGGATTCCGGTCCCCATAGATATGGTATTAGAGCATCTTTGGGAACAGTGTACTTGAAAAGAGCATATTTTCAAAAATTAGGATTTGCTGAGTGAGGAATTAGCTATATGGCCTTATAAGGAGTATTATTAGTATAAGATATAAAGGTGGTAAACTAACTTATGTGTTATAAATTCTGTAACGAAGCTTCGACGTCAGGTAAGAAATAAGGTACGCCACCGTAAGCGGATCAATTGCGGTAATCTCACCAAGCGAGGGGTAGCATGGAAATCTTTCCGTAGCTTGGCATGGAAATGTTAATAGGAGTTTTTGAAGCTTTCTATGTTTCTGAGAACCTATGACACGCGGTACCCCAGCGTGCTTCAAAGTTAGTGGGAGCCCCTGTCGGGTGGTTTATAACCTGATAGTATGCATCTCTAGAATTATTCATGTTCTATGGGAGCATGCGAGACACGTATGCCCGAGCGTGTATAAGCCGGTTCATGCAGAAGTCTTTGCTGTAGAGACGTAGTACAACCATGTACCTCGAAACATGACATTTCTCGAGGGCGACTAACACCGGAGTCCTATGCATTTACTTTCATATATATTATTGTGACTGCCTATCGTGTTTCCCCGTGCCGCCCTTGAGGTGTGAATGTGTGAAAAGGGATTGTTTGTCTTCTTCAGCATTGACCACAGTAGCGACCCGTGTAGAACACGTTTGCGAGTGAACGATACTAGGGCCACCTATAAACGTATCCGGAAATACCGGATTCTTTGGTGAGGCATGTAGCACCGTCAGTATCGACTTTGATACTTGGCCATTCCCAACGATAGAATGGATGCATTATATTTTGGAAAGTCTGACTATCAGGTGCTGGTAGGTTGGACTCCGTAAAATGAGTTTCGACTCGACATTGTGTTAGAACCAAGATTCTTGATTTCTGGCCAAAGTTTGCTCAACTTCGCCAGGTTGTAATCTTGGTTATATAGGAATAAAAATAGGGTTATACTATATGTATGTAAATTTCTCGAAGACCTCTACAACTTTTCTGTTGACCATTAAGGCAGAAAAGTTTGATACTCGGTTGAAATTTGGGGTATGCTTAAACTGCTCCAGATAACCCTACCATTGTACCAGTCTCTGTATTTTTGCAATAACTCACTGAAGAAAAAGGGTAGAAGGGTATATACTGTTTTTTTATTTAAAGTTTTTCCTAATTCGAATTTGAGGCAATTCAAATTTCGAGCTCAAAACAGTGAACTGGAGGGCTGCTGTTGAACAACAGTCAGTTCATCTGTCAAGTTTAGATAGCTCTGGCTTTTGATCCAGAGTAGTGACATGGTCATATATATACATTTCTGGAAATCTTAGCAAATCCTTTATAAATTTTATGTTTCACTCATGGCATGAATCTTGGTGTAGCTGTGGTTAATTCCTATGGTTGCAAACATGGTTCTGGCAGATCAGAACATGAAACAGTTGGCACCTAGTTTCAAATTAGCACCCTATACCTATATAAAAATTATTTCATGGACGAAATGTTTTACCTATGGATTGTTAACTTGATGTTATACAATGTTTATTTTGTCATTACCTCAATATATTGTCATGATATACCTGTATAACTTGTGGAAATCACCACATATACAGGGGAGGTTCTGTCAAAATTTCCAGAAAATTTTGGTCAAATTTAAACCTGTATAGATCCTGTTTCCTAGCTCACCTGGAGCTGTATGAGTACAATATGGAAAGGTTATAAAGTGTACTACAACTTTTGTATTCAACCCAACATCTGGTTCTGACATTTCCTGTATCAAATTTTGAATTTATACAGGAAGGTCAGTTGGAACAGACTGTGATTCCAACTCCAGTTTTAAATTTTCTTAAACTATTGGGAGTTGGAAACATTCTCATTGTTCCAGTATCCTTTTCACAGATGGCTGATTCTATAGTATACTTACCAAATGGATGGGTGTTCATGAAGTGTACTCTTCTGAAGGGTTTTCCAGATTTGTTGATGGCAATGCTTCAACGGTTCGGGTATCGCGAAATACCGGACTATTGGGGCAAGGCGGTCGATGACGGAGGTGTGACAAGATGCACCGTTTATGTCGATATACCTGCTGCTCCATTGAATATTGGATGGGCTCCTTTCTCCATCCAAGTGCAAGGGATTCAATTGGAAGACACGTGGTGTTTTGCCGCGAGTGTTGCCATAATGAGGTTTTGCAAACTTCATTATTGTGCTATGGTGGGCACTCCATTCACGCTCTTTCTAGTCGATGGTAGAGCCGGTGAAGAGTTAGCAAGTCGGATGGTTGCAGCATATGGACATACTGAAGAAGTACCCAAGATGATTTTAGCGTCATATGCAACATCAGCGTGTCAAGAGAGCCTTGATCAGCATGCTAGCCTTGGAAAAATGATGAGTGACCTGAAGCAAGCTCTGATTCGAGGGGATCACTTTGAAGGGGCTAATGACTCACTTAGGGCCACAGTTGCTCCCCTAAATTGATGTCTAAACTTAAGGGAGAATCAGTGGCACCGGGCGGTTAAAGCTCGATCGGAGGCTCGCATGAAAATGCAACACTCGGAAAGCGCATTGGAAGCAAGTCAACTCGAGGTGCAACTGTTGGATGAACAGCTGAGTGAGGTGACTCAAGAAAGGGATCAATCCAGAGGTGAGACTCAGGATTGGAAGGCCAGTTGCAAAACTGCACAGAAAGAACTGGAAGACTTGAGGATGTTTCTTCTACAGGCTGATGTGAAATCTTTAGTTGCCACGACATCATCAATGGTGGGTGAGGTAGCAACTCCTGCTCCAGCAACTGCACCTATGGCACCAATTTCGAACGACGAAGAGGAAGAAGAAGATCTCGAGGAACTCGAGTACATCAAATAGGATGTATTGGAGTGGGATGTGGCAGCACTTCTGCCATCACGGGGCAATGTATAGTTTAGTAGTTGCTCGTGTTTATTTTTTGGCCATGTTTGTATCATATTAAGAATAGCAGTGGGTATGTCTAAGATGACAAGATGTGTATGACATCTCATGGGGACCAAGTATGGTAGAGATGCACTTCCGTAGTGGGAGTCCATCGTTTTGGAGTTCACTGCTATGAACTTGGTCATGAGATAATATATCTTGTATAAAGTTTGTACTTTATCAATATATGTGAATGTTATGCACTTACTCCCTTGTCAATAGTCACACTACTAAATATGAAATGGATAAAGGAAAAGAAAACATGTGCTGTTTTAAGTCATATGGATGCATAATGGTGCGTACGCGCTCGACGCCTGAAATGGGAGGATCAAGTCATGATTGTGAGTACGAATATACGACCCAGGAGACAGTTGTGACACCGCAGCAACAAGTTCCTCTAGCACCACCTCCTGAACTTCCAAGGAGTCTAGCGGAGGTTCTCGCCGTAGTGCTTGGCTCGCGCAACGAGCAAACTGAGTTACTGCGGACTTTGGTTCAGCATTCGTCCCGTCAGGAGGGTGACCAGATGCGGGTCCATGACAACCGTCTCCGAGTTCATACTCGGACTTCATGTCAACGCACTCGCCGGTCTTCATTGAAGCCGATGAACCATTGGAAGCGGACAGCTAGCTCCGCTCCATTGAAGGGAAGTTCGGTTTGCTATGAGTGACCGAACATCAGAAGACCATGTTCGTGGCCCAATAATTACAAGGGTTTGCTTGTGCGTGGTGGGCAAATTATCTTGCCACACAACCAGCCGGCTATGCTGCGAGTTGGAAGGAGTTTTGGGAGGCATTTTGCGCCTATCATATACCTCCCAGTGTTATGAGGAGGAAGCTTCAAGAGTTCTCGGAGCTGAAGCAAGGAGGAAGGAGTGCTTACGAGTACTCTAAGGCATTCAACCACTGGGCCCAATATGCTCAGGACCAAGTGAGTACTGAAGATCGGAAGCGTGAATGCTTCTATCGGGGTTCGAACCCCAAGATGAAGGACAAGCTTGCCTTGTTCAACAGCGGCAGTTTCAACAACATGGTCAATGTCGCAATCGTGCAAGAGGATGCTACTAGGGAGCTGTTCTTCGACAAGAAGAAAAGGAGTGCTCCGCGGGGCAGCGGTGGGGTATTCCTCAGAAGTACCGCATGGTGTATCGATCACCATCCGACCAGAGGTGGCAGCCGCCATCACGACCACCGATATTTCAGGGTCGCTAGTTCAACAACGCCGGCTTTCGCCCACAGCAGCAACAAGGGATGATTCCGCGTGCACCTCTACCTCGACTGCGTGCACCGGTATTCCGTCCTCCATCCCGTGCCAGTCAGACCTCGTACACGAGTTATACGTGTGGACGTACGGGGCACTTCGCCAAGGACTGCCCGCAGAGCGGAGGACAGTCATCGTACCAGGGGGCAAACCAGCCTCGCAACCAGCCCAAGAAGCCAGCCACAAGAACCGGCAACGTCCACCACCTCGCCATCGAGGACGTTCTGGAAGGCGCACCCGTACTCACAGGTACGTTCTCTCTCATTGGTCATCCCGTAGTCATCCTCTTTGACTCTGGTGCTTCTCACAACTTTATTAGCAACTCTTATGTCAATCAAAATCAGTTGCCTATCATTTCCACAAAAACCCCATATATGATCTGTTCTCCGGGTGGTAAAGTAGTAGCAGATAAGATGCTTCATGGGGTACCTCTTAATTTGGGTGGGAACATATACCCTATCCCTCTCATTATACTAGAGCATCAGAAGTTAGATGTCATCTTAGGGATGGCATGGTTGCAATACAACTGTGCTATTATTGACATCGTTCCTCGGAGGATATATCTAAATTCTTCGGTCCACCCTCCCCAAACTCTCACTCTTGAGAGTAATATCCACGTGACTCCAACTACTTATAACACCGAGGCTTGTAAGCTCGAAGACATTCCAGTAGTATGTGAGTATCCAGATGTGTTTCCTGAAGATCTTCCTGGCATGCCACCAGAAAGGGATGTCGAGTTTAACATTGAACTTGTACTAGGAATAGTGCCGATCTCGAGAAAGCCGTATAAGATGGCACCTAAGGAACTTGCAGAATTGAAAGAGCAGCTGAAGGAACTTTTGGACAAGGGATTCATTCGTCCAAGTTTATCACCTTGGGGCTGTTCTGCATTGTTCATGGAAAAGAAGGATAAAACATTGAGACTATGTGTGGACTATCGTCCCCTCAATGTTGTCACGATCAAGGACAAGTAACCAATACCCTGTATCGATATTCTATTCAATCAGTTGGTGGGTGCTCGGGTATTTTCAAAGATGGATCTTCGCTCTGGATATCATCAGAACAGGATTCGACCAGAGGATATACCTAAGATAGCATTCTCGACGAGGTATGGTTTGTATGAGTACCTTGTCTTGTCCTTCAGATTAACCAACGCACCGGCCCATTTCATGTATCTCATGAATTCAGTGTTCATGCCGGATTTGGACAAGTTTGTCGTGGTCTTCATCGATGACATCCTTGTGTACTCAAAATCCGAAGAAGAACATGCACAACATTTGCACATCGTGCTTCAACGATTACGAGACCACAAGCTGTACACCAAGTTCAGAAAATGTGAGTTCTGGATCAGCCAAGTGCCATTTCTAGGGCACATCATCTCTGTTGAGGGAATTGCAGTTGATCCAGGTAAGATTAAACAAGTACTCAAATGGGAGTCTCCCAAGTTTGTGCATGAAGTTCGAAGTTTCCTGGGTTTAGCAGGATATTACCGGAGGTTCATCTCAAGCTTTTCCAAGATAGCTAAACAAATGACGGAACTTCTGAAGAAAGGAAAGAAATATGCATGGACAAAGGGAATGTGAGGAAGGTTTTCAAGCATTAGTGAAGCACCTCACAACAGCGCCAGTATTAGCCCAACCAGACACAACCAGGTCTTTTGATGTTTATTGTGATGCATCTGGGATTGGTTTGGGTTGCGTATTAATGCAATACAGAAGGGTGATCGCTTATGGATCACGACAGCTTCGGAACCATGAGCAGCATTATCCGACTCATGATCTTGAGCTCGCTGCCGTGGTACTGGCATTAAAGATATGGAGACACTATCTATGAGGCAATGTAGTACATCTCTACACCGATCATGAAAGATTGAAGTACATCTTCACCCAGAAGGATTTGAATACGCGACAGCGAAGATGGTTGGAACTAATCAAAGACTTTGAAATTGAGATCCACTACCATCCTAGAAAGGAAAATGTAGTTGCAGATGCGCTGAGTTGAAAGTCTCGTGTCAATAATCTTTCTATCACCTTGATAGAAGAAGAAGAACCGAGTCTCTACTTGGTTCCATATGCGGCGCTCCACAATCTAGCTCTCATTCCAACCATAAGGGAAGAAATTGTGGAGGCTCAGAAGGAGGACAAGGGCATATCGCATATTAGCCAAAGAATGAAGAAGGGGGGAATGAAGTGTTTCCAATGTGACGATGACGGTACCATCTGGTTCAAAGACTGCATCTTGGTGCCCCGCAATGTGGGACTTCGGAAGAAAATTTTGGACGAAGCTCATTTGTCCAAATATTCTATTCATCCAGGGAGTAACAAATTGTACCAAGAGTTGAAGAAGAAATTTTGGTGGACTCGGATGAAGAGGGAGATAGCGAAGTACGTATCCGAATGTGATACGTGTCGGCAAGTGAAAGCCGACCATCTAAAGGCAGCCGGACAGCTACAACCTTTTAGCATACCGGCCTGGAAATTGGAGGACATCAGCATGGATTTTTTTGTTGGATTACCTCTCACCTTTCACAAGCATGACTCAATTTGGGTGATAGTCGAGCGACTCACCAAGTCGGCTGACTTTATTCCAGTCATTGTCAAATACATGGCATGACAGTATGCAGAGTTGTATATTGCCAGGATCCTGTGTCAACACGGAGTATCCTGCACTATCATATCAGATCGTGGAACCTTTTTCGTTGCTCGATTTTGGGAGCAGCTCCACGCATCTTTGGGTACCAAGTTGACTCGAAGCTCAGCTTACCATCCACAGACAGATGGTCAAACAGAACGAGTAAACCAGGTGCTAGAGGATATGCTCCGCGCCTGTGCCATTCACCATGGTAAGAATTGGGATGATCATCTACCATTGGCGGAGTTTTCATACAACAATGGTTATCAGACTAGCATCCGAATGGCACCATATGAAGCTCTCGGAAGTGCCGCACACCTTTGAACTGGTGTGAATCCGGTGAACGAGTAATACATGGTATAGACCTGGTGAATGAAGCTGAAGAACGAGTACGAGTTATTCAAGCCAACCTCAAGGCTGCTCAGTCTCGTCAGAAAAGCTATGCGGACAAATGACGTCGACCCCTTCACTTTGATATCGGGGATCACATTTACCTTCGTGTATCCCCAATGAAAGGGATTCTTCGCTTCGGAGTAAAAGGGAAGCTAGCTCCACATTTCATCGGACCATTCGCAATAAGTGAGCAATGCGGACCTGTAGCCTATCGGCTAGAGCTGCCAGCGTTGCTTTCAGGGGTCCACAATGTGTTTCACATTTAACAGTTGAGAAAATGTCTCAAGGCCCCAGCGAAAGTCCGTATGGAGGATTTGGAAGCTCTCCAACCAGATCTTACTTACTCTGAGCATCCAACCCAGATAGTCGATAAGAAAACTCGTACCAAAAGAAACTGCACCTTGCATTTATACAAAGTCTTGTGGGGAAACCACACTACGGATGAAGCAACGTGGGAAAGCGACGAATATCTTAGAACAAACTATCCGGACTTGTTAGCGACATATGTTCATTAGATCTTTTCCTTTTTATCCTTCCTTTTGTAATCTCGGGATGAGATTCTTTTAAGGGGGAAAGAATGTAAAATCCCACATTTTCCTTCATATGAGGTTCAGTTGTAAGTTGGTTATCAACCCTAATGGAGACCAATTATAGCAATGCTTATGAACTCGATCTCATCAAATCTTTTCTTCCACTCATGCTTAAATTTTATTAACATGAGAAATGGACTTCACCAATAATCTTAGATTAATTCTATTGACCTCTCTTAGAATTTTGGAATTATTTGAATGGAGATTGGTAGACCAAATTAATATGCAATACCAAATATATATTATAATTAGTTACAAATTGAATATGCTACTGTACATTTGGCTCTGTCAAAAATATACAAATCTGAGGCCATAAATTTTTCTATGGTTTCCTAATATTCCCAATAGACTTCCTGCAAAGTTTCATAAATTTTGAAGTCCATTTGCTATTTTAATTTAGACGCTTAGCAAATTCAACCATATTTAGAATTCAAATTTTGAATTCTGTTCAACTTATTTGAACATCAAGAATTGAACACACCATCATGGTCAGCATGACCTGCTTGACATATCCTCAAAGTTTCACAATTTTTGGAACTCAATTGCTATTTAATTTAGTGACACCATTGAGTTTCATCCAATTTCAAATTCAAATTTGAAATTCAATTGAAACTTGCTCCAATTCGAAATCCAATTGCATAATCAAATTCCAGATATTTACTTTGGCCTCCCCACAAAAATCTAGAATATTTGGATTATGTTTGGTAGGAGAATTGATGTTGCAGAGAGGGGAAGAGGATAAGAGGAGGTGGGACCTGCTGTCAGCCTGACATACTCGAGTGAACCCACGAGGTGCTCTGTATCTGGCTCTCCCCGCCGATCGACGCCGGCAGCACTCGACACTGCAACGCGGCATGCAAGCCACCGAGCTGCCTGCTTGCTTGCGCCATGGCAAGCTCCCCTCATCCCTCCGTCCCTATAAATACCCCCCCCTGGCCGTCGCCGTCAAACTCCACCTCGGTTTCACGCCATTGCCGCCGCCTCTGTTCGTCCAGTTTTTGCCGATGATTGAAGCCATTTCTCACCGGGATGTAAGTAGATAAAAGGCTTGACACAACATCATCTACATATTCTATTTGGTCATTGACCGTGACATAGCTTCTGCTTGGGGTATTTTGAAGTTTTCCGCTCGCCGTCGAGGAAGCTGACGAGAACCTTCACTGTCTCACCGTCGAGCTCCAGTTCTAGGCCGTTTCCAATCTCGATACCTTAAGCAAAAAGTTCGCAATCCTGTCTAGTTTATGCTCACCAAATTTAAGCCTATGACATGAAGTGTAGCTCGAGTTTTTTATTCGATAACCGAATGATTTTTCAATAGAACAGCAAGGCTTCACACTTAAATTTGTTTCATTCTTGCAATCATCCTTTAATCCGGTTAGCAGATAGGTTCTATATGTCCCAGCGAAACTCCCTGCCCAAGGTCGCCGAAAGTTATCAACCGAGCACCTTAGATTTCGAGATTTCGCGGCCGCCTTTTGAAAACCCGTACTTCACCGTTGAACTCATATCTCGCGTTCATTTCCTCTCTTCCCTAGTCTAGATTATTGATCCTTGAGATCCCATGAAGCTTTTGGAGGAGTTCCCGAGTTGTTTTAGCTTAAGTTGAGTGAATTCAAGCAGTCCTGAGCCCTCACCACCGCCTCCGCCGCCGCGCTGTTGTTTCTGGTCCGTTTCAGCCGATGCTGACTTCAC
Source organism: Tuctoria greenei (assembly GCA_036927565.1). NCBI lineage: Eukaryota > Viridiplantae > Streptophyta > Magnoliopsida > Poales > Poaceae > Tuctoria > Tuctoria greenei. The sequence goes on along the minus strand of JAYESD010000003.1, from coordinate 75,827,069 downwards.
CGTCGTGATCGGCGCCCTTGAAAACCCTAAGGCAGCAAGTATTGGTGAGTTTGGCGCAGCCGTTTGGCCGGCGGTGAGATCGCCGGTGAGCTACCGCCGCGCGCAAGCGCCAGCCCAAGGTTGAAGACGACCGTGGACCCCACGAGTCAGTCGCTGCAGGATCCGAGTGTGGCCAGGGATCTGGTGTGACTCCGCGGGTTAACCCCGTAGCCCCCGGTGCGGCATTGCTGCGATTGGTCGATTTTAAACTAGTGGGCCCGGCTGATTATTTAAATGTTTCCTGTTGGAAAATAATTCTAGGATTTAACTAAACTTGGAAAATCCATAACTCTCAGTAGAATTATCCAAAAATTTCCAAATAAATTTTGTTAGAAACAGCATGAAGAATAATTTCCAGTGGTGTTCTTGGACTTGTATGAAAATCCATAGAAATTTCTTGATAATTCAGATAAACAAAATGTTATAGAATTCATTCCTACAGTTTTGTTATTTGGAAAATTCCCAATTTTGGTCAGAACACTATTAGTGATACACTTGATATCCAGTAAAAATTTCAAGTTCATTTGACTTCAATTACTGGATTAATCAGTGTTCCAAGTCTCTGTGTAGTTATAAATTGAGAAAAATAGAAAATAAATTTCAGAAATCTCCCCGAACATGAAAACCAGTTTCTCCCTATAAGAAGCTTAGAAAATAGTTAAACAAATTTTCCTAGAACTAGTGAGATCCCCTCTACATGATACGACCCCTGGTAGACATGATAGGTCTCCAAAATTTCAACCAAAATTTAGAGAAGGTTATTGCATACCATAATTTTTATGGACAACAAACATCCTTGATCATCTCCAGTTCTTTGCAAGAGTCTCCACTATAGTCACTAGAATAAACCATAAAAGTCCCAAAGCCAATTAAGATCATTATCTTATTTTGATCCTAAGATATTAAAATTATAACCTCAAGCATCTTAATTATTTTCAAAGTCATTCATATAGTATATGCATATCGTGTAGTAGCTGAAATCGAGGAGCAGTCGAAAGCTTTGGAAGTCCAGCTGCCAGAAACTAAAGTAGACTCAGACTCGCATTCAGGCAAGCCCCGATTTGCATTTAAGTTCCTTACAGTGTCTTTGCAGTTTTTCATTCACCTTACGTCTTCAGATGTTTGTGCATTACATTTAAGGTGTTTGACATCCATTTGCATGACCAAGCACAGACTTGTGTAGTAATTGCCATGCTTATATTCATAGGAATTCGGTAGAAGTCGAGTAGTTGGAATCTACTCGCAAGATAGGAATATCATCACACGGGATGATTTGGAACAAGAAATGATTTATGAATATGAAATTAAGACTGAGTAGAGGGTAGGATGCAGCGAGACGTGGTCTCACTTGCGTAGCCCTGCTTGTGTCGACTGAGGACCGTTTCGTGTGCGGCCCTGCTGGACAAGCTTGAATTATACCGGCAACATACTAGAGAAATGGGATCCAGTAAACTGACGTAGCTTGATACTAGTTTGTCGAGGCATTCTGTTCCGTTTATAGGTGTGGGTTGAGGGCAGCAAGGTGTAAATCAGCTAGTGGGCACTTCAGAGTACTCCCCATGCAGTGACCTCCTGGTCGTGACGGATCGACCGGTTCGACATTCAAGTGTCTAGTGAAAGGTGGCCATATACGACTAGTATTGATGTGTTACGTAGGTACTGCTATAAGTACTCGCTGACATTTTCAAAAGTGTGTATGTGTCGTGTTGTTCCGAGTATGTCTGATTGCAATCACCGTCCCTCGCGGTAATAGAGTACCACTTGTTCACTGTGCTGTGACGTAGTAAATACTGAAGAAGTCAGGAGAATATGATGTATTGAAATACAATTGTTTGACAACCTTGTATGGCTTAGGGATGGTACAATTAAAAGTTTACAGTTTCCCCATACTTTACCTGTAATAGCATTATGTGCTTTGTGCATGTCATATCATCGGTAAAGCGTTTCTTGTTTGATTGCGAAGTCTATGATATGCCGTGCCTTAAGAATGTCATGTGCCAATTAAAACATGACTATAAGGATCCACTTGTAGGCGAGTCCTTATTGCTATTCCTTACCTATGTTCACTATTCACCCCAGCATATGTCTAGTGGGACGGGTTAGTCTTGCTGAGCCTTAAGCTCACGTTTGCAGTTAACAAGTGTTTGCAGATTATACGATTGATGACGGGTTCAATGACGAGGATACACCCCCTCCAGGGTTTACAGCCGAGTGGGAACCCTGCACGCCGCCGTAAATTGTGTGTTGCTAGTGCAAAGTATCCAGGACATGCATGCCTTTGTTTTTGCATAGCTAGTGCCGAGAGCGTAGCTATGATGTATAGTTCTCTTTCCTTTCGTTAGTATTGTAAAACTTCCGCTGTGTTTTTAAATAAAAACTTGGTATTGTCATTTGTTCTCGTTCTTTTCTTGTATACTGTTGGCTGTCGCATCGCATGACACCACCCAATGAGATCCTTGGAGGTCGGGATTCCGGTCCCCACAAATTTTCAATTTAAACAAGTCATGATCTCACAAACTTAACTATTCAAAACCTGAAAGCATGACACTTGTTGCTGCATTTTATTATTTTTCAAAGAACAAATTTAGATCATATGATATTTGCAAGAGATTATATGCGCACCTGCCTTATTCTAACCAACCAAGCCAAGCATATGTCCTATGACAATCAGAAGCTTAAGGACATGGTTTTAGTCATACACAACTTCTTCCAAGTTCATATCTAAGTGCAATGATAAGCCATCTCGAAAGAAGAAGTGCGATGCATGCATATTCTCTTGATCTTTTCTCAAATTATATTTGTTCATAAAAACTCAATATGTGAGTGGATTACTTGATTAATTCCTTATGATTAAAAGCACCTGTGAGCATGCAACTAGTTCAAAACAGCAAGAAAGTTCGACCATGACCAGATTTAGTGTAAGTAATTATTCCAATTACTAGACATGGAAAAAAATTACAAAATGTATAACACGAGTAATGTAGTAAGAACTTTTAGCACGTAAAAGGAATCACAAAGTCATATATGTATGAAATACTATGCTCATATTATTTTAGTTTCAGATTCACACATAGAATTCTCAAGTTTCAAAACTCCCCCTCAATGTAATCCATGAGGATGCATAACCCTTATTTCACTACGAATAAAACAAAAACGAGTGAAATCCAAATGTTTTGTAAAAATGTCAGCCAATTGTTGTTCGGTATCTACATGGTGAAGCACAATGTTTCCCTTTTCAACATTATCACGGAGAAAGTGATAGTTCTTAGTTCTAGAATATTGCACGGGGTTTTTAGCAATGCAAATGGCACTAGTTTTATCACAAAACATTGGAACACTATCTAGGTCAATCACATAGTCCTTAAGTGTTTGCACAATCCAAATAATTTGTGAGCAAACACTAGCAGCGGCTACATATTCAGATTCAGCTGTGGATTGTGCAACTGAGTTTTGTTTCCTAGAGGACCAAGCAACAAGTGAATTACCAAGAAAATGACAAGAACCCGAAGTACTTTTCCTATCAATCCTACAACCCCCAAAATCAGCATCAGAAAAAGCTTTCAATGTAACGGGTAAGGAAGAAGGAAGAAAAATGCCAAATTATTGAGTTCCATGTAAATACCCGAGAATCCTTTTGAGGGCTTGACGATGTAAAGCATGTGGGGAGGCTTGAAACCGTGCACAAAGACATACGCTGAATTGTATGTCCGGTCTTGATGCTGTGAGGTACAAAAGTGATCCGATCATGCTTCTATATTCTTTTTGATCCATGGATTGACCATCTTCATGAAGTTCAAGTGTTGTTTCTGTTTCCATTGGTGTCCGAAGAGGTTTGCTTTGGTCCATGTTGAAGCGCCTTAGAAGGTCTTTTGTATATTTTGTTTGATGCACAAAGGTACCCTCCTTGGTTTTCTTGATTTGCAGCCCCAAAAAGTACGTGAGTTCTCTCATCATACTCATCTCAAATTCTGAACTCATCATAGCCGAAAACATGGACACAAGATCATGAGAAGCACAACCAAAGATAATATCATCCACATGCACATGAACGAATAATGAGTCATTGCCATGCTTATGCACAAAAAGAGTTTTATCAACCCTGCCCATGGTAAACCCCTTTTGAAGTAAGAATGTTTTTAACCTATCATACCATGCTCTAGGGGCTTGTTTTAGACCGTACAAGGCTTTGGACAGTTTGTAAACATGATTAGGAAAATATGGATTCTCAAAACCCGATGGTTGTTTGACATAAACCTCCTCATCTATGTAGCCATTAAGAAAAGCACTTTTAACATCCATTTGATATAGCTTAAAACCTTTAGATGCAGCAAAAGCTAAAAAAAATTCTTATGGCTTCTAATCTAGCAACAGGAGCAAAAGTTTCATCAAAATCTAGACGTTCAACTTGAGTGAAACCTTGAGCAACCAACCTAGCCTTATTCCTAACCACAACCCCATCCTACCTTTGTTTATTTTTAAACACCCATTAGTTCCAATTAAAGTGTGACCTTGAGGTGGAGGTACAAGTTTCTAAACATTATTTCTTTCAAAATTTTCTAACTCTCCTTGCATGGCAATAATCCACGATTCATTAGTGAGTACGTGTGATATAGATTTGGGTTCAAAAGAAGCAACAAAAGCAGAATGAGCTTGAGAGTTTGGATCGCAAAACCTGGACCGTGTGACTCGTTCGTGCAAGCTTCCAATAATTTGTTGTGGAGGATGACTTTTGAGAAGCCGGAAGGGATTGGACACTTCACAAGCTTCTTCTTCTTCATGTTCATCACAAATCGATGAGCTTGTGACTTGAGGAGGATCTGGACAAGCAATGGTGGTCGTCGGTGCTAGCTGTGAATCAAAATCAGGAGCTAGAACAATGGCATTAGCTGCTGAATTTTCGGGCAGCAGCTCCACCTCTTCCTCATCTTCAACGAAAATGGTCTACCCCTACGGGTATGGATCTGGAGCTGCCATGTTTGAGCTAGTACCTGGGCTAGCTTCATCAAAAGACACCTCACGAGTCTCCACAATTTTTTTAGTGTCAAGTAAAAGCACACAGTAGCCTCTAGTATGAGATGGATAACTAAGAAACATGCCATCAACGGATCTAGGTTCAAATTTATCAAGATTACAATGTTTCTTAACAAAGCATTTGCAACCAAATACCCGAAAGTGTGTAACACTAGGCCTATGTCCAAACTGGATCACATATGGTGTTTTACCTAGCTTAGCGCGCAAGAAAACACGATTTGAGACATAACAAACAGTTGCAATCGCGTCAGCCCAAAATTTCCTAGGAGTTTGATATTCATCAAGCATAGTCCTAGCCATCTCAACTAAGGTTCTGTTCTTTCTTTCTACAACACAGTTTTGTTGAGGTACATATGGTGAAGAAAATTGATGATCTATTCCATTTTCAGCACAAAAGTGATCAAAATATTTATTTTTAAATTCGGTTCCATTATCACTTCTAATTGCTTTTAAAGATCTTGGGTGATCAATTGATAATCTAAGAAATAAAGTTCTAAAGTGACTAAAAGCTTCATTCTTAGATGCCATAAAGTAAACTCAAGATTATCTAGAATAATCATCAACAATCACAAGAACATACCATTTACCTCCGAAGGATTGAACGCGTGAACACCAAAGGTTAGCTGGATTATTGCAGCCATTGAAGATTCTAGAATTGAAGTGGGAGGAAATCGGGATGGACTTTATAGTTGGTTTACCGTGTACCCAGTCCGTTTATGACTCCATATAGGTAATCGTGGATCAATTAACTAAGTTAGCTCACTTTATTCTTGTCAAGACCACATGTACCGCCGCGAAGCTGGCAGAGTTATATATTTAGCGCATTGTGTGACGATATGGAGTCGCGAAGAATATAGCCTTGGATAGAGGTTCTCAATTTACCTTCAGGTTTTGGCAGAAGTTGCATGAATCATTGGGAACAAGGTTAAATTTCAGCTCGGCATATCACCCTCAAACGGATGGACAAACTGAGAGGACCAATCAGATTCTAGAGGATATGTTAAGAGCTTATGCTTTGAAGCATGGAAGAAGTTTGGACAAGAGCTTGCCGTATGCGAAATTCTCATATAACAATAGTTACCAAGCAAGCTTGAAAATGTCACCCTATGAAGCACTCTATGGAAGGAAGTGTAGGACACCTTTGTTCTAGAATGAGACAGGAGAAAATCAAGTATTTGGACCTGATATGTTGCAAGAAGCTGAAAAACAAGTCCAGATTATTCATGAAAACTTGAGGGCTGCTCAATCAAGGCAAAAATGATATGCGGACAATAGGAGAAGGAAACTAGCCTTTGAAGTGGGAGACTTTGTTTACCTCAGGTGTCACCAATGAGAGGTCATAAGAGGTTTAACATAAGAGGCAAACTAGCACCTCGATACATTGGGCCATTTAGGAGTTTGGACAAAAGAGGAGAAGTAGCATATAAGATGGAGACACCAGCTCACTTATCATATGTTCATGATGTCTTTCATGTTTCTTAGCTCAAGAAGTGCTTGAGAGTGCCAGAAGAAGAAGTGCCAATGGAAGAATTGGAACTAGAGGCAGATTTGACTTATGCCGAGCAACGGTCAAAATCTTGGAAACCAATAGAGGGTCACAAGAAAAAATATTATTAAATGGTGTAAAGTTCAATGGAAGCATCACACAGAATCAGAGACAACTTGGGAGCTGGAGGATGATCTCAAGACGGAATTTCCCTATCTTTTCTATTTCGCGTCGAATCTCGAGGGCGAGATTCATTTTAAGGGGGGTAGTTTTGTAACACCCTTATTTTCATGCATCATGCATTGCATAATTTCATATACATATTTATAATTAATCCACATAAAAAGGAACAAGTTTAAAATGAATTAGAAGCAAAACAACACTTAGAAGTCTGTAGGAGTACGGACTTGTCCGGTTTGTACCCTGGACTAGTCAGGTTTCCCTCTCTGTTCCGCTCTGGACTTGTCCGTCTTAGCTGCGGACTAGTCTGATTGAGCCTCTGTTCCATTCTGGACTTGTCCGTGATTGAGTGCGGACTAGTCCGATATTTGGTCCGGTTTTCGAATAAGTTGTCAAATCTCCGGACTTGTCTGATCTATGCCGGACTTGTCCGTTTACCTCTCTGCACAAAACTGGACTTGTATGGACGGACTTATCCGTTTTCGTCTCTGTCTAACATCGTACTATTCCGGTCCGCTAGCGGACTTGTCTGGTGTGCCCGACTCAGATTCAATCTTTTCCTCCACAACGTGTTTTTGGGTATTTACCTTAATTGGGCCCAAGGACGTCGTGCTTAACCCCTGTGGAGCCCATGTGGGACCCTTACACGGCCTCCACCCACCCCAAACTCGAAATCCATGAAACCCTAGCCCTCCACCTTTATATAAACATCCCCACCTTGTGACTTTACATCCTTTTACCTCAATTGAAAGACCACAAACCCTAGTTCGTGGAGAGTCACCCTCAAGGAGGGAGAAGGAGGTCCTGAGCAAGAACAAGAAGAGGAGGAAACGAAAGAGGATCAAGTGATCAAGATCTCCATTGAGTTTTTGTTCTTCATCGTGATTTCACCTTCAACTCTTCATCATCAACCTTAGATCGTCAAGAATCAAGTTTCATCTTCAATTCTTGATCCTTGGAGTTCTAAACACGTGGTATACACTATACTTTCTTTCTTCCACGTGAATTCAATCCCAATTCTCCAAATTCTCTTAGATCAAGAAAACCCTAATTTAATGTCTGTCCAGGGCGGACTAGTCCAGCCGCTGAAACCAGACTTGTTCGGCCTCTGAATCTGAATGGTGCTGAATTAATTCCAAATTGACTCGAATCAATCCCACATTTTTCCAAACTAGTTAAAAACTCTTAGAACCAGTTAGTGAACATTAATAGCAACTCATTAACAATTTTTACTTCATAATTGCATTAATCATGCATGCCATGACATATTGAGTCATATATGTGCACTTATTGATTGTAATTCTTGTCTTGTATGTTTATTGCGCGGTTTCGATGGATTTACACTAGAGAGTGCTGCGGAGGACCTCCAGCACTAGGAGTTTGAAGACCATGACCCAAACCAATCCCAAGAGCAAGGAAAGTGTCCTTGAACATATTGATCCTGTTTCGACAAGAAATGTTTTGTTTTCAAAACAGCATGCTTGTGTCAATTTGATGGGAATTCCTATGATAGGAATTTTACTAGCTTTGTTTAATCACCCTTGTCACCCAAAATACTTGGTAGAGAGTCGGGAAGGGCTTTTTACCTTTTTGCTTCGCTTAATTAACTGAGATAGGAAAAACAACTAGACCATTTAATTATGCATTAATGATATTATGGTTAATATGAACTGGTTAATATGATATGGTAATGGGTGATCTAAGCAAGCATGGTATGTGGATGGGTTGGATGTTATTGTGATTGCTTGCTTTAGATCTAAGGACCGGTTCATGCAATAATATGCCAGGACAACAGTGCCACCACGAGGTCAAGTATGGGTGCGCCATAACTGATTAATTACGGTATTGCTAGCTTTGCATGGATCATTTGGCGCACCGGGGAAGGGGAGCCGGATTGGGTTTGGATTTGAGGCGGGACTCACTGGGATCCGAATGGCACAAGAGGGGACCCTTGGTTAAAGATGTGCTCAGTTGGAGACATCACCATTGTTGAAACCTCAGTGGGTCCGTACATGCTAGTAGTCCTTTTGTAAAGGCTATTTTGTGATCTATTGGTCATACACCTATGGTAGTGTTTTGGCATAATGGAGGTTTTTCTTTAGTAGCCGACAGGTGATGAAATCACAAACACGTGGGTAATGTGGTACAAACTTTGCAGAGTATTAAAACTATCATGACAGTCGTGCTTCCGGTTAAGAGCACCTGGATGACCCACATGATTAGAGGGAACTTGGGATTAGGGATGGTTATGGTTTGTAATATGGTTATGATTGGTTATGGATTGAATTATGGTATTGGAAATGGTTAATGGTAATGAGAAATCTGGTATATGGATGATGGTAATAGAATATGGACTGGTATTATGATAACTACATGGCTTATGATGGGTTTACTTCACATACATACAATATATTGCTTTTCAAATGTTTTAATGTACCTTTCAGCACTTAGCCGTTATTATATTCCTCATTTGTATCAGCTACATGTCATACTTTTCAAAGTTGCTGAGTATGACTGTTGACGGCTATAATATACCAATTTCAGCCGTCAATATAACTCAATTATGTGAAGGATTAATCATTTCTTGCACACATCACCTTTCTACTTGACCTATTTCCACTTATACATGGAGAAATATGTGTATGCAGATATTTATACAGGAATTGAGGAAAAGTATGGGGAGCAATCCTATAAAATATCATCCCATCCAATCAGGCGACGACACGTAGCACCACATGGATCAAATGGCCCACAAGCAGAAGTATCCGAGGCCATCCAACGGTGTAGCACCAATATCAGTCAATGGGACCCACCAGGTAGCCACCTGGAGGAAGTACGGGCTGTTTGGATCCCCGACCAGGTCGGCTGAACCAGGGGGTCAGCCGACCTGGTCCTGGCGCCAAACGCGGTCAACTTCCACGTGTTGGCTCCCCCCGGCTCCCTGGAGTCAATGACGACTGATTCGCGCGCTTTTGGTGGCAGGAACCGACCTCAACACTAGTATAAATAGGACCCCATACCCCTCACTTCAACACACACCACTTGGGCATCATTCTATTGTATACACTATCTTCCATAGTCCTTAGAGGAGTTAGGATGTAGAGAGGAGAGCCTCTAGTCCCATGTCCAAATTGGGAAAGGAGTAGAAGGAGTCTCTCTTCCCAATTCCACATTGGGAAAGGTATGTCTCATGTATTCCTTCTTGTATTTGTGACTTTGTGCTCAATAAAGATATTATCTTTAGTATTCTTTTATACGTATACTTGGACAAAAGCGTTTCTTGTTTGATTGTGGAGTCCATGTAAGTGGAAGGTATAGTCTTTATGATTGTACTCTCATGATCACATCTTATGGTCATAAACACTATAGACCCCCACTATATTCTATGTAGTTATGATATGGTTATGTTAATATGAATAGCTATGCTATGCAATCAACATTGGTTCAACGATGATTTAGTTCATTTCCTTAGGATGGCTTGTGCTGCAGCTCTTAAGGTATTTGCTTAGTATGCTAGCATGGTGCTAGGGTATTTAAGTAGCGTTGGATGACTCGTAGACCCACGGATTGAAGAGGTAGGCAGTAGGTGGTGATAGCCCTATCTGTCCTTTGTAATCCTCCACGTTCGGCTATGCCACAGGCTCTTGGCAGGAGTCACCCTAGTATTGCTAGGGGTAAGCCCGTGCCTGATGTGTTGAATAGCATTGCATAGGAATTCATCATTTACATGACCATTAGTATCTACCTTAGGCTATGTATATGTATTAGGAGCATTGTAGGAGCAACTCTCTAACTCTTAATCCAATCTCCCTCTAGGACCCATTTACCCTTTAGAATAGATTGCCTAGGTGTGTGTCACACTACCCTATTATCAACTTACCCCCTATTTGGATAATTGATTAGTATCCCATAACTTGACCATAAGAGTAGTATATACTTTACTCCATTGCCTTCCTTTGGGATAAATACAATACCCTTGGAATACTCATGGGTGAAATGCTACAACAGTATCTTCCGTGCGCTTGCGGATCTCATCTCTTTACCGGAGATGATCTGTGGTGTTAAGAAATACCAACAAGCATTTCTGGCGCCATTGCCGGGGATGATTTGATAGTATATCTTAGGAGCTGTCAACAAGCATTTCTGGCGCCGTTGTCGGGGAAGGCAAAGGAAGTGAAGGATAGCTATCACTTGTGATTAAGCTATAGGTACTAATAGTTATTAGACAGGATTACCCGTGTTTGTTTTCTCCTTTGTGTGAAAACAGGGTAGTGTTGGCCAACCCATTGTATGGGATGGCCAACGAGGACACAATTGCTAAACTGCAAGATGATTCAAGGCGTACCTCAACAAATGTCTGCTAGGCAACAACATTGCATTTTGCGGGAGAATTTCAGCTTTCAGTAGGAGCCAAAGTCATCCATACCCAAGCTTGGGGAAGGCTCCAAGAAGTTCTTTTTGGTTTGCCTCAACCATGGGGTGGATAATTGGCTCTTCATCCAACACTCGTGTCATGGGTTGGCTCCACCAATCCATGACCACATTCATGTTGGAGCTGAAGGAGTCCTATTCTCATTCATCATGGATGGGAAGAATGTATCCACTCAAGGGGTGGATTGAAGAATGCTCGAGTTCCCATAGCTTGTCATGCACACCACTTGACAAGGTGGATATGCTAGTTATGGAACTACACCTCCCATTGGAGTGTCATGAATATCCAAGTCATTGGAGATTTTTTTGTATAATCCAAGTCATGGATATTCACATGATTTGTGAAAATCCATGTCATCATGGGACGCGTGGGAATTATTTCTCTAAGACCCTGAGGACCTTTTTCAAACAACAACTCCAATGGCTACCATTCACAAGGAGGTCAAGGGTGGAATTAACATCACCCATTATTCAAGGAGGCTATGTCTTTCCAAGGGATTTATGTTCAGCTAGCCTACCTTGAAGTATCTTGGCCAAGCAGAAATCAAGACAACATTCACATGAAGATCTTGGCCAAGTACAAGATCTTAAGGAGCATTCAAAGTCCATGATATCCCACATCACTTGTTGGGATTCCCACACTTCGACCAAACCCATTCAACCAAGGGAAAGTGACATTGTGGATGAAGCATTTCTTGTTTTATTGTGGAGTCCACATGTCATCATGCCCAAGTAAGCCTTTGATCTATGATCAAGGTATGGGTTGATTCAATGGAATATCAATATGGTCAGAGTGGCACCCCTAAGAAGGACAAAGCCTCACCATGCTCATAAAGGAATACATTCAAGAGGGAGAACCCGTCGCTACAACAACATGTCTATATCAATACAATGGGGAGAGGCTAGGGCCACCATGTGGCCCACATGTCTGAATGACAGCCAAATGAGTTTGGCATGTCAAAACAGAAGAAATCGTCCACATCTTCAACTCCGGGATTGGACAACAAATCATCGTGCTGATCAGAACAGGGGTAAGTCTTACTCATCGGACTTCAAAAATTCGGTGAGCCCTCACCAATAGGTTAATTGGTAGTTATCTCATATTTGTTTTCCAAATTGCATCAACCCTTGCATTTGCATGTTTGAAATTCCACACTTGCATGTTGGAAAGTAAAATTTCCAACCATCATAAAACTAAAAATTTGAATTAGGGGGGAAATTTAATTGGATATGAACTATGTGCATGACCACTTGAATTTATCTTCCTAGTTCAAACCAAAAAGATTTGCTTTGACCCTCATTGCATTTACATGTTATTTCAAGCTGGGCAAGACAATTTGAAAATTGGGTTCAATTTGCTTTTGGCTAACGTAACCCGTTTCGAGTTGTTTTGTGTGTTCTTGATTAAAGTGCAGCTAGGTCAAAATTGTTAAGAGGTGATATGGCAAGAAAGTGGAAGGTTTCATCAAGCTCAAGTCACCATTGGGAGGATTTGAGAACACTTCTCTCCTTCAAACTCATTTTGAGTTTGAGGAAGATAAATGTTCAAGATGATGACCCAATGGATTTGCCAGAACCAAATCCATTGCCAAATCCAATCTCAACTTGGCATTTGACATCAACCATCAAGCCTACGCCAAAAATCAAGGTTGTGAGTTTCTCACACAAAGACCTTCGTCACCAACTGCTCTTCAAATGAGGTATGAGTTTATAATTTTTCATTGTTTGGTTTTCCATAGAATTGAATGTATTTGCTTGCATTTGTGAGGAAGGTTGACACCTCCTCATCATTTAATTCTCATGCATCCTCACAAGAGTAAGTGTGGGTATTGACTTTTGGATCTCCAAAAGGAAATCCCACCTTACTCGGAAAAATCTAAAAAAAGTACCTAGAATCCTTTAAGCATTGTTTTGTAGACTTAGTCATTTTTGTCTAGGTTTATAAAATAAAACTTTTGGGCATGACTTAATTGGTGAATTGGCATATAGAAACTTGGGCATAGTGACAACCATAATTTTTAATTGAGCTTCATGCATAGATGGTGTCACTAGATTTCAAACTCCTTGGAATAAGTGATATCCTTGCTCTAGAATTGAATTGCATTTTTTGGAGGAGTCACTAAATTTTAAATTCCTAGTGAAGTTCAGGAGGATAAAATTGGGAATCTTGTTTGTAGAGACTTCAATGAAATATCAATATGGTCAGAGTGGCACCCCTAAGAAGGACAAAGCCTCACCATGCTCATAAAGGAATACATTCAAGAGAGAGAACCTGTCGCTACAACAACATATCTATATCAATACAACGGGGAGAGGCTAGGGCCACCATGTGGCCCACATGTCCGAATGACAGCCAAATGAGTTTGGCATGTCAAAATAGAAGAAATTGTCCACATCTTCAACTCCGGGATTGGACAACAAATCATCGTGCTGAACAGAACAGAGGTAAGTCCTACTCATCAGACTTAAAAAATTCAGTGAGTCCTCGCCAATAGGTTAATTGGTAGTTATCTCATATTTTTTTTCCAAATTGCATCAACCCTTGCATTTGCATGTTTGAAATTCCACACTTGCATGTTGGAAAGTAAAATTTCCAACCATCATAAAACTAAAATTTTAATTAGGGGAGAAATTTAATTAGATATGAACTACGTGCATGACCACTTGAATTTATCTTCCTAGTTCAAACCAAAAAGATTTGCTTTGACCCTCATTGCATTTACAAGTTATTTCAAGCTGGGCAAGATAATTTGAAAATTAAGTTTAATTTGCTTTTGGCTAACGGAACCCGTTTTCGAGTTGTTTTGTGTGTTCTTGATTAAAGTGCAGCTAGGTCAAAATTGTGAAGAGGTGGTACGGCAAGAAAGTGGAAGGTTTCATCAAGCTCAAGTCACCATTGGGAGGATTTGAGAACACTTCTATCCTTCAAACTCATTTTGAGTTTGAGGAACAGAAATGTTCAAGATGATGACCCAATGGAGGAGCCAGAACCAAATCCATTGCCAAATCCAATCTCAACTTGGCATTTGATATCAACCATCAAGCCTACGCCAAAAATCAAGGTTGTGAGTTTCTCACACAAAGACCTTCGTCACCAACTGCTCTTCAAATGAGGCATGAGTTTAGAATTTTTTATTGTTTGGTTTGCCATAGAATTGAATGTATATGCTTGCATTTGTAAGTTAGGTTGACACTTCCTCATCATTTAATTCTCATGCATTCTCACAAGAGTAAGTGTGGGTATTGACTTTTGGATCTCCAAAAGGAAATCCCACCTTACTTGGAAAATCTAAAACAAGTACCTAGAATCCTTTAAGCATTGTTTTGTAGACTTAGTCATTTTTGTCTAGGTTTAGAAAATAAAACTTTTGGGCATGACTTAATTGGTGAATTGGCATATAGAAACTTGGGCATAGTGAAAACCATAATTTTTAATTGAGCTTCATGCATAGATGGTGTCACTAGATTTCAAACTCCTTGGAATAAGTGATATCCTTGCTCTAAAATTGAATTGCATTTTTTGGAGGAGTCACTAAATTTTAAATTCCTAGTGAAGTTCACGAGAATAAAATTGAGAATCTTGTTTGTCATGGTCTAAATAATAAAATTTGCTTTTGAAAGCTAAGATGGTTAGAAACTTTAAAAGATGTAGGGATCCATATAGTATATTTCTATCACATGCATTGCTATGAGTAGGAGCTTTAGAAAATATGCAACATGAATTATCCATTAAGCTCCACTCTTATCAATGAATAACACATTGATCATGGATACACTTGACATTGAAACCAATGCATCTTTGATTTTGTTCTTTCCCGTATGTACAAATGAAAGTTCGGTTACCTAACCCAAACGTTCATTTGTACAAGTATCAGGAGCTAACCATCGCTCTCTATTCAAGAGAGAAAGTTTGCAAGTGTAATATTACTATGCAGGCATTCAAGAAGCTGATTGTGGGGAACCCTAGAGGATCCCATTTCAACATCTCTTGGCCAAGGAGTAAAAGAGGATGGTTACTACCTATCGGAAATTACGCCCGAAGGTCAATCATAACTATACAAGGCTAAAGATTTGAAATGGGAACCCTCCATGAGCAACCAATGGGCTGCCACGAATGGATGAGAGCATTATGCTCTCAACTATTGTAAGCACTCATTCAAGATCAAGGGATTTGCCACCATCATTGGGTGCAAGTTGTTCCTGTGTGGCTAGAAGCCAAGGAATGACAAAACACACCCAACACATGGAGACCCTGATGTGCGGACGATCAACATTGAAAACACTCTACTCAACCACACTCATGGTGTCCATGGGAGGCAACACAACAAACAACACTCAACCCTCCATTGTCAAAGCCACAACAAGGATAGGCCAACTCATGGCCTACCTCCGTCGTTAGGGGTTCAACCCCTATCATGGACCTTGATCAAGAATAAGCTTTGGGGAGGACCCCCACTTGAGGTAACTTGTATCACACCCACAGCATTTTTATTTCAAATCATCCATTGCATATTTACTTTCCATTCATCCACCATCCATCATGCATCTAAAGAAACATAAAAATAGGAACCTAGATTTGCTTTGCTTATAAAATAAAGATGTGCGGTAAGAATGATTCACATAGATGAAATGATCAATAGTTGCTCTGCTTTATTTTTCCTAAGTCCCTAGTTTACAACTTGATACTCTCCGAGTATTGCTTAAATTGGCTAAAATTAACTTTGCCTTGATTTAGAAATTGTGGGTAGCAAAAGCTTAATCTACTTCTAGGTTGTTGGGAGATTTGAATTAGTAATAGGGCTGCTATTCCTATTTTGAAAGTGAAACTTGGATTTTCGGAGAAATTCTATCAAGATTTAAGTTTCCATCATTTGATTGGAAATACCTACCAAAGCCATATGATATTCATACATAGACAACACCTTATGCATATGCTATTTGTTTTCACATTGAGCCTAGTCAAACTAGTATAGACCTATGTGAGAAATCATTCAATTCTTTTTGAATTCAAGACTTCACTTGCACATGCTATACTTATACATTGGAAGGAAGCAATATTCCATCATATCCACCATTCCACAATAAAAGGAGAAACTCCATGCTATTCATAGTTAGCACTCTCTTCAAGTTATTTCATAAAAAGGAGTAGAAAACATGGCTACAAGAAAAAGAAAAAGAAAATGCATGCTTATATCATAAGCATGAGAAAAAAAGAAGAAATAATATGCTTACTCCATAAGCATAAAAAATGCGTAGCCATGTTTCATCCTTGCAATAAAGAGAGTTCACATCAAAAGGAGTCCTCTCAATGTTTCCACATCCACCTCCATTCCATCACACATGCACAAGTCTTGATTCAAAAGTTTGAATTGATTTCTCCTAAGGCTTGCTCTTTTGACTTAGTAATATTATGTGTTGCAAATATGCCTACTTACTTTCCCTACCAAGCTCAACGTACAAGCCATATTCAAAGAGTAGGAATAGTATAGGCATAATACCTTGGTGAGGACACATTTCCACTATACACAAAGGAGTGATTGAGAGAATCAACTGAGGTACTTATAATCTAATTTGAATCTCTCCGGAATTTAGGTGGAACTTGATATCTATGCTATGCTTGCTCCATTTGTTGTTCTATCTTTCAATTACCCATGAATAGGAGAAGGCATAACTCCCACAATGACTTAAGAAGGGTGAAGTACCATAGCTAGTTTTTGCACACACCACCTTTCTACTTGACCTATTTCCACTTGTACTTGGAGAAATATGTGTATGCGTAAATTTATACAGGAATTGAGGAAAAGTATGGGGAGCAATCCTATAAAATATCATCCCATCCAATCAGGCGACGACACGAGGCACCACATGGATCAAATGGCCCACAAACAGAAGTATCCGAGGCCATCCAACGATGTAGCACCAATATCAGTCAATGGGACCCACTGGGCAGCCACCTGGAGGAAGTACGGGCCATTTGGAGCCCTGACCAGGTCGGCCGAACCAGGGGGTCGGCCGACCTGGTCCTAGCACCAAACACGATCAACTTCCACGTGTTGGCTCCTCCTGGCTCCCTAGAGTCAATGACGACTGATTCGCGCACTTTTGGTGGCGGGAACCAACCTCAACACTAGTATAAATAGGGCCCCAATACCCCTCACTTCAACACACACCACTTGGGCATCATTCTATTGTATACACTATTTTCCATAGTCCTTAGAGGAGTTAGGATGTAGAGAGGAGAGCCTCTAGTCCCAAGTCCAAATTGGGAAAGGAGTAGAAGGAGTCTCTCTTCCCAATTCCACATTGGGAAAGGTATGTCTCATGTATTCCTTCTTGTATTTGTGACTTTGTGCTCAATAAAGATATTATCTTTATTATTCTTTTATACGTATACTTGGACAAAGCATTTCTTGTTTGATTGTGGAGTCCATGTAAGTGGAAGGTATAGTCTTTATGATTGTACTCTCATGATCACATCTTATGGTCATAAACACTATAGACCCCCACTATAGTCTATGTAGTTATGATATGATTATGTTAATATGAATAACTATGCTATGCAATCAACATTGGTTCAACGATGATTTAGTTCATTGCCTTAGGATGGCTTGTGTTGCAGCTCTCAAGGTATTTGCTTAGTATGCTAGCATGGTGCTAGGGTATTTAAGTAGCGTTGGATGTCTCGTAGACCCACGAATTGAAGAGGTAGGTAGTAGGTGGTGACAGCCCTATCTGTCCTTTGTAATCCTCCACGTTCGACAATGCCACAGGCTCTCGGCGGGAGTCGCCCTAGTATTGCTAGGGGTAAGCCCGTGCCCGATGTGTTGAATAGCATTGCATATGAATTGACCATTGACATGACCATTAGTATCTACCTTAGGCTATGTATATGTATTAGGAGCATTGTAGGAGCAACTCTTTAACTCTTAATCTAATCTCCCTCTAGGACCCATTTACCCTTTAGAATAGATTGCCTAGGTGTGTGTCACACTACCCTATTATCAACTTACCCCCTGTCCGGATAATTGATTAGTATCCCATAACTTGACCATAAGAGTAGTATATACTTTACACCATTTCCTTCCTTTGGGATAAATACGATACCCTTGAGAATACTCATGGGTGAAATGCTACAACGGTATCTTTCGTGCGCTTGCGGATCTCATCTCTTTACCGGAGATGATCTGTGGTGTTAAGAAATACCAACAAGCATTTCTGGCGCCATTGCTGAAGATGATTTGTTAGTATATCTTAGGAGCCATCAACAATGACATGTACTCACCCTTGCGCCAACCAACAGTTGCAGGTCAGGATTGGGAGTATAACATTGATAATGCGGTGTTCTAGGCCGTGTCTGCCGTCAGCTTGTCTGTGGTGTTGTTTGGAGTTGCGCCATATACCCTTATTGCTTGGCTGCATAGTTGCTTATTTAGTTATTTCTGCTGCTTTAGTTCAAACTTGTCATTAATATTCATTAGAGCTTGTATTCGAGGATATTATAAACTCTGTAATAAAAGTGCTTAATTAATATTGTTTTGTGGTAATTTTTTTGTGTATCCTTTTGTGAATGCACTCGTGTATGTGTGTTGAACGTCCTGGGCACACATATGCGTTCACTTGGTTCATTTTTGGAACCGGGTGTCACAGGTTTATATCTGTTTATCGTTTGTGAATCACTTGTGTATGTGTGTTAAACATCCTGGGCACACATATGCATTATGCTTGGTCCATTTTCGGAACCAGGTGTCACATGTTGGTATCAGAGCGAGGTTTGACCGTAGGACGCATGCCTAGGTAGAATGGACACCACAAACCACATTGGACTTCTTTCCTATTCAAAATTAGCCAATTTTGCACTATTTTGCCTTCCACTAGCTATATAAAGTGGGGAAAAACTGCATTTTTGCTGCTGCTGCAATTTTTGCCGTTTTGCATCTTTTTGAGCAAATGCACACCCTCTCATCTAAATTTATGGCTGCTGCAATTTCAGAACTGATATTTGTGTTTTCCTCTTTTTTTCTCAAGTTTTCTTGTAGATGGATCACACCAAAATGACAGCCCGCAAGAGAGTTCGTTTGCCACCCCTCGGAAGCAAGCTTAGGCCTCACAATGAGCCAAGGATGGAACCAGCCCAAGAGGAGGAACAAGTGAATTCTCCCATCAAGGAAGTTGAGCATGAACACTCAAACACGACGGAAGAGGATCCTAAAATGGAGGAGTCCCATGATGATGAGGAGGAAGAGGAAGACCCTGAAATGGTGGAATGCTATGATAGCAAGGAGGAGGAGGACGATACACATAAGGGGAATGAAGGTGAAGCCCAAGATGAGGAGGAACCACAATAGGAGGTACCCGAAGCCAAAGGGACCGCATCACAGCCAAGTAAAGCTAGGAAGGAGGACAAATGCATAATTTACTGCAATGCCCGAGAATTTTGTTCCGATGGCACCGATGGAGGATTTGCAGCCAAAAAATTGAAGGAGTTCCTTGATTTATGAAAGATGCACCCGGAGTACTATGTTAATAGGATTCCTTGCCATGGACGCGAAGAATGGAGGGCTCAAGTTACTGCTCTTACCAAAAATGAGGTGGTCACCCGACACTTTGCATCCACATGGAGAAGTACAAAGAAGCAAGCTATTGATGATGTTGCTTGGGATGCACTTACTAGATTAAGCCACATCTGTCGGGAGCAGATTGGAGATACTAGATTTGCGCTGCACCCGCAACGCAAGAAAGGGACAAGGGAGATCTTAAGACTACAAGATGGAACTCAATTCAGTTCTCGTGCCATTGACAGATCTCAGACAGTATTGGTGAATTTGGAAAATCACAATGCTGATGCTATGGAAGAGATTCGCTACCTCTGTAAGAGGCTATTCATCATGGAGAAGCAACAGGAAGCTCGTGCCACCGTGGAGGTCAATGGTGTTGCAACTTCTCCAACGTCTACATGGACGGCCAACTCACCCTGGCGTGCACCCATGTATGCCTCGCTGTCACCATCACCTTCGCCGACACAGGGCCAGGACAGCCACGGATCACATAATTAAGTCTAGGTCTCCTATTTAGAAGTTAGAAAAGCGTTTAGATCGTCTTAGTCATATTTAGTGTGGTGTGCTGAATTTCCTTGGTGTGTGCTTGTTCTTGTGTGCTTGGTGCGAGTTGTGAGACGTCTAGCGTTTTCTCCACATCTTCACGTAGTAAAGAATTGTGGGATCCTTGTCCACATCCTCTAATAGGGATTATTAGTATTAATAAAAGAAATTATTTAGTTACATATACCTTGATGCATATAGTTGGGGCATTTTCTCTTCAAATTCTAAATTCTTCTGTATCTACTATTCTTTCACCAACAGATGCCGAGGACACGTAACTAGCGGGATGCCAATGGTGAGGAGGAGAGCAATGAAGCACCACAGAACAACCAGGGACCTGCCCAGAGGGGCTATCAGCCATGAGCAGCTATTGGCTATGCAGAACAAGCTCATGCAGACCATGATACACACTATGGGATAGTTGCAAGCTGGCAACAACAATCAGCCCCACATGCCACCACCACCACCACCTTCGCCACACCACAACCGTTTGGGAGAGTTTATGAGGACCAGGCCGCCTACCTTTGCTCAAGCCACAAATCCAGTGGAAGCTGATGATTGGCTGAAGTTAGTTGAGAAGAAACTTGCTATAGTCCAGTGTAGTGACAGAGAGGAGGTTCTTTTTGCCTCACACCAGTTGATTGGAGCTGCTGCAAACTAGTGGGAATTCCTTTGCAATGCTCATGAAAACTTAGAGGGAATCATCTCGGCTGAATTTAATGAAAAGTTTTGTTCTCACTATGTGCCAGAGGGACTCATGATATTGAGAAGTCAAAAATTTGAAAACCTCAGGCAAGGAAGAATGAGTGTGAGTGAATACCTCAATAGATTCACTCAACTGTCTAGATATGCTCCAGAGGACATCATCACTGACAGCAGGAAGCAATATCTGTTCATGAGGGGTCTCAATAATGAAATTCAAGTCTACTTGCTCAATGCTGACTATCCAATCTTCCAGAAGCTGGTTGACAAGGACATTTTGTTTGAGAACAAGATTCGTGAGATGGAGCTAGATCACAAGAGGAAGATGCCATATCAGGGACAACCGCAAGGAATCAATGTCCGTTCTCGCTATGCACCACCTGCTGCATGCTATTACAACCCATCTTCTACTGCATAACGCCCAGCTTATCCACCACGACCGCAACAACAAATGCAGCCTCACCCGCCCATGTAAGCATCTCGCTTATGCAGCCTGCGCCACATCCAAAAATGCCTGCCTATGCTCAAAATCAGCCTCGCCCTAACTTTGTTGGCACCACTGGTGGAAAGACTTGCTATGCTTGTGATCAAACGGGACATTTTGCAAACCAATGCTCGAGATCAGGATAGGGTCAGATGAACAATGTGCCCAGGCAGAATCCAAGGCCTAGTGGAGGGGGAGCTCAAGGCAACCGTGGACCATAGAGTTTTGCTCGTGGCAAGGTGAACCATGTATCTACAGAAGAGGCTCAGCAAGCTGAACATGTTGTGATTGGTATGTTTCTCGCAAACTCCAACCCCGCGACAATATTATTTGATTCTGGAGCATCACATTCATTCATCTCATCAGAGTATGTTGCAAAGCATAGCATGGCCATATGATACTTGAAGTTTACTTTGTTCATTAAATCTCATGGAGGGGAGATGAGGAAAAATATAGTATGTCCAAAAGTAAGTATTTCCATAAGGGGGGTATAATTCATTGCCAACCTTATAGTCATAAATTCGCAAGGCTTGGACATCATACTTGGAATGGATAGGCTAAGGAAGCATAACAGGGTGATTTAGTGTGCTTTTCGGACAGTGCAATTGACAAATGAGGAAGGAGTCAGCGTAGAGTTAAAGGCAGTTTAGCCAACAATCGAGAAGGCAATGGTAAATCATGCAGAAGGAGTGACCTTGGAGGAGATTCCAGTTCTTCGTGAGTATCTAGATGTGTTTCCTGAGGAATTTCTAGGTATGCCACCTGATCGTGACATCAAGTTCGTCATTGATTTAATACCCGAAACTGCACCTATAGCAAAGAGGCCATATAGGATACCTCCTAAGGAATTAGCAGAGCTCGAGAAGCAGATTCAAGAGCTGTTACAGAAGGGTTTTATATACCCAAGCTCGTCACCATGGGGCGCCCCAGTGCTTTTCGTAGATAAGAAGGTTGGATCCCAGAGAATGTGTGTGGATTACCGGTCTCTCAACGAGGTGGCAATCATGAATAAGTACACACTGCCCCGCATTGAAGATATGTTCGACCAAATGAAGGAAGCTAGAATATTCTCTAAGATTGATCTTCGGTCGAGATATTTCCGAATGAAGATTAGACCATCAGACATACCTAAAATAGCTTTCAGAACACGGTATGGATCATATGAGTATACGGTCATGTCATTTGGATTGACTAATGCACCTGCGTACTTCATGTATCTTATGAACAAGGTTTTCATGAAGTATTGGGATAAGTTTGTGGTAGTATTCATTGATGACATCATGATCTACTCGAAGAGTGAAGAGGAGCACGATGAGCATTTAAGGCTGATGTTGCAGAAATTGCGAGAGCACCAATTGTATGCATAGTTTAACAAGTGCCAATTCTGGTTGAGGGAGATATCATTCCTAGGACATATCAGATCTGGCGGAGGAGTGTCAGTTGACCCAGGAAAGGTTAGAGACATGCTAAAGTGGGAACCACCATAGAATGTGAAGGAGATAAAGAGTTTTCTTGAAATGGCTAGATATTACCTTCGGTTCATCAAGGACTTTTCCAAAATAGCGAAACCCATGACTAAACTGTTGATGAGGGAAAAGCCTTTCAGGTGGACTCAAGCTTGTCAGGACAGTTTCAAGAAGCTAAAGAAGAGATTGACAACAGTACATGTGTTAGTATTGCCAGATGTGAGCAAGAGTTTTGACATCTATTGTGATGCTTCGAGACAAGAACTTGGTTGTGTATTGATGCAAGAAGGCAGAGTGGTAGCTTATGCCTCCAGGCAGTTGAAGAGACATGAGCATAACTATCCTATGCATGATCTCAAACTTGCAGCTGTAGTGCATGCTTTGATGATTTGGATACATTACGTTCTTGGCCATAGATGTGAGATTTATATGAATCATAAGAGTCTCAAGTACATATTCATGCAAACGGATCTAAATTTGAGACAACGAAGATGGTTGGAACTCATCAAGGATTATGATGTGGGAATTATCTATTATCCGATAAAGGCCAACGTAGTGGCTGATGCTTTGAGTCAAAAGGGAGCAAGCCACTAGCTTACCGTCAGAGAGTTGCCTATGCAAGGAGTTCGAATGGTTGAATCTTGGATTTGTGAATGAGATGGGAGCATTGGAAGTGAATCCAACCCTGGAACAAGAGATTCGAGAAGGTAAAACGAAGGACAAGGAAATCCAGGAAATCAAAGAAAGGACCCAAGAAGGGATATAATTCAAATTTGATGAGGATGATCAAGGTACTCTATGGCTTGGAAAACGGATTGTTGTACATAATGACAAGAGTCTCTGACAGATGATTTTAATGGAGGCACATGACTCGCTTTACTCCATCCATCCCGGTTGTACGAAGATGTACAAGGATCTGAAAACGTGCTACTAGTGGGATGGTATGAAAAGGGACATAGCAAAATATGTTGCACTATGTGATGTATGCCAGCGAGTCAAAGCTGAGCATCAAAGACTAGCTTGATTATTGCAACCATTAAAGGTTCCAGAATGGAAGTGGGAGGATGTTGGTTTGGATTTTATACTTGGTATGCCTTGCACTTCAGGAGGTTATATTTTAATATGGGTTATTGTGGATCGATTGACGAAATCAGCGCATTTCATTCATGTCAAGACTACTTATTGTGGAGCCAAATTAGCAGAATTGTATATGGGGAGAATAGTGTGTTTAAACGAAGTGACCAAGAAGATAGTGTCCGATAGAGGTTCTCAGTTTACTTCGAGGTTCTGGCAAAAGTTGCACGAGTCTATGGGAACTCAATTGAATTTTGGTTCTGCATATCACCCTCAAACGGATGGACAGACCGAGAGGACAAATTAGATTTTGGAAGACATGCTAAGAGCTTGTGCGCTAATGTATGGAGGAAGTTGGGAGAAAAGTCTACCATATGCTGAGCTTTCCTATAACAACAGTTATCAAGCAAGCTTGAAGATGTCACCATATGAAGCATTGTATGGGAGAAGGTGTAGGCCACCCTTGTTTTGGAATGAGGCAGGGGAGACTCAAGTATTTGGACCTGATGTGATCCAGGAAGCCAAAAAGCATGTTCAAACTGTCCAAGAGAATTTTAGAGCTGCTCAGTCAAGACAGAAGGGTTATGCGAATAATGGACGAAGAATCTTATCTTTTGAAGTGGGAGACTTTGTTTACCTCAAAGTTTCACCTATGCGAGATCATAAGAGGTTTAGCGTCAAAGGCAAGTTGGCACCTCGCTATATTGGACCATTCAATATTTTTGAAAAACGGGCAGAAATAGCCTATAAAGTGGAGATACTTGCACACCTTTCAGATGTTCACAATGTGTTTCATGTTTCTCACCTCAAGAAGTGCTTGAGGGTACGGGAAGAGCAAGTACCAATGGAAGAATTGGAGCTTGAGTAAGATTTGACATATGCCGTGCAACCTGTCATAATTTGGGACACCAAGGAGAGGTCACAAGGAACAAGGTGATTCAATGCTGCAAAGTGCAATTGAAGCATCATACATAATCGGAAGCAACTTGGGAGCGAGAGGATGATCTCAAGAAGGAATTTTCCTATCTCTTTCCTTTTGTGTTGAATCTCGAGGGCGAGATTGATTTTAAGGGGGGTAGGTTTGTAACACCCTCATTTTCATGCATAATGCATTGCATACATCCTCATACACGTTTAATATTAAGCCATGTAAAAAGGAACAAGATTAAAATAAATGTAGGCTTAATCTGGGAGTTTCAGTCTATCAGAGTGTAGACTTGTCCGGTCTGAACCTCGGACTAGTCTGGTATTCCATTTAGAAGTGCGGACTAGTCTGGTATTCCCTTTAGAAGTGCGGACTAGTCCTTTATCACAAAACACTAGTCCTATCATCCTTACTATACCAAAACAGACTAGTGCTTTATGACACCGGGCTAGTCCGGTCAGCCTTTTTGTAACACTTCACACTTGTCCAAAAACACCTAATTTAGTCCGATCCAACCAAGGACTTGTACGGTACCAACACCGTACTAGTCTGAAGTCCCTTACTATATGAGAACGGACTTGTCCGGTCCCAAATGCGGACTAGTCCGGCTACTAAACTCAACTCAGAGTCTTTTATCTCTCCATGATTTGTTTTTGGTAATTGCCTAATTTGGCCCCAAGAACTTCTTCCCAACCTCAGAGGAGCCTAAGTGGACCCCACCTTGGTCCCTACATGTCCCCACCGAATTCTACTTGGAATTCACCCCAAAACCCTTATCCTCCACCCCTATATAAACAACCCAATACCCCACACCTCCCCACCCCGATTGAAAACCCTTACTGCCACTTTCATTTTGTGTTGTCATCAAGATCAAGTCCAGAAGCAAGAAGGAAGAGAGGAACTTGAAGAAGGGCTAATCAAGATTAATCTTCACCGATTCTTTGACAATTGACATTCTCCATCCATGTTCTTCATCAACCCATCTCCATCAAGCCCTAATCACCAAGATTCAAAGTCTCACACCGAAACCTTGATATTTGGATCTCTAAACACATTGTATACCTTTACATTCAAGTTTTCATGCGAATTCAACCCCAATTCTCGCAGATCATGAAAACCCTAAAATCCAGTTTTGTCCAGGGCGGACTAGTCCGGCCCCTGAAAACAGACTAGTTCGGTTTCTGAATCTTGAATGTGCTGAATTAATTCCAAATCAACTCAAATCAATTCCAAACTTTTTAGAAACTATTGTAACTAGTTAGTAAACATTAATAGCAACTCATTAACAAGTTTTACCTCACAATTACATTAATCATGCATATCATGGCATATTGAGTACTATATGAGCATTATTTGATTGAATTATATGTTTTGCATGTTTGTCGCTCGGAGTAGAAGGAGTTGCCGTAGAGAGTTCTTTCGAGGACTTGCAGAACCAGAGTTTTGAAGCCTTCGACCCAAATCAAGCTCAGGAGCAAGGCAAGTGCCCTTGACCATATTGATCCTGTTTAAAAGATTTTGTTTGCAAAATTGCATGCTTGTGTCGAAATTGATGGGAAAACCCAATTGTAGGAGTTTACTAGTTTTGTATGACCACCCTTGTCGCTTGAACACAATGTAGAGAATTAGGAAGTGTATTTTGCACTTTTTGCTTCGCAATGCCTAATTGGGTTTGGGAAACAATCAAATGGCTTAATTGGGAATTATTGAACATGTGAATGATGAGAATTGGTAATAATGACCCTTTAGCAATATGGTGCCTAGGGATCTAAGCAAGATGGTTATGTGGTCAGTGGTTTTGCTTGCTTTAGATATAAGGACCAGTTCATGGAGGGACCATCCAAGATTTACAGTGCCACCACAGGGCCAAGTATGGGTGTGGCTTAACTGATTAATTAGTGAATTGTCAGTACTGTTTGGACCATTAAGAATGCTCGGGGAAGGGGTAGTCAGATTGGATTTGGTAGATATTGGTGGGACTACCCTAGGATCCAAATTGCTCAAGAGGGGGCCTTGGTTGGATGTGCTTAGTTGGAGACATCACCACCCGTGAAACCTCAGTGGGGTCTAAATAGGCTAGTAATCACTTTGTAAAGGCTATTTTGTGATATCTCGGCCACACACCTATGTAAGTGTGAGACGACATAATTGATATTCCATAGTCATCGAAAGGTGATGAAATCACGAACTTGTGAGTAAAGTGGTACAACCTCTGCAGAGTGTCTAAAACTATCTGGATAACCGTGCTCCCGGTTATGAGCAATCTGGACCCTCACATGATTAGAATATGGACATTAATATGGTTTAATTGCTGAAATTGAATTGGCAATTGGTGTGGTTATTTAAATGGCATTGGTATACGGAATTGGTGAAATTGAGATAAATGAGCAGTTATGAGTTGAATATGGAATATTATTGCTGTAATTTGTTATTTAAGTTGAAATTGATGATATTTGGGTAATTTTTTTTAGATGGACCTCACTAAATAATGATATAATTGCATTTTCAACTGCTTTGAATGTACTTTTATGCAATTATCCCATTTTATTATCATTCCTTGTTTAAGCTACATATCATCCTTTCCAACAATTGTTGATTACGACATGTGCTCACCCTTGCTATTCCCCACCAAATTCAGACGCAGGCGACCAGGTGGAGTACCAAGAGGTATTTGAGGAGTTCTAGGTGTGTGTTTTGCCGTCAAACGTGCCTGTGGAGTTTGGAGTCATTAGAGTTTAGTTTTTCTGCTGCAGTTTCATTAGAAATATATTTGATACTATTTGGTTTGAAATAAGGTACTATTATTAGTATTATTATTTGAGACATGGTTTATATCTATTTATCATTTGTGAATCACTTGTGTATGTGTGTTAAACATCTTGGGCGCACATATGCATTACGCTTGGTTCATTTTCGGAACCGGGTGTCACAAGCCGGCGTATACCTTTGTGATGGAGAGGATCCGATTCTTGGCAGATTATTGTTTGTTGGAGCTGATGGTGCTGGTGGACTTCCTGCGTTGTCGCCTGGCCCCGTCCAACATCGTAGCCGCCCTGCATGGCTATACTTCGGGCCGCAGGACGACACTAGGCTGGTGTGGGGCCGTGACATGGAGACGACCCTACAAGAGGTGTTTGATGTAGTATCCAAGGCGTGCGATGACCTGCTATCTCCGGATGTCTTCATCCTTCCATGGTCTTGCCCACCGCTTTGCTCAGATTGGAACTTTCGGATGAAGATCCTGAAGGATATGCCGAACTTGGACGTGCTCGGTCCTGCGCCACGACATGTTGGCAATGCAGATCGTGGACTGGCTATTATCGACCTTCCATAGGAGTCTACACCTGCTCCAGGCTCCAATGTGTCAAGAGTGGAAGACGTGCCCTCCGATGTAGGGAAAGTCAAGGCGCCGGTCCCCGACACAGGGAAGGGGAAAGCGCTTGTCCCTAATGTAGTGAAGGGGAAGTTGCCGGTGATTGAGATTGCAAAAGAGAAATGACCTTAGTCACCGGCGAGGGCGCCGCCACTCGCTCCAAGTCAACGTCCACTGGAGTGCCCCTCCTCAGCATCGGGTGTTGGCGGTTCTTCAGGGGGAGGCCTAGACTGTCCAGCAACGGTTCTGCAATCATCTGCGGCCGGCACACCGGCCAGCATCTCCACCACCGGTGCAGTACAAGGCGCCAAAGAAGGCTCCGGGAGCGCTACACCCATGGAGCCTCAGGCCAAGAGGCCTAGGGCCGCCTTCCATCTTGCCGTAGGTTTGGCAATGCATGTCGGCGGCGGCTCGAGAGGAGGCTCCGAGAGTGGCACAGTTGGAGTCATTGGGGACACGCTGATGCAGAGGGTGGCATCATTGTCGGTGGTTCTGGTAGAGGACTGGTCAGATTGACCATGCCTGCCACGCCGTCGATAGGGCCCATTGCCTCAAAGCCGTCGAAGGTCGAGTCTCGTTGGACCTTTCGGGGACGTCTATAAGTCATTCTTATAGATGCTTGCATTGTAGTCTCATCTATTCTTCTTGTTTAGAAAAACTTTGATTATGATCTACAGGTCTATGTCAGCTTTTATGATGCCTCTACCGCCAAGAGTAGTGTCCCAGAGCGCTCCGATGTCAGCCCAGGAGGCTAAGGCTGCACCAACAAAGTAGACCGCCAAGCCGGTACAGGGGAGCATTGCCCCAGCATTCTCGTGTGGCGCTGGTATTGAAGCATCTCCGGCCACCGTACTGGAGGCACCTCCATCCGCCATATCAGAGGCAATGTCGGAGTAGGCTTAGCGAGCTGAGGGCCCGAACTTCGAATCTGTTGATCCAACAGGTGGCTCTTTGGGCGACGGTGGTTGGACTACTGCTTCGGGTAGTGGCGCAACTTCCGCTCAGTCCCCGGGCACGAGGCCCCAGTACTGGTGGTCTGGCCTTCATCGTCGTGGGAGGAAGAGGTTCCCGAGATGATCACCAGGTGGCCTTCCATAACTTCGGCAGAACCAAAGCGCCCCTCCGACGTCATGGACTCGACGCAGTCTAGCATCAACCTGGTGTAGTCCAACCTCTGCCAGTCACAAGGGGCCCTCACCTCAGAGTGGGAGAAGCTGCGTGCTAAGCGAGAGTGCCTCCGAGCTTGGGAGGACCTTCTGAGGTCAAGGATCACCGAGGCGAAGCCGAAGTATCAAAAGGAGAGTGTGGAGCTGGAGTTGAGGCACCGCTTGGTGAAGGTCATGGACTCAATTTCCCAGAAGATTCTAGCCGATGCTATGGTCACCAATGACACAGTTGAAGCCCGCCTGCGTGCCCTTCCAGAGGGTCGAGAGGCCCTGGGTCACTTTGAAGCCGCTGTTGCTGAGCGAGAGGCTGCTGTCGCCGAGAAAGAGGTGGTGTCCCAGGTGACGGTGGCCCGGGCTAAGGCAGATCGGGATAGGTTGTAGTCCCAACTTGAAGACCTTGAGCTTCTTGAGAGCAACCTGGCGCAAGAGCAGGCAGTTGAGCGTTAGGAACTCCTCCCACAAGAACTTGATGTCCGGACTCGTGAGCATACTTTGAAGCATCAAACCCGGGAGCTCGATCTGCAGGAGCGTTAGTTGGCCTAGCGTTTGGAAGCTGAGGGTAGAGTGGTGGCAGAGAGAGTGGCATCCCATGTTCTGGTGTGCTACCGGAGTTGATACACTAAGATGCCACTAGAGCCAGTTTTCGAAGGCCCCGTCGAGGAGCGCAAGGAGACGGCAACGACAGAGAAAAAGGATGATGCAATCATATCATCACGCAATTTACCAGGGATTGAGGCCGCCAGCCCGTCTTTCTATCCGAGGTTTGCCCCTTTGTAAATATTCTTCAATGAATTTGACTTTTTTTGGTTTCTTGGCTTGTCTTGTGCTTCTGAAATTGTTGCTCCAAGTCCTTAGCTGCGTAAGGGCTTGAAGAACTTTTGCTGAGTCCGTTAGTTTTTGAGGGACCAAGAATCGCACAGTTGGCATGGACGATTTGCTGCCAGTTGACGTCCTACCTATGGAACCCCCTTAGAGGCCCCCAGGTAGATGTGGCCAGGTGGCTGGCCACACTTACCACTTGATTGCAGGATGTCTTCGATAGGTCCCAGAGGTGCCAAGCTTTGTTTTAAAAGGAACGTCGACGACATGCCCCCTGAGTGGTGCAGGAGGTGGCTGCTCAGGCATCGCCAATCATCATCCTTGGGACATCGACGATAGACCCCCTGGGTGGTGCTGGAGCTGGCTCCTCTGGCATCACCCACCATCGACGGAAAGACATCGACAGCAGGCCCTCAGGGAGGTGCCAGAGCTAGCTGCTCTGGTGTCACCCACCGTCGTTGTTGAGATGTCGACGGCAGGCCCCTTGGGTTGTGCCAGAGCTGGCTGCTCCGGCGTTGCCCACGGTCATCATTGAGACGTCGACCGCAGGCCCCTTGGGTGGTGCCGGAGCTGCCTGCTCCGACATCGCCTACCATCATCGTAGAGTCATTGACGGCGGGCTCCCTAGGAGGTGCTAGAGCTGGTTGCTTTGGCGTCACCCATTATCGCCGTTGAGACGTCGACGGTAGGCCCATTGGGTAGTGTCGGAGCTGGCTGCTCGGGCGTTGCCCCCCATCATCATAGCATCGTCGACAACAGGCCCCCTAGGCGGTGCCGGAGCTGGCTGCTTCAGTGTTACCCACCATGATCATAGAAACATCGATGGCAGGCCCCTTGGATGGTGCCGGAGCTGGCTTCTCTTGCGTTGCCCACCATCATCTTAGAAACGCCGATAGCAGACCTCTTGGGTGGTGTCGGAGCTTGTTGCTCGAGTGTCACCGACCATCATCATTGAGACATCGACGACAGACATCTTGGGTGCTGCCAGAGCTGGCTGCTCCAGCATCGCCCACCATCATTGGAGAAATGTCGACGGCAGGCCCCCTGGGAGGTGCCAGAGCTGGCTGCTCCAGTGTTGCCCACCATCGTCGTTGAGATGTCGACAACAGAACCCTTGGGTGGTGCCGGAGCTGGCTGCTCCGGCATCACCTACCATCATCGCAAAGACGTTGATGGCAGGTCCCCTCTAAGGTGCCAGAGCTAGCTGACAGGTGTCGCCCACCATCACTGTTGAGATGCCGACAGCAGGCCCCTTGGGTGGGGCCGGAGCTGGCTGCTTCGACGTTGCCCACCATCGTCATAGAGTCGTCGACGGCAGGCCCCTTGGGCGGTGCGGGAGCTAGCTACTTTGTCGTCGCCCACCATCATCGTAAAAACATCGAGTGCAGGCCCCTTGGATGGTGCTGGAGCTGGCTCCTCTAGCGCCGCCCACCATCATCATAGAAACATCGACCACAGACCCGTTGGATTGTGCCAGAGTTGGCTGCTCCAGCGTCGCCCATCACCATCGTAGAAACATCGACAGCAGGCCCTAGGATGTTGGTGGAGATGGATGTTCTGGCGTCGCCCACCATCGTCGTAGAGTTGTCGGCAGCAGGCCATTTGGGAGGTGTTGGGCCCACCTGCTCCGGTGTCGCTCACCGTCAACGTAGAGTTGTCGGCGGCAGGCCCTCTAGGAGGTGCCAGGGCTGGCTGCTCTGGCGTCGCCCACCATCGCTATAGAGTCATTACGGCAGGCCCCTGGTGTACCAGATACCAAAAGAGAACCCTGTTAGTAACATGAGCGGGGCAGAAGAGTGTACTCACTTATTAGCTCTTGTTGTTGTCGTCAACATCCTGGGATATCGATGGCAGGCCCCTTGGGTGGTGCCGGAGCTAGCTGCTCCAACATTACCCACCATCATTGTAGAAACATCGACGGTTGGCCCCTTTACAGGTTTCGGAGATGGCTGCTCTGGCGTCGCCCACCATCATCGTAGAAATGTTGACAGCAAGCCCCCTCGGTGGTGCCGGAGCTGGCTGCTCTTGCGTCGCCCACCATCGTTGTAGAGTTGTTGACGGCAGGCCCTTATCAGCGCTTGTTGCTGTCGTCAACATCCTGGGACGTCGACGGCAGGCCCCTTAGGTGGTGTCGGAGCTGGCTGCTCCAGCATCACCATCATCATTGTAGAAACGTGGACGGTAGGAAACTTTGGAGGTGCCAGCGCTGGCTGCTCTGATGTCGCCCACCATCGTCATTGAAACATCGACAGCAGACCCATTGGGTGGTGCTGGAGCTGGCTGCTCCGGCGCCGCCCACCATCGTCGTAGAAACGTCTACGGTAGGCCCTCTAGATGGTGTCGGAGCTGGCTGCTCTAGCATCAACCACCATCGTCGTAGAGTCGTTGATTGCAGGCCCTTGGTGTACAGGTTACCACAAGAGAACCATGTTAGCAACAAGAGCGGGGCAACAAAGTGTACTCACATATCAGTGCTTGTTACTGTCTTTGACGTGCTGGGACATCGACGGCAGGCCGCATGGTAGGCGCCAAAGCTGGCAGTCCTCCACACATGGTAAAGGAGAGACTAGTTTGCTCGCCTATTTTACCTGTTCCTCTTCCTTAGCTTTGTCGTGTCTTACTGTCCTGAGCTGACACACGGGGCTTGGGTAATTCAACGCGTTAGTGCTTCGAGGTTCGGCTCTCGCCGTCCTTAGGGTGCGAACTTTTCCAACCGCTAGTACTTGGTCGTAGCATTGGGAGGCACGATAAGCGTTCTTAGGGTATAGGACCAGACTAAGCAGTTCACATACTATGGATCTCTGGCTTGGCGTAGACCTTTCCTTGAAGGCCGTCTGGCGTTAGAGGACTCCAAAGATGGGGCAGCCGAGAGAACCCCTCACATATTGGAGGTACCTCAAGTAGGCCCACCTACAGTAGGTTAGCACAACTCTGGCAAGGGTGAGATACATAATGCATTACTGTGTATATGAAAGCAATATACAATAAGCGAGTCTAGCGTGGTTTATCATAAAATTAATGCGTAATTAAATGAACATTGTAAGGGGAACTTGAAGTAAGGTAGTGATTCTTTTATATCGGTATTCATAGGAGGAGACATACTTACAAAAGAAGGCAACTGCTTGCTTCCGGATGTCTAGGAGGTAGGGTGCACAACCTTAGAGTTCAGGACCAGGCTAAGCTGACTGCGCACTCTGGACCTAACCTTCCCGGATCTTAGTTGTCCTAAATGCTTCTCCTAGGATCTATTAAAAACCTTTACACTGTCCTACTAAGATAATATTAACATATAGGGGTGCCCAAAGCGCTGAGGATAGCTTGTGACGATTGCCAGGCAACTTGTCATTGATAGCTACCAGTGGGGCGATGAACGAGTGTCCCTACTTTCTGCCCTGGCCCCCCGCCTTGCGGGTGGTCTGAGCAGAGCTAGAACTGATCTTGACAGCTTTGACGGGAGAGTCTGTGGTGTCGGAAGGCTACAGACGAGGTGCAGCGATTGAGCCATGCTAGCGCGAGCTTGACGAAGGCTGACTTGGTCAAGCGCTGCCCTGGGATGGTGTTGGGTCTGCTGTGAGGGCATGGAGCTTCTCCAAGGATAACACCGCAGCAGTGCGGTCTCCGCATATCTTGAGGATGCCAGAGGGGGTCCGCATCTTCAGGACAAGGTAGCCATAGTGGGTTATGGCCATGAATCGGTACAAGGCAGGCATGCCAATGATGGTGCTGAAGGGGAGGCTGACGTCCGCGACATCAAATAGGTTGCTCTTTGTCCTATAGTTGTCGGGTGTCCCAAAGGTCACCCAGAGGTTGATGTTTCCATACAGGATGATGTTCCCTGGTCCCACCCTTGAGTACAGGCTTGAGGGGGTGAGCTTGGACATCGGGATCAGCGGAGGGTCGAAGGCCGCACGATTGATGAAGTTGAGGCCTGCCCTGCCATCTATCAAGACATAGTGGAGTTTGATGTTGGCGATGGTGGGGGCGATTAGGAGAGGCAGGATCTCGGCTCCTGCCATGTTCTTGGGGCAGTCGGAGATGTAGAAGCTGATTGGTGTCTCCTTGCACTCGTGATGTAGTGCAGAGGCGGGAGCGAGGGCTATTGAAGCCACTGCTCGGCGTAGGGTCTGGACCGCGTTCTGGGACGCGGGATCACAATACACCCCGAAGATGACGTGGAGAGTCTTGCAATGCTCGTGGTCGGTGGTGGCATTGGAGTCCTCTTCTTGGTGGACCACCTTGACGGACCATTCTTGCTTCTGGTACTCCATCTCCTCGTCATCGCTGACTTTGGGCTCGACCTTCTGCTTGCCCTCCCGCTGGCGGAAGGGGGCATCATTGGGACACTGTTGTGCTTGCTCTTGGTATTGCTCATTGCACCTCTTGATCTCCCGGCACTAGCTCGCAGTGTGGTCACGAGTCTTGTGCACCAGGCAGGGCTCGACGCCGTCATCAGTAGCAAGTGGCTAACATGGGCGTTTGTCGGGGCGTGGGGATCTGTCACCACCGGTCGCTGCTGCTGCGGTG
The DNA here is from genome assembly GCA_036927565.1 of Tuctoria greenei. Classification (NCBI taxonomy): domain Eukaryota; kingdom Viridiplantae; phylum Streptophyta; class Magnoliopsida; order Poales; family Poaceae; genus Tuctoria; species Tuctoria greenei. The sequence continues at coordinate 75,792,271 of JAYESD010000003.1, read as the reverse complement.
ACAGGCGACCGATGCAGCGGCCTGTCCTGGCTGCTGCACCAGTTCTTGTTCTTCTTTTTGCCGCTACCTTGGGTAACGACACCTTCACCGGTCTGGCTGGCTCCATCCACTCTAGGGGCGGGCTGGGTGTGCCAGTCACAGTGTTATACCGCCCTGGCACACCGGTCAGTGATGGAGAAGATCTAAGAGACATATTGCACGTTGTGTGTGGCTAACTTCTCGAGCATCTTCTGGTCACGCACTCCCTGCCAGAATTCCATAAGGACAGAAGTGTTCGGGTTGTTGGCGATGGAGTTGCATACATGGGAGAAACGCTGGATGAATGATAACAGGGTCTCCTTGCGTTGCTGGCGCACGGCGTGGATGTCGAGCTCGATGTCGAGGCACGTGTAGGAGCTGCCGATGTTCATTGTGAACTACCGGCAAAGCTCATCCCAAGAGGTTATGGACCCCTCGGGCAGGTTCATTAGCCAATACTGGGCTGAGCCAATCAAGGTGACGGGGAAGTAGTTCGCCAAGACGGACTCATCCGCGCCTGCAACAAGGAGTGTCATGGTGTAGATCTATAAGAACTCAGCTGGGTTGACACTCCCGTCAAACTTCTCGAGCAGGTGTGGCTGGAACTTGCGCAGCCACATCGTCAAGCAGAGGTATGATGCCAAGACCATGCACCCTCCGATGGGCTTTACCGGGGAGGCGTAGAGAATAGCATACCACAGTGGAGTTTGCTGCGTAGCATACAGAATAGCATACCCCTACATGGCATGCCAAATGTCGAAGTGTTATTGCAACACTTCCCCCATATGTGCTATGGAGCAGCCTGTGGAGGTTCTTTGATCGACAGAGCTTAGTCCAATATAGAGTGATTGCGCATATGAGATTGGTGAGACGGTGGTTTTTACGTGGTTTAGGCCACAAGAGCATAACACCCTACTCCACGGCGAGATTGTATTGCTGGTGTGTAGTGTGTGAATGCATAGATGGGGGGTCCTTTGTATTGATGGCGGTCTGGTTCTTTTATAGACAAGGCCAGAGACCTTACAAGTGGGTTCGGGGCCCGACAGCTAGTCCTGGGGCGATCTTAACCTAAAGATATATAGCTTCGTGCATAAGCTTCCTCTAACCGTGGCTTGAAGACTCACTGGCTTGCCGCCTCAGTCGCCAGTGGTCCATGTGTAGTTGTTGATGGTGTCAGTGAATATCCCATCCGACTGTCCTTGTCACCGTAAGCTACCCACTTGGCAGAGTGGGATAGGCCCGTGATGTCTTCATTGTGATGCGATTGGACGCAGTGGTACCTGACAGTAGGTGTGCGCCACATCATGTGCCCGGGGAAGACACGAGTCTCCAATTCTTGATTTAGACAAGGCGCACCGCCCTCTTAACTCCTGCAACCCACCGTCCAGGGCAAGTTGCAGGGTATGTGGCAGCTCGGGAGCTAGCCTCTGTGGGGGGGGGGGGGGGGTCGGGTCCCGACCCGCCGACCACGTGGCAGTCCCAGAGCTCGTTCCTGAGAAGAGAGGGGATTCTAGGGCTCGTCCCCAAGGGGGATCTTGGGAGCTCATCTCTGAGGGGGAGCTGGACTCCTCCTTGTGGTCCATGTGGATACTTCGAACCCCGTATCTGAGGTAGAGGGGTCCGGGCCTTATGGACACGTGGTGCCCTCGGACCCTGCCTTGGCAGGAAGGTAGGACACCAATGTGGGTTTAGCCTATGCGCCAGGGTACCCGGTATGCCGGGTACCGACAATATGCAATGGTCCACCAGGCATACTTTAGGTCTGTCGCGGTGTTCGTAACATTTCATGCGAATGATTTCAACGAGGTGCGGAAGATTGACATGAACGCGCATGACAATCGACCGAGAGTCTATATCTTTTTTTTTTGAAGGATCTGACCGTTGCTGACCAAGAGTCCATATTGAATCGATGATGATTGTTGTGATCATGTATGATGGTGGACATGAATATAATGCATGTGAAAGAGACCTCGTGATCAAGCATATTTGATCACGTGTTGAGGATCGGATGTGGCGTACATGTTTTCACAAATGTGTTCATTTCTTCCTAAAATCAAAACATGTAGCAGCTAGTACCTACGACTGTCATTTCTTTGAAAAGACGAGTACAGCATGCACATTAGAAAATATACTATATACATGGCAACATGCGATTAATTTGATGAACCATATACGTAGTGAGAGCTGTGTGCTTAGATGGTAGTACATTCTATCCTTGTACCCTCGAGGGAACATCCTTCATGTCAAACATAGTTAGTTACCTCTATTGATGACAGTATAATATTCTTCATTAGTGTGGTAGATAAACTACAAGATAGGTTGAGAGTATACACATGCATGGTAGAGAATATGATAAAAATAGAAATATATATTAATACATGGTAGGAAATATTCTAGGAATACATGTTTGGGGCGTAGCATGCATATGGACATCTAACATCCATGTGAAAGACATCGATCATGTTTGATGACGTTACATATTTTCTCTTTTTGTTAAAAGATCATGAAGTTTGAGGATCTTGTTGATCATGTTTGGGGCGTAGCATGCATGGACAACTAACATGCATGTGAAAGACATCTATCGATCATGTGAAAGACCTCGATGCTTGTGAAATAACATGCATGTTTTTCAAAGCCCTCGCCTCGGCCCGCACCGCTGATCTAACCGACGGTGGCGGCACGGAGGCCGAAGGCTGCGCGCCAAGACGGCAGCACACCGAGGCGACGCCGAGGCGAAGGCCGCACTGATGGTGCGCGGCATCGACCTTTTGGCTCACAATTCGCAGCCTCATGGTGGAACGCAGAGGGGCACGGCGCGCGATAGTGTGGAGCCCTGGGCGGCAGCGCTCGAAGCTCGTGGAGGTGGTGCCGCCGCCAGCCGACCGGCCGGAAGAAGGGTGAAGTAAGTTTCTTACTTATTTGAAATTATTAATATGTACTCCCTCCATCTCCAAATTACTTGTCGCTATTTAATTAATTAGTTCATTTTTGAACTAAAAAGTGTGACAAGTAATTTGGGATGGAGGGAGTAGTTGTAATTCCGTATTTGTAAGGACTATGTTAATTTGTAATTGCTTAACCTATAAATTAATGGTTAATGATTAATTGCAAAATAAGTGACTAATGAAAATAATTATTATCTTCTAATGATCTGTTGCCTAAAATTTTCTCAAATTTCAGACACATGACAAATAGACTCCAGCTAATTCTTCCATCACAAAAACTATTATTTTTTTCAACAATCGTCACACAAACTACTAAACATTAACTTAAATGCCAAGATAGTGGCGATGAAATCCTCTGTGTTGCAGTTACTACAGCTGACATGTGGACCCGACAAAGGCGGATCACACATGTGGTATAAACCCAAGATAGTGTTTCCTCAAGAAAAAAAATTTTAAGAGAGATTGAGCGCATATGAAAAAAATCTAGAAGATGTGCGCTACACCTGCGAATTCCTGTCGGGATGATCGACGGCAACCTCCACAAATTCGGTGGTGAGATCAGTAGCCATCGGAGAGTAGCTTGCAGCTGACCTTGAAGGAGACGAAGGCGTCGATGCAGGCATAGTTGATATGCTCACCGGAGAGATTGTACACGTCCCAGTGACTCGTCCTCACCCGGTAAGGCTTCTCCATGTCGACGCCCATCACGACGCTCGTGATGTCCTTCAGCCCCGCGCAGTGGAGGCTCAAGTGCTCAATCTCCTCTGCCGTGAGCTTAGCCATGTCCATCATGTTGGCCACATTCAGCTACCTGTCCTTCCAATGTCGATCGGCGTCACCCTCCACACCCACGCTGATGAAGTGGTAGTTGGAATCGTTGAGGAAATCTTCCAGCTCGTCAAGGAAGTAGTTAGTGTTGATGACCTGGAAGATGAGGAAGCACCGGGCGACACAGAGCTACAGAATGGCGATGGGGTTCTGGTTGACGGAGTAGTTGGGGCGCCACTCAACATCGAGCCCGATGATGAGCTTGTGAAGGCACGAATGATGGATGGAAAGGACCTCGTCGAGCTAGTCCTCCACGGCCTTGCCAAAGGATGTCATGGTGGTGGTGATCACGTCATCCTCGAACGTCATGTTGTACACCTGAGTCCCCATCATTGGGACCTCTCCGTGTCCCTACGGTTGCGGTCTGCGACGGCACGGCACAACTTCTCTCTTGTGCAAACCTTCCTCTACCTCTAGTTTGTATTTTGGAAATGGGCATGGATATATAAATGATACAGTTAGGATATGAGTGGAGGAGATTTCGAACTTTACTAGCCTGAGCCCCGAGTAAAGAAAGTAATGAATATTTTTGAATATGATATTCTCTTTCTATTTTTGACATCTTATCATTATGACCACAAGTTGCAATGTATCAACCAAACACCACGTACAACAACAACAACTTTTCGCAGGGGTACACCCACTTGGTATGCCGGGTGTGCCACGACATAACCTGGGTGCAGCCACCAGAGAGTAGCTAGTGTGAATGCATGCTGGAGAGATCAGCAGAATCAGGAACTGGCCAATGCAGATGAAAGTCAGCAGTCTCACGGTTTATGGATTGAAATGCGTGCCATCATTTTTCTGCTTCCTTTTTTCTTATATTATTTTCCACCAATCTCTAGCCATCCTTTATTTGAAGTTGTACAGTTGGATTAGAATACGTGGCTGCCGTGAGGCGAGAGCCGTGTGTGCAACACCAGGCGGAACATTGTGGAGAGACGTTGCTCCTCTTGTTGGGGATCATGTTAATTTGATGATGTTGAGGATCGGACATGGCATACGTGTTTTTGCACGTGTGTTCATTTGTTCCTAAAATAAGAACATGTAGCGGCTAGCACCTACGGCTATCATTTCTTCGGAAGGACGAGTAGAACATGTTGGAAATTATATTGTACAAGGGATGCGATTAATTTGATGAACCGCGTAATGAGCTGTGCATAGATGGGACATTCGATACTCGAACCCTCGAGGGAACATAATTCATGTCAAACATGCACGTCGAGAGCGAGGACAGTGCTCGATGGATGAGGACAGCGAGGGTGAGGACGACGCTTAGCGGCAATGCTGAGGGTGAGGACAGTGCTCATCGTTGACTTCGACAGAGAGGGCGAGGACATCGAGCATGGGGGTTTCGGAGCGGCTGAGGAGGGCTTGGTTGCAAAATTAAAATGTTAGGGTTGCGGGGCACGAACGACGCATTTATAACCACCTGAGAAGATACATACCTATAATGAATTTCTACATCAACAATGTATAACACATCCATAAAAGAGACAAATAGTCTATTAGTTTTTCTTTAGAACAACAACATTAGAACTATTTTTGCACACCAATGAACAGCAAAATAAAGTTCAGTACCTTAAGAGATTATATTACAAACAAGAAACAAGAAAAACACAAACTAGAAAAAGGAAAAGAAAAACAACAGAACTTCTTCTTCTTCCTTCTTGGGCTCATGGCAGGGCGGGGGCACCTCCCGCAATGGAGACGGCAAGCCCAGTTTCCTAGATATCGCCGCCACCAGGTTGTTGCAGCCAGCGACGTTGAGCTCGAACGCCAGCATGTCCCAGAGAACGTAGAGGCGAACGACCAAGTGCATCATGCTGAAGACGTAGTGGTGCGTGGTCCCCATTCCAGTATGCTCTGGAAGGGGACCAAGCCCAGGGCGGCGCATGGAGCGCGACGTATGTCAAATACATTGCTCGCCATCTTCCATAGAGCCAACTTCATGTCCGAGGTGGGGGGGGGGGGGGCGGGGCTGTCCGGTCGGGGACCCCTCCCCTTGGCGTCCTTCGGCGGGCTTGGAGGCGGTGTTTTCTTTTCAGCCATGTTGTTCTTGGCGCGGTTTTGGGAAGAGAGGAAGAGTGGTTGTGCGGAGAAGACGATGTCGTGCCCGTGTGATCTTATAGGGTAGCAGCCTGCGGTTCGTCTCTCGACGTGCGCAGTAGTGGTGATGCATCGAAAAGTGGTTCGAATTGAATTAAAAGAAGTGCATGCACTGCGCGAGTTTAAGGTGCATCGATAACTGGTGCGCATGTATGCTCTGTGTGCCCGGTCGCATCAGCCGCCTGTACAAATGGCTACTCCTTCAAGGACCAAACCTTATGCGGCAAATGGCTACATAATAGCTTATGTGGCATGCGATTTTAAAGATTACTGTACAAATGGCTACATAATAGCTTATGTGGCATGCCAATGTGGATGTCCATCTCAGACTAAGGATGAAAGTGAAACGGTTGTGTGAAGTTGAGGGACTAATTTGACCCATTTGAAAGTTCAAGGACCAAACTTAGTTTTGATTGAAAGTTTGAGGATGAAGTTGAGTATTGTGCCAATTCTAAACAAACCAAGCTTGAGCTTGCGAGCTTGATGAGCTCAAGCTTGAAAAGCTCGAGTAAGCTAATTTAATGTTGTCATCTATGATATGTATGATTAACTAACTATATAATTCTATTAAAAATGTTTTATGGGACATAATTTTTATATATGATCGGAACAAATAATGTGCAACATCGTCCACCTACCTACTCCATTAGTTGCGAACCTAAATTTAGTAGATTCTATTGTATATACATGAATTATTGGCTCGACTCGAGATCGACTCGGTGTTTTATCTAACTCAAGCTTCGAAAGACAAGCTCGCTCGAGTTCGACTCGTTGACAGCCCTAGATGCAATTAAAGTTTTGGTGCAATCGTGTAATCGATGATTTTCATCCGCTAGATCTACATCTTATGGTTATTACATCTTTTCATTTAACCCCTTCCACCACGCAGACTAAGCGGTAGTCGGAATGGCAGAGAAAATCATCCAGCTACTCGGGGAAGTAGTAAGTGTGGATGACTTAGAAGATGAGGCAGTAGATGCCGACGCAGAGTTGTAGAACAACGATAGGGTTCTGGTCGGCTGAGTAGCTAGGGAACCACTCGACGTCGAGCTCGACAACAAGCTTGTGAAGGCTCCGATGGTGGACAAAGAGGACCTCGTTGATCCAGTCCTCCACAGCCTCACCGGAGGAGGTCACGGTGGTGGTGATCACATTGTCCTCGAACATCACATTGTACACCTGAGTCTCCGCCATTGGGTCCTCTCCTTGTCCCTATGGTTGCGGTCTGCGGTGGCGCGACACAACTTCTCTCTTGTGCAAACCTTCCTCCACACCTCTAGTTTTGACATGGAAACGGGCGTGGATATATAACTGAAGCAGTTATGATATGAATGGAGGAGCTTCCAAATTTACGGGCCCGAGCCTTGAGTAAAGAAAGTAATGAAGATTTTTTAATCTGACTTACTCTTTCTATTTTTTAATTTGTATTGTTATGATCAGAAGTTGCATTGTCTCAACCAAACACCACGTACAACAACAACTTTTCTCAGGGGCGTACTCACTAGTTATGCCAGGTGCGCCACGGCATACCCTGGGTCCAGCCACAAGAGAGTAGCAAGTGTGAATACATGCTGGAGAGATCAGTGGAATCCGGAACTGGCCAATGAAGATGGAAGTCAGAAGTCCCATGGTTCATGGATCAAAACACGCACCATCCTTTTTCTTCTTCCTTTTTTCTTATATTACTCTTCCACCACTCATTAGCCCTCCTTTATTTGAAGTTGTACGGTTGGATCAGGATACATGGCCGGCATGACGCGAGAGCTGTATGTGCAACACCAGGCAGAACATCGTGGAGAGACGTTGCTCCCCTTGTTGAGGATCATGTTAATTTGATGACGTTGAGGATCGGATGTGGCATACGTGTTTTCACAAGTGTGTTCATTTGTTCCTAAAATTAGAACACGTGGCGGCTAGCACCTACGGCTGTCATTTCTTCGAAAAGATGAGTGCAACATGTTGGAAATTATATTGTACTATATAACATGTGATTAACTTGATGAATCGCGTAGTGATCTGCCTAGATGGTACATTCTATCCTCGAACCCTTGTGGGAACATCCTTCATGGCAAACATGCATGCCAGGGGCCCCATCCGCTCATGACTGAGGCTTTGCTGGTTTGTCTGTTGGTGAACCGCCTGTGTCATCGGAAGCCTAGATGGAGTTGGAGGAGAAGAATCAGAGCATACTTGCAAGGCTCTTCCCAACCACCACCGGGGATGCACGACGGGGGTTAAGGTACACTGGCACACCCGGACTGTACGTGTACCTAGCTAGTCATGTAGCTTTGTTTGAACCTCCGACCGGTTGCTTAGATGGTACCTTTTATCCTCAAACCCTTGAGGGAACATGCTTCCTGTCAAACATGCATGCTGGGGTCCACCCCCGCAGTCAGTTTTTCATCAAGAAACTTGCATGCCACTCATCACTGAGGCTTTGCTAGTTTGTCTGGTAGTGAACCGCCGACATCATCGTAATGGAGTTGGAGGATAGGAATTGGAGCATACCTTCAAGGCTCTTCCCAAACACCATCGAGGACGCACGACAAGGGTTAAGGTACACCAGCACACCCGGACCGTATGTGTACCCGGCCAGCCGTGTAGCTTCGGTCGAACCTCCGGATGGCTGCCTTGATGGTACCTTTTATCCTCAAACCTTCGAGAGAACATCGTTAATGTCAAACATTCATGTCGGGGTCGGCCCCCGCAACCAGTTTACCATCAAGAAACTTGCATGCCGCTCATCATCGAGGCTTTACTGGTTTGTGTGGGGGTGAAATGCCTGCATCATCGGAAGGCTAGATGGAGTTGGAGGATAGGAATCGGAGCATACCTGCAAGGCTCTTCCCAACCACCACCGGGGGCGCATGACGGGGGTTAAGGTACACCAGCACACTCAAACGGTAAGTGTACCCGGCTAGCTGTGTAGCTTCGTTCCAACCTCTGGCTAGCTTCCTAGGTGGTATCTTTTATCCTCAAACCTACGAGGTAACATCCTTCCTGTCAGACATGCATGCCGGGGGCCGCCCCTACAATCAGTTTCTTATCAAGAAACTTGCATGCCGCTCGTCACCTAGGCTTTGCTGGTTTATCTGGTGGTGAAATGCCTGCGTCACAGAAGCCTAGATGGAGTTGGAGGACAGGAATCGAAGAATACCTACAAGGCTCTTCCCAACCACCACCGGGGATGCACGACGGGGGTTAAGGTACACCGGCACACCCGGACCATACGTGTACCCTGCTAGCCATGTAGCTTCGTTCGAACCTCTGACTGGATGCCTATATGGTAAAATTTCATCCTCAAACCTTCGAGGGAACATCCTTTCTGTCAAACATGCATGTTGGGGGCCATCCCCGCAGTCAGTTTCTTATCAAGAAACTTGCATGCCCATCATCACCAAGCCTTTCCTGGTTTGTCTTGTGGTGAATTGCCTGCATCATTAGAATCCTAGATGGAGTTGGAGGACAGGAATCAGAGCAAACCTACAAGGCTCTTTCCAACCACCACCGGAGACGCACGACGGGTGTTAAGGTACACCGGCATATTCAGACCTTATGTGTACCCGACCAACAGTGTAGCTTTGTTTGAACCTCCGGTTGGCTGCCCAAATGGTACCTTCTATCCTCAAACCCTCGAGGGAACATCACTACGGCACGCTCAGCTGAGCTTGGAACTCCTCCAAGATCTCTTTTTGGAATCCCATCGATCGGCCGGGCAGCATGCGTCGACCACATCGGCTGCCACACACCCGTGTCCAAATAGAGCGACCGCACGCTGAAGGATAGGTGTGAAAGGAGAAAAGGGAGATCAAGACCACACGCAATCAGTAGACGTGGCTAAAAGGAGGGGCAAAGTGATGATATAAAAGACGATATCACAAGGAAGGAGGTCGTGCCCAGCCATTTATATCCACGGCCGGACGCGGCTTTTCTCCTCCCATACATGCTCCCGTTGACGTGTCATATTCTTATTAGTTGTGAAATGTGGTTTTTAGACTAGAAATAAATGAATAGATGAATAAAGTATGACACGTCAGCGGGACCATGCATGGGAGAAGAGAAGTCGGCCGTTGCCGAGGAATATAATTATTACATCAGTGGGGAGAGTAGAGAATGTAACACCCTCATTTTCATGCATCATGAATTGCATACACTCTTATACATGTTTAACATTAACCCACAAAAAAAGAACAAGTTTAAAATGAATTTGAAGCAAAAAAAACACTTAGAAGTCTGTAGAAGTACGGACTTGTCCGGTTTGAACCCCGGACTAGTCTGGTTTCCCTCTCTGTTGCCCTCCGGACTTGTCCATTTTTGCTGCGGACTAGTATGATTGACTCTCTATTCCGTTCTAGACTTGTCCGTTGTTGAGAGCGGACTAGTCCAATCTTTGGTCTAATTTTCGAGTAAGTTACCAAATCCCCGGACTTGTCCGATCTATGTTGGACTTGTCCGTTTGCTCTCTGGACAATACCGGACTTGTCCGGACCTTCCAACGGATTTGTCCAATATTGTTTCTATTCCAAAACAGACTAGTCCAGTTTGTTGTGCAGACTAGTCTGGCCTGCTGAGTTCCACTCGGTTTCTGTTATTTCCTCACAATTTGTTTTCGGGTAACCGCCTTATTTGGGCCCAAGAACGTCATGCCTAACCTCTATGGAGCCCATGTTGGACCCACACCAGCCTCCACCCTTCCAAACTCGAATCCATCAAACCCTAGCCTCCACCCATATATAAACAACCCCATACCTTGACTTTACATCTTTTTGCCTCAATTCAAAGATCACAAGCCCTTGTTCGTGGAGAGCCGCCATCAAGGAGGGAGGAGGAGATCCCGAGCAAGAAGAAGAAGAGGAGGAGACGAAAGAGGATCAAGTAATCAAGATCTTCATCGACTTTGTGTTCTTTGTCCCAATTCACCCTTAACTCTTCATCACCAACCCTAGATTGTCAAGATCCAAGTTCCATCTTCAATTCTTGATCTTTGGGGTTCTAAACATGTGGTATACCTTATACTTTCTCTTTTTGCACGTTAATTCAACCCAAATTCTCTTAGATCAGAAAAACCCTAATTTGCAGTCTGTCCAGGGTGGACTAGTCCGGCCCCTGAAACCGGACTTGTCCGGCCTCTGAACCTGAATTGTGTTGAATTAACTCCAAATTGACTCAGATCAATTCCAAACCAGTTCAAACTTGTTAGAAACCTTTGTAACTAGTTACTAAACATTAATAATAACTTATTAACGAGTTTTACCCCATAATTGCATTAATCATGCATGTCATGGCATATTGAGTACTATATGAGCATTAATTGATTGAAATGTGTGTTTTGAATGTTTGTCGCTCGGAATAGAAGGTGATGCGCTAGAGAGTGCTGCGGAGGATCTCTAGTACCAGAATTTTGAAGACTTTCACCCAAACCAAGCACGAGAGCAAGGCATGTGTCCTTGAACATATTGATACTATTTATAAAATAAATGTTTTATTTTCAAAACCACATGCTTGCGTCAATTTTATGGAAATCCTATGGTAGGAAGTTTACTAGATTTGTTTAACCACCCTTGTCACCCGGAATATATGATAGAGAGTCGGGAAGGGAGTTTTACCTTTTTGCTTCACTTAATTAATTGGGATGGGAAAACAACTGTACCCTTAAATTATGCATTAATGAAATTATGGTTAATATGAACTGGTTAATATGACATGATAATGGGTGATCTAAGAAAGCATGCTGCGTGGATGGATTGGATGTTATGGTGGTTGCTTGCTTTAGATCTAAGGACCAGTCCATGCGAGAATAAGCCAGGACTACAGTGCCACCACAAGGCCAAGTATGGGTGCGGCATAGCTGATTAATTAGGGTATTGCTAGTACTGCATGGATCATTTGGCGCACCGGGGAAGGGGAGTCAGATTGGTTTTGGATATGGTTGGCGGGACTCCCTGGGATCCGAAAGACACAAGAGGGGGCCCTTGGTTAAAGATGTGCTTAGTTAGTGACATCGCCACCGGTGAAACCTCTGCGGGTCCGTACATGCTAGTAGTCCCTTTGTAAAGGCTATTTTGTGATCTCTTGGCCATACACCAAAGGAAGTGTAATTGGCATACGGGAGGTTCTTTAGTCGCCGACGGGTGAAGAAATCACAAACACGTGGGTAAAGTGGTACAAACTCTGCAGAGTATTAAAACTATCATGGTAGCCGTGCTCCCGGTTAAGAGCACTTGGATGACCTACATGATTAGAGGGAACCTGGGAATGGAATGGTTTGGTACAGGTTATGGTTGTAATATGGTTATGGCTGGTTATGGATTAATTCTAGTATTGAATATGGTTATTGGTAATGAGCAATCTGGAATATGGATGATGGTATTGGAATATGGACTGGTACTATGTTATTAATTATGGTTTATGATGGGTTTACTTCACAAACATATAATATATCGCTTTTCGAATGTTTTAATGTACTTTTTAGCACTTAGACATTATTATATTCATCATTTGAATCAGCTACATGTCATACTTTCCACACTTGCTGAGTACGACATGTACTCACCGTTGCAATTCCCCCACCAACAGTTGCAGGTCAGGATTGGGAGTTTAACAATGATAATGCAGAGTTGTAGGCCATGTCTGCTGTGAGCTTTGCCTGTGGTATTGGTTGGAGTTGCCCTACCTTATTTGCTAATGCTGCTTAGCTGCTTAGTTTGCTTATTTAGTTTATTTTCGCTGCATTAGTTGAAACTTGTCATTAATATTCATTAGAGCTTCTATTCGAGGATATTCTGAATTGTGTAATAAAAGTGCTTAATTAATCTTGTTTTGTGGTAATTTTCTGTATATCCTTTTGTGAATGCACTCGTGTATATGTGTTGAACGTCCTGGGAACACATATGCATTCACTTGGTTCATTTTTGGAACCGAGTGTCACAAATTGGTATCAGAGTCACAGGTTGACCGTACGACGCGGCCTAGATAGAATGGACACTTTAGAGCACATAGGAACACTCAGGAATCATTGTGTTTTTGCTTGGTGTGCTGATTGCTACGTATTGTTGCTTGTGTGCTTAGTAGAGGATTTTGGGATGCTTTAGCATTGCCATGTCCATATAGGCTAGTATAGGTAGTTACTTAGTTTCATATCCCTTGAGGCATATAGTTGGGGACATTTCCAAATTCTTCCCTATTGCATTTCTTCAGATGGTGAGGACTCGCAACCAGAGGGATGCTAACGATGAGGAGGAGAATAATGGAGCACCTCAGAACAACAATGGACAAGGACCTGTCCAAGGAGCTATCAACCTTGAGAAGCTTTTGGCTATGCAAAACCAGCTCATGCAGACCATGATACAAACTATGGGACAGTTGCAGGCTGGTAACGACAACTATCAGCCCCACATGCCTCCACTGCCACCCCCACCTCCTCATAACCGGTTGGGAGAGTTTATGAGGACTAGGCCACCGACTTTTGCTCAAGCTGCTGACCCTATGGACGCTGATGATTGGCTCAAGTTTGAGGAGAAGAAGCTTGCTATTGTTTAATGCAGTGACCGGGAGAAGGTGATATTTGCTTCCCATCAACTTGTTGGAGCAGCTGCTGATTGGTGGGGTTCGCTATGCAATGACCATGAGAACCAAGAGAGGATTACTTGGGCTGAATTCAAGGAGAGTTTCCGTTCTCATTATGTGCCCGATGGTATTATGATTTTGAAGAGGCAAGAATCTGAGAACCTGAGGTAGGGAAGATCGAGTGTGGGTGAATATCTCAACAAATTCACTCAACTTTCAAGGTATGCGCCTAAGGAAGTGAGCCGGGACAGCCGGAAGAAATACTTGTTCATGAGGGGCTTGAACAATGAAATCCAAGTACAATTGCTGAACTATGATTATGCCAACTTCCAGAAGCTTGTGGACAAAGCAATTGTTGTGGAGAACAAGGTCCGTGAGTGAGATGGAGCAAGAAGACAAGAGGAAGACGCCGTATCAAGGATAGCAACAAGGAAGTAATGTGCACCCTCGCTTTGCGCCACCTAATGCGCCATATTATAGCTCTTCCGCTCCTGTGCAACACCCTGGTTACGCACCGCACCCAACTCAGTTTGTGCAGCAGCGCCCTATTATGCAAGCACCTAGGCCTCCAATGCCTTTTGCACCTCTTGCCAACTTTCCTGGTGCCAATGCGCAGAATCAAGTCCATCCAGATTCTGGTGCAGCAAGGAAGTGCTATACATGTGGAGAAGTAGGACACTTTGCACATCAATGTCCTAAGTCAGTCCTTGGTTAAGGAAGCAATGCGCCAAGGCAAAACCCAAGACCAAATGGAGGACAGCTGCAAGGGAACCGTCGACAGCAGAATTTTGCTCATGGCAATGTGAACAATGTTTCTACGGAGGATGCTCAACAAGCGGATGATGTGGTGATTGGTATGTTTCTCACAAACTCCAACCCAGCGACTATGTTATTTGATTCTGGAGCATCACATTCATTCATTGCATCGATGTATGTTGCCAAGTATAGTTTTCCTATCTCTCATATGAAGTTTACTCTATTGGTTAAGTCTCCTGGTGGAGAGATGAGGACAAATATAGTATGTCCAAATGTAAGCCTTAGAATAAGGGAGTAGAATTCTTTGCCAACCTGATTGTTTTGGATTCTCAGGGATTGGACATTATACCTTGTATGAAACCGGTTGACGAAGCACAATGGAGTCATTGAGTGTGCCACAAAGACGGTGAAGTTGACCAATGAGGAAGGGATCACAATAGAATTTGAAGCATCTCAACACGCACCGAAGAAATTGGAGCTGAATCATAAGGACGGTGCCGCAATTGAGGAGATTCCAATGGTGTGCAAATTTTTAGATGTGTTCCCGGGTGAGTCACCAGGTACGCCACCTGACCGAGACATTGAGTTTGTTATTGATTTAATACCTGGAATTGCACCTATAGCTAAGAGGGCATATAGGATGCCTCCTAAGGAGTTAGCGGAGCTCTAGAAGCAAATATAAGAGCAACTAGAGAATGGTTTTATTTGCCCAAGCTCTTCACCTTGGGGAGAATCCATTTTTTTCATGGATAAGAAGGACGGATCCAAAAGGACGTGTGTGGATTACCGAGATCTCAATGAGGTGATGATCAAGAACAAGTACACCTTGCCACACATAGAAGACTTGTTCAATCAGATGAAGGATGTTTGTGTCTTCTCCAAGATCAATTTGAGGCCAGGATACTTTCAAATGAAGATAAGACCATCGGACATACCTAAGACAGCTTTCAGGACACGGTATGGATCTTATGAGTACATCATGATGTCCTTTGGATTGACCAGTGCACCTGCTTATTTTATGTACCTCATGAATAAGGTCTTCATGGAGTACTTGGATAAGTTTGTTGTGGTGTTCATTGATGACATTATGATCTACTCGAAGGATGAGAAGGAACATGAGGAACACTTGAGGCTCACATTGCAGAAATTGAGGGAGCATCAATTGTATTCCAAGTTTAGCAAGTGCCAGTTTTGTTGAAAGAGGTGTCGTTTTTGGGTCACATCATCTCGGGAGGAGGAGTATCGGTCGACCCTGGAAAAGTGAGGGATGTGCTAAAGTGGGAGCCACCGCAAAATGTAAAAGAAATAAGGAGTTTCCTTGGGATGGTTGGATATTACTGTCGATTCATCAAGGACTTTTCCAAAATAGCCAAGCCAATGATGGAGTTGCCAATGATGGGGAAGTCTTCCCAATGGACTCAAGCTTGTCAAGAAAATTTTGAGGAGTTGAAGAAGAGGTTAACTACAGCCTCAGTTTTGATATTGCCGGATGTGAGCAAGAGTTTTGATATATATTGCGACGCATCAAGACAAGGGCTTGGATGTGTATTGATGCAAGAAGGTCAAGTGGTCGCATACGCATCGAGGCAATTGAAGAAACATGAGCAGGATTACCCGACGCATGATTTGAAGCTTGCAGCTGTGGTACACGCATTGACAATTTGGAGACACTACATCCTTGGACATAGGTGTGAAATTTATACGGAACATAAGAGTCTTATGTACATATTCACACAAACGGATCTAAATTTGAGGCAGTGAAGATGGTTGTAGCTCATCAAGGATTATGATGTGGGGATGAACTATCATCCGGGAAAGGCTAATGTAGTGGTCGATGCCTTGAGTTGAAAAGGATTAAGTCACCATCTCACGGTTCAAGAATTACTATTCGTGTTATGTAAGGAGTTTGAATGGTTGAACCTTGGATATTTTAATGAGGTGGGAAGAATGGAGTTAAAGCCGACCTTGGAGCAATAAATTCAAGAAGGTCAGACCAAGGATGAGGAAATTCAGGAGATCAAAGAGAGGACCCAGGAAGGAAGGGAATTCAGGTTTGATGAGGACGAACATGGTACTCTATGGCTTGGAAAGAGGATTGTTGTGCCTAATGTGAAGCATATTCGGGAGACAGTACTAAAGGAGGAACATGACTCACCTTACTCAATTCATCCCGGTTGTATGAAGATGTACAAGGACTTAAAGACATGCTATTGGTGGGCTATCATGAAAAAGGACATAGCTGAATATGTAGCATTATGTGATGTGTGCCAATGAGTCAAGGCGGAAAATCAAAGGCCAGCTGGATTATTGCAACCAATGAAGATTCCGGAATGGAAGTGGGAAGAAATCGGGATGGACTTTATAGTTGGTTTACCGCGTACCCTGTCCGGTTATGACTCAATTTGGGTTATTGTGGATCGTTTGACTAAGTCAGCTCATTTCATTCCTTGTCAAGATCACCTATACCACCGCGAAGATGGCAAAGCTATATATGGAGCACATTGTGTGTCGACATGGAGTACCAAGGAAGATAGTATCAGATAGAGGTTCTCAATTTACCTCTAGGTTCTGGGAGAAATTACATGAATCATTGGGAACAAGGTTGAATTTTAGCTTTGCATATCACCCGCAAATGGATGGACAAATTGAGAGGACCAATCAATTTTGGAGGACATGTTAAGAGCTTGTGCTTTGAAGCATGGAAGAAGTTGGGACAAAATCTTGCCATATGCGGAATTTTCATATAACAATAGTTACCAAGCAAGCTTGAAAATGTCGCCTTATGAAGCACTATATGGGAGAAAGCGTAGGACACCTTTGTTCTAGAATGAGATAGGAGAAACTCAAGTATTTGGTCCGGATGTGTTACTAGAAGCTGAAAAACAAGTCCTGATTATTCGCGAAAACTTGAGAGCTGCTCAATCAAGGCAAAAAGGCTATGCACGCAATAGGAGAAGGAAACTAGCCTTTGAAGTGGGAGATTTTGTTTACCTCAAGGTCTCACCAATGAGAGGTTATAAGAGGTTTAACATAAGAGGCAAGCTAGAAACTAGATACAAGGTCATTCGATGGTGCAAAGTTCAATGGAAGCATGACACAGAATCAGAAGCAACATGGGAGTTGGAGGATGATCTCATGAAGGAATTTCCCTATCTCTTCTCTTCCGCATCGAATCTCGAGGGCGAGATTCATTTTAAGGGGGGTATGTTTGTAACACCCTCATTTTCATGCATCATACATTGCATACATTCTTATACACAGTTAACACTAACCCACATAAAAAGGAACAAGTTTAAAATGAATTAGAAGCCAAACAACACTTAGAAGTCTGTAGAAATACGGACTTGTCCGGTTTGTACCCCGGCCTTGTCCGATTTCCCTCACTGTTGCCCTCTGGACTTGTCCGTTTTCGCTGCGAACTAGTCCAATTGACTTTTGTTTTGTTCCGGACTTATCCGTGGTTCAGAGCGGACTAGTCCGATCTTTGGTCCGGTTTTCGAATAAATTACCGAATCCGCGGACTTGTCCGATCTATGCCGGACTTGTCCGTTTGCTCTCTAGACAAGACCGGACTTATCCGGACCTTCCATCGGATTTGTCCAATATTGTTTCTATTCCAAAACGGACTAGTCCAGTCCGTTGTGCGGACTAGTCCGACCTGCGGAGTTCCACTCGGTTTCTGTTATTTCCTCACGATTTGTTTTTGGGTAACTGCCTTATTGGGGCCCAAGAATATCGTGCCTAACCCTTGTGGAGCTGTAACACCATAAAATTTTGCATCATGCATTGCATACATGTTCATGCATTAAACATTAGTAGAATAAAGGAAAAATAATAAAATATAAAACATACATATACAAAATAAGTGTAGCAATAGAACAAAGGAAATAATAATACGAAACATGTATTAGGGAACAAATATCAACAAAAAGAATATATATATATAAACAAACATAGGTGAAATCTGTAAAAAAAAAGAGAGAAAAAAAAGAGCTTAGGCCCGGCACCGGCCAAGCCGAGAGGCCTGCTCCGCTCGCGCGCCCGCCCGGGTCAACACGGCCCCAGCGGCTGTGCCGCACCGCGCTGGCCCTGTGCCCCCGTGGCCGAGTCGGCCGAGTGCCGCACCGCGCTAGAACCGTGGATCGCGCCGTTGCCGAGTCGGCCTGCCGTAACACAGCCAGGCACCAACCCGTTTTCTCTCCCCGCCTATAAAAACAATTAAAGGCATCGTGTTTTTGTCAACGGAGCAGCACCGCAGCCCCAGAAAACCCTAGCGCCGTAGAAAAAAACAGATGAGAGGATGCGCCGCCAGGAAAAAAGGGGGAAGAAGAGGAAGAAAAAGAGGAGGGTGCTGCCGTCCGCCGGAGATCGCCGTATCGCCGTCGTCGTGCTGCCGGAGGACTGCTGCGCCATCTTCCTCATCTACGCCACGCCTTCGTTCTGCGATCTTCGAAGCCGTCGCATCGACAGTAGGATTCATTTTCTGATGCGAATTTTAACAACATATTAGATCTAATAGCCGTATTTTAATCATAGTCGCACCATCTATTTATTTTCAGCAACAATAATTCTCGCTAAAACCCCGTAAACTCGTATGAACATGTATGAACTAGTTGCATCTAATTAATAAACAACCGTAGTTAATTAATTATTGAACTTTGCATGCATTCATGTCATTGCATGTTGATTAATATGTGTGCATCATGTTGATTTGTATGTATTTTCTTGTATGTGCGATCACAAGTAGAGGGACGTGCTCAAGAGGCCGTGTACGAGGACTTCCAAAACCAAGACTTTGAAGCGCTTGAGCAACCCCATCCGTCGGAGCAAGGCAAGTGTCCTTGATCATATTGATCCCATTTTATAAAATGTTTTGTTTGCAAATTTGCATGCTCGTGTCAACATGATGGGAAACCTATACGTAGGAGTTTACTAGCTTTGTCTGCCACCCCTTCTTGCCGAGATATACATGAGGAGTCGGGTATGTGTATTTTTCTTTTTGCACCGCATCTCTACACGGGTTATGGGTAACTTAAATAATCTACTTGACAACTTTAATTGTGAGAATTTGGGATGGTAATAAGATGATGATTAAATTAGCAACATGGAACTTAGGAGATCTAAGCAAGCATGGTTCTAAGGAATGGGTTGGATGGTACAGTGGTTTTGCTTGCCTTAGATCTAAGGACCGGTTAATGTGAGAATATGCCAGGACAACAGTGCCACCAGAAGGTCATGTATGGGTGCAGCGTAGCTGAATAATTAGGAGTGTTGCTAATATTGTATGGACCATTGGATGGCGCGGGGAATGGGAGTCGAGGAGGGCTACCCTGGGATCTGCATGGCACAGGGATCGTGGGTGGGAGAATGGAGATTCAAGCCTGCCGGTGAAACCTTAGTGGGCCCGTACATACTAGTAGTCCCTTTTGAAAGGTTATTTTGTGATCTCTTGGCCACACACCTATGGAAGTGTGATAAGGCATAATAGAGGTTCTTAGTCACCGAAAGGTGATGAAATCACGAACATGTGAGTAAATTGGTACAACCTCTGCAGAGTGTTAAAAACTATCATGATAGACGTGCTCCCGGTCATGAGCGCCTGGATGACCTACATGATTAGAATTGGACTTGGGATTTTGGGATGGTTGGTATGGTTTGGTTTGTCACTTGGGTACAGTTGGTTTATGGAGGAATATGGAATTGGCATATGGTATTAAATTAATTGTTGGCTGGTATAAATGGACGGTAATTGAGAATGTTGGATTAATGATATGATAATTACTTGGGTTATGAAGGGAAATAAACTCACATAGACATAGTAGGCTGCTTTTACATGTTTATGAAATTTACTGTTCTGCAATTAGCTATTTTATTTTAGTCATTTGTTTAGCTACATGTCATCTATTTCCACACTTGCTGAGTACAACATGTACTCACCCTTGCAACCCCCCCTCCCCAACAGCTGCTGGAGATAATTGGGAGTACCCTGAGGATCACGCGGAGTAATAGGTTGCGTACCGCCGTCAATTTCCTGTGGAATGGAGTCGTGCTACTTAGTTTATTTTTTGCTGCATTAATTAGAGTTTTGTCATTTGTGAACTATTGGATTATTGTAATAAAGTACTTATTTAACAGTTAATACGTAGTTAAAATCTGTACATCGTTTGTGATGCATCCGTATATGTGTGATGAACATTCTGGGCACACATATGCATTACGCTTGGTTCATATTCGGAACTGGGTGTCACAGGAGCCCATGTGGGACCCCACACCGACCTCCACCCTCCTCGAACTCGAATCCATCAAACCCTAGCCTCCACCCCTATATAAACAACCCCATACCTTGACTTTTCATCTTTTTGCCTCAATTGAAAGACCACAAGCCCTAGTTCCTAGAGAGCTGCCACCAAGGAGGGAGGAGGAGATCATGAGCAAGAAGAAGGAGAGGAGGAGACGAAAGAGGATCAAGTAATCAAGATCTTCATTGACTTTGCATTCTGTGTCGCCAATTCACCTTCAACTCTTCATCAACAACCCTAGATTTTCAAGATCCAAGTTCCATCTTCAATTCTTGATCTTTGGAGTTCTAAACACGTGGTATACCTTCTACTTTCTCTTTTTCCACGTCAATTCAACCCCAATTCTCCCAGATCAGAAAAACACTAATTTGCAGTCTGTCTGATGAGGACATCAACACCCTCGATACATCCACACCAACCCAGCTACTGATTTCTGGTCGGATCACTCGCGCTCGTGCACGTCAACTAAACTATGAGGTGAACTCATTCATGGACTTATGTCCATATTATCTAGACCGTGGAACTATGTGCTTTCTTGTTTCTGGGCGTTCAAGTACTTCTTGGAAATATTATGAAGTCTACTTTCAAACGAATCTGCCGTCATGTCCATATCTATTTGGAGTCGGCCACAATCGTTATTTTAATACCAAGACATTTTCTGTCCATGGTGCTGCATCACCAAAATTGGGCCCATGGACCATGTATCGTTTGGAGTCCATTAGGGAATCATGATTAGGGTTTCTCATGACCCTAGGGAGGTAATAAATAGTAGCCGCCACCTTCATTAGCTGGTTGGTTTTGTTTATTCGTAAGTTAGCTTATGCTGCTTCCTTGTACACGCGTGTGTCGACTAGATCGCCCGTCTACTTGTATCCAGAACCCCACTTCAAATTGATTCAACTGATAAGTGTTTGTTCTTCTTGTTCTTGCGTGTTCTTCGATTGCTTGCAGGAACAAAGGCCCTCATGGTCAGGTTGATTGTGCGCCAGCAAGATCAATACAACTCCGGAGTTGGTGTACCGATCGCTAAGGCGCATCATCTTGGGGACGGTGTAGACGGATCGCCAATGTCTTCTCCTCCGCAAATTGAACCCTCCTATTCTCATCGAAAGATCGGGAACCAAGATCCTATCAAGTGGTAACTAGAGCAAGGTTAATCGGTGAGAGTGCTACCATTACTTTTCTTTCCGCTGTTATCATCCTATAGTCCAGAAAAAGCCCAAAAAAATACCAGATCTATTTTTTCCATTATTCCTAGACCATTGTTCCTTTTACTTTATCTACATAGTCAAGACTTGTTGAGTTCTTGGTTGCTTCGACGAGTCAAGTTGTTGGTCTTTAGTTTTGCACCACTAGAGTTTCGAGTTCATGTCACATCCGGTCACCTAGTTTGAGTCAGATTCGTAGTTCGAGTTTGAGTCGGATTACTAGTTTGAGTTTGAATCAGATTGCTACTTTGAGTTTGATTCGGATTGCTAGTTCGAGTTTGAGTCGGATTACGGGTTCAAATCAGATTGCTACTTCGAGTTTGAGTCGGATTGCTAGTTCGAGTTTGAGTCGGATTACTAGTTCGAGTTTGAATCAGATTGCTACTTCGACTTTGAGTCAGATTAGTAATTTGAGTTCGACAACAAGAAAAAGGCAAGTGCAAAATCAAAAGCTGCACAAAAGCCACAAGCAATTAGAGAAGAAAAAAAGGCAAGTCGAAGATCAAAAGCCGCATGTGCAAATTTGGTTCTAGGGTCTCCTGATTCCCACTAGAGAGTTTGGGTGACCACCCCAACAAAAGAAAAAACGATAAAAATCAGATTGTTGTTTGGGGTGTTTTTGGTTATGACATTGGTGTCTCAGCTCGCGTCTCTAGTACGGTCTAGACTAAGATAAGCACAATACAGTCGTAGAACATTTATTCAGCTTGTTGTGATTAACGTGGTGAAAGTTTGCTCCTTGTGCTAGTTCAGCCACCTAAAGCCATAGATTGACACCTGCTCTTGAAGTTGTTCATTACTTGTTGGTTGCCATCACCTTCTTGTTGAGCTTGGTAAGAACAGGTAAGAGCTTGATTGAACAGGTTGAGAGTGAGCGAGTTATCTCCACCAGCACCTTGTAGCTAGGGATAACGTTACTCTTTCATATTGGATTGTTCTTTTTTTCTACTAACCATGGCGGGAGGAGCAAATACAAATGAAGACGTGCATTCACCTTGCACACGGGGAATTATACAACACTTCGAACGCCAAGCGCGGCTACGCACAGAAGCGCTTGATGAGGATTTTCGTGTTACCAGTGACCGCCTTGGTGAATTGGAAAATATTCAGATGGACACCAACACCAAAATCAGCACGTTGGAGATTTCCATTCAAAAATTGAACACCTCTATTGGAGCCATCCTGCAGCACCTTGAGAAGAGGGATCGTGGACGCACCGTGGATGGACAGGTGAGCAATAATCCTAGTACGTGACAATGAAGATGACTATTCTGCAGATACGGAGATTGGGGAAGATGAGGAAGCTAGGCCACGGCGCCGGCTACAACGCAACCGTCAAGGTATGGGTGGACATCGTCGACGTGAAGTATGCAATCATGATGATACTTTTAACAAGATCAAATTTAAGATACCTCATTTTGATGGTAAATATGACCCTGATGCATATATTACTTGGGAGATTTCTGTTGATCAAAAATTTGCATGTCATGAGTTTCCTGAAAACGCAAGAGTTAGAGCAGCCACTAATGAGTTTACTAATTTTGATTCTGTTTGGTGGATAGAACATGGCAAGAAAAATCCTAATAACATACCACAAACTTGGGATTCTTTGAAACGGCTCATGCGGGCTAGATTTGTTCCTTCTTACTATGCACGTGATTTGTTAAATAAGTTACAACAATTGAGAAAAGGAGCTAAAAGTGTAGAAGAGTATTTTCAGGAATTACAAATGGGTATGTTGCGTTGTAATTTAGACGAGGATGAGGAACCAGCTATGGCTAGATTTTTGGGTGGTTTAAACCGTGAAATTTGGGACATACTTGCTTATAAAGATTACAATAATGTTACCCGTTTGTTTTATCTTGCTTGTAAAGTTGAAAGGGAAGTGCAGGGACGACGAGCTAGCTCTAGAACTAATATTTCTGCAGGAAAGACTAGCTCATGGCAACCACGCACGACTACTCCTTCAACTGGGCGTGCTTCCCCGCCATCTTCTTCACAAAGTCGGGCAGCACCTTCTTCCTCCAGCAACAAGCCACATGCTTCTTCCACTAGCTCAGCAGTAAAGACCACCCAAAAGCCCACCGAGAGTGCTTCTTCCGTAGCATCTACCAGACGATCTAGAGACGTTCAATGTAACAAGTGCAAGGGTTTTGGCCATGTGCAGCATGACTGCCCAAGCAAACGTGTTCTAATTGTTAAAGATGACGGTGAGTACTCATCTGCTAGCGATTTTGATGACAATACATGTGTTTTGCTTGCAGCTAACTATGCAAGTAGCAATGAACATCAAGAAGAGCATATTGGTGCAGAAGATGCAGCGTGCTATGATAGTCTCATTGTGCAGCGTGTGCTTAAGGCACAAATGGCGAAAGCAGAACAAAAATCAAAGGCACACATTATTCCAAACAAAGTGTGTCGTCAAAGAGCGATCTTGCCACATGATCATTGATGGAGGTAGCTGCAACAACATGGCCAGCAGTGACATGGTGACCAAGCTGGCACTAAGCACCAAACCGCACCCACATCCCTATTACATTCAAAGGTTAAACAAAAGCGGTAAGGCAAAGGTAACTAGACTTGTGCGAATCAATTTTACTATTGGATCATATAAGGATGTCGTTGAATGTGATGTTGTGCCTTTGCAAGCTTGTAATATTCTGCTAGGAAGACATTGGCAATTTGATAGAGATTCTATGCATCATGGTAGATCAAATCAGTATTCTTTTCTTTACCATGATAAAAAAGTTGTGTTGCATCCTATGTCTCCTGAAGCTATTGTGCAAGATGATGTTGCTAGAGCTAGGAAAACTAAACCTCAGGACCATGCTAACATTGAGAACAACAACAATGCCAAATTTGTGTTTGATAAGAAATATGAGATATCTCTGAAGGGAAAATGCTTGTTTGCTACGAAATCTAATATTAATGAACTGATTGCTTCCACCTCTATTGACTATTCTTTGGTATGCAAAGATGCTTTGATTTCCCTTTACGATATGCAACATTCTTTGCCTCCTGCTGTTGCTAACATTTTGCAGGAATATTCTAATGTGTTTCCATGTGAAATACCACCAGGACTACCACCACTTCGAGGGATTGAGCACCAGATTGACCTCATTCCCGGTGCTTCATTGCCCAACCGTGCACCATACAGGACAAATCTGGAAGAAACAAAGGAGATTCAGCGCCAAGTACAAGAACTACTCGACAAAGGTTATGTACGTGAGTCTCTTAGTCCATGTGCTGTTCTAGTTATTCTAGTACCTAAAAAGGATGGATCATGGCGTATGTGTGTGGATTGTTGAGCAATAAATAATGATATCGTCATCCTATTCCACGGTTAGTTGATATGCTTGATGAATTGAGTGGTGCTGTTGTGTTCTCAAAGGTTGATTTGCATAGTGGTTATCACCAAATTCGCATGAAACTAGGAGATGAATGGAAAACTGCTTTCAAAACTAAGTTCGGTTTATATGAGTGGTTAGTCATGCCTTTTGGGTTAACTAATGCACCTAGCACCTTCATGAGATTAATGAACGAGGTTTTGCGTGCATTCATAGGAAAATTTGTTGTTGTGTATTTTTATGATGTATTGATTTATAGCAAATCCATGGATGAACATCTTGATCACTTACGTGCTGTTTTTAATGCTTTACATGAGACACGATTATTTGGTAATCTTGAGAAGTGCACCTTTTGCACGGATCGAGTCTCTTTCCTTGGCTATGTTGTTACTCCACAAGGAATTGAAGTTGATCAAGCCAAGGTAGAGGCTATTCAGGGGTGGCCTGTACCAAAGACATCACACAGGTGCAGAGCTTTCTAGGATTGGCTGGGTTCTATCGTCGCTTTGTGAAGGATTTCAGCACCATTGCTGCTCCATTGAATGACCTTACGAAGAAGGGGGTGCCTTTTTCTTGGGGCACCACACAAGATAACGCCTTTACCATAATGAAAGATAAGTTGACGCATGCACCTCTTCTCCAACTTCCTGATTTTTCTAAGACTTTTGAGCTTGAATGTGATGCTAGTGGGATTGGATTGGGTGGTTTTTTGTTACAAGAAGGAAAACCTGTTGCATATTTTAGTGAGAAAATGAGTGGGCCTATTCTGAATTATTCTACCTATGATAAGGAATTATATGCTCTTGTACGAACTTTAGAAACATGGCAGCATTATTTGTGGCCCAAAGCATTTGTTATCCATTCTGATCATGAATCACTAAAGCATATTAGGAGTCAAGGGAAACTGAACCATAGGCATGCTAAGTGGATAGAATTTATTGAGTCTTTTCCTTATGTCATTAAACACAAAAGGGAAAGGATAATATTATTGCTGATGCTTTACCTAGACGTTATACTCTTCTATCTCAACTTACTTTAAATTTTTTGGATTTGAAACGATTAAAGATCAATATGAACATGATGCTGATTTCAAACATGTATTGCTGAAATTTAAAGATGGAAAAACATTGAATAAATTCGTCCTCAACGATGGCTATGTGTTTAGAGCTAACAAGTTATGCATTCCAGCTAGCTTCATTCGTTTGTTGTTGTTACAGGAAGCGCATGGAGGCGGGCTGATGGGGCACTTTGGAGTGAAAAAGACGGAGGACACACTTGCTGGTCATTTCTTTTGGCCAGGGATGAGGCGAGACGTGGAGCGCTTCGCTGCTCGCTGCAAGACATGTCAAAAAGTTAAGTCACGAATTAATCCACATGGTTTGTACATGCCTCTTCCTGTTCCTAGCATCCCTTGGGAGGATATTTCTATGGACTTTGTCTTAGGACTTCCTAGAACAAATAAGGGGAGGGATAGCATCTTTGTTGCCGTGGATAGATTTTCTAAAATGGCACACTTCATACCTTGTCGTAAAAGTGATGATGCTACGCATGTTGGTGATTTATTTTTCCGAGATATTGTTAGGTTGCATGGTGCGCCAAACACAATAGTTTCAGATCGTGATGCTAAGTTTCTTAGCCATTTTTGGAGAACGTTATGGGCGAAATTGGGGACTAAGCTTTTATTTTCAACTACTTTTCATCCCCAAACTGATGGTCAAACTGAGGTTGTCAATAGAAGTTTATCTACCATGCTTATGGATGTTTTGAAAAAGAATATAAAAATGTGAGAAGAGTGTTTGCCTCATGTTGGGTTTGCTTATAATCGTTCCCTACATTCTAGTACTAAGAAATGCCCTTTTGAGATTATTTATGGATTTGTACCCCGTGCTCCTATTGATTTATTACCTCTTCCTTCAATGGAACGAGTGAATTTTGATGCTAAACATCGTGCTGAATTGATCTTAAAATTGCATGAAACCACTAAGAAGAGTATAGAGTGCATGAATGTCAAGTATAAACTTGCTGGTAGTAGGGGAAAGAAACCTATCACTTTTGAACCTGATGATTTAATTTGGTTACATTTGTGAAAGGATAGGTTTCCTGTTTTGAGGAAGTCTAAATTGTTACCTTGAGCTGATGGTCCATTCAAAGTGTTAGAAAGGATTAATGATAATGCATATAAACTCGAGTTGTCTGCGGATTTTGGGGTTAGTCCCATTTTTAACATTGCAGATTTGAAGCTATATTTGGGAGAAGAAGATGAGCTTGAGTCGCGGACGACTCAAGTGCAAGAAGGGGAGGATGATGAGGACATCAACACCCTCGATACATCAAAACCAACTCAGCTACCGGTTTCTGGTCCGATCACTCGCGCTCGTGCACGTCAACTAAACTATGAGATGAACTCATTCTTGGCCTTATTTCCATCTTATCTAGACCATGGAACTACATGCTTTCTTGTTTTGCTTAGGAACAATGGAGAGGAGCCAATGGGAAGGGAATTCGCGCGGACGGGATTTGGACAGCAGAACAGCACCAACTTGTGACGGCCACCACTACTTCATACGGACTCCGACCTGGGCGTTCAAGTACTTCCTGGAAATATTATCAAGTCTACTTTCAAACGGATCTGGCCTCATGTCCATATCTATTCGAAGTCGGCCGCAATCGTTATTTTAATACCAAGACCTTTTCTGTCCATGGTGTTGCATCACCAAAATTGGGCCCATGGCCCATGTATCATTTGGAGTCCATTAGGGACTCGTGATTAGGGTTTCACACAACCCTAGGGAGGTAATAAATAGTAGTAACTGCCCTCATTAGCTGGTGGGTTTTGTTTATTCGTAAGTTAGCTTCTGCTGCTTCCTTGTACACGCGCGTGTCGAGTAGATCGCCCGTCTACTTGTATCCAGAACCCCACTTCAGATTGATTCAACTGATACGTGCTTGTTCTTCTTGTTCTTACATGTTCTTCGATTGCTTTCAAGAACAAAGGCCCTCGTGGTCAGGTTGATTGTGCGCCAGTAAGATCAATACAACTTCAGAATCGGTGTACCAATTGCTAAGGCGCATCATCTTGGGGACGGTGTAGTCAGATTGCCAACGTCTTCTCCTCCAAAAATCAAACCCTCCTATTCTCATCGTAAGATCGGGAACCAATATCCTATCACTGTCCAGGGCGGACTAGTCCGGCCCTTGCAACCAGACTTGTCCGACCTCTGAACCTGAATTGTGTTGAATTAACTCCAAATTGACTCGGATCAATTCTAAACCTGTTCAAACTTGTTAGAAACCTTTGTAACTAGATAGTAAACATTAATAATAACCTATTAACGAGTTCTACCACATAATTGCATTAATCATGCATGTCATGGCATATTGAGTATGTAGGATCGAAGAGCACGTGAAAAGCTACCAGAGAGGGGGGTGAATGGTAGATTTAAACTTTTTCAGCGGAAGCAATGAAAACCCCTCGGCAGAAAAACGATCTGTTAAAGAAATCGTGTGTGAGACTAATCTAAACGTGTTTCGCCGTGTCAAAAGTGATAAATACCAGATATAATCAAGTCATGAAGAAGACACAACAAGAATCACTCAAATCCGTCAAGAGAAACTCAAGTTACGATTGAAAGATCGAACAAAGGTCAATCTGTCCTACCCGAGAAAATCAGTTCTGAAACGCTACAAAGAAACTCATGTACATCAGAAACCACAAATCCAATGACCGTGAAATTTTGACAGATGATATATAATCAAGTTATGAAGACTACCCAAAACGAATCACAAGAGGAACTCGAGTTATGATGAAACCACCGAAGAAAGGTAGTGTTGTGCAGAAACTCGACGAGAAAAACTTGTCTGGAACAAGTCAGACGAACAAGGCACAAAAGTTCCTTTCAACAACGAATTTTATTCAATATAACACAAGAGGAACAGCCCCAAAGTCGTCACCCACGAGCTCTGGCCTCCCTTTCTTATATAACTAGCCCTTAGGCCAACCCAATCTCAACTAGGACTCTAATCCTACTCAAATCATGAATCGAAATTTTCCATAACTGCTTAGGACTCTTCTATACGCAGATAGAAACAATCTTAAGACTTTTAAACACCTTAGGAACGTATCTCACATTCCTAAAACAACTCAAATTCGTGACCCACACGAAATCCTATCATAACCAACTCAAATCTTTCCATATTTGAGTCAAACACGACTCAGTCACAACTTGAGTCCATAACCTAGTCGGTTGGACCTTTCCGACCAATTCTTTACATCCACATCTCTTCATCATGCCTCGGAACAATGTAGCCACATCCATTCACTCCTTGCATACGTGCAAACATCTTCCAATGATGTCCACGATACCTTCATATGCATTGTTCTTGTTTCAAACATGGTGCACAACCTCCCGATCAACTCAACCACAATTCCTCCCGAACTTGGTTGTTGAACCTCATGTTCTCCCAAAGACTAGTTCAATGGATCCCGTCACCAGCCATGTATTGAACTCAAGCAACACCTGGACATGAATAAACAACCAATACTTTCGAGCACAAGTCCTCGACTTGACTCACGTTAGTTCTGAAACTACAACATCTTACATGAGCACCTCACATAAGCATGTTGCAAAACATAGCAAAATGATATCAACCATAACCACCAAAACACACCAAAAACATAGCAAATGAATACTAAGCAATCTTTCCATCAATGTAAAGCAAGTACGAATCATTGCAAGATAAAAGCAGAACCACTACAATCAAGCTCCGAACCTTACCAAAGCTAACCGGACCTTGAACTGGAGCTTACCAAAGCTAGCCAGACCTAGCACCGGAGCTAACCAAAGCTAGTCGGACCTAGACAAAGAAGTCGGACCTAGCCAAAGCAAGTCGGACCTTACGTCAGACTATGCCGGAGCTAACCAAAACAAGCTGTACATATCGTCGGACCTTGATGATAAAGGTGTTTTGGTAGTATTCAAAACTTTTATCGCCGTAGCCAATGTATTCAGCACACATAGGTCTCACTGAGTACTATATGAGCATTAATTGATTGAACTATGTGTTTTGAATGTATGTCGCTTGGAATAAAAGGTGTAGCACTAGAGAGTGCTGCGGAGGATCTCCAGTACAAAAAGTTTGAAGACTTTGACCCAAACCAAGACCAGGAGCAAGGAAAGTGTCCTTGAACATATTGATCCTGTTTCTAAAATAAATGTTTTGTTTTCAAAACTGCTTGCTTGTGTCAATTTGATGGGAATCCTATGGTAGGAAGTTTACTAGATTTGTTTAACCATCCTTGTCACCTGGAATATAAGGTAGAGAGTCGGGAAGGGCTTTTTACCTTTTTGCTTCACTTAATTAATTGGGATGGGAAAAAAACTATACCCTTAAATTATGCATTAATGAAATTATGGTTAATATGAACTGGTTAATATGATATGGTAATGGGTCATCTAAGCAAGCATGGTACATGGATGGGTTGGATATTCTAGTGGTTGCTTGCTTTAGATCTAAGGACCGGTTCATGCGAGAATAAGCCAGGACTATAGTGCCACCACGAGGCCAAGTATGGGTGTGGCTTAGCTGATTAATTAGGGTATTGCTAGTATTGCATGGATCATTTGGCACACCGAAGAAGGGGAGTCAGATTGGGTCTGGATATGGTTGGCGGGACTCCCTGGGATCCGAACGGCACAAGAGGGAGCCCTTGGTTGAAGATGTGCTTAGTTGGAGACATCGCCACCGGTGAAACCTCTGTGGGTCCATACATGCTAGTAGTCCCTTTGTAAAGGCTATTCTGTGATCTCTTGGCCATACACCAAACGAAGTGTAATTGGCATAAGGAGGTTCTTTAGTCACCGACAGGTGATGAAATCACAAACACGACGATAAAGTGGTACAAACTCTATAGAGTATTAAAACTATCATGATAGTTGTGCTCTCGATTAAGAGCACCTGGATGACCTACATGATTAGAGAGAACCTAAGATTGGAATGGTTTTGTACAGGTTATGGTTGGTAATATGGCTATGGCTAGTTATGGATTAATTCTTGTATTGAATATGGTTATTGGTAATGAGCAATCTGGAATATGGATGATGGTATTGGAATATGGACTGGAACTATGTTATTAATTATGTTTTATGATGGGTTTACTTCACAAACATATAATATATCACTTTTCAAATGTTTTAATGTACTTTTCAGCACTTAGTCATTATTATATTCATCATTTGAATCAGCTACATGTCATACTTTCCACACATGCTGAGTACGACATGTACTCACCCTAGCAATTCCCCCACCAACAGTTGCAGGTTAGGATTGGAAGTTTAACGATGATAATGCGGAGTTCTAGGCCGTGTCTGCTGTCAGCTTTGCCCGTGGTGTTGATTGGAGCTTCGGTACCCTATTTTCTTATGCTGCTTAGCTGCTTAGTTTGCTTATTTAGTTTATTTCCACTGCATTAGTTGAAACCTAACATTAATATTGATTAGATCTTGTATTCGAGGATATTCTGTATTGTGTAATAAAAGTGATTAATTAATCTTTTTCTGTGGTAATTTTCTGTATATCCTTTTGTGAATGCACTCATGTATCAGTGTTGAACGTCCTGGGCACACATACGCGTTGACTTGGTTAATTTTCGGAACCAGGTGTCACAGAGAATGGGTGGAGGGGAAGAGATAATAAGGATAACAGCGAGAGCGGCGTGTCCCATCGCCTACTGGAGAACCAAACATTAGAGTAGGACTGTCAATAAAGCTCGAAGATCGTATTTCTCTCATTTGCTCTTCCCTAGGCTTAAAATTAGACTTCATTTTTCCTCTGTTTGCTCTTTCCTAGGCTTAAAAGTTTTATATTTTACAATTATTTTACATATGTAATGTGACATAGGTTATATATCACTTGATAGTTTTGCCAAAAAAAATTGCGGAGACATATGTATATCCCATGCAACTACGTAAATCCACCTCAATTAATTAGCTAGTTATTTTTTAAGATTATAGAAAATTATTATCTTTTTCTAAGTGAGGTGGGTCAGGGTAGATTATGTGGCATAATAGCTTATGTGGCATGCCAATGTGGATGTCCAACTCAAACTAAGGATGAAAGTGAAACGGTTGTGTGAAGTTGAGAGACTAAATTGAGCCATTTGAAAGTTCAAGGACCAAACTGAGTTTTGATTGAAAGTTTGAGGATGAAGTTGAGTATTGCGCCAATTCTAAACAAGCCAATCTTGAGCTTGCAAGCTTGATGAGCTCAAGCTCGAAAAGCTCAAGTAAGCTCATTTATTGTTGTGATCTATGATATGTATGATTAACTAACTATATAATTCTATTAAAAATGTTTTATGGGACACAATTTTTATATATGATAACAAAAAATAATGTGCAACATCGTCTACCTTCCTACTCCATTAGTTGTGAACCTAAATTTAGTAGATTCTATTGTACATACATGAATTCTGGACTCGACTAGAGATCGACTCGTTTTTTTTAAACTCAAGCTTAGAAAGCCAAGCTTGCTCGAGTTCGACTCGTTGATAGCCCTAGATGCAATTAATGCTTTGGTGCAATCGTGTAATCAATGATATTCATCAGTTGGATCTACATCTTACAGTTATTACATCTTTTCATTTAACCCCTTCCACCACCACCCCTCCACCTGGTGGAGGGGGTTAAATAAAAAGATTCAATGACCATAAGATGTAGATCGATCCAACGGTTGAAGATGGTTGATTGCACAATTGCGCCAAACATCTGATTACATTCTAGTTGTTCCCAACTTTAAAAGACAAAAACTTTTGACACGAATTAATCCAATCGTGATGTTCTTCTCTTCTTGTTTTGTGATGTTTTATTTTTTCTTGTTTCGTGATGTTGTTTTTCTTGTTTTGTAATTCCTCATTCCCATATTACTTGTCGTTAATAATAAGGACAAGTTTTCTAGTGTAAAAAAGAACTAAAAAACTTGTTCTAATGAAAAATAATATAGGAAGGAGGGGGTAATGTTTTATGATAATGAACTCAATGTTGTTTGTCTGTTCCATTTGTTGTTTTATTTTCTATCTGCTGTTTAGTAAACTATCTGTTCTATCTGTATTCTTTGTTAATGAATGACCCTCCACACCGTCGGTGGCCTCTAAAGTGGCCTGTACGGTACTTTAGCCGCTGGAGGTGCTAGGAGATCGCCCGTAGCGGGTCATGCAAAGCGGCTTGTTAAGTAATATAGTAACAGAAAAATGCAACAAGTAGCAACGACTGGAAAGAAAAGTGGAGACAATGAACAGAGAAAAAAGAAAAGAAAGGATGACAAAAATGTTAGAAAAAGATAGGTAGTACATATGAATTAAGGTGAAAGAGTGTGGAGAACCAAACTGTAAAATAGAAAATTTTTGGCGCAGATTACTCCGGTCTAAATCCTGTCAAACATAGTATGTTATCTCTATTGATGACATGATATTATTCTTGTGCTAATGTTGAAAACAGAGCAGTTCCATTACTTCACGCATCCCATGAGTGCATGCAGAGAGACGTGGGTCCCATAGGCTGTGGTGCTCACATGTCATCCACCCTTAATGCACCTTTAGTACTGCAGAGGATGTGAATCCGCCATCACCAGAAGTCAAAGCATCACTGCGCGTGACCCCCATCAATACGGGCAGAGACGATGATGGTGTGTGTCTTTATATAATGTCTCCATAATCTTCTCCGCGCGTACTCTAAAAACACAACATTGTCTTCTCTGCACATACTCTAGCTTCCTCTTTGTCACCGCCGCATGAACCCTCATTGGTTCATTGGTTCCCTTCGTAGTATGGTGACGTCGAAGCCTATGGAGTTACCATTCACACACGATAGTGTGGTCGAGATCGTGGGGTGCCTCGCCGCAAGCTCCCTGCGGCCCTTGGATGACCTCTCAAGTCTGCGTGCCACCTGCAAGGCCATGCATGTGGCGTGCCAGG
Organism: Tuctoria greenei; assembly: GCA_036927565.1. Lineage (NCBI taxonomy): Eukaryota > Viridiplantae > Streptophyta > Magnoliopsida > Poales > Poaceae > Tuctoria > Tuctoria greenei. The sequence goes on along the minus strand of JAYESD010000003.1, from coordinate 75,758,227 downwards.
ATGGCGCCGTGGGTAGGGACATGGTGCTGGAGTGGGAGACTCGGAGGATGTGGCGCGACGCGGTGCGCTACAAAGCCCTCGTCGAGAACCTGGCCATCTTCGGCACCCCTCGTGCGTGCTACGTCACTGGTCTGAAGCTCGTCTTCATGGACGATCGCGCGCAGCCGGGCGCCCAGTTTCTCACCCGGGCGGCCTGGGGCGGCCACATGGAGGCAACCTACATCCTTGGCTTCCTCCGCTATGACGCCGACCGTGGGGCCCGTGACGGCATCGAGTATATCCGGTAGGTCGAAGGCGAGGTTGATGTCAGTTAGAAAGTAGTCGGGTCCGTTGCCATCATGAAGACCAACAATGAGTGCAGACGGTGTCGGATTCAAGCCCTGGCTGAAATCAGTAATATGACATGGAGGCTTCTGTGCCCGCCTCCGAGACACAGATGGTTTCGCTGCCCAACAAGAAGGTTGACCCGTGCACGCCTGTCGGCTGCGGGAAGCAAGGGTGGAGCGGCTGCAAGGTCTTTTGTAGTAAAGACTGTAGGATTAGGCACGAGCATGTTACATTTTGCCGTATGGTGTTATCCTATATGGTCTATATATAAAATAGACTTATACTGTTGTTATGTTATTTTTCTTGTTTCATGATGTCGTTTTTCTTATTTTATAGTAATTTTTATGTTAATGAACTCATTGTTGTTCGTCTGTTCCATCTGTTATTTTGTTTTCTATCTGTTGTTTAGTAAACTATCTGTTCTATCTGTATTCTCTATTAATGAATGACCCTCCACACCACCTGTTGCCTCTAAAGTGGTCTGTACGGTACTATAGCTGCTGGAGGTTCCAGGAGATCACCCATAGCGGGGCCTGCAGAGCGGTCTATAATGTAGTATACAGTACTACGTAGTAACATGAAAACGCAACAGGTAGCGACGACTATAAAGAAAAGTGGAGACAATGAACTCCAAAAAAGAAAAGAAAGGATGAGAAAAATCTTAGAAAAAGATAGGTAGTACTCCTACGTACAACTGACCCTATGCCCCTATATGCGGTGTCATCATTACCACTACTCCTATACATGGTCGAAAGTTATTACCACTGCTTGAAGGGAAGTGCTGCAGAGTAGATGTGTGAATTAGTTTATTTTTTGTTTTTTGAGGATTATGTAATAGCTAGTTTTGTCAAGTTAATTAGTTTGTTGCCTAGAATGGTACGCTAAACACTACTATTTGGTTCCGTCAATGTTTATATTTAGTATTTAATCCTTGTTTATATCACTGTGTTGTTGCGATTCAAGAGACTTTATGTGTATGCTTTATTTTGATCGGAATACCACCCCATTGCTACATTAACTTATTTAGATAACAAATTGCCTGAGCCAAACGCGTGTCCTTTGATGGGCTCACGCGACATAGAGACGAACACCAAGCATCCCAGCGTAGTTTCGGCCCACGAATACAAAGTGACTCAGCGCAGTTTCAGCCCACGAATAACAAACGGCCTAGAGCAGTGTTGGGCCTACTCTGATAGCTTCACGTACGTTTTGTCCTAGCTGCCTGGCCACGGCGGTCAATTTTTTTTCATGCCGAATAAAGAAGGAAAATAAGAAATGAAAAGAATTTTTTATTACGGTACCCTTCGATCCACAACGACCCCTCTCCCGACTGTACTAAACGTGCTTGGAGGAGCATCTGTCGGCCGCCATGCCCTTAGAGGAGCATCCATCGGGTGCCACACCCTTGGAGGAGCATCCGCCGGCCAACGCGTGTGAAGGAGCATCCGCCGGATGCCGCACGTGGAGGAGCTACAGCGCTAGGTACAATTGCTCACATAATGTTACTGTAGATCTATCCGCTTACAGATAAGCTGATTGGATTGTAGGAAGTGATGTCAGAAGATAAGACATTGATAGGAAAAGACAGGTGTACGAAGGAGTGGCAGGATGGAATGAAGTCATTTTTAAATTTAGCATTCCAGGGCACTCGTGAAGGAGGAACTTTGCCTTGTCCTTGCACGAGGTGTCATAATATTTGCCACAGGACACGCAAGGAAGTTCATCTTCACATGCTTTGTAATGGGATGTCATTGGATAATACTTGTTGGGTACACCATGGAGAAAAACGAGTTGAGGAAAATATTGCTGAGCAATTAGCAAATAATGAGGAGATAATTTTTGATGCTGCTGCTATGGAAAATATGTTGTCCAGTCTACTTAGAGGCACTGATCATGGTGGTTCTTCAACATATGTTGATGATCCAGAAAATGCTATAAACCAGCACGAGCCAACTAGGTGTTCAAAGGCATTCTATGACTTATTAAATGATGCCAAAAAGAAGTTGTATCCAGATTGTGAGAAGGTGACCCAATTATCCTTCATTTTGAGGTTGTACCAGATAATGTGTTTAACTGGTTTGAGTAAAAAAAGCGTGTGAGTTGGTCCTTGAACTATTCTCATATGTGCTCCCAGAGGGCCACTGCATTCCTGATACACTTTGTAAAGTTCAGAAAGTTGTTCGTGACCTCGGGCTGGACTACCAAGAGATCGATGCATGCGTCAATGACCGTGTGTTGTTCTGGAAGGACTATTCTCTGCTGGATCGATTCCCAAAATGTGGTGAATTAAGATGGAAAAATTGTACTGGTGGGGATGCAAGGGAGGCTTTACCTTGTGGAAGAGCCAAGAAGCTTGTAGCACGCAAGACTCTACGAAACTTCCCTCTTATTCCTCATCTTCAAAGGTTTTATATGGCAGAATCAACAGCATCAAACATACGCTGGCACAAAGAAGAATGTATTGATGATGAATGTTACGCCATCATGCAGATTCAAATGTATGGAAGCATTTTGATAGCATTCACCCAAATTTCTCATCTGATCCTCTCAAGATAAGACTTGGGGTAGCATCTAATGGTTTCAATCCTTTTGGAATAATGAATGTTTCTTAGAGTACATGGCCTATGATTCTAATCCCTTATAATCTACCACCTTGGTTGTGTATGAAGCAGCCTTATTGGTTGATGTCAATGATAATTTCTGGGCCAAAGTCACCTGGAAACAACATTGATGAGTATCTGCAACCTTTTATTGATGAGCTACTGAAATTATTGTCTGATGGTGTTGAAACATATGATAGTTCAAAGAAAGAGACATTTCTCATGTGCGCTTCTATATTGTGGACAATAAAAGATTTCCAGCATATGCAATGCTATGTGGATGGAGCACAAAAGGTAAGCTAGCATGTCCATACTGCCATATAAACACCGACGCCTTGCAGTTGAAACATGGACGAAAGTATTGCTACATGGGTCATCGTCATTGAATGTAGGCCTAGAGGGGGGCGAATAGGCCTTTTTGAATTTTTCTCGGTTTCTGTAACACTCAACAACAAGGTCAATACCAGAGATATCGGACTAGTCCGGTAAAGTGCGGACTAGTCCGGTTTTCACGGGCTAAGTTGATCAAGTTCAGTCAATTTGATTGATTCGTAAGTGTTTGCAGCGGAAATATAAACTTAAATGACAGTTTAATAGTTGTATGTCAAATTCTATTACAATTAAGGCTCTTGTTCAACAAATTAACTCAAATTGAACAAAGTGAATCAAACCCTAGATTAAGTTGATCAATTAAGATGAAGAACACAAAAGGACAAGACACAAGATTTATCCCGTGGTTCGGCTACCACGAAGGCAACCTACGTCCACGTTGAGGAGCCCACAAAAGGACCGGGTCTTCTCCAACCCTTCCCTCGTCGGATCGCCACGAAGGCCAATCCTCTTCCACTAATCACAAAGGGGTAAATAACCAAGTTGAAGGGGCGTTCTCACACGTTGAGAGCTCCCTTGATTACAACTTACAAAGCCACCAATAACACACTCGAAAATTACAAATTGAAACACAAGAGTGTGTTAGAGAATCAAACCAAGAGCTCAATGATGTGTGCCAAGTGTCTCTCCAATGATCTAGAAGTGATCTTCAATAGATTGATCGATTTTGCACTTAATTTCGTGGAGAGAGGTGGTTTTTGAGTCTCTGGGGAGGTGTGACGGCGCTAGGGTTCGAGAGAGTGTAAAAGTGGGCTGTGCACCTCTATTTATATGGGGTTTCTAAAAGTGACCGTTAGGGTTTAGAAAGATCGGACTAGTCCGTGGTGGTCACCGGACTAGTCCAGTGTGCTGTGTGTAGCAAACCCTAAGTGTCCAGGAATATCGGACTAGTCCGGTTGAAAACGGACTTGTCCGATTTCGCTACTGGAAATCTTCGGACTAGTCCGATTGCCATCGGACTTGTCCAGACACATGAAACCCTAAGTGTTTAGGATGACAAGTCCGCACTTAGAGGACTTGTCCGATTTAGATCAGCGTGTATATCGGACTAGTCCGTGTAGACACCAGACTTGTCCGAATTGGATCAGAATGAATATCGGACTAGTCTGGATTACAACGGACTTGTCCGATTTTGTGTGACTTGTGCATTGTGTTGAGGACTAGTCCGCATTGGGGAGGACTAGTCCGAAGTGGATCAGAAAAATATCGGACTAGTCCGGTGGAGAACGGACTTGTCCGATCTAGTGCAGAATGTGATATCGGACTAGTCTGGCTGTTTTCGGACTAGTCCGGTCCTGTATAATTTTGTGCATTGTGTGTGTGTGCTTGAAAGTGATTGAGCTCTTGGGTGTGTTTCCTTAACACACACCATACATAATAATCTACTATTTTCTTCTTCTTGAGCTCAAATTCACTTTGCTTCTCATTTCCCTTCTTTTTGGCATTTTGCTCATTTTTCATCATTTGCCTGCATTCATCTCAACAAAAGGATTTGGATCCCAATTGCTTGTCATAAATCATCCAAAACCCACAACGGAGTCCTAGATGCACTTTCAATCTCCCCCTTTTTGGTGATTGATGACAACCAATTGAGATTTCACAAAATAAGGCAAAAAATGAGATTTTCATAAAGTATGCACATATGACTCAAAAGTACATCAAGCAACAAGAGAATTATCCATATGTGCATTCTTTATGGTGGGATGCATACTAAGTGCATGAATACATTGAGAATGACAGAATTTGCATTAACCAAGTGCATATGACATTCAGGAGCAAAAATGCAGTTTTCATCACATTGAGAATAAATTGAGCAATTCATCACAAGAACAAACTTAACATGAAGACAGAGTTAAACTATTACAATCACAAATAAAAGATAAAGAGAACTCTCTCCTCGCACCCTATCACAGCTAAAGCTAAGACTCCCCCTCAATCTCTCCCCCTTTGGCATCAAGACACCAAAAAGAAGGAGAGGAGGGTCCTAGGGTCTTCACTCTTCACTGTCGGTCCTCTCGTCATCGTCTTCATCTTCTTCACTTTCCGCTTGACGAGGAGGAGAGGGAGGATGAGGAGCAGAGCTGCTCGAGCCCCCAATGCCAAAGTAGGCAAGCTCGGAGGGGTTCAGAGGCCCGAGCTCAGTGATGTCAAGATCAGAATCTTCAGAAATTACTGGAGATCCAATGGGGTTGATCTCCAGCTTTTCAATCAGTTGCTTCACATTGGCTTTGATATATCTCATATCCTCCTTCCTCTTCTGATTGAGTTTATGAAGCTTGACTTCAGCCTTCTTGCAGGAGGAGAATATGGCGGTCAGGTACTTTAGGATCCCACTAGCCGATCCTCTCTGAGGGGCTTCTCTGGAGGGGGGAGGAGCCCTAGCAGCATCCCTTTCTCTTGCCGGTGCCTCACGACTTGAGGCCGGCGAGGGAGCAGTCTGGACACTCACAGGCTGAGGCTTCTGAGGCCTCAGAGGAGTGTGCTCCACATCCTTCACGAACTCAATACCTGTGACTTTCTCAATCATAAACATCAGGTAGGGAGCATAGCCACAGGACCGGTTGGGGGTGCTTGAGATGTTGACCATGTCGTTACAAATGTAATCTGCAACATCAAACTGTCTCTTCTTGCTTATGACCCTCATTAGAGTCCGGAGGTAGCCCTATACACTCCCTGCATCCCCATCCTTGGGGGCAATGGTCTTCCGGAGAACTCTGTTCAGGACCACAAAGAAGGGCTTCATGTTCTTTGTGGAGGGAGGAACATACTTAGAGTTGGGCTCATACATGAACTTCATTCCGTCCCTCTCAATGACCCCTATGTTGTGGATGATCAGGTGGTCATCTCCAGTAGAGTCTAAATGGAGCAAGTTTGCAAAATCCTCCTGAGTGATGGAGTACTTGGATCCATGGGTCATCCATCTTCATCTTCACTCGAGAAGTGGAACGTTGCATAGAATTGTGCAATAACTTCATCATTCCAATTGTGTCTTAAGGCAAACAGATCCTTCAGACCATGCCTTTCTGCTGCAGCAATGACCTCATCAAAAGCTGAGCACTTCTTCTTCTCTAGGTAGGCCCAGTCAATCCACTGACTGTGCACCACCGGAGTCTTCATCGGCAGGTAAACTAGCCTGTAGAAATCTGCATGGAAGTTTGTCCAAGACCTTCCATCAGCTGCCTGCTTTGGCCTCCCATAGAAATCAATGCTTCTGAGCTTGGCTGCCACATCACTGCCTTTCCCATTGAATTTCTCTTCATTGGGGTCCCGGACCCCTTCCCTGGGAGCATGGAGTTTCAAGGGCCCAACTGGCCCCGTTGCTACTCCCTTGCCCTTTCCTTTTGCTTGACGAAGGCCGCTTGTAGATGGAGCAGCCTTCGAGTCGGGCTTCTTGACACAGACCTTCCTCTGAACCTGGGGAGGAGAAGTAGCAGGCTCGGAAGGTCTTTCTTGGCGTTTCTTGCCAAGACCCGCCGAGGACCGAGGTGCCACCTCGTGGTCCAACTCGGCCTCAAAGTCAGAGATCTCGTTGTCGGAGTTCGACATGACTTGAGAATGATTGAGCAAGAATAATGATAGGTTATACAAGGCATAGGTAAGGCAAGATAGCAATGGATGACATTAAGGAATTAAGGAATTAGGTTTCAGGTTCAGAAACATCGGACTTGTCCGGTGCTCAGGCACGGACTAGTCCGGGGTACCGGACTTGCCCGTGCATGGACCGGACTAGTCCGGTGATCATCCTCAAAAACCTAACAGATTGGTCAAGGGATGATTCCTAATGCAAATCTAGTCTAGCATACACGTAGTACATCAAATAATCATGTATCTAGTGAAGGATGCTAGGCTATACCATCAACAATGGAGAAAAACAAGATTTCTAGGGTTTTGAAGAAATTTACCGAAGAAATCAATGGAGGCTCGAAGTGTTGGGGGTTGGAGGTCGGACTAGTCCGATAGCTTCAATCCCCAAGAGGTCAAGCTCGATCTCCGCCCAAATGTGGACTTTTTCGACGGAGGGAGGAGAAAATCACCTTGGGAGCTCGAGCGCAAGAGAGAGGAGGCGTGAGCAAAAGTGGGGATGAGGAGATTAGGGTTTGGTGGCGGCTAGGGTTATGGACACGAAAAATCGGACAAGTCCGGACATGACCGGACTAGTCCGAAGTCATCCAGAGACCTATATCGGACTAGTCCGTGGTCTATCGGACTAGTCCGGCCTAACCGACACTCTGCGGACTAGTCTGCATGGGCGGACTAGTCCGGGTAACCACGGACTAGTCCGTGGTCACCAGGAAAGAATTGCATAGCCCATTCATATATATTTGAAGGTTCAATAATAGAGAATAGAGAGGCAAAACAATTCAAGTAATCTTGATGAATTTGACCAGTAAGCATACAACAATCATACAATGATCAAAATTCATCAAGATCTAATAATTGACATAGTTTTTCGAGAGAAAAATGGAGAGGGATGATTTTCACAATTCAATCAACATTTTGTAGCAATCATACAGGTATGCAACTTTTCAAGCCACACTCCGAGTATCAAGAATATTTAGCTCATTTCGGAGTTCGCAAAAACGCTTTTCATCAAGTGGCTTGGTGAATATGTCGGCCAATTGTTTTTGGGTGTTGGCATGTGATATGTTTATGTCTCCTTTCATGGAATGGTCTCTCAAGAAATGATGTCTTATGTCTATGTGTTTAGTCCTAGAGTGCTCAACTGGATTGTGGGCTATTTTAATGGCACTCTCATTATCACAAAGGAGAGGAATACGGTTCATATTGTAACCGTAATCCCTTAGAGTTTTTCGCATCCAAAGGAGTCGTGCACAACAACTCCCGGGTGCAACATACTTCGCTTCGGCTGTGGATAATGCAATGGAATTTTGTTTCTTAGATGACCAAGAAACTAAAGATCTTCCTAGGAATTGGCATGTGCCAGAGGTGCTTTTTCTATCAACTTTGCACCCGGCATAATCTGCATCGGAGTAACCAATGAGATTGAATTTTGAGCCTTTTGGGTACCAAAGACCAAGGTTGGGTGTATGAATTAAATATCTCAAGATTCTTTTTACGAATGTCAAGTGACATTCCTTAGGGTTGGCTTGAAATCTTGCACACAAACATACACTCAACATAATATCTGGCCTAGATGCACACAAGTAGAGTAAAGATCCAATCATGGAGCGATATACCTTTTGGTCGACGCTTGGTCCATCTTCATTGAGATCCAAGAGGCCATTCGTAGCCATGGGAGTCTTTATGGGCTTTGCCTTGTCCATGCCAAACTTCTTGAGTATGTCCTACGTGTACTTGGTTTGGCTTATGAATGTTCCTTCCCTTTGTTGCCGCACTTGGAATCCCAAGAAGTACTTCAATTCTCCCATCATTGACATTTCAAACTTGTCTGTCATAATTTTACTAAATTCTTCACAAAAAGATTGGTTAGTTGACCCAAAAATTATATCATCAACATAGATTTGGCAAATAAACAGATCATTATCTAGATTCTTAGTGAATAATGTATAATCTACTTTGCCAATTTGAAAACCATTATCAATTAATAAATCTCTAAGACACTCATACCAAGGTCTAGGAGCTTGTTTGAGGCCATAGAGAGCCTTACGCAGTTTATATACGTGGTCGGGAAACTCTTCGTCTTCAAACCCGGGTGGTTGCTCCACGTACACCTCTTCCTTGATCGGTCCGTTGAGGAAGGCGCTTTTCACGTCCATTTGATACAGCTTGAAATCATGGTGAGTAGCATATGCAAGTAATATTCTAATCGATTCAAGCCTAGCTACTGGAGCAAAAGTCTCATCGAAATCCAAACCTTCGACTTGTGAGTAACCTTTGGCCACAAGTCGTGCCTTGTTTCTTGTCACCACTCCGTGTTCGTCTTGCTTGTTGCGGAAGACCCACTTGGTGCCCACTATATTTGCATTGGGTCTTGCCACAAGTTCCCAAACCTCGTTTCTCTTGAAGTTGTTCAACTCTTCTTGCATTGCCACCACCCAGTCCGGATCCTTCAATGCATCCTCAGTCCTGCGTGGTTCCAAAAAGGAGACAAACGAGTAATGCTCACAAAAATTAGCTATACGAGATCTAGTGGTTACTCCCTTTTGGATGTCACCGATGATGTTGTCGATTGGGTGATCCCTTTGAATGCATTGGTGTAATCTTGGGTGGGGCACTTGGAGAGTTGTGTGTTGGTGATCATTTTCTTCTCCCCCTAAGTGGTTGCCCTCATTGATTTGTTGATCATCTTCATATTCTTGTGATTGATCTTGTATCGAAGCTCCCCCTTGACTGTTGATCTCCTCTTGTGGTTCACTTTCCTCTTGTATTTGTGACGATGACTCTTGTGGTCGAACTTCGCCTAGAGACATTCTCTTCAATGCTTGATAAGGAGCTTCTTCTTTACCTAATTCACATTGATCAACTTGCTCCTTTTGGGAGCCATTAGTTTCATCGAACACTATGTCACGTGCCACTTCAACAAGTCCGGAGGCCTTGTTGAAAACACGATAGGCGTAAGTGTTCGAATCATAACCAAGCAAGAAACCTTCATCGGACTTCGAAGCGAACTTTGAAGTCCTGAGCTTCTTGTTCAAAATATAACATGGAGAACCGAAAACTCTAAAATATGAAATGTTTGGTTTGTTACCGGTGAGTAGCTCATAAGGAGTCTTCTTGAGTAGTCGATGAAGGTAGAGTCGATTTGCGGCGTGTCAAGCAGTGTTAATTGCTTCCGCCCAAAATCGATCCGAAGTCTTGTATTCATCGAGCATTGTTCTTGCCATCTCTATGAGCGTTCGGTTCTTCCTTTCGGCAACTCCGTTTTGTTGTGGAGAGTATGGTGCTGAAAATTCGTGCTTGATTCCCTCCTCATCAAGGTACTCCTCCACTTGTATGTTCTTGAATTCCGTGCCGTTGTCGCTCCGAATACTCTTGATCGATAGTGAGAACTCGTTTTGCGCTCGCTTGAAGAATTTCTTGAGTGTCCCTTGTGTTTCTGACTTGTCATGCAAAAAGAACACCCAAGTGAAGCGGGAAAAATCATCAATAATGACTAAACCGTATTTATTACCGCCGATGCTTCTGTAAGCAATTGGACCAAAAAAGTCCATATGAAGTAGTTCGAGCGGGTCATGATGTTCTTTGCGGTATGATGTGCTCCAACTTGCTTCCCGGCTTGACACGCGCTACAAGGCCTGTCTTTCTCAAAAACAACATCTTTCAAACCTCGGATGTGATCTCCCTTGAGGAGTTTTTGAAGATTCCTCATACCAACATGTGCTAGCCGTCTATGCCACAGCCAACCCATGTTGGTTTTTGCAATCAAGCATGTGTCGTGTTCGGCTTTATCCTTGTTGAAGTCAACAAGGTAAAGCTTTCCCTTCAACATACCCTTGAATGCAACGAAACCATCACTCCTCCTTGAGACGGTCACACCCTCATTAGTGAACAAAGCAATTATAACCTTTGTCACATAATTGAGATATGGACAGCAGGTTATAATCTAAAGATTCAACATGTAAAACATGAGAAAGAGTGTGTTCAGAGGATATTGCTATTTTACCAGTACCGAGGACCCTTCCTTGACTATTATCTCTGAAGTAGATGCCTTCGTTTGGGTCCTCATTTTCTTCATATTCCACGAACATCCTCCTTTCTCCGGTCATGTGGTTGGTGCATCCACTGTCTAACACCCATTTGGATCCACCGGAGGAATAGGCCTCCAGAAACAAATTATGCCTTGGTTTTAGGTACCCAAGCTTGCTTGGGTCCTTGGAGGTTAGTTACAATATATTTGGGCACCCACACATGGGATTTTGTATTCCCATGGCGTGGCCCAGCATAATAAGCATAAACTTTACCAAGATTTTTTCTCATTAATACATAAGAGGCATCAAAGGTTTTGAACAAAAGTTGCTGTTGTTTGTTGATCGGAATAGTCTGGGTGATCGGACTTGTCCGGAGGGCCGGACTTGTCCGGACCACAACCGGACTAGTCCGGTGTTCATGAGAGTTCAGGTTTTTAATTTTCGTGTTACCAGGTTGTGAGGGTCCTCCCTTCACAAAGGTAATCCTTCCCTTGTTATTCTTATGACTTCCAGCATTTTGCTTTCCATCATAAGAGTAACCAATGCCATACTTGACATTTGGAGGTCTTTGGACCAAGTATGCACTGCGTTCATAGTTGATCCTTTCCTTGTCAAATATTTCACATTGGGTAGGATTTTTATCCTTTGTGGAGGTAGACTTTTCCCTTAAACTGGTGTTGATTTTACCACATTTGCACATGTGAACAAGATTAGTTGAAGTGGGTTGAGAAGGTAGACTTTAAGAGGAGGAAGATTCACTTAGCTTGAGTGACTCAACTTGCACTTCAAGGATCTTATTAACCTTGATCAGGTCATCAAGTTGATCCTTGATTGCAACGTTTGAGTTGGTTAACTCCAAGCAAGTTTTCTTGCTTGAAGCTAGCTCAAGCTCTAGTGAGCTGTTTTTCTCCTTTTCAAGAACTAGAAGATTGTCAAGTTCGACATGCTTCTCCTTTTGGGAGATAATCATGTCCTCTTAACGATCAATTAGCCGTTCCTTCTTAACAAGTTGATCAAGTAAAAATTTCATTTTAGCAGCAGTTTTTCTATCTAATCCAATTAACATATCTTCATCATCACTATCTAGTTCATCATTGCTTGAGTAGGAATGCATGGAAGGAGTTTTGATGTTTACCTTGCGTTTACCTTCCTTTGCCATGAGGCAAGTGCCATTTCCCTTCTTTGTACTGAGCGTGGGGAAGAGTGTGGGTTTCTTGGACGTGCTTTCAATGGCTATGCTAGCCATCTCTTCTTCATCAGATGATGAGGACTCATCGTTTGAGTCCCACTCCTTTCCAATGTGTGCTTGTTCAGCTTGTTTCTTCTTTTTGAAGAATTTCTTCGGTTGAGGCTTGGCTTCTTTATTCTTCTTCTTGTTGTCCTCATACGGGCAATCGACTATAAAGTGGTTATACTCACCACAATTATAGCACGCCCGCCTCATCTTCGTCTTTGTCCTCTCTTTGTACTTGCCTTCACTTGATTTTGTTCCCTGTCTTTTTTTTCAATATTCTTTTGAAATTTTTCATGAACAAAATCATATCCTCTTCGTCCAGCTCACTACTTTCATCATCGCTGTCCTCCTCAAGCTGTGCTTCTCTTGCTTCTTTGGATAGTCGCTTGAGTGTGGACTTTAAGGCAACTCCCTTCTTCTTGGCCGATGTGAGGTCGGCTATTTCTTTGACGTGCTTGGCTTGTTTCTCCATCATTTCAAAGTTGATGATTTTGCCAAGCAATTCATCTGGAGTCATCCTCTTGTACCCGGGACTTTCTCTAATCATAGAGCATAGTGTGACATTGCGAGGCATAAAGGCTCTAAGGATGAGCTTTACAACCTTGTGGTCATTCCACTTCTTGCTCACATATGATCGAACCTTGTTTACAAGTGTCTTCAATCGGTTTTACATGTCCTGGGGAGACTCGTCTTCCTCAATTGCGAACCTTCCTAGTTCGCCTTCGATCATTTCAATTTTCGCCTCCCGCACATGCCGGTCACCTTCATGGGCTTTTTGTAGTGTGTCCCATATTTCCTTGGCAATCTCCAGTCCGTCCACCTTTGTGAATTCATCTCGACTTAGAGAGGAGGTGATTACGGTTGCGGCTTGAGCGTTTTTGTGGATGGCTTGCTCTTGACTTGGGGTGAGCTCTTCGTCGTCATCTGGGATGTCTATTACTGTGCACACAATATGCCATAACCTTGGGTTAAGGGAAATCAAGCGCATCTTCATATTTTGCCTCCACATGGAGTAGTCACTCCCATCGAAGTGTGGGGCTTTTCCAAGAGGAATAGATAGGTAATGACTGTTGTTTGAATTTAAACGATCATAGTTAAAAGGATATCAGGAGTAGTCGGTGTGACTACTCCCCTTCTTCTTTTCTTCAACTTTAGCTTTCCCTTTGGAAAGTGCTTTCTTTCTGAGGAGTGCTTTCAGCTCCAGCGTCTCCTCGTCATCATCATCGAAGTCTTGAATTGCTTCGAGATACTTTTCCAGCTTTTGGTTCTTGTCGTTGTTCACTTCTTCCTGGTTGTTGATTTTCTGAACTTCCTTCATGTCTGACATGATCTCTTCGAGTGGTTGCACTCTTTCTTGAAGAACCTGCTCTAATACCAATTGAATGTAGGCCTAGAGGGGGGGTGAATAGGCCTTTTTGAATTTTTACTCGGTTCCTGTAACACTCAACAACAAGGTCAATACCAGAGATATCAGACTAGTCCGGTAAAGTGCGGACTAGTCCGGTTTTCACGGGCTAAGTTGATCAAGTTCAGTCAATTTGATTGATTCGTAAGTGTTTGCAACGGAAATATAAACTTAAATGACAGTTTAATAGTTGTATGTCAAATTCTATTACAATTAAGGCTCTTGTTCAACAAATTAACTCAAATTGAACAAAGTGAATCAAACCCTAGATTAAGTTGATCAATTAAGATGAATAACACAAAAGGACAAGACACAAGATTTATCCCGTTGTTCGGCTACCACGAAGGCAACCTACGTCCATGTTGAGGAGCCCACAAAAGGACCGGGTCTTCTCCAACCCTTCCCTCGTCAGATCGCCACGAAGGCCAATCCTCTTCCACTAATCACAAAGGGGTAAATAACCAAGTTGAAGGGGCGTTCTCACACGTTGAGAGCTCCCTTGATTACCGCCACCAATAACACACTCGAAAATTACAAATTGAAACGCAAGAGTGTGTTAGAGAATCAAACCAAGAGCTCAATGATGTGTGCCAAGTGTCTCTCCAATGATCTAGAAGTGATCTTCAATAGATTGATCGATTTTGCACTTAATTTTGTGGAGAGAGGTGGTTTTTGAGTCTCTTGGGAGGTGTGACGGCACTAGGGTTCGAGAGAGTGTAAAAGTGGGTTGTGCACCTCTATTTATATGGGGTTTCTAAAAGTGACCGTTAGGGTTTAGAAAGATCGGACTAGTCCGTGGTGGTCACCGGACTAGTCCGGTGTGCTGTGTGTAGCAAACCCTAAGTGTCCAGGAATATCGGACTAGTCCGGTTGAAAACGGACTTGTCCGATTTCGCTACTGGAAATCTTCGGACTAGTCCGATTGCCATCAGACTTGTCCGGACACATGAAACCCTAAGTGTTTAGGATGACAAGTCCGCACTTGGAGGACTTGTCCGATTTAGATCAGTGTGTATATCGGACTAGTCCGTGTAGACACCGGACTTGTCCGAATTGGATCAGAATGAATATCGGACTAGTCCGGATTACAACGGACTTGTCCAATTTTGTGTGACTTGTGCATTGTGTTGAGGACTACTCCGCATTGGGGAGGACTAGTCCGAAGTGGATCAGAAAGATATCGGACTAGTCCGGTGGAGACCGGACTTGTCCGATCTAGTGCAGAATGTGATATCGGACTAGTCCGGCTATTTTCGGACTAGTCCGGTCCTGTATAATTTTGTGCATTGTCTGTGTGTGCTTGAAAGTGATTGAGCTCTTGGGTGTGTTTCCTTAACACACTCCATACATAATAATCTACTATTTTCTTCTTCTTGAGCTCAAATTCACTTTGCTTCTCATTTCCCTTCTTTTTGGCATTTTGCTCATTTTTCATCATTTGCCTGCATTCATCTCAACAAAAGGATTAGGATCCCAATTGCTTATCATAAATCATCCAAAACCCACAAGGGAGTCCTAGATGCACTTTCAGTCATTTCCTACCTTAGAATCATAGGTGTTGTTGAAACAAAGCTTCGTTCAACAACAAGATAGAGAATAGAGAGGCTCTAACATATCTCTCTGGTTACGAAGTACTCCAACAATACGAGAGTTTTGATCAAGTGAGTTTTGGACAGACGAATAATAAGAGAAAGCACACTAAGGAAAATAGGTGGCATAGTTGGAAGAAGAAAAGTATATTTTTCCAGCTCCCGTATTGGAAGACATTGCTAATAAGGCATAACTTGGATGTCATGCACATTGAGAAAAACATTTGTGATAGCATATTGGCGACATTGCTTAATATGGATGGTAAAACAAAAGATAGTCTACAAGCTCGTATTGATATGTAGGATATGGGTATACGACCACATCAACATCCGGTGGTTATAAATGAGAAGTATGATTGTTGTTGACGGTCTTTAATTGTCAAATTCGACCATCAATTCCCTGCAAAAAAGCTATGGATTGGACAACCAACATAGTGGTAGGAGTTATTTAGTAACTATCTCCACAAGTGTTGGTGCAATTGTGTATGCAGGTGAATTATGCCCATAATTAGAGGTATTTACAGGGACCAATCAAGAAAACAGACCTTCCGACCAATCAGGCACAATCACAAGGATTTATGGGCCCACTCGGAGGAGAAAACTAAAAATCACCGGAATCACCCATACCCATGATGGGGGCCCACATAACAGTGTCATAGAGAAGTTTCGGCACGATTGGGGCTGTTGGCACTTCGGCCGACCTACCAGGTTGCCCAACTAGGTAAAAGCGCCAAACGCGGTCAATCGCCACGTGTTGACTCCTCACAGCTTGGAGATCACGATGGCGACTGAGTGCATCTCTTTTTCTAGCGCCAAACCAACCTTTGGATGGTAGAAATAGGGGGTAGGGGGCTCCCTCACTCCACACACCAAAAGCTTGAGTCTAGTACTCCACTCCCAAGATGTAGCGCTGCCTAAGTGCTTAGAAAATAGGGAGAGAGTGAGAAAGAGGAAAAGGAGGAGGCTCCAGCTTGTCGGGCTTCTTCCACTAAAGGATAGGGTTTGGGCTTGTCGAACCCTCTCCACCTTTGTACCTCAACAGTTCTTTCCATCTCAAGTAAGGTACATGATTTCCATTTGAGTTCATTTATTTTATTCAAGCAAGTTAATTCCTTGGTTGCTTGTTCGTTCATCGCTCTATTCATTTAGAGGCCCTAGTATTTGCTAGAGAGGTTAGGGAAGTGATCGATAGCATAGGCATGGTGTCTAGGCTTGACATTGCCTTTGATTATCTCGTAGTCCACGGGTTGTAGAGGTAGGCGGTAGGTGCTAACAGCCCTATCCGTCCGTTGTAATCCTCCACGTTTGACTATGACGTAGGCTCTTGGCGGGAGTCGCCTGGCAGACCAGCGTTAACTCGTGTTCAGTACAAGCTACTATTGATCGATTTGCTTTGAATTAGAACCCCTCTTAGGAAATCCACTCTATCCCTTTCCTACCACCAAGCTCTGTGTCCTTGAGTGAACTAGTTGGAAGATTAGCACACATATTCCTTGGATTAGATACCCTTAGGAATACTCTTTAAGGGGAAGTGCTACATTAGTTTCTCTGTGCGCTTGCGTATTTTCATCTGTGACGTACCAACCGTCAACAAGCATTTCTGGCGCCGTTGCCGGGGAACAGTTGCTGATGATCTTCGAACCCTGTTCACCCTCGTTTCTATTTTTTATCTTTATTCCTTACCTTTTCACCATGTAAACTATGGAACAACCCACCATTCTTTCTCTATCTGCTCCTAAGGGCGAGCCTCTGCCATCGTCGGATCCCATTTGCTCAACTAGCTATGAACTCCACCCTAGCTTTATAGCCATGGTTCAGGAGCAATCCTTCTCAGGGACGGATTGTGAGAATCCCTACCATCACCTGTGGGAGTTTGAGCAATTGTGTTCATGCCTTCTAATCAAGGGCATGACACATGAAACCCTTAAGTGGAAATTTTTTCCCTTTTCCCTGAAGGGAAGAGCAAAGCAATGGTACACTCATACCGTTGGTAGTGCAAATGGAAAATAGAAAGAACTTTGATATAATTTTTGTCTTGCATTTCTTCACTCTCCGAAGTTGCCTCTCTATGAAGGGAAATTCTCATCTTTTAGCAAATCGAGAAGGAATCTATAGGTGCATCCTGGGATAGATTCTCATTGCTAACCAAATCAGGCCCGGACTTGTCAATTCTCGAACATGTGATTTTAAAACATTTTTGTTTCGTGCTTGACAAGGATTCTTCCCTATACCTCGACATTACGTCTGGAGGCTCTTTCCTTTGTAAGACAACTAATGAAGGAAGGGAAATTCTAGAATGCATTCTAGAAAATACATCATTCATCGCCGGTCCTAATAAAACTCCTCAAGAGGAAGCCGAGTCGAGACATGAGGACCCCCCATAGTCACCCCGGAACCCATACAATGTTCATCTCAATGTTCATCCCAACAATCGAATGCACTTTCAGATATAACATTTAGAACCAAAAACTCAAAAATAGGAATATTAGGCTTGTTATCGGTGAGTAGTTTATATGATGTCTTTTTGAGTAGGCGATGAAGATAGAGTCGGTTTATGGCGTGACAAGCGGTGTTAACCGCTTCCGCAAAAAACCGATCTGAAGTCTTGTACTCATCAAGCGTTGTACTTGCCATCTCTATGAGAGTTCGGTTCTTCCTTTCGGCTACTCCATTTTGTTGAGGGGAGTACGGTGCTGAGAATTCATGCTTTATCCCCTATTCGTCTAGGTACTCCTCAACTTGGGTGTTCTTGATATCCGTGCCATTGTCGCTTCGTATGTTCTTGATCTTCAATGAGAACTCATTTTGGACACACTTGATAAACTTCTTGAGGGTTCCTTGAGTTTCTGTCTTATCGTGCAAAAAGAAAACCCACATGAAGCGCGAAAAATCATCATCAATTACTAAGCCATATTTGTCACCGCCGATGCTTATGTAAGCAATTGTACCAAATAGGTCCATGTGAAGTAGCTCGAGCGGTCTTGTCATTGTCATGACGTTCTTCGCGGGATGAGGTGCTCCTACTTGCTTCCCGGCTTGACACGCGCTACGAGGCCTATCTTTCTCAAAAACAACATCCTTCAATTCTCGGATGTGATCGCTCTTGAGGAGTTTTTGAAGATTCCTCATACCAACATGTTCTATCCATCTATGCACAGCCATCCCATGTTATTTTTTGCAATCAAGCATGTATCGAGTTTGACTTTATCTTAGTTGAAGTCAACAAGGTAAAGCTTTCCCTTTAACACATCCTCGAATGCAACCGAGTCATGACTCCTTCTAGAGACGGTCACACCCTCATTAGTGAACAAGCAATTATAACCCTTGTCACATAATTGAGATATGGACAAAAGGTTATAATCTATGGAGTCAACATGCAAAACATGAGAAAGCATGTGTTGAGATGATATTGCAATTTTACCGGTACCGAGCACCCTTCCTTGACTATTGTCTCCAAAATAGATGCCCTCGCTTGGATCTTCATTTACTTCATACTCAACGAACATCCTTCTTTCTCCGGTCATGTGGTTGGTGCATCCACTTTCTAGCACCCATTTTGCTCCACCGAAGGAGTAGGCCTGCAAAAACAAATTATGCCTTGGTTTTAGGTACCCAAGCTTGCTTGGGTCCTTTGAGGTTAGTTACAAGTGATTTGGGCACCCACACATGGGACTTGGTGTTCCCATGGCGTGGCCCAAGATATTTGGCATACACTTTACCAAAGTTGCTTTTCATAAGAACATAGGATGCATCAAAGGTTCTAAACAAAAGTTGTTGCTTATATGAATTAGCATGTTTGGACTTGTCAACATTATTAGCCTTTCTAGCTTGAGGAGAGTTTCCCTTGATAAAGTCAATGTGCTCCTTGTTATTCTTATGGCTTCTAGCATTTTTCTTTTCACCATAAGAATACCCAATGCCATATTTGACATTAGGAGGTTTTGTGGTCAAGTATGCATTGCGTGCATACTTGATCTTCTCCTTGTCAAATATGCCACTACGAGAAGGATGCTTGTCCTTCTCCAAGTTCGACTTATCCTTCAAGTTAGTTTCAATTTTAGCACATGTACAAGTAGTAGCAGTTTCAGATTTTAGGTGTTGAGAAGGTGAGCTTGAAGAGGATGAAGGGTCAGTTCGTTTGAGTGACTCAACTTGTACTTCAAGGATCTTGTTAACTTTGGTCAAGTTAGCAAGTTCATCCCTGATATCTACATTTGAGTCGCTTAACTTCAAGCAAGCTTCCTTGCTTGAAGCTAATTCAAGCTCTACTGACTTGCTTCACTCCTTTTCATGTTCAAGGAGCTTTTTGATCTTAAGATACTCCTCCTTTTTAAGGATGATCATATCTTCTTGGCGATCAATAAGCTCCTCCTTATCAATAGGTTTATCCATTAAAATTTTCATTTTTCCGGTAGTTTTCTTATCTAGTCCAACAAGCATATCTTCATTATCATTATTGGCATCACTATCGCTAGAGTAAGAATGCGAGGAGGAAGATTTAGAGGTTACCTTTCTTTGCCATGAGACAGGTGTCGTTGTTCTTCCTTGCGCCAATAGTTGGGAAGAGGGTGGATTTCTTCATTGTCTTCTTGATGGCTATGCTAGCCATCTCCTCTTCCTCTTCAGACGAGGACTCATCATTTGAGTCCCACTCCTTTCCTAGGTGTGCCTGTCCATCTTGCTTTTTCTTCTTGAAGAACTTCTTAGATTGAGGCTTTGCTTTCTTGGTCTTCTTCTTTTTTTCTTCATAAGGGCAATCAACTATATAGTGGTCATATTCACCACAATTATAGCATGCCCGCCTCAACTTTGGCCTTGATTTATCATTGTATTTTCCTTCATTTTGTTTACTCCCTTGTCTTATTTTCATCATCCTTTTGAATTTCTTCATGAAGAGGATCATGTCTTCTTCATCTATGTCGCTGCTCTCATCATCGCTGTCATCTTTTTCTTGGGCTTCTCGAGCTTCTTTACACATGGCCTTGCAAGTGGATTTCAAGGCGACCCCCTTCTTCTATGCCGAGGTGAGGTCGGCAATCTCTTTGACATGTTTTGCTTGTTTTTCTATCATCTCGAAATTGATGATCTTTCCAAGCAATTCGTCCGGGGTCATTTTCTTGTACCCTAGGATTTCTCTAGTCATTGAGCACAAGGTGACATTGCGAGGCATGAAGGGTCTAAGAATGACTTCACAACCTCGTGATCGTTCCACTTTTTGCTTCCATATGCTCGAACCTTGTTGATGAGAGTCTTCAATCGGTTATACATATCTTGTGGTGACTCATCTTCTTCTATGGCGAATCTTTCCAATTCACCTTCGATCATCTCAATCTTAGCTTCTCGCACATGACGATCGCCTTTATGTGCTGTTTGTAGTGTATCCCATATTTCCTTAGCAATTTCGAGTCCATCCGCCTTGGTGAACTTGTCTCGACTCAAAGATGATGTGATCACCGCTGCAGCTTGAGCATTGTGATGAATCGCCTGCTCTTGGCTTGGTGTTAGCTCTTCATCGTCGTCTGGGATATCTATACATGTACATACTATGTGCCACAAACTGGGGTTAAGTGAGATTAAGTGCATTTTCATGTTTTGCCTTCACATAGAATAATCGTTGCCATCAAATAATGGGGCTTTTCCTAAAGGAATTGATAAATCATGGTTATTATTAGAATTCAAATGATCATAATTGAAAGGATATCCGGAGTAGTCGGTGTGACTACTCCCCTTCTTCTTCTTTTGATCCTCGACCTTCAGTTTGCCTTTGGAGAGAGCTTTCTTCCTTAGGAGTGCCTTGAGTTCAAGCGTCTCCTCATCATCATCCTCGAAGTCCTGAATGGCGTCGAGGAGCTTCTCCAATTTCTGGGCCTTTTCATATTCAACCTTCTCTTGTTTGAGGCTCTTGTGCACATCCTTCATGTCCAACATTTTCTTTTCGAGCGATTAGTCTCCTTTTGAAGAGTCCTGCTCTGATACCAATTGAATGTGGCCTAGAGGGGGGTGAATAGGCCTTTTTGAATTTTAGTCAGAACTTGCAACACTCAGCATCTTGATCAAATACCAATAAATCGGACTAGTTCGGTAGTGTGCGGACTAGTCCGGTGCGTGCGGACTAGATCAATCAAGTTTGATCGATGATCTCGATCCAAGTGCTCTATGCAGCGAAAATTAAGATGTAACTAGAGTATGTTGCTTCAATTAAACTAAAGATAGCACAAGGTAACCTTAGTTTCAAGTTTTGACATACACTGACTAAGATCAATTAAACCCCAGATGCAATGAACAATAAGCACAAAGTGAAGACACAAGATTTTTAACCCGTGGTTTGGTTCCCACGAAGGCAACCTACATCCACGTTGAGGAGCCCACGAAAGGACCGGGTCTTCACCAACCCTACCCTCGTCGAATCGCGAAGGAGGCCGATTCTCTTCCAGTAATCACAAAGGGGTAAGAATAACCGTGTTCAAGGGGCCTTCTCACAAGTTGAGGGCTCCCCAAGATTTAAAACTGAAGACACCACCAACACACTCGAATTATATGCAATAAAGAACAAGAGTGTGCGAGAGAATCAAACCCAAGAGCTCAAAACTTTAAGAATCGTGTCTCTCCTTTGATCTAACATTGACCCTCAAGGATTTGATCTTTGTTGCGTTGGATTGTGTGGAGATATGTGTTTTCTAGGCTCTTGGAAGGTGTGACAGTGCTGGGGGTCGAGAGAGATCATAGTTGGGCCATGCACCTCTATTTATACTAGGGTTTCCAAGGGTTACAGTTAGGGTTTTCAAATCCGGACTAGTTCGTGGTGGACTCCGGACTAGTCCAGTGTGCGGCGTGTGGGAAACCCTAAGTTCCTCGAATTATCGGATTTGTCTGGCTAGGGGCGGACTAATCCATTTTTTTCTCTGGAGAAGATCGGACTAGTCCGACACATATCGGACTAGTCCGGTGTGCTGAACCCTTAGTGAATTGGGGACAAGTCCGCACTTGGAGGACTTGTCTGATTTTAATCAGAAGGTTTTTTGGACTAATCCGAGCAGATATCAGACTTGTCCGATTTGGGTCAGAAGGATATCAGACTAGTCCGTGGTGATATCGAACTTGTCCAATTTTTTGCAAAACTGTGAAGTGCTGAGGACTAGTCTGCACTGGGGAGGACTAGTCCGATCTTAGTCAGAAAGATATCGGACTAGTCCGTGGTGATATCGCACTAGTCCGGTCTGTGTAAACTGGACTTTGTGTGCATACAAGTACGCATTGAGAGGACTTGTCCGATTTTGAACTAAGAGATATCGGACTAGTCCGGGGTATATCGTACTAGTCCGGACCTGTATGATTTTGTGCAGTGAGAGTGATTAAAATTAGCTTGAGCTCTTGGGGTGTGTTTCTCCAACACACTCCATACACAAAGAGTATCTTAATCATTTCTTGAGCTCCTTTCAACTTGATTTCTCACTCTCCCTTCTTTTTGCACTTTCTTCATGATTTCATTAAAACTTGCGCTCATCCCAACATTTTAGTTAGGATCTCATTAGCTTGTCATAAATCAACCAAAACCCACAAGGTATGCCTAGATGCACTTTCAGATGGGTTGCTTAGAAGGTGCATCCCAACAGGCGAAGGCACCAAAATCATCGAAAGATGCCATGCGGCCCCCTATGGTGGGCACTAGGGTGTTCACCGTACTCAAGAAAAGATCTAGCAAAGTGGACTCTTTTGGCCCTCAATGTACGAGGATACAAAGGAATTTGTTCGAAGATGTCATGAATGTCAAAAGCATGGAGGAATCCCTGCTCGCAATGTGATGCCCCTCACATACAATCTCCAAGTAGAATTATTTGATGTGTGGGGGATCGACTTCATGGGACCCTTTCCAAAGTCCTATAATTGCGAGTATATTCTGGTGGTCGTAGATTATGTGTCCAAATGGGTAGAAGAATTACCTTGCAAACATGCTGATGCCAAGACCGCTCGGAAAATGTTTCATGAAATCATTTTCCCACGGTTTGGAACTCCATGAACGGTCATAAGTGATGGAGGGTCTCATTTCGTTGCTAAGACTTGTGACTCCGTACCATCCCAAAACAAGCGGTCAAGCAAAAACTTCAAACAAACAAATCAAGAATATTCTGCAAAAGACAGTCTTTGAGATGGGGAATGGATGGAAGAACAAAATACCAGGTCGACTTTGGGCATACCGTACCGCCTTTAAGACACCCATTGGAATGTCACCTTTCCAAATTGTCTACGGGAAAACTTGCCATTTACCCGAACATAGAGCGTATTGGGCTATCAAGAAGTGGAACATGGATCTCCACGAAGCTGAAAAGTTGCACGAAATGCAAATTTTTGAACTGGAAGAATGGAGGGATAAGGCGTACCATAGTGCCAAGATCTCTAAAGAGAAAACCAACAGGTGGCACAATAAAAAAATTATGCCTAATGAGTTCAAGCCTGGAGATAAAGTCCTACTTTTCAACTCTAGAGTCAAACTTTTTGGACATGGGAAACTAAAAAGTAAATAGGAAGGTCCCTATATTGTGGTAGATACTTCATCTCATGGAGCAATTACACTCTGAAATGATGAAGGTCATTTATTCAAAGTAAATGGGCACTGTCTCAAAATCCTTTTAGAACCCGAAGAAAATTTGGACAAAGAGCAAGATGTAGTCAATTTGATTGACTTTAATGTCTATCCTTGAGGTTTGGTTAAATTTTCCATGTCCAATATAGCAAACTCCAAACTCTCACCACTACTTTCCAATCATCCCACTATCCCCACTTGGCTAAGTAGGGAGAAGTAAAATGTAGAATATCATAAATACTTTCATACTTAGGACTTAGGTATCTTGATTCCATCATATGAAGTGCCTTTGTCAAATAAATTTTGACTCACCAGTGTAGGTAAGGCCGGTAGAGTCTTTCACTTTTCCATTTCTTTGTATCAAATAAAGACACGTACTAGAACAAGTGTGGGGAGGTCCCACAGGCCTCCCAAAGTGCAACATGCACGGACCATCATGAAAGAACAATTTAGGGCCTCACACGAAGGTCCACGAGAAGATTTGACCAAGCCATGATGGCCTGGCTCACCCTTCTTCGTTAAGGCGATGGTTTGCGCTCTCTCACCTCTAATCCCTCCATACCTGATTTTTGAGTTGAAATTGATTTTACATGATAATATCATTAAAAGTCAACTCATTGGAAATTAAAATTGTGCAATTTCATATATCATATTTTGCTAGAGAATGGAATATGTCTACTTCTCATTTCAATTTCATTACCTTGTTCTTGAACCACAAACCAATTTAGGAAAAAAACGTCATCTAAGTATTTGATTGGTGTGGTATGGTAAATGAGTGAAACTTGGAAACTCTCCGCACTGGAATTGAATTTTGGTATTGCAATTTCTAAAGTCATCAGATTTTTGCCATCCTCTATCATTAGAATTTAAATACCCACCAAGGTTAGAGATATTGAAAACCAAATGCATATGCCACTTTGCATTTTCATTGACTTTGTCAAACTCTTGACCCTTTTGAGTGACTTGTAGGAAATCTTTGAATAAGAATTTCTTGTGCACTCCATCATATTCCATGATTTTCACACATCCACCATCAAAAGATACTCCATGCAAATTCTGCAAAAATCCTATCTGAATAAAAAGATGTAAAAATAGAGTAGAAGGCATGGCTATAAGCGGCTGCCTCAATGTCAGGGACAGAGCCAGGAGTATCTGCCACACTGACGACGGTGTTGACGGTCCTTATGTACCATATTTAGACTATCAATTCACCTCATAATGTGCACAAAAGAGAAACACAACATAGTGGTAGGGTTAAAAACTAACCAATTACACAAGTGTTGATGTTTATTTGTATGCAGGTGAATTTAGACCCAAAATACCAAGACATGCAGGGAGTTATCGATAAAATTGTATTTCGACGAATCAGGCGACACCACGTGTCATCACATGGATCAGATGGCCCACAAATAAAATTACCTCAGGCCGTCCAATGGTGTAGCACCCATATAAGGGGATAGGACCCACCTAGCAGGGACCTGGAGGAAGCACAACCGCAACAGGGCTAAGACCAGGTCGGCCGACCTCTCTAGTCGGCCGACTAGGGAGTGGCGCCAAACCCGGTCAAATGCCACGTGTTGGCTCCTCCCGGCTTGCAAACGTCATGGGTGACTGATTCACGCGCAATTGGTGGCAGGAACCAACCCTTCCCCCTATAAATAGAAACCCACACCTCACTTCACACACACACACCAAAAGTTGAGAATAGAATACCACTCCTGAGGTTTAGAGTAGTCCTAGAGGTTGCCAAGTATAAGGAGAGTGTTGTGAGAGTTTAGGAGAAGGAAGCTTAGGCTTGTCAAGTCCCTCTTCTACACTTGTATCCCTACAAAGGTGTACTCAAATCAAGTAAGCCCTTTGTGAATTCAATTCAAGTTTGATTCTCAATTCATAGTAGTTTGTACAAGTAGTTACTTGTGGGTTCATTGCTTTAATTTATTAGAGGTCGTAGTTGTAGCTTTGTGTTCGAAACAACTAGAGTTGTGATTTAGAACGTAAGCATAATGCTTAGGTTAGAAATCACTAGTGAATATATCGTAGACACACAGATTGAATAGGTAGGCAGTAGGTGGTGTCAGACCTATCTCCTTTGTAATCCTCCACGTTCGGCTATGCCATAGGCTCTTGGTGGGAGTCATCCTAGTATTGCTAGGGGCAAACTCGTGCCCGAAGCAAGCAGCTACTACAAACTCTTTTGAATTACAATCAATACTTTGAATTCCTCTCTCTTCCTTGCCTACAAAAGAACTTTGTGTCCTTGAGTGAATTAGTTCGTAAGATTACACACACATTCCTTGGATTTGGTACACATGGGAATACTCTCTTAAGGGGAAGTGTTACACGATAGTTTCCGTGCGCTTGCCGATTTTTTCTGTGACAAAATAAACGTCAACAAGCATTCCTGGCGCCATTGTCGGGGAACAGTTGCTGTTAATCTCTGGACCTTGTTCACCCTCGTATCTATTTTCCTATCTTATATTTCCATTTCTTAACATCACCACCTTTATGGAGCAGCCCGCCATTCTTTCATTTTATGCCCCAAAGGGCAAGTTCTGTGAGCCACTGCCTTCAGCGGAGCCCATCTGTTCTACTAGCTATGAACTTCGCCCCGGCTTCATAGCCATGGTTCGGGTGCAATCCTTCTTAGGAACGGATTGTGAAAACCCTTACCACCATCTAAGAGAGTTTGAATAATTGTGTTCATGCCTTCTAATCAATGGTATGACATGAGAAACTAACAAATGGAAGTTGTTTCCTTTTTCCCTTAAGGAAAAAAACCAAACAATGGTATGACCACAACGTTGGAAAGACAAACGGAAATTAGAATGAATTATGAGACATATTTTGTCTTTCTTTCTTTCCAATTGCCCAAATTTTTTCTTTGTGGAAGGAAGTACTATGCTTCCAGTAGATGGAGAAGGAATCCATAGGTGCAGCTCGGAATAGATTTTCTCTTTTGAGAAATTCTGGCCCAGATTTGTCCATCCCTAATCCGTTGCTCTTGCAACACTTCTATATGGAATTGAACAAGGAGTCTACCCTATATCTTGACATTACGGATGGAGGATCCTTCCACCATAAGATGCCGAAAGAAGGCAAGGATCTTCTAGACCGAGTTCTAGAAAATTCTTCCTTCATTATGGGTCTTAGTGAGCCCCCTCATGAGGATGTAGTGTCAAGATCTGAGGAAAAATCCATGGACAAGGAAGAACCTATCTATTGCTTATCTCAAACCTTGCCGGAGGAATCCTCTCTCTTAAAACCGAAACTACGAAGGAAGAAGAAATTTAACCTTCAATGTTCCCGTTCTACTCCGAGGAGGAGATATTTGAAGATTTTGGAAATACCTCGAAGTACTATTGCCATAGGAAACCATCATTGCCATTAACTCCACCTGACCCACCTGATGGAGTGTTCATCCAACACATGGTCAAGGAGTTAACCTCTATTCTAAGCAGGGAATGGACTGTAGAAGTTGAGCAGTCACCTGAAATTCTTTGGATGACCTCATCTTTGGCAACTATTGTATGCTTTATTAGAGGTACACCAATAAAAGTCCTATACAACCCCACTGTTAGAGCAAATCTCATTTCTGATTCCTGTGCTCTCGTCATTCTGGACGATGTGCCATTGGCAGCAACATTTAAATCCTTCCGAGATTCTTTCGGAAACATCCTTGAAGGATGCGGGGTTTTGCAACAGGTGTCTATAAGACACAAATATATTGAGACAATCCTAGACTTCCATGTGTTCAAATACAAGATTTTGGCATTATGATTGGGATTCCAATTGAGAAAATTCTCATGGAAGTTCCCTTGGAAGGAAAACTCAATGTCAAGCTTGGATGGAGAAAGTTCTCTGTTCCTATCCTGCGTTCCAAGAACACATCTGCGGAATCTCCATCCAATATGAGCCACTAGAGGAGGTTAGAACTCTTCAATTCTTAGCACCCCCTGAAATTGAAGGAGAAGAAGATTTCATCCAAGAGGAGGATGAATTTCAGGAGGCAATTGAGCTGCCAAAAGAAGAGTTCTTCCCAAAACCTCCTATTGAGATAAAAATTCGACCTCTAGGCCTATGTTATGCCTTTCTAAATGGCAATTTGGAAGCCCTTGTTACCATAAGTGACAAGCTTTCAGATGATGAGACGTTCAAACTCATTGTCATGTTAGAAAAGCATAGAGCTATTTTTGGCTATTCATTAGAGGATCTCAAGGGGATTAGTCCAGTGTTATGCATCCATCACATTCCCATTGGTCCCGAGAGTGTACCTCAAGGGAACCTTAAAGGCAATTGAATAATGCGATGTGAGAAGTTGTCAAGAAGGAAGTCTTGAAACTTCTGCATGCCGGGATTATCTACCCTGTCCCTCATAGTGAATGGGTCAGCCCAGTTCAAGTTGTGCCTAAGAAGGGGGTATGACGGAAGGATAATTTTCCACTTCCCTTCATCGATGATATGTTAGAGTGGTTGCCAAAGCACTCCTACTTTTGTTTCCTTGATGGGTATTTGGGTTATCATCAAATCCCAATCCATCCCGACGATCAAAGTAAGACCACATTCACATGTCCCTATGGAACTTATACCTACCGGCATATGTCCTTTGGATTGTGTAGTACTCCTGCCTCTTTTCAAATATGCATGATGTCTATCTTTTCCGACATGATTGAGGATGATGAGGACATCACAACAGTGGAGACGCACATTGAACTGCAAGGACCAATCACAAGAGCACGAGCACGGTTAATAAATCAGCACGTGAATTCGTTCCTAACTTATGTTGCATATGAGTTTGAGAATAGATTGCTATGTGATGATTTAATTGTTATTAGGAATAATGGAGAAGATCAACAAGTGAAGGAAAGAGGCCTTGGGATCATGGAGATTCTGTTGGGACGTCCACAAGTTGATGGAAACAGTTTACAACTCCGGCTCGAGTTCAATTGGAGTCCAGGAGCAGTCCCCCTTAAAACGGACGCCCAGGAGGCATAGGGACTCCGTTTTCGACGTTCTACATATGCAAGGAAAGAGGAGAAGATAAACGTTCCAATGGTTCTGGTCCCACCTCAAAATTCCTCAGGAGTCATTGGGAATCGTCGAAACAAGTCGAGTCCAGATATCTGTCCAGTGCTGCGCCACCGAATCGGGCCTTTGGGCCTTGTATCCCGTAAGAGTCCATTAGGGACGCGTCTAATCGTGTTTTGGTAGAACCCTAGCCTATAAATACTGCATCCCCCGGTCATATTCGGTGGGTTTTGCTTAGATCAATAATATTGCCGTTCTATGGTTTGTGAGACCCCAACTTTGCGATTTCAAATCGTGTCTTCGACGTTCTTGCTCGTGTTCTCGGTTGCACTTGCAGGGATTAGCATTCTTGGTGAGGTCAAGCGTGTGCAGCACGGTTGATAACCAAC
The DNA here is from genome assembly GCA_036927565.1 of Tuctoria greenei. NCBI lineage: Eukaryota > Viridiplantae > Streptophyta > Magnoliopsida > Poales > Poaceae > Tuctoria > Tuctoria greenei. The sequence continues at coordinate 75,729,077 of JAYESD010000003.1, read as the reverse complement.
AGAGCTGTGGTGTAGTGATTGCAGGGGTACTCGAACCGCTCGAGTGCCGTGGATCATCAAAGTCGAGTTCTCCACCCCAATCGACATACCTTTCGAAAGATCGGGCCTAAACCTACTCATCAATTGGTATCAGATTTCCAGGTTGCACATGAGGTGTCTTTGTTTTCCTTCCATTAGATCAATTTTGTTTCGTATCTAGAGTCCACAGAAAAGCCACAAAAAAATTAGATCGTTTTTACCGCTTCCCAGACTATAGTGCCTGCAGTTTCGTTTTTCAGTTTGCATTGTTGATTTTGCATTTGTGTGGTCAAGTCTTGTTGCTGGTTTAGCTTTGTGTTTTGGGTCCTAGTTATCGTATTTCATCCTTGTTTTCTTTCTGTTCAACACCTATTCCACAATCCCGAAATAACAAACCGATCCACCACGTTCATCGGTTTGCCCTAGCTAGCCACCTTGCGTGAACTCCCGCATAGCCAACCCTAGATTACGTGACAAACCTTTGTGCCACTCATCTTTGAATCATCACACACCACCCCATTAGTTGTTGTGCAAACCCCGGATCGTTTTCATATCCGATTGCGAGTTCTGTTCTCAAACCGAGTTGGAATCAACATCCAAAAAAACATAACTCGGACAGCCTACCTTAAAACGGTCATAACTTTCGCATACGAACTCGAAATCGGACGATTTGTTTTTTCAAATTCATCTACGCAAAATTTTGCATGCGATTTTTCGTGGCATAGCCGCGTTCGGCGAAATAGATTGCCCAAATTCCCCTCGGAAGATAGGCTATTCGGCCTCCGAAGTTTCAGCACGAATTTTAAAGAATCTTCTTGATTTCTATAGGCCACATATTACATCTAATTGAGCTGAAAATTTGTGTGCTTCATATCTTCGTGCTCCTGAGTAAATAAAACATATCAAAAAAATATTACAAAAAAGAAAGAAAATAGTAAAGAGCACGCATATTAAAGCAATTGGCCTATACTACTTGTGCTGTGATTGTTGGTTATATCATTCTGTCTTCCTTTTGCCTTGCTACTTCCTTGTGTTGTGCTAGGCCCTAGAGCACTTGGTTGACCTGCAACAGTTTCCTGCATTGAATACTTATTCAACTTTGTTTACCTGTTAAAGATTTCCTGCTTATTAGCCACCATATTGTGCTATCCAAGCTCCACCTTTCCCTTGAGCATAACAGGTACCTTTGCAATCACCCCACGCTTCATTGGTTTATCTCACCGTCCACACCACCTGTTGTGTCGGTAAGAATACTTGTAAGAGTGTGGTAAGACGCTTGAGCGAGAGAGATTGTTTTCTTCCACCTTTCACATTGTCACTGTAGTTTATAGGGATAACATATTTTTTTTGTTGTCTTTTGTTTCCTACTAACAATGGCAGGAGAATACAATGATGACGAATGTGTTCAACATGCTGAGTTACGTGATATGATGAAGACCATGACAGATATGTTCTCCAAATACAACGCAGCAACGGGGGAGTCATTGGCGAACTTGACACGCCAACTTGATGACCTTTCTCTTCGGATGAATACTTTTGAGGCTCGGTTGCCTCTCGCTGGAAGACAAGAAGACAATGCTTATGATGAACTAGACGATCACAATAATTAGCCAAGATTGCCACTTTATCGTCAAGGTATGGGAGGTAATAATCATAACAATTATAATCGTCCTCCTGATGATCCTGTTGCTAAAGTGAAATTTACTATACCCTCTTTTTTGGTGCTTATGATGCTGAGGCTTATCTTGATTGGGAAATGACAGTAGAGCAAAAATTTAATTCCCATCTTGTTCCTGAACAACATAGAGTTCGTCAAGCAACTAGTGAGTTTAAGGACTTCACTATCATATGGTGGAATGAACTTTTTAAAACTAGAACTGATCATCCAAACATGGGATAGATTAAAGGAAGCTTTGCGTGTTCGATTTGTTCCTCCATCTTTTCAGCGGGACCTTCGCAAAAAATTGCAGCGCTTAGACCAAGGTAACATGTCCGTAGAGGAGTATTATCAAGAGTTACAAAAGGGTATGCTGCATTGTGGGGTAGTAGAGGACATGGATGATAAAATAGCTCGTTTTTATGGGGGGTTGAGGCATGAAATTCAGGACATTGTTGATTACAAGGAATATGATACTGTTAACAGATTGTTTCAGCTTGCTATGTTGGCAGAAAAAGAATTGCAGGGCCGACAACAACAGCAACAACGCACGAGGAGCAACATCACGCCACGTGCAGCGACTACACTATCCAAAACAGCACCATCTTCGACCAACCGTGCAGGGACTACACCATCCAATGGCGGCCAACAAACTATACCTGCTGCTCCACCTTTGCGCATGCCGGAAGGCAGCAAGACAACATCATTCGAGCCTTCGTCGTCCACTCCTTCTACGGGTCGTACTTCCGACATTAAGTGTCACTGCTGCCAGGGACATGGTCATATGATGAGATATTGCCCGAGCAAACGAGCATACATAGCACGCGACGATGGCGGGTATGATAGTACTTCGGATGTTGAAGATGAATATTCTATTGCTAATGACTTTACAGATCCAAATGATGAACACACTGAAGAAGCGGCACTTGGTACAGCGGCGACGAAGAACTACAGGAGCATCATTGTGCAGCGTGCCTTGAGCTCCAAAGTGGAGACCGACGACAAGCTACAACGACACAACCTCTTCCAAATGTTTCTCGTCATCGAGGACTGCAGAGTACACGCTATAATTAATGGAGGTAGCTGCAATAACTTGGTGAACACGGACGTCGTCAGGAAACTCGATTTGACAACAAGGGCACATCCTCATCCATACCACACTCAATGGTTCAACAACAGCGATAAGGTTCGGATAACACAAACAGCAAGAATACATTTTTCAATTAGTTCATACCATGATTTTGCTGATCTTGATGTTGTTCCTATGGATGCTTGTTCTCTTTTATTGGGTCGTCCTTGGGAATTTGATACTGATGCTATTCATCATGGTAGAACAAATAAATATACTCTCATGCATAAGGGAAAGAAAATCACTTTGCTCCCCATGACTCCTGCTGAAATTGTGCATTTTGAGAAGAGTAAAATTTGTGATAGCAAAGCAACAAAATTAGAATCTGAAAAACAGCAAGTTATTAAGTTAAAATCACCATCGTTGCTCGCAACTAAATCTGAACTTGCTGATTTATTCGATGCTAAGGGGATGTGATATGCTTTAGTTTGCAAAGAAGCCATGTTTTCACTTCATGAATTGTCTATTGCATTGCCCCCTGCTGTTGCTAACCTTTTGCAGGAGTTTGAGGATGTGTTTCCTTCCGAGATACCCCCTGGTTTACCACCGATGAGAGGCATTGAACACAAGATCGATTTGATTCCAAGAGCAAGATTGCCAAATCGTGCAGCATACAGGGCGAATCCACAGGAAACTAAGGAAATTCAGCGACAAGTCCAAGATCTTTTGGACCGCGGGTACATTCGTGAAAGCCTTAGCCCTTGTTCCGTTCCTGTTCTTTTAGTTCCTAAGAAAGATGGTAGTTGGCGCATGTGTGTTGATTATCGAGTGATTAATAACATCAACATTCGATATCATTATCCTATTAAGGACATGCTTGATGAATTGAGTGGTGCTATCATCTTCACAAAAATTGACTTGCGTAGTGGTTACCACCAAATTAGAATGGCACTGGGAGATGAATGGAAGACTGCATTTAAAACCAAGTTTGGACTTTATGAGTGGTTAGTCATGCCTTTTGGTTTAACTAATGCACCCAGTACCTTTATGCGATTAATGAATGAGGTTTTACGTGCTTTCATTGGAAAATTTGTGGTGGTTTACTTCGATGATATCCTCATTTACAGCAAGTCATATGATGAACATCTTGATCATTTACGTGCTGTTTTTACTGTTTTGAGAGATGCACGTTTGTTTGGTAACCTCGAAAAGTGCGTCTTTTGCACCAATCGAGTCTCGTTTCTTGGCTATGTCGTTTACTCACAGGGAATTGAGTGGATGAGGCAAAAATTGAAGCAATCACCAGCTGGCCAGCCCCAACAACCGTCATACAGGTTCGTAGTTCTCTTGGTCTTGCAGGTTTTTATCGGTGCTTTGTGCTGGATTTCAGCACCATTACAACACCTCTACATGAGCTAACGAAGAAGGGAGTGCCATTTCAATGGGGCGAACAGCAGCAACAAGCTTTTGATGTTCTCAAGTCGAAGCTTACACAAGCACCATTGCTACAACTTCCTGATTTTGACAAGACCTTTGAGCTAGAATGCGATGCAAGCGGCATTGGGATTGGAGGCGTTCTCATACAAGGAGGTAAACCCGTTGCTTTCTTTAGTGAAAAACTTCATGGTCCTTCTCTGAATTATTCTACTTATGATAAGGAATTGTATGCCTTAGTGCATGTCTTACAAACTTGGCAACATTATCTTTGGTCTAAGGAGTTTTTCATACATTCCGATCATGAATCATTGAAGTATCTTAAGTGTCAAAGCAATCTGAATAAATGACATGATAAATGTATTGAGTTCATGTAGTTGTTTCCATACATCATTAAGCATAAGAAAGGGAAGGAAAATATCATTGCCGATGCATTATCTAGGCGTTATACCATGCTGTCCCAACTTGATCATAAAATCTTTGGTTTGGAAACAATAAAAGCATTATATCCTACTGATTTGGACTTCAAATATGCTTTTGAAAATTGTAGTGAAGGAAGAACTTGGAATAAATATGTGCTGCGAGAGGGTCTCCGCTATCGTGCTAACAAGCTATGCATTCCAGCTAGCTTCGTTCGTCTATTACTTTTGCAGGAAGCACATGGAGGAGGTTTGATGGGACATTTTGGAGTGAAGAAAACTGAAGACATGCTGTCCACACACTTCTTTTGGCCAAAGATGAGGCGTGTTGTCGAGCGCTACGTGTCACGATGCACTACTTGCAACAAAGCTAAGTCTCGCCTTAACCCACATGGTCTTTATATGCATCTTTTTGTTCCTAGTGTACCTTGGGAGGATATTTCTATGGACTTTGTTTTGGGATTGCCTAGGACTAAGAGGCGGAGGGATAGTATTTTTGTAGTTGTTGATTGTTTTTCCAAAATGGCACACTTTATACCTTGTCATAAGAATGATAATGCCTTACACATTGCTGATTTATTTATGACGGAAATTGTTCATTTACATGGTGTGCCAAATACCATTGTTTCTGATCGTGATGCAAAATTTTTAAGTCATTTTTGGAGAAATCTGTGGTATAAATTGGGAACCAAGTTGTTGTTTTCAACTACATGTCACCCACAAACGGATGGACAGACCGAGGTAGTTAATCGTACTTTATCCACTATGTTGCGGGCTGTCTTGAAAAAAAATTTGAAGTTGTGGGAGGAGTGTTTACCACATATAGAATTTGCTTACAACAGATCCGTTCACTCCACGACAAAGGTAAGTCCATTCCAGGTAGTGTATGGTTTCAATCCCCGTGCTCCTATTGATTTACTACTTTTGCCTCCTTAAACTATAAATTTGGATGCTACACAACGATCTGAATTCATTCTTAAGATGCATGAAACTACAAAGAACAATATTGAAATGGTGAATGAGAAGTATAGGATTGCAGGTAGTAAAGGTAGAAAAGAAGTAAAACTTGAACCGGGTGATTTGGTGTGGTTACATTTGAGAAAAGAGTGATTTCCCAACTTGAGAAAATCTAAACTTATGCCACGACCTGCTGGTCCTTTTAAGATTGTTGCAAAGATTAATAATAATGCATATAAGCTTGAATTGCCTCCCGATTTTGGGGTTAGTCCTATATTTAACATTTCGAATTTGCGACCGTACTTGGGAGAAGAAGATGAACTTGAGTCGAGGACGACTCCAATTCAAGAGGGGGAGGATGATGAGGACATCACAACAGCGGAGACACACATTGAACTGCAAGGACCAATCACAAGAGCACGAGCACAGTTAATAAATCAGCAGGTGAATTTGTTCCTAACTTCTTTTGCATGTGAGTTTGCAAATAGATTGCTATGTGATGATTTAATTGTTATTAGAAATAATGGAGAAGATCAACAAGTGAAGGAAAGAGGCCTTGGGAGCGTGGAGAACCAGCTGGGACGTCCACAAGTTGATGGAAACAGTTTACAACTCGACTCGAGTTCAATTGGAGTCCAGGGGAAGTCCCCCTTAAAACGGATGCCCACGAGGCATACGGACTCCGTTTTCGACGTTCTAAATATGCAAGGAAAGAGGAGAAGATAAACGTTCCAATGGTTTTGGTCCCACCTCAAAATTCCTCCGGAGTCATTGGGAATCGTCGAAACACTTCGAGTCCAGATATCTGTCCGGTGCTGCACCACTGACTCGGGCCTTTTGGCCTTGTATCCCGTAAGAGTCCATTAGGGACGCGTCTAATCGTGTTTTGGTCGAACCCTAGCCTATAAATACTGCAGCCCCTGGTCATATTTGGTGGGTTTTGCTTAGATCAATAATATTGCCATTCTACGGTTTGTGAGATCCCAACTTCGCGATTTCGGATCGTGTCTTCGACGTTCTTGCTCGTGTTCTCAATTGCACTTGCAGGGATTAGACTTCTTGGCGAGGTCAAGTGTGTGCAGCACGGTTGATAACCAACGGAGCTGAGGTATAGTGATTGCAGGGGTAGTTGAACCGCTCGAGTGCCGCGGATCATCAACGTCGAGTTCTCCACCCCAATCGACATACCTTTCAGAAGATCGGGCATAAACCTACTCATCAGAGGAGATCATGGAGTTTTCATGGATGATTTCTCTGTCTATGGGAAAACTTTTGATCATTGTCTGGAAAATTTAGACAAGGTCTTACAAAGATGCCAAGAGAAGGACCTTGTACTTAATTGGGAAAAGTGCCATTTCATGGCCATTGAAGGCATCGTTCTTGGACACTTAGTGTCCGAGAGAGGGATAGAGGTGGACAAAGCAAAAATCAAGGTCATTGAACAACTTCCACCTCCTATCAATGTTAAGGGAATCCACAGCTTTCTAGGTCATGTGGGGTTCTATCAGCGATTCATCAAATATTTCTCAAAAGTCGCTAGACCCCTCACTATCCTATTAGCTAAGGAAGCTCCCTTTGATTTCAATGACGAATGCCTTAAATCATTTGATACACTCAAAAAAGCACTCATCTCAGCTCCAATCATTCGACCTCCCAATTGGATGCTGCCATCCGAAATCATGTGTGATGCTAGTGATATTGCCGTTGGTGCGGTCCTAGGCCAAATAAAGGATAAAAAGCATCATGCAATAGCCTATGCTAGAAAAACAATAACAGGAGCTCAACTCAATTATGCCACAACTGAAACAGAGCTCTTGGCTGTAGTTTTTGCTATCGATAAGTCTAGGTCCTATTTGGTTGGAGCCAAGGTCATAGTCTATAAAGACCATGCTACCTTGAAGTATTTGGTCACCAAAAAGGATGCTAAACCAAGGCTAATCTGTTGGATTCTTCTACTCCAAGAGTTTGACATAGAAATCAAGGATAAGAAAGGAGTCGAAAATTCCATGGTAGATCATCTTTCACGTATGAAGTCACTAAAACCATGGACATTCCTATCAATTACTTCCTACGAGATGACATGCTTCTCATGGTGAGTGAATCTCACCCTTGGTATGCGGATATCGCGAACTTCGTGTCACGGGGTACGTACCACTAGGGGGAAACAAAAAGAAACTCATCTATGAGAGTCGTAGACACCTTTGGGATGACCCATACCTCTATCAAGTTTGTGCCGATGGCCTTCTTAGAAGGTGCGTCCCATCAATTGAAGGCACCAAGATTTTTGAAAAATGCCATGCTAGCCCCTATGGTGGCTACCCAGGCAAAGATCTGGCAAACTGGATTCTATTAGCCTTCTATGTATGAAGATACAAAAGATTCATCCGCAGATGTTGGAAATGCCGAAAGCATGGAGGAATCTCAGCTCGCAATGCGATGCCCGTAACTTATAATCTCCAGGAGGAATTATTTGATGTGTGGGGTATTGATTTCATATGACCTTTCCCTGGGTCCTATGATTGTGGGTATATTCTGGTGGCTGTAGATTATGTATCAAAATGGGTAGAAGATTTACCATGCAAAAATGTTGATTCTAAGAAAGCTAGGAAAATGTTCCATGAGATCATTTTCCCACGCTTTGGCACTCCCCGTATGGTCATAAGTAATGGAAGGTCTCATTTCATAGATGAGACCTTCCAAAACTTTTCGAGGGAGCTTGGTGTCCAGCATAACATTGCTACCCCATACCTCCCACAAACAAGTGGTCAAGCAGAAACATCTAATAAGGAAATTAAAAATATTCTGCAAAAGACCGTCTTGGAAATGGGAACGGGATGGAAGCATAAGCTACCCGATGCATTGTGGGCATACTTTACTGCCTACAAAACTCCCATCGGCATGTCTCCTTTCCCACTTGTCTATGGGAAGACTTGTCATCTTCCTGTAGAGTTGGAACATAGAGCCTATTGAGCCATCAAGCGGTGGAACATGGACCTTAATGAAGCAGGAAAACACCGATTGAAGGAACTTTCCGAGTTGGAAGAGTGGAGAGATAAGGCGTACTATAGTGCCAAAATCTACAAGGAAAGAACCAAAAGATGGCACGATAAAAGAATTATGCTTAAAGTGTTCAAACCTGGAGATAAAGTTCTACTCTTCAACTCAAGGGTTAATCTCTTTCGACATGGGAAGCTTAGAAGTAAATGGGAAGGACCCTTCATTGTAGTAGAAACCTCATCCCAGAGAGCAATCACACTCCAAGGTGATGATGATCAGCAATTTAATGTGAATGGGCACCAACTCAAATTATTTCTTGAATCCCAGGAGGAGGGGCCAGAAAAAGGAATTGACGTGATAAATCTCATTGATTTTCATGCCTTTTTAAATTCTATATAAATTCTCCGCATCCAATTAATGGGTCCATCCAATTATTCATCCATGGGGCCCATTTAGACAATCCACTAAAACTTAGCCTGAACGAACCCTAAAGTCGGCCGACCTCCCCCTTGCGCCGTCGACTTTCTATTTTTTTGTGTGGACTCTCCCGACATATCACAACAAGACTCTTAGTGCTATCGTACTTTCCCCCCTTATATATTGACGGTAACAGAGAGGAGAAACTTGCACCATCCAGAAAAACACATCTCCTATTCCTCCCATCCAAGTCATGGACGGCAAGAAAATTGTGCCTCATGCCTCCTCTAGCTCAACCTTCAACATGAATGGAGACATTGCGCTGTCCCATGACAAGTCCACCCTCGCTTTGGAGTCCGTCATGGAATTAGATGTCGTACCTCTCGCCATGTTCCCGCTCCCAACGATGACTCTGTGTGGGCGTAGCACCGCACCTCGTAGTGATGCACGGTCGCTCTCCCCTCGAAGGACGCCCATGAAGTCGACGACACCTGCACGTCGTCCGACTACAGCTAGCCTTAAGACAGTCAAGACCCGTCTTTTTCCTGAAAAAGATGAGTCTCTCCCAAAGCTGCTGCCTGGTGATTAGTTCATGTACACTCTAAAGACCAAGGACGGTGATGTAGTGAGCCACCACTACAAGTCACCTATGAGTACCTCACCTTACCGTGTGAGATACCGCCTCATTATCCATGGGATGCGCAAGCTGGAAGGAGGCTATGCAAAAGGCTTTTTCAAGCAAATGGATAATATGGCGATGGAGGAATTGACAGGCTCGTCACCCTCCAAGATTAGGCGTCACCTCTTGCCACTTGCCATCAGAGGGCCACCTGGCCAATTTGAGGACAGCGACAGGAAATCACCTCGTGCCGCTAAGGTGGCACAACTTTCTATGGATTTAGCTTCTCTCCATTTGCAAAGCAAGAAGCTATCAGACTTAGTGACCGAAGGGCTCATTGAGAGGGCGGAGCTGAAGGATGAACTCATATGCCTGAAGGAGGAGATTGTTTGTGTTCGCCAAGGCATGGGCGCCAAACTGCAGCGCGTACGCAATGCTGTCGGGAAGCCCGACATCTACAATGATCCATATTTTAGATGTCCCGACAGCATAGGATGCTTACAAGCATAGTTTAGTTTTATTCCAAAATTTTTATTTCATTCAATTTAGATTGCATAATGTAAGCATCCCCATATTTTGATTTCAATAAAGTGAACTTACCGGTACATCTAACCTGGTAAAGTTCTCCCTTTAGTTTATTTGTGTTCAATAAAGAATTCAGGGAACAAATGTGGGGGAGGCATCCCAAATTCGAGAAATCCCGATGTGTAAAAATAGCAGTGTATCTCGAAACACGTTGTAACCGAACATACGACTCAACACGTTGAAACAGTGCAATAGAAAGGCTAGAAGGGGGTCGGCTGAACCCCCTGGTTGGCTGACCTATTTTGGGCCCCACACAGCTCCATTTTGCTCCACAAATTCGGTTTGGATCTTCTACCCCTGAATATGCATGCTACATTACTGTTTGAGTTGATTTAATATTTAATACTGAATATTTGAAGCAATTCAACTCAACAAATTAAAATGTTAAACTTGGTATGCCAAATTTGCTTGAGCTGAAAATTTGAATACTTTATATTTCAATTTATTGCCTTGTTTATTGTTCCCACAAGCAAAGTAGGAAAAACACGTCATCTAAGTATTTGACTAGAGTGATATCGTAAATGAGTTATTCGAGGAGATATCTCTTTGCTTGAAATTGATTTTGATGTTTGCACAATTTGGAGTCTTGAACTTGGCCAGGTTCTATCATTGGAAATTTAAATACCCACCATGGCCATATGATTCAAATTCTTGAAGAACCACATGCATATGCCACTTTGTTTTTCATTGAACTTTTCCAAACTCATGACCCAATTGAGTAACATGCATGAACTTTTTGACTTAGAAATTCTTGTGCACCTTATTTATGCAAAATATCACACATTGAGAATTTGCATCCACTATTCATACATCCAATAAAGAAACTCCATACATTTAATCATCAATTTCTCTCTAGAAAAATAAAAGGAGTAGAAGACATGGCTACAAAAAAAAAAGAATCTACTCTTCAAAAGATAAGGTATGCCAAAAAAAAAACAAAAAGGAAGTAGCCATGTTTCACCCTTAAAGAGGGAAAACCATGATGTCCACAAAGTTTCATTCCATTAATGGGCACAATAATTCTCTTTGTCAATTTGTTTGGTGCATAAGTCTCTCCTAGGATCATGTTTTTGACTTAGTAATATATGAACTGCAATGTGTGCCACAATTATCCCTACCAAGCAACAGATATAGCCATATTTAGTATAGGGACAAATGGGCGCAACATGCCAAGGTGAGGATGAAAACACTTTAGAGAGACTTGAGAGATTCCAATTGAGAGATAAGGGCAATTGTTTCTTTGACCTTCCTAATATAGCAAATCGTCAGATCATTTCAGCATGGGAAGATCCAAGGGAACTACATTCCAACCATTCCACTCTTCAAACACCCAAGATCGATGTGGTAGCCACATTCCACAGAGGGAATTCATGAATTGAGGTATGAGTTGAAATATCTAGTTTTATCTTTTTCTAATTATAGAAAATTTATGAAATCACCTTGGTTCTTTTCTTGCCATCACTCGAGTATGAGCAAAGGACTAAGTGTAGGGGAGTTTGTTGATGGTCCTTAAGTGCCATATTTAGACTGTCAATTCACCTCATAATGTGCACAAAAGAGAAACAACACGTAGTGGTAGGGTTAAAAACAAATTGATTCCACAAGTGTTGGTGTTTATTTGTATGCAGTTGAATTTAGACCCAAAATACCAAGACATGCAGGGAGTTATCCATAAAATTGGATTTCGATGAATCAGGCGATGCGTCGTGTTATCACATGGATCAAATGGCCCACAAACAGAAGTATTTGAGGCCATCCAACGGTGTAGCACCCATTTAAGGGGATAGGACCCACCTAGCAGAGACCTGGAGGAAGCACAACACCAACGGGGCTGAGACTAGGTCGGCCGACCTCCCTAGTCAGCCGACTAGGGAGTTGTGCCAAACCAGGTCAAATGCCACGTGTTGGCTCCTCCCGGCTTGAAGAAGTCATGGGTGACTGATTCGCGCGCAATTGGTGGTGGGAACCGATGCTTCTCCCACCTATAAATATAACCCCACACCTCACTTCACACACACACACACACACCAAAAGTTGAGAATAGAATACTACTCCTAAGGTTTAGAGTAGTCCTAGAGGCTGCAAAGTAGAAGGAGATTGTGGTGAGAGTTTAGGAGAAGGAGGCTTGGCTTGTCAAGTCCCTCTTCTATACCTGTATCACTACAAAGGTGAACTCAAATCAAATAAGCACTATGTGAATTTAATTCAAGTTTGATTCCCAATTCATAGTAGTTTGCACAAGTTGTTACTTGTGGGTTCATTTCTTTAGTTTATTAGATGCTCTAGTTGTAGCTTTGTGTTCAAAACAACTTGAGTTGTGATTGAGAATGTAAGCGTGGTGCTTAGGTTAGAAATTACCAGTGAATATCTCGTAGACCCACGGATTGAAAAGGTAGGCAGTAGGTGGTGACATCCCTATTTATCCTTTGTAATCCTCCACGTTCGGCTATGCAATAGGATCTTGGCGGGTGTCGTCCTAGTATTGCTAGGGGTAAACCCGTGCCAGAAGCAAGCAACTACTGCAAACACTTTTGAATTAGAATCAATACTTTGAATTCCTCTCTCTTTCTTGCCTACAAAATAACTTTGTGTCCTTGGGTGAATTAGTTAGTAAGATTACACACACGTTCTTTGGATTCGATACCCTTGGGAATACTCTCTTAAGGGGAAGTGCTACACGATAGTTTCCGTGCGCTTGTGGATTTTTATCTGTGATGTAAGAAATGTCAACAGGTTGCAGGTTCTGACTCCAGGCATCCAAGGAAGAAGTTCCATGCCGACTGGAGCAGTAGTATCCCCAGGTAACAATCGGCACTTGAACTTGAGTCTTGTTTTTGCTTTTTTGCTTTTCGTTGAACTCTCTGTTCCTCTATTTCTGAAGTATCGAGGGGAGCTTCTGCTCCAACACCCACCAGCGCCTCGTCCCAGAGGCGCACTGTCAGGAGCCTCCACTGTTAAATGGCTCCTCTAGTGGTTAAGGCAGTCAACCCGCTGCTCTCGCGCCTACTAGCACCGAGAAGACCTCGGTACCAGCGGTTGAAGAAGAAGCCGCAGTTGCACTGGAGCAATCTTCAAATTCTCCAGATCCAGCATCAGAGGTACCAGCACCAGTGCCAACTGCTCCAAAGCTAGCACCGGAGGTACCGACGCTAGCTGGAGACTTTAGAAGCTGCGGTTGAAGCTCTAACACCAGCTCCATAGGCGACGGTGCCATTTGCTGAAGACTCGGTTGCATGACCTTCTTCGTCTGCACCGATGGCTTAATATCTGGCTATGGGACCTTCCTCGTCCGCGCTGGAGGTAAATGATCTTTTGGAGATGTCGAGCTGTTGGAGTCCATGCTCGTGCCATGGGCTCCTATGACTATTTCGGAGGACCCGAAGGAAACAGAGGACGAACCGCAAGAAGGCCTGGAGACAATCCCTCTTGCATTGTCAATTGACAATTCCTTCTCAAGCCTTCACCAGGTCTAGTTCGCTTTCGACTACGAACGTAAGTCTCTTGAAGAAGAGCACGACACCCTGAGGCGTTGGCGCCAACAACTGTACTTCAAGATTAAGCCGACGCAATCTCGGATTGCAGAGAAGGAGTGGGTGGCAGCAGAGAAGGCTCGGTAGACGCGTTTGAACAATGCGTTGAACGAGAGAGAGGCCGCCATAAAGGCCCTGGATGAGAAGACCCAGGAGATCTACAAACACGCTAGAAAGTCCAATGAAGTGGTTGGCAGTCACTCAAAGAGTCTTGAAGCTTTGAGAGAACAGATCCTCAAGCGTCGGAAAGAGCTTGATAGAAATCCAAAAGAGAGAGAATGAAATCTCTCATAAGATGGCACGTGGCGAGCAGGACTTGGCAAACCATGTGGAAAAAATCAAGTCCTGATGCGAACAAGAAAAGCACCAAGTGTGGCTGCCGGAAGAAGAAGTGAGCCAAAGAGAAAATGTTGTCTCTACCAGGGCAAAGACTGATCCAGAGCCAGAGATGGACATGGCATTGGTGGCGCTTAACTCCGCCATCACTAAGATGGATGCTCTAGGAGATGTGGTCGTTGAACAGACCGAGACTGAAGGGAAATCATTGGCTAGGAACATCGCAGAGTATGTGCTGACGTGCTTTCGAAGCCGAGACCCCTCAATGTTTCTAGCTCCGATGATCGAAGGACCCATATTTGAGGAGGAGTAAACTGCCAAGGACAGTGTCCAAGAAGCCACCCAAAAGGTTGCTTCATACTTCGTGAAGGACTCCAGTAGCTAGGACCTTTCCTTTTGTACCTTCACCTTGTAAATCTCCAATTTTGAATGAATGAAATCCTTTCAAATTCCATTTTTGTCTTTAATACATTGCCCTTTCTCTTGTTGGCCTCCTGGTAGATTTGTTCAATTGATTGAGGACATCTACCATAAGGAATTTTACAATGTCCTAAAAACTTGATTGCTTCGAACTCGTAGCCAGCATGACAGCTCCGAGGTTTGAGTCTTGCATCCGAAATCTCCAAGGATCCTTTGTTACATCGACGGCGGCCCCCTGGGAGTTGACAGAGCTTGTTTGCTTCGACGGCGCCCACTATCAATGCGTAAAACGTCAACGGCAGGCCCCCTGGGGGTTGTCAGAGCTTAGTTGCTTCGACGGCGCCCACTGTCAACGCGTAAAACATCGACGGCGGGCCCCCTGGGAGTTGTCGAAGCTTGTTCACTTCGACGGTGCCCACTATCAAAATGTCAACAGCGCCCCCCCTTGGGGTTATCGGAGCTTAGTTTCTTCGATGGCGCCCCAATGTCAACACGTAAAATGTCGATGGCGGGCTCCCTGGGGTTATCGGAGCTTTGTTGCTTCGACAACATCCACCATTGCTTTGTAGATTGTTGTCAATTGTTCATTTTTCCTGCGCATGAGAGACGAGAAAAGCAGTAAAATTCATCCTCTTGCCTATCACTTATTTTTGGCTTATTATTCTTCTTTGAATTTTAGATCCTAACAAACTCACTGTGACAACATAAGTATATTGATTAATCTTCCTAAGATTCGAATGTTTTCCGGATTCGCCTTACTAAGACCCACCAGAATAGGTAAAGTGGCGTACTTAGGGTGCTGGACAGGCTAGGTCGAAAGCGCACTGCGGAACTGTGATTGGCTTTGGTTTTCAGGCGAGTATACCATCTAGCGATACTAAGATCCGATTAAATATTACCATTAAAACTTATATATCACATGAATCTCTAGGACTAAATTTCAAGTGGATTGCACCATTGCTATTGACAAGAAGGTAAAAGATGATAGAAATAATGAGTATGCGTAAAATTACTACATGTAGAGTATGTTTGCACATAAATGTATTTAATTATAGGTCCAAATAACAGGGGAAACAAGTACACAATTATAGTACAAGACTAAGTTAAGTGTGCTATTCATCTTGTACTAACCCAGGGAAGGTAAAGACACACTTAAAGTACAGGACCAAGTTAAGTGCACATTTGATCTAAGACCAACCCAACTCTGTTCGTAGACTTTATTAAATACATTTTATACAGATACAGACCCACCTTCGTGTAACTACGTGTAGAACGTACGAAGGTGTTCAATGTTCCAGGGATTGGGAAGTGGTATCCCATCCTCTGTTGCCAACCGGACGCATCCGGGACGGGAAACTTTTACTACTAAAAATTACATTCCCTGATGGGGGAAAGTTTATTCATTCTTCGAGAGTAAGTATTTGCCTCAGCACAAGATCGCCTTCCTCCAACTATCGGTTGTGCACATACCTTTGGTGATAGCGCCAGAGCGCATGACGGTAGCACGCATTTTGGATAGCTGCTTGACACCTTGCCTCATCGACGAGGTATAGGTCTTCACGCCAGAGCTGGTCCTGCGTGGCTTCTTCGAAGGTCTAGACCCGGAGAGAACCCAAGGTGACCTGTGGAGGAAGGACTACTTCAGCTCCGTACACCAAGAAGAAGGGTGTTTCTCCAGTTGCCCGGCTGGGTGTTATCTGGCTGGCCCACAACGCAGATGGAAGCTCTTCTATCCAGTTGGCGTCATGTATCTTCAAGTGCTCATAAGTGCAGGTTTTGAGTCCTTTGAGTATTTATGCATTTGCTCTCTCAGTTTAGCCATTGCTTGCTGGATGAGCTACTGATGCATAGCTGACTAATATGTCAAGGTCTTCGCAGTACTCTTTGAATGCTGCAGTTGTGAATTGGGTTCCGTTGTCAGTGTTGACTCTGTTCGGAACTCCAAATCTGCACACAATGGACTTCAAGAACTTAATGGCAAATTGCTTGTTGATTGTATCAACTGTAGTTGCTTCCGGCAACTTCGTTAACTTGTCGATGGCGACATATAAGAACCGATACCCTCCGACGACTTTTGGGAAAGGTCCCAAAATGTCCATCCCCCAGACAGCGAATGGCCACATGGGATGAATCATCTGTAGTGGCTGCGCTTGTGTGTGAATCTGCTTTGTGTGGAATTGGAACGTTTCACACTTCTTGACCAGCTCGACTCTGTCCTGGAGTGCAGTAGGCCAATAAAAACAATGTAGGAAGGCCTTACCAACCAATGTGCCGGATGATGCATGGTTCCCACACTCGCCTGCATGGATCTATGCAAGTACTTCACAACCTTCTTCCTGAGAAATGCACCACATTAGAATGTCGTAGGCGCCACGTCGGTAGACATCCCCTTCTACCAACGTGTATCTTTTAGCCAATTTGACAATTCACATAGTGGATAAACTGTCTTTAGGAAGGATGTTGTCTTTCATGTAGTCCCGGATCTCTGAGATCCATGCATCGGGACTGACTTGAGCTTCTAGATCTTTTGTGCTTAGTTGCTCGGTGCTTCCTGTAGTGCCTATGATCCTTCGTGGACGCCATGGTAACAGTTTCACCGGGACCGCCAGCTTCGGGTTGCTGGACTCGCCCCCATCACTCAGTTCGGCAGGCTGAGTGGCAGGTGCCGGTAATCTTCTGACAAAAAACCCCATGGATGCCTGAGCCCTGGTTGAAGCCTTCGGCGAAAGATCATCAGCTTCAACATTGTTGAGACGCTGGACATGGTAGAGGTCCAGGACGTGAAAGATTTTCTGCAACTTCTAGATTTCAAGTAGATATGTAGCAAGCTGAGGGTTATAGCAACTACATTCACCTTTGACTTGTTTGATGATGATTTGCGAGTTACCCTTCACCAGCAGCTGTCGAACACCATATGATAGCGCCACCTTGAGTCCGAAGATGAGAGCTTCATATTCTGCCATGTTGTTGGTTGCCTTGAAGTCAAGGCACACCATATACTTGACCTTCTCTCCAGTCGGAGCGAGGAGAAGTATTTCAGCTCCGGCCCCTTGCTTCTGCACGGAGCCGTCGAAGTAGAGAGTCTAGTGGGGCTCAATGAAGATCGGGACCTTAGGTTTCGGCTTCTGCTCATTGTGGCCCCCTGGAGTTGATGAAGAAGGTGTCCACTGCACCACGAAGTCAGCTAGTGCATGACTCTTGATAGCATGTCGAGGCAGGAATTCGAGATCAAATTCTGCCAACTCCGTAGCCCACTTGGCGATATTTCCTGTTGAATTGGGGTTATGAAAAATTGCTCGCTGTCGAAAAGAGGTTAACACTGATATCTTGTGGGCCTGGAAGTATTGTCGTAGCTGCCTTGAGGCAATAATGACTGCGTACAACAACTTTTGTAACTCAATGTACCGAGTCTTGGTGTCTTAAAGTACTTTGCTAATGAAGTACACTAGCCGCTGGATAGTTTGGACCATCCCAGAGGTGTCCGAAGCTTCTTCTTCATCAACCTGGACCCTCCTGGAGGGGTTCGGATCTCCTTCTTCGTCAGTAGATACTCGCTCAGATGAGAGAGGTTGACCCACAGGCATCTTGCCTTTAGGATCTGTGCCCAGGGGCTGGTATCCAAACTCGCCTTTAGGTTGTTCCGAACCCTCCCGGAGGGGTCTAATCTTCTGAGTTGAAGATGTTTCTAGTCTTTCTGCAACCAGAACCATGTTGACAACCTTCGTAGTTGCAGCGATGTAAAGCAGAAGAGGCTCACCAGGTTCGGGAGCTACCATGATTGGTAGTGTGGTGAGGAGCTGCTTGAGCTCTTGGAATGCCTTCTCTACTTCTTCAGACTAATGGAATGGTCCGAACTTTCTCAACAACTTGAAGAAGGGAAGCGCCCGTTCTGCCAGCCTTGAGATGAACTGGTTGAGCGAAGCTAGACATCCAGTAAGCTTCTAGATACCTTTGATATGGGCTGGAGGCTGCATCACTTCGATTGCTTTGACCTTGGCTGGATTTGCTTCAATTCCTCGGTGGGTCACCAAGAAATCAAGAAGTTTTCCGAAGTTAACCCCGAAGACACAATTGTCAGGGTTCAGCTTTGTGCGGGTCATGCACAGCTTGTCGAAGACGGATTGAATATTGTCAAGCAATGAGTCTTTTTCTTCACCTTGACAGCTATGTTATCGATGTAGACCTCCACTAGATCCTGAATGAGCTCCCCAAAGGTTTTGTGCATAGCTCGCACAAAGGTGGAGAGCGCATTTTTGAGACCATAAGACATAACTGTGTAGCAGTAAAGACCATCTACCGGGAAAAAAACATTTTGCTCTTCATCTTCCTTAGACATTGGAATTTGATGGAATCTAGAATATGCGTCTTAGAAACATAGAAGCTCACAGTCGGAGGTAGAATCCACTATCTGATCTATTATCTATAGTGGAAAGGGATTTTTTGGATATGCCTTATTTAGTGTGGTGTAGTCGATGCACATCTGAAGTTTCCCGCAAACCTTTGGTACAACAACTGGGTTTGCCAACTGTGGGTGGTGAAGCTCCTGATGAATCCAGCATCAAGCAGCTTTTTAACTTTGTCTCGGATGATTTTTTGCCACTTAATATTTTGCTTCTGGGGCTTCTGTTGTATACGTCGTGTGTCAGGGTAGAACTTCAGATGGTGCTTGATCACCTCCCTAGGGATCGCAGGCACCTGTGACGGTTGCCATGAGAACACGTTGACATTTGCCCGGATGAAAGTGACGAGTGCGAGTTCCTATTTGTCAGTCAGACATCCTGATATACGGGTGGTCTGAGGGGCATCAGAACCGATTTGGACGACTTTGACGGGAATGTTGGTGTCCCCGCTTGGTTGCACACGAGGTGCATAGGATGAGCCACGGTGGTGCAAGCTCGATAGTTGCTGAGCAGATTGCTCCTTGTTGGAGTCATCTTCTTGCACTGTTGCAAACGCATGAAGCTTCTCTAGCGCATTAACCCCAGCAGTGCGGTCACCTCAGATTCGGAGGACGCCTGACAGAGTTAGCAGCCTCAACACAAGGTAGTCGTAGTGGGCCACCGCCATGAACCTATACAGGGCTGGCCTACCTTGGATGGTGTTAAAGGGAAGGTTGATGTGTGCTACATCAAAGACTAGCTTTTTGGACCTAAAGTTCTCAGATGTCCCGAAGGTCACTAGAAAAGTAACTGACCCGAGAGGTGTGATAGCTCCCGGACCCACTCTAGAGAGTGGACGTGAGGGCCTGAAGTCTTGGAGTCTGAGTTGGAGCTTCACAAAGGCTGCAAAGCCGATGAGGTTGAGTGTCGCGCCTCGATCCACCAAGACATGGAAGAGCTGGATATTGTTGATAGTCTGGGAGACCATCAGGGGCAATTGTCCAGCTCCTTAGATATTCTTCGGACAGTCCGAAGCATTGAAGGTAATGGAAGTATCCATCCACTTCTAATGACGCTCCGCCTTGGCAGTAGAAGCAGCAACAGCCATCTCCTGATGCATAGTCTTCAGAATACACCGAGAAGTGATGTCCCAGGACCCTCCATACATCATATGGAGAGTCTTCCAACGTTCATTGTCAGAGACGTCAGAGTCATCGACGACGGTGTTGTAGACCTCCTTTAACGCCTTCTTGGCATATTGGAAGCCTAGCTCTTGATCAGACGGAGCTTCTTTGCCGACTTTGTACTTCCCTTCCCGCTGACAGAAAGGGGTTTCATCTTGACGCTTGCTGTTACATTTAGCAAGACTCTTGATCTCACGACAATCTTCAAGATTATGGCCCGTAGATTTGTGGATCGGGCACCACATCTTCTCGCTATCCTCAGACGATGGTCGAGGTTTGTTGTTGGGCTGTTGTCGGGGTGTGGCCCCCGACCACTAGGTGCTGCGACAGCGACAGCGGTAGGTGTGTCAGCAAGTGACTTCTTCTTGCCACTTGACTTCTTCTTATTTTTGCCACTGCAGTTGGCAGTAGCTCCGGCTTTGGAGGTGGACTGATCTACCTCCACAGCTGGTTTGGAGTGCATCTTACGGCCCTCCACAGCTCTAGTGCATTTGTCAGCTAGACTGAAGAGTTTTGTGACGCTGCTAGCATCCTCGGTTGCTAGCTTCTCCAATATCTTCTTGTCTCTAACTCTTTGTTGGAATGCAACCACGATATAAGTGTTGGAGATAAAAGGAACTGTGTTCCATACCTGAGAGAATTGTTGGATGAATGATCTCAGTGACTCTCCTGACTTCTATTGTATGGCGAACGGGTTCACCTCGGTGCCAGGCTGGGTGTAGGAGCTCCCGAAGTTGGCAGTGAACTGGCGACATAGTTCCACCAACTGTAGATGGAGTTAGGAGGTAAGCTCATAAACAAGGACCTTGATGTCCCGATCGGATCCACTGGAATTTAGTTGGCTATCACAGCCTCATTCCCTCCAGCCGCGAGGATGGCGGCGGAGTAGATCTAAAGAAACTCCCCAAGGTTGACTGTCCTATCGTATTTCTCTGGAAAATGAGTATAGAACTTGGATGGCCATTCTACCATGCGGAGATGCATGGAAAGAGCTGGACAGCCGCCACCAACTCCCAGAGGATAAGGGTTTTCTCGAGCAAGTCACATCTCGCGAGTACACTCAATGTTGACACGGCCGTCCTACCTCATGTACCGGCGATCGCGCTCCGACCGAAGGTCCTGAGTTGGGAGCTTGGAAATCGTGTGAGTACAACGAGCCCCGAAGGGCAGTGAAGTCACGTGCTAAGAGGGCGCACGTCTCGTGGGCTGCGATGCTGTAGGACCAAGCCTTCAAGACAAGGTCCTGTTATGTGAAGGTGCCTGCCCTACATGGGGCAGACCTTGGTTGTTGATAGAAGTGGTTGCGGCTGCAGCCAGATGCTCAACATCAATGCGCCACTGTTCTAGCGCGGCGGGAGGAGCTCCTGGCACTGGAGGATGCTGAAGTAGAGTTCGCGCTGCATTCCGTGCATTCTCTGGGTTGTTCGTGGATGCTCTGACCGACGCGAATTCACCATCCTGCAGTCCAGCATTGACTGCGGCAGCAAATGCTGGTAGTGGTGGAACAACGCTCGCCGAAACAACAATGTTGGCCGGCTGCTGAACATTGGAGGGGTTTCCTCCAACAGCCGGTCCGTTGGAAGGTGTAGCAGAGTTCCCCATCTTGGAGATCTTGAAATTTCCCCTACCTGGCACACCAAATGTCGAAGTGTGGACCAAGACACTTCCCCCAATACTACTAAGAAGTAGTCTGCAGAGGTTCGTATCCGGATGGGGCGCTAATAAATATAAAGAGCAAGGGTGAACACAGAGGATTTTACGGGTGTGTGTTGATTGTACGAGTATAGCTTGAGTGTGTGTGAGCTTAGTGAGGTTGTCCTTCTACCAAGCAGTGCAACCCTTTTATATGTCAAGGATTGGCTGTTACCATGTGCCCTGGCCCGACATGTGGCCCTGGCTGTAATAACTGCCCTATACATGATCTATGGTATTATGGGTGGTTAATAACGTGATAACGTGCCTTAACAGTAGCATTACTGGTCTTCATAGTTCTCTGATGGTTTGTAATTAATATAGCATTAATAACGCGTTAACCAGGTCTTGTAATGGCCAATTGATAGCCCTTGAATGTCCACACCATTGGAGATCCCGCTGTCTTCCCATTGCAGACTTAGGTCTGGGCGTGTAACATGTGGTAGCTCTGGAGCTTCCCTCTGTGGGGAGGTCGGTCCGAAGCTACTAGACATGTGGTAGCACCGGAGTGTCCCCTGTCAGGGAGGCAGATTCAGTGCCCCGGGACATGTGGCAGCACCGGAGCCACCCCATGAAGGGAGGCAGGTCCAGCACTGTGGGACACGTGTTGCCTCCGGAAGTCCACAATATTGGAAGGTGGAACTTGACGCGTGTTCTTCTGGTACGAAGGGATACCTGGTATGCAGGGTATCGACAACAACGAACTAGTGATTCCTGGCAACAGATCCTAATGCAAAGAGTGTGTTCCGTGGCTATAGATCCTAACGCAACGAACTAGTGAATCGTGGCAAAAAATCTTAATGCAACGATTGTGTTCCATGGCGATAGATCCTAACACCACGAGCCAATTCTAAACCAACACATGCGATTCATTCTCGTCTGAATTAAATCATGAGTTCATTCAAAGTCGGCCTCTCTAGTCTTAGTACTACTAACTTTGCACCGGATTCCATTTCTTTTCGGCATCAGGTGAATCGTGGCAAAAGTTCCTAATGCAACGATTCTATTCTGCGGTGATAGACCCTAACGCCATGAACTAGTGAATCGTGGCAAAAGATCCTAATGCAACGATTGTGTTCCGTGGCGATAGATCCTAATGCCATGAACTAGTGAATCCTGGCAACATATCCTAATGCAACGATTGTGTTCAGTGGCAATAGATCCTAATTCCATGAACTAGTACAATCGTGGCAATATATCCTAATGCAATGATTGTGTTCTGTGCCGATAAATCCTAAACCACGAACTAGTGAATCATAGCATAAGATCCTAATGCATGATTGAGTTCCACAGCGATAGATCCTAATGCCACGAACTAGTGAATCGTGGCAACAAATCCTAATGCAACAATTTTGTTCCATAGCGATAGATCCTAATGCCACGAACTAGTGAATCGTGGCAAAGGAATAGGCTTACTGCAACGATTTAGTATTCATCACAGTACAATTGTTGCAACAGGGCAGAATCCTTGTAGTGGTTCGAACAGTTATTATCTTAATAAGAAATTGGATGATGCTATGAATGGAATTTTTATTTTGAACAATGCATTACGTTCTCATGGAGTTAATTGTTGTTCTAATTGCAAATGAAAAAGAAAAACTTCATGTGAAAATTTTCTTGATCTGTCCAATAAACTTGATGATATGCATAGGACAATAGATTGGTTTTGTAATGCAAATAAGAACCTAAACTTGCTGCTGAATTCATCAAGTCTTGAAATGATAAACCTGGTTTAGGTTTTGATTTCCATGCTCATGCTAAGACACATCCACCTAAAATTGTAAAATCATTAGGGAGTGGTTTGATTCACACGGTTCCTAAACAAAAAAGTGGTGGTTTTCAAATCTGCAGGAGTATTGTCTCATTCGATTTCTAATAAACATGTTGCTTGCTCATCTAGAAATGAACACAAAGTTAAATTTTATTGTACCTACTTTGTTAGAGATGGTCATGTCATAGATTTTTGTTATAGACTAGCTAAACAGAAAGAGGGAAGAATGATTGCTAGATCACATAACAACTGAGCAAAACTTGTTGCACGTGCTGAACCGAATGTTAGAAACATGCAACCTGCTGTAATGAGTCATAAACTTGCAAAGTTTGCTCCCAAATCTACACATAACACACTCATAAATCAGTAGTTGGGAACAAGAATTCTCTAAATTTGACTCATAAACCTGCTGTATTTTCTCAGTTTTTGCGTGTTATTCCTTTTGGATGTTGTGCGACTCAGTACTGGATTCCTAAATGCCTTTTGACTAACCCCAGTATTGAGTCATCAACATATTGTGCTGCTATGTAGATTACACGCTTGAGGAAGGAGAACATTTGGATTGTGGATTCAGGTTGCTCACGCCACTTGACCTGTAACAAAGAATGATTCCCCTCCCTCTCTTTTATGTCACGTGTAGAGAATGTTACTTTTGCCGATAATTCTTCAACTCCTATAATTGCTAAGGGTTCATTTAGATTAAATAATCACTACACTTTAAAAGATGTGCACTTGTCAAAAATTTGAAATACGACTTGCTTTTTGTTTCACAATTGCTAGATGAAAATCTAGAAGTTATCTTCACGAAAAAATGTTGCAAAGTTGTAGATTCAAAAGGTGAGCTCTTGTTTAACATGTATTGGTTTGGAAGAGTTTTTAAAGATTATTTTGATATGTCAACTTCTAAGCATAGGTTTCTAGTTGCTAATGATTCAAAGGACTTATATTTTTAGCATTGTAGACTTAGTCATATACGCTTTGATCAGCTCACACGTGTTAGTGCTCTTGATTGCATATGTGGGCTACCTAAGCTTAAAGGAGACAATAATAGTGTGTGCTCTTCTTGTAGACATGCTAAGATGGTTGCAGGTTCACATCTTCCTTTCACAATGACCATGACAACTGAACCGGGACAACTTTTGCACCTTGACACCGTAGGCTCTTTACGTGTTCAATCTTTTGGAGGTAAATGGTATGTGCTTGTGATTGTTGATGATTATTTTAGATACTCTTGGCTTTACTTTATCGCATCTAAGAATGAAGCTTTTAGTCAGTTTAGAACTTTATTTCTTAGATTATCGATTGATCACCTAGGCTCTTTTAAAGCAATTAGAATGATAAAGGAACCGAATTTAAAAATCAATCGTTTGATCACTTTTGTGCTGAAAAAGGAATAGATCATCAATTTTCTTCACGATATGTACCTCAACAAAATGGTGTTGTAGAGAGAAAGAACAGAACCTTAGTTGAGATGGCTAGGACTATGCTTGATGAATATCAACCTTCTAGAAATTTGGGCAGATGTGATGCAACAGCTGTTATGTTTCAAACCGTTTTTCTTGAGAGCTAAGCTAGGAAAAACACCATATAACCTTTGGTTTGGACATAGGCATAGTGTTACACATTTTAGGGTCTTTGGATGCAGATGTTTTGTTAAGAAACATGGTAATCCTGATAAATTTGAAGTTAGATCTTTTGATGGCATGGCTCTTGGGTATCAGTCTCACACTAGAGGCTATCGTGTGCACTTGACACTAACAAAATTGTGCAGACTTGTGAGGTGTCTTTTGATTAAGCTAGCCCAGGTACTAGCTCTATTATTTCAGGTCAAGATGCATATCCGGAGGGGGAGAGGATTTTCATTGAAGATGAAGAAGTAGTGGAGCTGCTGCCCCAAATTTCAGAAATAAACAATAACATTCCAGCTCTTCATCCCGCTACACAACCAGCACCAACGACCACAACTGCTAGTCCAAATCTTCCTCAAGCCACAAATTCTTCAATTTGTGATGAACATGAGGAAGAAGGAGCTTGTGAGGTACCTACTCCCTAACGCATCCTCAAAAGTCATCCTCCACAATAAATCATTGGAAGCTTGCACGAACGAGTCACACGCTCCAGGTTTTTCGATCCAAACTCTCGTGCTCATTCTGCTTTTGTTGCTTCCTTTGAACCCAAAGATATATCACAAGCACTCACTAATGAATCTTGGATTATTGCCCTGCAAGAAGAGTTAGAAAATTTTGAAAGAAATAATGTTTGGAAACTTGTACCTCCACCTCATGATCACACTTTAATTGGAACTAAATGGGTGTTAAAAAAAAACTAAGTGAGGATGGGGTTGTTGTTAGGAATAAAGCTGGGTTGGTTGCTCAAGGCTTCACACAAGTTGAATGTCTACATTTTGATGAAACTTTTGCTCCTGTTGCTGGATTAGAAGCATAAGAATTTTATTACCATTTGCTGGATCTAACGGTTTCAAACCCGGTTTTGAAAATCCAGATTTTCCTAATCATGTTTACAAACTGTCCAAAGCTTTGTATGGTCTTAAACAAGCCCCTAGAGCATGGTGTGATAGGTTAAAAATATTCCTACTTGAAAAGGGGTTTACCATGGGCAAAGTAGATAAAACTATTTTTGTGCTTAAGCATGAAAATGACTCACTATTCTTTCAAGTGCATGTGGATGATATTATCTTTGGTTGTGCTTCTCATGATCCTGTGTCCAAGTTTTCAGCTATGATGAGTTCAGAATTTGAGATGAGTATGATGGGAGAACTCATATACTTTTTGGGGATGCAAATCAAGAAAACAAAGGAAGGAACCTTTGTGCATCAAATGAAGTATAAGAAAGACCTTTTAAGCGCTTCAACATGGAAAAAAGCAAGCCTCTTCGGACACAAATGGGAACAACAACAACACTTGAACTTGATGAAGAGGGTGAACCCATTGATCAAAAGGAATATCGAAGCATGATAGAATCACTTTTGTATCTCATGACATCAAGACCAGACATACTATTTAGTGTATGTCTTTGTGCACGGTTTCAAGCTTCCCCACATGCTTCACATTGTCAAACCGTCAAAAGAATCCTCAGATACTTACATGGAACTCGAGAATTTGGCATTTTTCTTCCTTCTCCCTCAAATGTTACTTTGAAAACTTTTTCAGATGTTGATTTTGGGGGTTGTAGGATTGATAGGAAAAATACATCGAGTTCTTGTCATTTTCTTGGTAATTCACTTTTTATTTGGTCCTCTAGAAAACAAAGTTTAAATGCACAATGCACGATCGATTCTGAATATGCTGCTGCTGCTAGCACTTGCTTACAAATTATTTGGATTGTTCAAACACTTAGAACTATAGGGTTGATTTAGATAGTGTTTCGCTGTTTTGTGACAACACTAGTGCCATTTGCATTGCTAAAGACCCACGCAACATTCTAGAACAAAGCACATTGATATTAGGTACCGCTTTCTCTGTGATAATGTTGAAAAAGGAAACATTGTGCTTTACCATGTAGACACCGAACAACAATTGGCTGACATTTTCACAAAACCTTTTGATTTTACACGTTTTTCATTCATTCATAGTGAAATAGGGGTTATGCATCCTCATGGCTTAAATTGAGGGGGAGTTTTGCAACTTGAGAAGTCTATGTGTGAATCTGAAATTAGAAATAATATGAGCAGAAGTCGTTCATACATATATGACTTTGTGATTCCTTTTACTTGCTGAAAGTTCTTACTACATTACTTGAGTTATAAATTTTGTAGTTTTTGCCATGACTAGTAACTGGAATAATTACTTACACTAAACATGGTGATGATTGAACTTTCTTGCTGTTTTGAACTTGTTACATGTTCACAAGTGCTTTTAATCATAAAAAATTAATCAATCAAATAGCCCACATGTTGAGATTTTATGATCAAATTAAAAATATGAAAATATCAAGAGAGTATGCATGCATGACACTTCTTCTTTTGAGATTTATTATCATTGCACTTTGATATGAACTTGGAAGGAGATGTGTATGACTAAAACCATGTCCTTAAAATTCTAATTATCAAATGACATAGGCTTGGCTTGGTTGGTTAGAATAAGGCTGATGCAACATATAATCTCTTTCAAATGCCATATGATATAAATTTGTGATTTAAATTATAATAAAAATGCAGCAACATGTGTCGTGCTTTCTGGTTTTGAAATGGTTAAGTTTGTGAGATCATGACTTGCTTAAATTGAAAATTACACTACTTTATTTATCTCATTGATGTGATTGTGTAAGTTACTTGATAATATGACTTGGATGAGCTTTGTTTTATATGTATACGTCATATTATGCTCACAACAATTAAAATTTCTCTTTTGAACCTTGCTGAATACGTTGTCAAAGGGGAAGAAATTGGTCATACATTGCACAGTCATAAGTGTTTTGGCACGATTCTTCTCAAGGGGCGTGTACATTCTTAGGGGGAGAATTTTTGGCTTTCTTCTCATTTGTTTTTTGATTTCAAAACGGGGAAGAAATTTTTCTTTTATCAAAATATTTCATGATATGTGAATGAGTCAATGTTCGGTTTCATAGTGGTGTTGCCAATGCATTCATCAAGAGGGAGATTGTGAAACCTATGTGTGCTGAATACATTGGCAATTAGAATAAAAGTGAGGGTTTACATTCAAAGTTTTGAATATTTCTGAAACACCCGCTTCGGATTCTCTGAACGTTTCCTCATGTGGCTCACACATGTTTCTCTCTTCGGATTATCCGAACTTTCACTCACATGAGCTGCATGTGAGTCGACACGGTTGATTTTTACAAATGTGTTTTTGGGAGTAACATTTACTCTTTACATGGTTAGGACTGTCCGAACTTTCCGACACGGTATTTGCACGCTAGTTTTTGTTAGATTTCATGGTGATCATGAAGTTGAGTTGCTTTAGAAATGTTTAGGATGTTCCTAAGGTTTGGAAATATTAAGATTGCTTCTATCTGCATATAGAAGAGTCTTGAGCAGTTATGGAAAGTTTTAGTTGAAACTGAGTAGGAGTAGGAGTCTTAGTTAGGATTGAGTTGGCCTAATGGCTGGTTATATAAGCAAGGGAGGCTAGAGCTCGTGGGCATACGACATTGGGATGTACCTTTTGTGTTTGTTTGAATAAATTTTCATAGTTTAGAGGAGTTTTGGTGCCTTGTTCGTTCGACTTGTTTTTGTCAAGTCTTCCTCATCGAGTTTCTGCGCTGCACGACCTTTCTTCGATGTTGTGATCATAACTCACGCTGTAAAGATCCAATTAATGAATTCTTTTTGTGTTGTTTTCACAACTCAATACTCTATGATCTTTAGAAATTTCACGGTCATTGGATTTATGGTTTTAGCATTACACAAATTTCTTTATAGCGTAGAAGATCTTTTTGCTCTTTGTTAGAACAAATTTACCTTTGCTCATGGTTTTGATTATAACTTTATTTTTACTCGATGTTCTCTAGTGATTATTGTTTGTCGTGTCTTCGTGACTTGATTCTCTACGATCTACACTAATTTTTCATTTTTTGAACATGTTGGAAACACTCTCACACATGGTTTCTCTATCAAATTGATTTTCTGCCGAGGGGTTTTTGTTGCTTCAGCTGAAAAAGTTTTAAAGTACCATTCACCAGCTCTGGTAGCTTTTCACATGCTATTTGATCCTACATGTGGCACTGCTAGGTGAAAGTGCATTTAAGCATCTCTTGTAGATTTTGGATAATTGATGATGACCATTAAAGATCTAATGAGTTTTATTGAGTATAAGCACGTGTTGAAAAGTGAAAATGGATGTGAAACCCCTTAAAAAGGAAAATAATTAGATGAACCTAAAGCCGCTGTCGGACTTGTTCGGTTTAGGACGGACTAGTCCATTGTTGAGTGCGGTGAGTCTTTCTGGGACTAAGTCCTAAAATGGTCGGACTAGTCCACCCCTTAAGTCGAACTAGTCTGTCCTGTCCAGACTAGTCCAAGGCTGAGTTCGGACTAGTCTGTAGTTGGACAGACTAGTCCCTTTTTGTGAGAGCTGCTAGGAATAAGTCCTGGCAGGCCAGACTACTCCGCCCCTACAGTTTGACTAGTCTGCTCTTTCTAGACTTGTTCATTTTCAGACCGACCAAGAGGTCATATCTGAGATCAGACTAGTTTATTATGGGATTGAACTAGTCTATGGTAGGTAACCGTTTGAATTCAAAAGTGGCGGTGACTTTAACATTGATAACGTAGATGGTCCCTCCAACACCGTGTAAAAGCCCACTTTTCAGTAGAACAAAAACGCAAAAATGAGAACTTAAAAATTTTTGAAAGTGGACTTTGGAATTTAAACTCACATGAGTTATGTGAGTTAACCAATGTTCATAAAATTGTTAACTTGTTAAAACTTTAAACATTAATGAGAAGTTATCACTTGAACGGTTAATTCTTTGTGTATTACTTCTAATCCCGGTTCAACCTCATTATAAGTAACCTCATGGAATTCCCCGCTACATTGCAGAAGTGTAGTGTCTCAGGGACCTTCGACCATATTCGTTCAAGTGGACTTGCGCGGATAATATCCTGCATATGGCCCACTTGTCGTGTGGCCCACTAGTGAACCCTCACCAAACGAAGTTTGGTTTTCTTCTCCGCTTGAGCTTATCGAGAGCCAGCGTGTAAAAGCCTCAAAATCAGTAACGTGCAATTGAAGTCTAGAAATGATTTATAAGAGAAAGGACAAAAGATTAAGGACAGGTGATGGTTAAGAAAGCAAATGCACGAAGTTAAAAGTTCAAATTCATTTAAATGTTAAGTTTAATTTAGAAAAAACGGAGAAATGAAACAAACAAATAAAATAAAATAAATGGTTTACTACTCATGGCACATTTGATATGGAGAAAGTTTACAGCGAGGGACTTATGGGTGAATTCAAATCCAAAATTTGAATTTCAAAAATCAAATTTGTAAACTCTTAGGTTCGAATTCATAATTGGATTCTCCATATTGTCATTAGCAACCCTGCCAAGTTGGAATATTTATAGAGCATGTTTGTCAGCTGAAAATGAATTTACAAGAAAAGATAGGAAAAGGTGGGCCCCACCGGTAAGCTGCTCAATAGATGGAGATATTTGCACCTGGAATTAAGAAGATAAGGGGGGAATTGGAGTGGGTCCCATAGGTCAGCCTTATCACTAGTTACAGAATCCAAATTTGGCTTCTTCTATGCACCTCCTGCCGGCTTTGCTAGCGCCCCGACTCCCTCCTGGCCGCGCGCGCTCCTCCTCCTGGCCGCGCTCCACCGCTTGCTCGCCCCCCAGCTGCACGCTCCTCCTCCCGGTCGCTGCGGTGTTGCCCCACACCGGCCGTCGGCTCGCCCCAGCTAGCCCACACCGCGTCTGCTCACTACCACGCTGCACTCCTCCATCCGGCTGCCACGGTGCGCCGCTTCGACTCCCTGCTCGCCGACCGCGCACCTGGCCGCTCGCCTGACCGCTCGCGACACCGCTCGGCACGCGCCGCCGTCCGCCTGCCTCCTGGCCACCGCGCTTATCCCCTGCGCAGCGCTGCCATGCGCACCTCCCCACCAGCATCGTGCGTCGTGCTTCTCCGCGCCCAGCCACCTTGCTCGTGCCGCTGCCCTCACCGGCGGCCTACTGCCACTCTGGCCGCGCAGATGGTCGTCCATGCCGACGCCTAGCTCCACTGGCACACCTTGGCACAACATCACTGAACTCGTTCCTCCTCATCAGTCGCATGCCCTGGCTGCCGACTTGTTTCCCCCATGCCCTGCTCGTCCCTCTCCACGCTGCCGCGATGCTGGTCGCTCCTCGTCGCGCCTCACTGCGTGATCCACGCCGTGCGCGCTCCCTGCATCCGTGCCGACCGCGAGCACCACACGTACCATGCCCACGGCTACGGTAGTTGTGCTCCACCCTGCCCATCTGCCAAACGCCATGGTCAGTTTTGTGCTCGTCGTCCCCTCTCGCCGCTTTCCAAGTCCACCTATGCGCCACTGACAAGCCCTTGTGTGTGCTCGTGTCTGTTTGACTTGTGCTGTCCCGATGCTATCATCTTCATGGCGTCATCACGATGTTCCGAGCTGTGGCAGTGTCCTGGTGACGAAGCAAGTTATGTATGTGATGCACATTACTCGAGAACACATTGATGATGCAACGACAATGACAATTGATCTAAGGTTAGTTCTGAATTGTGCAAAGATTGGTCGGGTCAAGGATGCAGTCAACCTGTTTGATGAAAGGTTTACGCAGAAGGAACCAGATGTGTTGACGTTCAGTGCTGGTCTATGGATGCAGGTATGTTGTGGGGTGGCAATCGACAAGAATATGTGCCAAGGTGCTCTTTGAATGTTGATGAAGTGATCGGATCAAGAACACAACCAAGATGTTTGCTAAAATGCTTACAAGGTGAACCTTGCCCTGAAATGCCTTGCTTGACGCCGCCGAAGTAAGTTCGTGGTGATCACCAATGGTACTCATGTGTCGTCAAGCCGTGCGTCCATGTTCTGCATTGATATCATTCCTATAGAAATCCCCAAGTTGACCTTCTTTGTCTTTTGTACCGCGTTGGCTTGTCCGTGCGTGCTCGTGATGCTCCACCATGAGCCACGTCGACGTTGTTGACCACATGACGTTGTCGTGATGTTCCGAGCCGTCATCGTGCCCTGACATCGAGATGAAGGATGCCTGTGATGTGGGTGGTGCTGAAACACAAGCACGACTCGTCAGACGATGGTTGTCAAGGCAAATTAGGTTTTAGTTGATGTGAGGGTGATTGAGTCCTAGGTGTCACTGAGGTGCTCGATAAAATGCCTTCCAGGTCAAACAAAGGTTGTTGGTGATCTGTGGTAGAGTAATGCGAGAACGGCGCCACCGACAAGGAAAACTAGACCAAGGGGTACCATGGATAAGAGTTTTTTTGATCATGTCGACGATGTTTCCTAACCGTCCGCAGAATTTCTTAACTAGGTGTGCTGTTTCTTCGACGACAGGTTCGTCGAGTCGCTTGCCGACGATCGAGTCGACATCACTAACCTTGAGACTCCTAAGGTGGTGTTCGGGATTCCGCTCACCACCATGGACGAGTCCGGGTCAATGTGAACGTCGATGAGATGATCTTCCCGAGATGACAAAGCACGTCGTTGCGACATAGTAACGCCTTATGTTCAAGTTCTAGGATTTCACCGAGCTCATTTGTTCAATCTTGCAAAGGACACTGCAATAGTGTCATGTAATAACTTGCACGATGCTTGCAAAGATAGTCATAGCGACTGACTTACCTAAAGGTCTTTTGAACGTTGTCTTGGTACTCATGTTAGGTTAGCAGTGCTTGTGATGATGTCTTAAGTCCAAGCAATGTTGGTCTCACTTTGCTCCCATGTGTCGCTAGGGTTTCACTTTGATTCATCCTTATCAGAACCCTGCGACCATACTTATCACTTAACTAGGTTTACTCCATTATGAGTTGAAACAACTTCTTTGGTCGACTTCTAAGTCACAATCTCTTGTTGCACAGTTCACTCATGCTGTAAGATTTTAGTGCTCCACCTTGATCGCTTAGTCCTCCTTACATCACTCAGTTCGGTACTTCTTCATCCTTCAATCTTATACCTCTTAAGTAGCATAGCTTCCAGTGTTAACTACTAAGTTGCAATGTAGCCTTACATTGTACCTTTCCGTTCATACCGACACTACTATGTACACCTTGACTCATCCTCTGATTACCCACACAACAGAGGCATACCTGTCCTTCTTAGTCAAACTCCTTGTTCTTAAAGTTTAAACCACCTCTTAGAGTCCATTATTAAGTTACCTTAATTACTTATATGCATATCATGTCTATAGGAACGTGATGATAGATGATCGACGAGAAGCTTCGCTTGGAGGAGAAGGCCAGGGTGTCCATCTTGAAGTCCCTTGGCTGAATATCCGGAGGAAGACCAAGCCATAACAACTGACATTGCTATAGAGTTGCAAACAAGGCAAGCCCCGGTTTGCATTTAAGTTCCTTACAATGTCTTTGCAGTTTTCATTCACCTTATGTCTTCAGATGTTTGTGCATTACGTTTAAGGTGTTTGACATCCACTTGCATGACCCACAAATCCCATGGAGTATTGGGTAGCTATACAGCCCGAAGAGTAGAAACTATCATGTTTATGTTCATAGGAATCTAGTAGAAGTCGAGTAGTTGGAATCTACTCGCGAGATAGTAGTTTATCACACGGGATGAATTGGATCAAGAAATGGTTTATAAATATGAAATTGAGACAGAGCAGCGGGTAGGATGCAACGAGACGTGTTCTCATGTGTGTAGCCCTGCTTTCATTGATTGAGGACCGATTCGTGTGCGCCCCAACTGGACAAGCTTGAATTGTACCGCTGACATACTGGAGAAATGGGCTCCAGTAAACTGACATAGCCATTTTATAGGCGTGGGTTGAGGGCAGCAAGGTGTTAATCAGCTGGTGGGCATGTCAGAGTACGCCCTACGCAGTGACCTCCTGCTCGTGACGGATCGACCGACTCGGCATTCGAGTGTTTGGTGAAAGGTGGTCATATACGACTAGTACTGAAGGGCTATGTAGGTATTGCTGTAAGTACTTGCTGGCATTTCCCAAAGTGCGTATGTGTCGTGTTGTCCGGGTGTGTCCTAATTGCAATCACCGTCCCTCGCGGTAATAGAGAACCACTTGTTCACCGTGTCGTGACGTAGTAAATACTTAAAAAGCTAGAAGAATATGATGTATTGAATTATAATTGTTTTGCAACCTTGTATGGCTTAGAGATAGCACAATTAAAAGTTTACAGTTTCCCCATACTTTACCTGTAATAGCATTATGTACTTTGCGCATGTTATATCATCGCAAAGCATTTCTTGTTTGATTGTGGAGTCTATGATGTGTCGTGCCTGAAGAATGTCATATGCTACTTAAAACATGACTATAAGGATCCACTTGTAGGCGAGTCCTTTCTACTATTCCTTACCTATGCTTAGTATTTGCCCCTGCAAATGTCTAGTGAGACGGGTTAGGCTTGCTGAGCCTTAAGCTCACATTTGCGCTTTATCGATTTTTGCAGGTATTAGGTTTATTTCTGCTGTTCAGGTTGTACATGAGACCTCGAGGTGTCGAGATAAATCTCATGTGAACCACGCCGCTGCTGAATGTTCTTCATGTTGCTAGTGAGAAGTGTCCTAGGGCATGGACATCTTCTCTTTTGCTTGGTTAAGTGAGATTATGAGTATGTATTTTCCACTGCGTGTGTACCTCTATTGTATACTGTTTTGTAAACTCTTCTTATTGTGAAATAAAAACTTTGCATGTTTTGGTAATTCTTTTCGTGTGTGCTGTTAGGTGCCGCATCGCACGGCACCACCCAATGAGATCCTTGGACGTTGGGACCCCGGTCCCCACAGACATGGTATCAGAGCTTCATTGGGAATAGCATGCTCGAAAAGAGTCTATTTAAGAAAACTCCAAAGTAGTCGAGTAAGGATTAGCTATATGCCCATTAAGGACTATTACTAGTATAAGTTATAAAGGTGGTGAACTAACTTACTTGTTATATTATTCTGTAACGACGCTTCATCTTCAAGGTAAGAGGTAAGGTACGCCACCGAGAGCGGATCAATCTCGGTAAGCTCTGCATACGAGATGTGGTATGTGATATTTCCATGGCTTAGCACAGAAAGTCAATATGAGTCCCTGAAACTTTCCATGTTTCTAAGAACATATGACACGCGGTATCCCAGCATGACACAAAATTAGTGGGAGCCCCCGTCGGGTGGTGGATAACCTGATAGTATGCGTCTCTAGAACTATTTATGTTCTATGGGAGCATGCGAAACACGTATGCCCAAGCGTGTATAAGCCGGTTCGTGCGAGAGTCTTTGCTGTACAAACATAGTACAGCCATGTACCGCGAGACATGACTTCGCTCGAGGGCGACTCACACCAGGGTCGTATGCATTTACTTTCATCTATATTATTGTGACTGCCTGTCGTGTTTCCCCGTGCCACCCTTGAGGTGTGAAGGTGTGAAAGGGGATTGTTTGTATTGTGCGGATACACTAACTACGGTAGCAACCCGTGTAGCAAACGTTGGTGAGTGATCGATATTAAGACCACCTATAGACGTATCCGGATATACCGGGTTAGACATTTCTTTTGGTAATGAACGTAGTACCGTCAGTATCACATTTGATACTTCGACCATCCCCCACAAAAGAATGGCTTCATATTCATATTAAGTCCAAGTATCAGTTGTTGGTATCTTATGAACAATAGAAAATGTATCTCTTCAAGATTAGGCGAACCAAAGTTCTTTGTTTCTGGCGAGAGTTTAGCTCGACTTCGCCGGAGTGAAACTTTGGTTAAGCATGAAGATCCATAGTGATATGCTATGGATGAGAAGGTCGTCAAGTTCTCTTTCAAGTTCCATTTAGTTCCAAATTAGATGATTAGTTGTAAAGCAAGTTCTAGCAATCGAGCTTGAGTTTTGAGCTAAGTTTCAAAATTTGAGTTTGTTTCCAACTCATGGGTTTCGAAGCCGGCGAGTTCTATTTTTGAGCAGAATTTGACCTGACTTTGAAAAGTCATATCTCTTGGTTTATTAATCCAATAGAGGTGTTTGTTACATGGTCGAAAAGGTTAGGAAGTCTTCTAAATGTTTCATGTGTACCTCGACAGCAAACTCCATTGCTATCCTATTCAGCAGAAGTTCAGAATTTTAAACCCTGTCAGAGCTGGACAGCATCTGAATTTTTTCCATAATTATCTGTAGAAAGCTCTTCTAGTCTATTGTGATATATTTTTGGAAAGGGGAAGAGCTATTCTACAACTTTTCTATTCATTGTTACCTCAAATTCGGTTTAGAACTAATTAGAAACTGGAGTTGAAGTTAATACCGGTGTACAGTACTATCTGAAACAGCCAGAATATTTATAAACTTTGAACAGCCATAACTCTTAAATAAGAAAAGCAACCTAGGCATATCTATACATGTCTGGAAATCTTAAAAACCCTCTATCAACTTCCTATTCAACACTAAGGCTAAAACTCGCAATAACCAGGTCTAAATCGAAGTATCGTTTAAGGTGTCGTAACAGTCCAGAATCTGGACAGTTATATAAACAGTTGTTGTTTGAATCGTAATTTTTAGTAGGATCGTCAAAAGACTTCATAATTTATATTTATGGAATCCTGAGGATGTGTGTACCAAGTTTGCAATATATTGTTTCTGCAATATCAATGTTTCTCTATTTGGAAATTGTGGACAAAATCAGCAACATACAAAGGAAGCTCTGCCAAATTTCAGTTAAAAATATGGGAACTTGGTTGAACTTTAAAATTCCATATCTCCTGAACCAGAAGAGCTATGAGGGCAAGTAAATACTCTTTAGAAATTTTTAGATGTACTCTACAAGTTTTCTATTCAACTCCAGACCAGAATCCTTTTCTATGTGGGAGAAATTTGGAAATTCGTAGAAACTGTTCAGAATCAACCAAACTGGACAGCAATCTGTGTATTTCTGAATTTGAACCATAACTCGCAGACCTTACATCCAATAGGGTAAGTAACCATTGGAAAGGTTAGTGAGTCAGCTTCAATTTTCGTAACTGGCTCCAGATCTGTATCGGTCATCTACCTATCCCAAATCGAGTTTGAATGCAAGGTGGTCAGTCTGAACTGAACCCCCATTTCTTCTGAATGCTGAATTTTTAGCAAACTTCAAAAATTCATATCATTTGAACCAGGACTGATATGCATACAAATAAATACATTATGGAAAGCTTATTACATTTTCTACAACTTTGTTAATAAGAATATTTCCAGATTTCGAACAGAATGGTCTGAAAACTTTAGATCAAAACTGCTACTTTTTAAGCAGGTTCTGCTGAAAGTGCAGAAACTTCTGTTAACTTTAAAATAGCATAACATGCAAACCAGATATGATATAGAGGAAAACCAACACTTTTTGGAAAGGTCTTGAAGTTAAATTTAACTTTGTTATTCACCTCAAGATCTGATTTCGATGTTTGCTGAACCAAAACTGAAGTTGCGTACAGGCTGGTCTGGTTGCAACCGAAACTAAATCAGTGTGTACATTTCGTTTTGGTTAGGTAAATGGTCTTCGACTTCATTCGTCAAACTTCAAAACCACCAGGTGTCGTGACTCAACCATTCTACTGATAAAAATCGGGTGCTTGACTCGATCAAATCTCATTTCTTTTGATGGTCATGGTTGTGTCTTATTTATGTGACTTGCCACATCACATCTTGTGATGTTGAACGCAGGTCGCAATTACTCGAGTTGCATCTCGTCTTCCCATGAGGATTGCTTGAAGTATGCTTCGACATCCTGGTTCAAAACTTTAAGGGGGAAGGCGAGCACTCAAGTAATTGTGGTATTCAAACATCAACCTCGGTTACAACGAGTCGTGTCAACAAGACGACGATCAATTGAGATTAGAACTTCAAGAGGATTCAACCTCTACCACAGGGTTGAGTTAATCAAGCAGAGTGTGACTTCACCTCCACTATAGTAATCAAGAAGGATATCAGTTCCTCCTGCCAGATCGAAGTGAAGGTTAATTGAAGCATCACTAGAGACAATAGTTAGTTGTTTTCTCTGGTTGAAGTTACTCCTCAAGTCAACAGGTACCTCTAAGACTTAGATGAGGATGAAATTAAGTTGATTAGAATATGAACAAGCTTTTGAAAAATCAAGACTGTGGTATACTTTTTGTGTTCCTTGTCAATGCTCTTAAAAGTGAATTTCTTGATTGTGGTCGAGCCATGGAAGAGACATCACCTGTTGAGTGTCTTTCACGACCACGGTATCCAATCCTTGCAAATCATCAGACAGTACTAGAGTTTTGTGTGTGTGGTTCACTTAGTCTTGCTCAAACTATAAAAGCTACTGCACCATACATGTGCATCATTTGCACCATACATGTGCACCATTTGCACCATACATATGCACCAATTGCACCATACATCTGCACCATTTGCACCATACCATGTGCATATTCATTGCACCATACAACATATGATGCATCATGAAGCATCATTACCAATGAAGTACGAATGATAGAATGCATGATAATACTAAAATTTAGAGCAAGATTATGTACTTCCATTCAGACTATTCCAAGGTGTCTAATGACTACAATCATTTCACCATCTTCATTTGATTTCTTATATGATTGATCTCTCTTTCATTGAGTGATACCTGGGCAAACGATCACTCAACCTTTCTTGCAAGTAAAGAGACACTTGAACTTTCGTCCTTGACTTGTTTAGGTTCAAGTGCTTTGATTGTTGCAATTATACCGTCCTTCATCGTGTGATCACCAGTTAGATGATCAACCTTGTACAATCTATGATTCTCATTACTCGCAAAGGTTTCGCTTGATTATCAACCTCGCGAAACTCCTTGAAGTCCCTATAAGTTCTTGACTTGGTATATGGTAACTTTGATACCTTGATAACCTTGTAGTTACCATATGATTGAGTTCTTTGATGTGTTAGGAGCATGTGAGGATACTGAATCCGTAAATCTTCATATGCCACCGCGAAGAGTCTTCATCTTCTATTTCTATTGTTTAAAGATGTTGATATACCCAAAAGCCTTTTAGTCGCCATATCTTCAGCATTCCTGCTGTTTTGATCACATAAGAGTGTTGAGTGCTTTGCTACTCTTATGCTACAGCTAAGGGATCCTATGGTTGGCTAAACATCAAACGAGGTTAATGATTGTTGATTAACCCTGTAAACCATCTTAACTCATGTCAGGGGAAATACCACATTAAGTTGCAAGGACCTATGCAAAACCAAGCAAGCAACCAAGAATCAATGCAAAGATAGTTTCAAACTATCAAGGTGACCTGGAGAAGCAAAGAACAAGTGCTGATTCTCCATGTCAAGACTAGGACAGGACAAGATGTCATGCCAGTGTAAGAGGACAGCGATAAAATTTCAGTAACAAACGTGGGAGTTTTACGACGTGATATTGTCATGTCGAGCATCCTGTCAAGATTATCAACCTGAAGACTGGAATCACCAAAAGCAAACAGTAAAATTTCATAAGATGCCTTAGGATAATCACTACTTTGTAGAACCCAAGTCTTTAAGGGCATTGTCATTTTCCTTAGTCAATGACCCTATTTTACATATCATACCCTCATCGTTTCCGTTATTCTACTCGCTAGAATCTCGGGACGAGATTCCTTTAAGGGGGAAGGATTGTAAAAGCCCGCTTTTCGGTAGAACAAAAATGCAAAAATGAAAACTTAAAAAATTTTGAATGTGGACTTTGGAATTTAAACTCACATGAGCTATATGAGTTAACCAATGTGTATGATCGAAGAGCACCTGAAACGCTACCAGCGGGGGATGAATGGTAGATATAAAAATCTTACGCAGCGGAAACAATTAAATCCCAACCCCTTCGGCAGAAAAATGATCTGTTAAAGAAATCGTGTGTGAGAATAATTTAAACGTGTTTCACCATGACAAAAGTGATAGATATCAGAAAGAATCAAGTCACGAAGACTACACAACAAGAATCACTCTAATCCGTGGAGAGAAACTCAAGTTACGATTAAAAGAACGAACAAAGGTCGATCTGTCCTACCCGAGAAAAATAGTTCTGGAATGCTGCAAAGAAACTCGTGTACATCAGAAAGCACAAATCCAATGACCGTGAAATTTTGATAGATGATAGATAATCAAGTTGCGAAGACAACCCAAAAAGAATCATGTCATGTGGATCTATAAAACTCGAGTTATGATAAAACCACCAAAGAAAGGTAGTGTTGTGCAGAAAACTCGACGAGAAAAACTTGTCTGGAACAAGTCGGACGAACAAGGCACAAACGTTCCTTTCAACAACGAATTTTATTCAATAGAACACAAGAGGAACAGCCTAAAAGTTGTCTTCCACGAGCTCTGGCCTCCCTTGCTTATATAACAAGCCCGAAAGCCAACTCAACTCAAATGAGGATTCTAATCCTACTCAAATCATGAATCGAAACATTCCATAACCGCTCAAGATCTTCCTATTCGCAGATAGAAACAATCTTGAGACTTCCTAACAAACCAGGAACACATCCCATATTCCTAAAACACTCGACTTTTCGTGCAACACACGAAAACTACCATAACCAACTCAATACTTTCCATATCGAGCCATAATCGACTCAGCCACAGCTTGAGTCCATAACCTAGTCGGTTGGACCTTTCTGACCAATTCTTTACGTCCACATCTCTTCAACACGCCTTGGAACCATGCAGCCACGTCCATGCACTCCTTGCACACGTGTAAACAATTTCCAACGACGTCCACGATACCTTCATATGCGTTGTTCTTGATTCAAACATGCTGCACAGCCTCCCGATCAACTCAACCACAATTCCTCTCGAACTTGGTTGTTGAACCTCATCTTCTCCCTAAGACTAATTCAATGGATCCCGTCATCAGCCATGTCTTGAACTCAAGCAACACCTACACATGAATAAACAACCAATACTTCCGATCACAAGTCCTCGACTTGACTCTCGTTAGTTCCAAAACTACAACATCTTACGTGAGCACCTCACATAAGCATGTTGCAAACCTTAGCAAAATGATATCAGCCTTAACCACCAAAACACACAAAAAACTTAGCAAATGATTACTAAGCAATCTTTCCAACAATGTAAAGCAAGTTCGAAAAAGTTCAAAGTAAAAACAGGAACATTGCGATCAAGCTCCGAATATTGCCAAAACTAACCGGAGCTTGAGCTGGAGCTTACCAAAGCTAGTACAACCTAGCGCCGGAGCATACCAAAGCTAGTACAACCTAGCACTGGAGCTAACCAAAGCTAGTCAGACCTAGCGCCGGAGCTAGAAAAACACGTCGGAGCTAACCCAAGCTAGTCGGACCTATTGTCGGACCTTGCAGAAGCTCGGAGCTAGAGTCGGACTTTGCTAAAAAGGTGTTTTAGCAGAATTTCAGAACTTTTATCATCAAAGCTAATGTATTCACTACAAGCCAATGTATTCAGCACACATAGGTCTCACAATCTCCCCCTTGATGAATGCATTGGCAATACCACTTCAAATCCGAACATTGGCTTATTCACATTAAAAGTTTTGAAAACAATTTCTCCCCCTTTGTAAAACAGAAATAGAATGAGAAGAAAAACAAATTCTCCCCCTGAGAAGAATCGTGCCAAAAAAATTGTGGATATGTGCAATATGTAATCAATTTACCCCCCTTGAATACTTATCTTTAAAAATTAACATATGATCTCCCCCCCCCTTTGACAATGTATTCAACAAGGTTTATAAGACAAATTTTATTTGTTATGAGCATATTATAACATATACATATAAAACAAAGCTCATCCAAGTCATACTATCAAGTAACTTACACTATCACATCAATGAAATACATAAAGTAGTGTAAGCCATGCTAGAGATCAAATGTAATTTCCAATTTAGCAAGTCATGATCTCACAAACTTAACTATTTCAAAACCTCAAAGCATGACACTTGTTGCTGCATTTTATTATTTTTCAAAGCACAAATTTAGATCATATGATATTTGCAAGAGATTATATGCGCATCTGCCTTATTCTAACCAACCAAGCCAAGCCTATGTCATTTGACAATGAGAAGCTTAAGGACATGGTTTTATCATACACAACTTCATCCATGTTCATATCTAAGTGCAATGATAAGCCATCTCAAAAGAAGAAGTGCGATGCATGCATATTCTCTTGATCTTTTCTCATTTTTATTTGATCATAAAAGCTCAACATGTGAATAGTTGATTGAATAATTTTTCATTATTAAAAGCACTTGTGAGCATGCAACAAGTTCAAAACAGCCATAAAGTTCGATCATGACCAGATTTAGCGCAAGTAATTATTCCAATTACCAGTCATGGCAAAACAACAAAATGTATAACATGAGTAATGTAGTAAGAACTTTCAGCATGAAAAAGGAATCACAAAGTCATATATGTATGAAATACTATGCTCATATTATTTTAATTTCAGATTCACACATAGACTTCTCAAGTTTCAAACCCCCCCCCCCTCAATGTAAGCCATGAGGATGCATAACCCCTATTTCACTACGAATGAAAAAAAATGAGTGAAATCCAAATGTTTTGTAAAAATGTCAGCCAATTGTTGTTCGGTATCTACATGATGAAGCACAATGTTTCCTTTTTCAACATTATCACGAAGAAAGTGATAACTAATGTCAATGTACTTAGTTCTAGAATGTTGCACGGGATTTTTATCAATGTAAATGGCACTAGTGTTATCACAAAATAGTGGAACAATATCTAGATCGACCCCATAGTCCTTAAGTGTTTGAACAATCCAAAGAATTTGTGAGCAAGCACTAGCAGCAACTATATATTCAGATTCAGCTGTGGATTGTGCAACTGAGTTTTGTTTTCTAGAGAACCAAGCAACAAGTGAATTACCAAGAAAATTAAAAGCACCGGAAGTACTTTTCCTATCAATCCTACAACCCCCAAAATCAGGATCAGAAAAAGCTTTCAAAGTAACGGTTGAGGAAGAATGAAGAAAAATGCCAAATTCTTGAGTTCCATGTAAGTACCTGAGAATCCTTTTGACGGCTTGACGATGTCAAGCACGTGGGGAGGCTTGAAACCGTGCACAAAGACATACGCTGAATTGTATGTCCGGTCTTGATGCCATGAGGTACAAAGTGATTCAATCATGCTTCTATATTCTTTTTAATCCATGGGTTCACCATCTTCATCAAGTTAAAGTGTTGTTGCTATTCCCATTGGTGTCCGAAGAGGCCTGCTTTTGTCCATGTTGAAGCGCCTTATGAGGTCTTTTGTATACTTCGTTTGATGCACAAAGGTACCCTCCTTGGTTTGCTTGATTTGCAGCCCCAAAAAGTATGTGAGTTCTCCCATCATACTCATCTCAAATTCTAAACTCATCATAGCTGAAAACTTGGACACAAGATCATGAGAAGCACAACCAAAGATAATATCATCCACATACACTTGAACGAATAATAAGTCATTGGCATGCTTAAACACAAAAAGATTTTTATCAACCTTGCCCATGGTAAATCCCTTTTTAAGGAAGAATGTTTTTAACCTATCATAGCATGCTCTAGGGGCTTGTTTGAGACCGTACAAGGCTTTGGACAGTTTGTAAACATGATTAGGAAAGTCTGAATTTTCGAAACCCGGTGGTTGTTTGACATAAACCTCCTCATCTATGTAGCCAATAAGAAGAGCACTTTTAACATCCATTTGATATAGCTTAAAAACTTTAGATGCAGCAAAAGCTAACAAAATTCTTATTGCTTCTAATCTAGCAATAGGAGCAAAAGTTTCATCAAAATCTAGACCTTCAACTTGAGTGAAACCTTGAGAAACCAACCTAGCCTTATTCCTAACCACAACCCCATCCACACTTTGTTTATTTTTAAACACCCATTTAGTTCCAATTAAAGTGTGACCTTGAAGTGGAGGTACAAGTTTCCTAACATTATTTCTTTCAAAATTTTCTAACTCTTCTTGAATGGTAATAATCCAAGATTCATTAGTGAGTGTGTGTGATATATCTTTGGGTTAAAAAGAAGCAACAAAAGCAGAATGAGCATGAGAGTTTGGATCCCAAAACCTGGATCGTGTGACTCGTTCGTGCAAGCTTCCAATTATTTGTTGTGGAGGATGACTTTTGAGAACCCTGAGGGGAGTGGACACTTCACAAGCTTCTTCTTCTTCATGTTCATCACAAATCGATGAGCTTGTGATTTGAGGAGGATCTCGACCAGCAATGGTGGTCATCGGTGCTGGTTGTGAATCAAAATCAGGAGCTAGAACAATGTCATTAGCTGCTAAATTTTCGGCCAGCAGCACCACTTCTTCCTCATCTTCAACGAAAATGTTCTCCCCCCTCCGATATGGATCTGGACCTGCAATGTTTGAGATAGTACCTGTGCTAGCTTCATCAAAAGACACCTCACAAGTCTCCACAATTTTGTTAGTGTCAAGTAAAAGCACACAGTAGCCTCTAGTATGAGAGATAACCAAGAAACATGCCATCAATGGATCTAGGTTCAAATTTAGCAAGATTACCATGTTTCTTAACAAAGCATTTGCAGCCAAAGACCCAAAAGTGTGTAACACTAGGCCTATGTCCAAATCGGAGCTCATATGGTGTTTTACCTATCTTAGCGCGCAAGAAAACACGATTTGAGATATAACAGACAGTTGCAATCGCATCAGCCCAAATTTCCT
Source organism: Tuctoria greenei (assembly GCA_036927565.1). Taxonomy (NCBI): domain Eukaryota; kingdom Viridiplantae; phylum Streptophyta; class Magnoliopsida; order Poales; family Poaceae; genus Tuctoria; species Tuctoria greenei. Next base: position 75,684,281 of record JAYESD010000003.1, on the reverse strand, counting down.
AGGAGTTTGATGTTCATCAAGCATAGTCCTAGCCATCTCAACTAAGGTTCTGTTCTTTCTTTCTACAACACCATTTTGTTGTGGTACATATGGTGAAGAAAATTTATGATCTATTCCATTTTCAGCACAAAAGTGATCAAAAGATTGATTTTTAAATTTTGTTTTGTTATCACTTCTAATTGCTTTTAAATATCCAGGGTGATCAATTGATAATATAAGAAATAAAGTTCTAAAGTGACTAAAAGCTTCATTCTTAGATGCCATAATGTAAACCCAAGAGTATCTAGAATAATCATCAACAATAACAAGAACATACCATTTACCTCCGAAGGATTGAACACGTGAAGGTCCTACAGTGTCAAGGTGCAAAAGTTGACCCGGTTCAGTTATCATGATCATTGTGAGAGGAGTATGTGAATCTGCAACCATATTAGCATGTCTACAAGAAGAGCACATAATTTCTTTGTCCCCTTTAAGCTTAGGCAGCCCACGTATGCGATCAAGAGCACTAACACGTGTAAGATGATCAAAGCCTACGTGACCAAGTCTACGATGCCAAAAATATAAGTCCTTTTAATCATTAGCAACTAGACACCTATGCTTAGAGGAAGACATATCAAAATCAGATGTAAAAACTCTTCCAAACCTTGACATGTTAAAAATAAGCTCACTATTTGAATCTACAACTTTGCAGCAATTTTTAGTGAAAATAATTTTCAGATTATCATCTAGTAGTTGTGAAACAAAAAGCAAGTTGTATTTCAAATTCTTAACAAGTGCCACATCCTTCAAAGTGTAGTGATCATTTACTCTAACTGAACCCTTAGCAATTATAGGAGTTGAAGAATTATCGACAAAAGTAATATTCTCTACACGTGACACAAAAGAGAGGGAGGAGAACCATTCTTTGTTACCGGTCATGTGGCGTGAGAAATCTGAATCCACAATCCAAATGTTCTCCTTCCTCAAGCGTGTAACCTACATAGAAGCACAATATGTCGATGACACAATACTGGGGTTAGTCAAAAGGCATTTAGGAATCCAGTATTGAGTCACACGACGTCCAGCAGGAATAACACGCGAAAGCTGAGATAAAGCAACAGGTTTATGAGTCAAAGCTTGAGGATTTTTGTACCCAACTACTTTCCTACGAGATGTTACACGTGTAGCACAAAAAACAGTAGGTTTGGGAGCAACCTTTGCATTTTTTTGACTCATTACAGTAGATTGCATGTTCCTATCATTCGGTTTCGCAGGTGCAGCAAATTTTGTATGAAAGTTATGAGATCTAGCAACCATTCTTTCCTTTTTTCTATTGTTTAGCTAGTCTATAAAAAAAATCTATGACATGACCATCTCTACCACAGTAGCTACAATGAAATTTAATTTTGTGTTCATGTCTAGATGAGCAAGCAACATTATTATTTAAAACCGAATGAGACAACACTCCTGCAGATTTGAAAACCACTTCTTTCTGTTTAGGAACGGTTTGAATCAAACCACTTCCTAATGACTTTACAATTTTAGGTGGATGTGCCTAAGCATGAGCATGAGAATAAAAACCTAAACCAATTTTATCATTGCAAGACTTGGAAGAATTCAGCGGCAAGTTTAGGTTCTTATTCCCATTACAAAACCGATCTAATATCGTATGCATGTTATCAAGTTTATTGTAAAGATCAAGGCTATTTTCACATGAATTTTTTCCTTTTAATTTGCAATTGGAACAAAATTTAACTTCATGAGAACGTAAAGCATTGTTCAATATAGAAATTTCATTCATAGCATCTTGTAGTTTCTTATCAAGATCATCACAAGTAGAACAATGGAAATCAAATGTAGAACAACTAGCATCTTTCAAGTTTTTATCATTAAGTGCAGCAAGCTCTCTATTCTTTTCAATTTCTAACTCAAGTTTATCAAGTGTGTAGGTGTGCGCACTTCTTAATGGGGACAATTGTTCATATATTAATTCACATGAGGAACAAGAATCATCACTAGGAATCAAAGATTTCAAATGATTAATTTCACATTCTAGTGACTCAATTTTAACAGCATTGTCCCTAGGCTTTTTGTCCTTTTTATTAACTATAACAGTGGCACGAGAAATAGCATCACACGTTTCTTCGCAAGTAGGACATACCTCTTCATTGTCGCTGTTGTGTTCAGCCTCCTCCACAGTTGATCTTGACTTGCCCGCCATGAAGCACAAGTTTTCCAAATCATCTTCATCTTCGTCACTTTCAATGTCCACATCGCTTGAGCCAAGTTCTTGAAGTGCGAAGATAAAACTGCTCACCAGTTGATGTCCTGTAAAACCCTTCTTTTTATTCGTATCATTTGCAGAGGAGTGCTTCGTCCTTGTTTGCTTTTCATCCCAGAAAGTAGGACCTGAAAGGTTAGGACAATCTGAACAAAAATGTCCAGTCTTACCACATTCGAAACATCGTTGAGGTCCGGAGCTTCTTCTCCTTCTAGTTCTCACATTTTGCAATGCTATTGAGAACCTAGTAGAGAGAAGTACTAGCTCCTCCTCTGGAAACTCCTCAATCTGTTTAAGGGTTAGAGAGGACAATAGAGCAAGTGTACCACAAGATGAAGATTGACTGGAGCTAGGTATGTCACGTTGAGAAACAAAAGCAATAGACTTGTTGGGGTACTTACGTGATATTATGTCAATTTCATGAGTTTTTAACTTGGAATATAGTACATCTAAAGTAAGTGTACTCATGACAGTGGATTCACGAATCGATGTAACCTTCATCCCCCAAATTGACATGTCTAATGCACTTAGTAATTATCCAGCATTTTCAACATCTGAAAAATTAACATTGATGCTACGCAAGTTGTTGAGAATTTTATTAAAGCGAGCAAAGAGATCATCAATGGACTCACCGAGTTGCATCTAGAAGCGCATGTATTCTTTTTTGAACATGTCTTGCCTTACCTCCTTGATCATGTTGGATCCTTGATGATGGTCACAAAGTGCTTTCCACACATCGTATGCAGATCGGAGGTGTGCAACACGGTCAAAGTCGCTTTGAGTTAATCCTTGTATGATCAAGTTCCGAGCCTTGTTGTTGTTGTCGACATCTCTCAGATTTGTAGTTGTAACTTGATCATTTGACGGAACTTCATAAGGCTTGTATACCTTCTCCCATATTCTGAAGCCTTGAGCCTGGATGAAGGCTTCCATACGTGCCTTCCAAACCTTAAAATCAATACCACAAAAGACACAAGGTTTGGCGGAGTATTTCGCTATGATAATTAGTCAAAAACATGTGCAAATCACAAAGATTAGAGCACCGTGGCTCTGATACCAATTGTCGGATCGAAGAGCACGTGAAAAGCTACCAGAGGGGGTGAATGCTAGATTTAAAAATCTTACGCAGCGGAAAAAATTAAATCCCAACCCCTTCGGCAGAAAAATGATATGTTAAAGAAATCATGTGTGAGACTAATATAAACATGTTTCACCATGACAAAAGTGATAGATATTAGAGAGAATCAAGTCACGAAGATGACACAACAAGAATCACTCAAATCTATTGAGAGAAACTCAAGTTACGATTAAAAGAACGAACAAAGGTCAATCTGTCCTACCCGAGAAAAACAGTTTTGGAACGCTGCAAAGAAACTCGTGTAGATCAGAAACCACAAATCCAATGACTGTGAAATTTTTTTAGATGATAGATAATCAAGTTGTGAAGACAACCCAAAATGAATCACATCAATTGGATCTATAACACTCAAGTTATGATAAAACCACCGAAGAAAGGTAGTGTTGAGCAGAAAACTCGACGAGAAAAATTTGTCTGGAACAAGTCGGACGAACAAGGCACAAAATTTCCTTTCAACTACGAATTTTATTCAATATAACACAAGAGGAACAGCCCAAAAGTCGTCTTCCACGAGCTCTGGCCTCCCTTGCTTATATAACCAGCCCGAAGGACAACTCAACTCAAACGAGGATTCTAATCCTACTCAAATCATGAATCGAAACTTTCCATAACCGCTCAAGATCTTCCTATTCGCAGATAGAAACAATCTCGAGACTTCCTAACAAACCAGGAACACATCCCATATTCCTAAAACACTCGACTTTTCGAGCAGCACACAAAAACTACCATAACCAACTCAATACTTTCCATATTGAGCCATAATCGACTCAGCCGCAGCTTGAGTCCATAACCTAGTCGGTTGGACCTTTCTGACCAATTCTTTACGTCCACATCTCTTCATCACGCCTTGGAACCATGAAGCCACGTCCATGCACTCCTTGCACACGTGCAAACAACTTCCAACGACGTCCACGATACCTTCACATGCATTGTTCTTGATTCAAACATGTTGTGCAACCTCCCGATCAACTCAACCATAATTCCTCCCGAACTTGGTTGTTGAACCTCATCTGCTCCCTAAGACTAGTTCAATGGATCCCGTCACCACCAATGTCTTGAACTCAAGCAACACCTGCACATGAATAAACAACCAATACTTCCGAGCACAAGTCCTCGACTTGACTCTCGTTAGTTCTGAATCTACAACATCTTACGTGAGCACCTCACATAAGCATGTTGCAAACCATAGCAAAATGATATCAGCCTTAACCACCAAAACACACAAAAAACTTAGCAAATGAATACTAAGCAATCTATCCAATAATGTAAAGCAAGTTTGAAACAATTAACAGTAAAAATAGGAACATTGTGATCAAGCTCCGAATCTTACCAAAACTAACCGGAGCTTGAGCCGGAGCTTACCAAAGCTAGTACAACCTAGCGTCGGAGCTTACCAAAGCTAGTACAACCTAGCGCCGGAGCTAACCAAAGCTAGTCGGACCTAGCGCCGGAGCTAGAAAAACATGTCGGAGCTAACCAAAGCTAGTCGGACCTACCGTCAGACCTTGCAGAAGCTCGGAGCTAGAGTTGGACTTTGCTAAAAAGGTGTTTTTGCAGAATTTCAGAACTTTCATCATCAAAGCTAATGTATTCACTACAGGCCAATGTATTCAACACACATAGGTCTCACACAATGTTCATAAAATTGTGAACTTGTTAAAACTTTAAACATTAATGAGAAGTTATTACTTGAATGGTTAAATCTTTGTGCGATACTTCTAATCCCGGTTCAACCTCATTATAAGTAACCTCATGGAATTCCCCACTACATTGCAGAAGTGTAGTGTCTCGGGGACCTTCGACCATATTCGTTCAAGTGGACTTGCGCGGATAATATCTTGCGTGGGGCCCACTTGTCATGTGGCCCACAAGTGAACCCTCACCAAACGAAGTTTGGTTTTCTTCTTCGCTTGAGCTTATTGAGAGCGGGCGAGTAAAAGCCTCAAAATCAGTAACGTGCAATTGAAGTCTAGAAATGATTAATAAGAGAAAGGTCAAAAGATTAAGTACAAGTGATGGTTAAGAATGCAAATGCACCAAGTTAAAAGTTCAATTTTATTTAGAAAAAGCGGAGAAATGAAACAAATAAATAAAATGAAATAAATGGTTTAGTACTCATGGCACATTTAAAAGGATATGGAAAAAGTTTACAGCAAGGGACTTATGGGTGAATTCAAATTCCAAATTTGAATTTCAAAAATCAAATTCATAAGTTCTTAGGTTTGAATTCATAATTGGATTCTCCATATTGTCATTAGCAACCCCGCCAAGTTGGAATATTTATAGAGCATGTTTGTTAGCTGAAAATGAATTTACAAGAAAAGATAGGAAAAGGTGGGCCCCACTGGTAAGTTGCTCAATGGATGGAGATATTTGCAGCTGGAATTAAGAGGATAAGGGGGGAATTGGAGTGGGTCCCATAGGTCAGCCTTATCACCAGTTACAGAATCCATATTTCGCTTCTTCTATGCACCTCCTCCCGGCTCTACTAGCGCCCCGACTCCCTCCTGGACATGCGTGCTTCACCTCCCGGCCACGCTCCACCGCCCGCTTGCCCCCAAGCTGCGTGCTACTCCTCGCGGCCGCTGCGGCGTCGCCCCACACTGGCCACCGGATTGCCCCCGCTGGCCCGCACCGCGTCTGCTCACCGTCTCGTTGCGCTCCTCCATTCGGCCGCCACAGCACGCCGCTTCGCCTCCCTGCTCGCCGAACACGCTCCTGGCCGCGCGCCTGGCTGCTCACGGCACCGCTCGACACCGCGCTGTCGTCCGCCTGCCTCCTGGCCACCGCGCTTATCCCATGCCCAGCGCCGCCATGCGCGTCGCCCCATCACCGACACGCGCCGTGCTTCTCTGTGCCCGGCCACCTTGCTCGTGCCGCCAACCTCACCGGCGGCCTACAGCCACTCTGGTCGCGCGGATGGTCGCCCATGCCCGCGCCCAGCTCCACCAGCACACCTTGGCGCAGCACCGTTGCCCTCGTTCCTCCCCATCAGCCGCATGCCCTGGCCGCCATCTTGTTTCTCCCATGCTCTCCTCGTCCCTCTCCACAGTGCCGCGATGCTGGTCACTCCTCATCGCGACTCATCGCCCGAGCCACACCATGGGCGCTTCCTGCATCCGCGCCGGCCACGAGCACCACGTGCACCATGCCCACGGCTACGGTAGTTGTGCTGCACACTGCCCACCTGCCAAACGCCATGGTCAGTGCGGTGCTCGTCATCCCCCCTCACCGCTTTCCAAGTCCACCTATGCGCCACCGACAAGCCCGTGTGTGTGCTCGTGTCGGTTTGACTTGTGCTGTCCCGATGCTATCATCTTCATGGCATCATCACAATGTTCTGAGCTGTGGTAGTGTCATGGTAATGAAGCAAGTTATGTATGTGATGCACATGATTTGTGAACACATTGATGATGCAACGGCGATGACAATTGGTCCAAGTTTAGTTCTGAATTGTGCAATGATTGGTCAGGTCAAGGATGCAGTCAACCTGTCGATGAAAGTTTTACACGGAAGGAACCAGATGTGTTGACGTTCAGTGCTGGTCAATGGATGCAGGTATGTTGTGGGGTGGCAATCGACAAGAATATGTGCCAAGGTGCTCTTTGACTGTTGATGAAGTGACCGGATCAAGAATACAACCAAAATGTTTGCTAAAATGCTTACAAGGTGAACCATGCCCTGAAATGCCTTGCTTGACGCCGCTGAAGTCCGTTCGTGGTGACCGCCAATGGTACTCATGTGTCGTCAAGTCGTGCATTCATGTTCCACATTGATATCATTCTTATAGAAATCCCCAAGATGACCTTCTTTGTCTTTTGTATCGCGTTGGCTTGTCCGTGCATGCTCGTGATTCTCCACCATGAGCCGCGTCGACGTCGTTGACCACATGAAATCGTCATGACGTTCCGAGCCGTCATCGTGTCCTTGCATTGAGATGAAGGATGCATGTGATGTGTGTGGTGCTGAAACACAAGCACGACTCATCGGACAATGGTTGTCAAGACAAATTAGGTTTTAGTCGATGTGAGGGTGATGGAGTCCTAGGTGTCCCTCAGGTGCTCGATAAAATGCCTTCTAGGTCAAACCAAGGATGTTGGTGATCTTCGGTAGAGTAATGCGAGAACGTCGCCACCGACAAGGAAAGCTAGACCAATGGGAACCTTGGATAAGAGTTTCTTGATCGTCTCGACGATGTTTCCTAACAATCTGCAGAATTTCTTCACTAGGTGTGTCGTTTCATCGACGACAGGTTCGTTGAGTCGCTTGCCGACGATCGAGTCGACATCACTAACCTTGAGACTCCTAAGGTGGTGTTCGGGATTCCGCTCACTACCGAGTGAGGGTCGATGTGAACGTCGATGAGATGATCTTCTCGAGATAACAAATAACGTCGTCACGACATAGTAATGCCTTATGTTCGAGTTCTAGGAGTTCACCGAGCTCATCTGGTCAATCTTGCAATGGGCACTACAATAGTGTCATGTAAGAACTTGGACGATGGTTGCGAAGATAGTCGTAGCGACCGATTTACCTAAAGGTCTTTTGAACGTTTGTCTTGGTACTCATGTTAGGTTAGCAGTGATTGTGATGACGTCTTAAGTCAAAGCAATGTTGGTCTCACTTCGCTCCCAAGTGTCGCTAGGGTTTCACTTTGATTCATCCTTATCAGAACCCTGCGACCACACTTATCACATAACTAGGTTTACTCCTTTATGACTTGAAACAACTTCTTTGGTCGACTTTTGAGTCACGACCTCTTGTTGCTCAGTTCACTCATGCCATAAGCTTTCAGTTCTCCACCTTGATCGCTTATTCCTCCTTACATCACTCAGTCTGGTACTTCTTCATCCTTCAATCTTATACCTACATTGTACCTTTCCATTCATACAGCCAGTGTTGTCTACTAAGTTGCAATGTAGCCCAACATTGTACCTTTCCATTCATACCGACACTACTATGTCCACCTTGACTCATCCTCTGATTACCCGCACAATAGAGGCATACCTGTCCTTCCTAGTCAAACTACTTGTTCTTAATGTCCACCTCTTATAGTCTATTATTAAGTTACCTTAATTACTTATATGCATATCATGTCGATAGGAACGTGATGATAGATGATCGACGAGAAGCTTCACTTGGAGGAGAAGGTCAGGGTGTCCGTCTTGAAGTTCCTCGACGAAATCTCCAGAGGAAGACCAAGCCATAACAATTGACATTGCTATAGAGTCGCAAACAAGACAAGCCCCGGTTTGCATTTAAGTTCCTTACAGTGATTTTGTAGTTTTCATTCACCTTACGTGTTCAGAAGTTTGTGCATTATGTTTATGGTGTTTGAGATCCACTTGCATGATGCACAAATCCCAGGGAGTATTGAGTAGTTCTACTGCCCAAAGAGTAGAAATTGCCATGCTTATGTGCATAGGAATCCGGTAGAAGTCGAGTAGTTGGAATCTACTCGCGACATAGGAGTTTATAACATGGGATGAATTGGATCAATAAATGGTTTATAAATATTAAATTGAGACCGAGCAGCGGGTAGGGTGCAGCAAGATGTGGTCTCACGTGTGTAGCCCTGCTTTCGTCCATTGAGGACCGATTCGTGTGCGGCCCCGCTGGACAAGCTTGAATTGTACCGGTGACATACTGGATAAATGGGCTCAAGTAAGCTGACGTAGCATGATACTGGTTTGTCGAGGCATTCTATTCCGTTTTACAGGCGTGGGTTGAGGGCAGCAAGGTGTAAATCAGCTGGTGAGCACGTTAGAGTACGCCCACGCAGTGACCTCCTGCTCGTGACGGACCGACCGGTTCGACATTCGAGTGTTTGGTGAAAGGTGGCCATATATGACTAGTACTGAAGTGATATGTAGGTACTGTTGTAAGTACTCACTAGCATTTCTGAAAGTGCGTATGTGTCGTGTTGTCCGGGTGTGTCCTGATTGCAATCACCGTCCCTCACGGTAATAGAGTACCACTTGTTCACCATGTCGTGACGTAGTAAATACTTAAGAAGCCAGAAGAATATGATGTATTGAATTATAATTGTTTTGCAACCTTGTGTGGCTTAGAGATATCACAATTGAAAGTTTACAGTTTACCCATATTTTACCTATAATTGCATTATGTGCTTTGGGCATGTTATATCATTGGCAAAACGTTTTTTATTTGATTGTAGAGTCTATGATGTGCCGTGCCTGAATAATGTCATGTGCTACTTAAAACATGACTATAAGGATCCACTTGTAGGCGAGTCCTTTCAGCTATTCCTTACCTATGCTTAGTATTCGCCCCTGCATATGTCTAGTGAGACAGGTTAGTCTTGCTGTGCCTTAAGCTCACGTTTGCGCTTTAACAATTTTTGCAGGTATTAGGTTTATTTCTGTTGTTCAGGTTGTACATGAGACCTCGAGGTGTCGAGATAAATCTCATGTGAACCACGCCGCTGCTGAATGTTCTTCATGTTGCTAGTGAGAAGCGTCCTAGGGCATGGACGTCTTCTCTCCTGCTTGGTTAAGTGAGATTATGAGTATGTATTTTCTACTGCGTGTGTAACTCTGTTGTACACTGTTTTGTAAACTCTTCTTATTGTGAAATAAAAACTTTGCATGTTTTGATAATTCTTTTCGTGTGTGCTGTTAGGTGCCACATTGCAGGGCACCACCCAATGAGATCCTTGGACATCGGGACCCCGGTCCCCACACACCGGACTAGTTCAGTTCTGAGTCCCGACTAGTCTAGACTTTAGTTGGTGGCTGTTGGTATTTCTCAACACCACAGATCATCACTGATGAGAGATGAAATCTGCAAGCACATGAAATAAACCGTGGTAGCATTTCACTCATGAGTATTTGCAAGAGTATCATATTTATCCCAAAGAAAGGCAATGAAGTAAAGTAAACTCTAGTTTGATGATCAAGATATAGAGTACTAAGTAATTATTAGAACATGGGTAAGTTGATAATAGAAGTAGTGTGATACACATGAATGTGCATCCAGGCACACCCTTGTGGGTTTTGGACGATTGATGACAAACAAGTGAGATACCAATGAGATTTGTTGAGATGAAAGTAGGTCTTCGGTGAATGAAAATAACGGTGCACAAAAAGGTGAAAAATGAAAAATAAGAAGGAAGGATCCCAAGTAAATAATAGAAGCGCAAAGTAGTTCTAAATATATAGGGTGTGTGTGAGAGACGCACCCCAAGAGCTCAAATCTTTGCGTAGAGTGTAAGGGCTAAACAACAACGAATTGTAAAACACACGGAAGAACCGCACAAGTCCATAAATTAGCGGACTAGTCGATTTCCTTTCTGTTCAGCACCGGACAAGTTCGATAATGTCTGACTACTCCAATATACTCACTGGTGCTCAAACGGACAAATACCAAAATGCGGACTTGTAAAACCCTCATTTTCATGCATTATGCATTGCATACATCATTAAATATGTTTAGCATTAGTCCACATAAAAAAGAACAAGTTTAAAATGAGTTAGAAGCAAAATCGTGCATAAAAAGTCTAAGAAGTGTGGGCTTGTTTGATTTGCCTCGGACTAGTCCGAATTTCTCTCTGAACCCATTTCGGACATGTCCGTTTGACTATGGACTAGTCCGTTTTTCTCTCTGTACCATTTTCGAACTTGTTCGGTCAATTGCGGACTAGTCCGGTAATTCCATCCTTGAATATTTTGCTAAGTCTCTGAACTTTTCTGTTTTGCTCTCTGACTAAGTTCGTACTTGTCCGATTTCATACCAGACTTGTCCGTTTTTCCCCTCACTAATATCGTACTAGTCCAGTATAGTGCGGACTTTTCCGGTGTTCGCGACTACGATTCAATATTTTCCTCCACGACTTGTTTTAGGGTTTTACCTTAAGTGGGCCCAAGGACATCGTCTCTAACCTTATTGGAGCCTATGTGGACCCGACACCGGCCTCCACCCACCACCAAAACTCAAGATCCATCAAATCCTACACTTCCAGCCCTATATAAACAACCCAACACCCCACATATAAATCTTTTTGCCACAATTAAAAGACCACCAAACGCTAGTTCGTGGGAGCCGCCATCAAGAGAAGATCCAACAGCAAGAAGAAGAGGACGAAACGAAGAAGGATCAAGTGGGCAAGATCTTCATCGAGTTTTCGTTCTTCGTCACAAATTCACCCTCAACTCTTCATCACCAACCCTAGATCGCCAAGATTCAAGTGTTGCAGCCAAACTCTTGATTCCTGGAGTTCTAAACACGTGGTACCCCTTCTACTTTATCTTTCCCATGTAAATTCAATCCCAATTCTCGTAGATCAAGAAAACCCTAACTCGCTGGTTCTGCGTAGGGCGGACTAGTCTGAACCCTAGCAGACTTGTCTGGCCTCTAGATTCGTTTAATGTTGAATTAATTCCAAATTAATGTAAATTAACTTGAAACCTGTATAAACTTGTTAAGAACCATTGTAATTGATTAGTAAACATTAAAAGCAACTCATTAAAAAGTTTCACTTCGTATTTGCATTAATCATGCATGTCATTACAGTTTTCTTAGTTTGCTTAATTAGTTTATTTCCGCTGCAGTAGTATTATCATTAATGATCATTACAGTTGTAAATTGAGGATTACTTTAATAATGTAATAAAGGTACTTATTTAACTTGTGTTGTGGTAATTATCTATTTATCATTTGTGAATCACTTGTCTATGTGTGTTAAACATCCTCGGCACACATATACTGCACTTTGTTCATTTTTTGCAACCGGGTGTCACAAATTGGTATCAGAGCCACAGGTTGACTGTAGGACGAATCCTAGATAAAATGGACACTTTAGTGCACATAGGAGCACTCAGGAAGCGTTGTGTTCTTGTTTGGTGTGCTGATTGCTATGTATTGTTGCTTGTGTGCTTAGTAGAGGATTGTGGGATACTTTAGCATTGCCATGTCCATATAGGCTTGTATAGTTAGTTGTTTAGTTTCATATCCCTTGATGCATATAGTTGGGGATGTCTTCTAAATTCTTCTCTCTTGCTTTTCTTCAGATGGTGAGGACTCACAACTAGAGGGATGCCAATGATGAGGAGGAGAACAATGGGGCATCTCAGAAGAACCAGGGACCTGCCCAAGGAGCTATCAATCTTGAGCAGCTATTGATCATGCAAAACTAGCTCATGCAGACTATGATACGGACTATGGGACAGCTGCAAGCTGGCAACAACAACCATCCCCCACATGCCTCCACCGCCACCACCCCCACCGCCTCATAATAGGTTGGGAGAGTTCATGAGGACTAGGCCACCAACCTTTGCTCAAGCCACCGACCCTATGGGCGACGATGATTGGCTCAAGTCTGTGGGAAAGAATCTAGCTATTGTCCAATGCAGTGACCGGGAGAAGGTTCTATTTGCTTCCCATCAACTAGTTGGAGCAAATGTGTATTGGTGGAACTCGCTGTGTAATGCCCATGAAAATCAACAGAGGATAACTTGGGCTAAATTCAAGGAGAGCTTCTGTTCTCATTATGTGCTGGAAGGTGTTATGATCCTAAAGAGGCAAGAATTTGAGAACTTGAGGCAACAAAGATCAAGCGTGAGTGAATATCTTGGTAAATTCTCTTAACTTTCAAGGTATGTGTCGGAAGATGTTAGCCAGGACAGCCGGAAATAATATTTGTTTATGAGGGGCCTTAACAATGAGATCCAAGTGCAATTGCTCAACTGTGATTATGCCAACTTTTAGAAGCTTGTGGATAAAGCAATTGTGGTTGAAAACAAAGTTTGTGAGATGCAGCAAGAAACTAAGAGGAGAGCACCATATCAAGGACAACTGCAAGGAAGAAATGTTCGCCCCTGCCTTGCACCACCCAATGCGCCATACTACAACCCCTCGGCTCCTGCATATCGCCCTGCTTATCCTCCGCGCCCAGCTCAACCCATGCAGTAGTGCCCCGCTATTCAAGCACCTTGTCCTCCAATACCTTGTGTGCCTCGTGCTAGCTTTCATGCAAATGTTCAGAACCAAGCTCGTCCAAATAATTCTGGTGCAGTAAGGAAGTGCTATACTTGTGGTGAAGCAGGACATTTTGCATTTCAATGTCCTAAGTCAAGCCTTTGTCAAGGAAGCAATGCTCCAAGACAGAACCCAAGACCGAATGGAGGAGCGCCACAAGGCAACCGTGGACAGCAGAATTTTTCTCGTGGCAATGTGAACCATGTCCCTATGGAGGAAGTGCAACAAGCAGATGACGTGGTGATTGGTATGTTTCTTGCAAACTCCAACCCAGCGACTATGTTATTTGATTCTGGAGCATCACATTCATTCATTGCATCAAAGGATGTTGCCAAGTATAGTTTGCCTATCTCTCATATGAAGTATACTTTGTTGGTTCAATCTCCTGGAGGAGAGATGAGGAAAAATATAGTATGTTCAAAAGTAAGCCTTAGAATAAGGGTGGTAGATTTCTTTTCCAATCTCATTGTTTTGGAGTCTCAAAGATTGGACATTATACTTGGTATGGAATGGTTGAGGAAGCACAATGGAGTTATACAATGTGCCACAAAGATGGTTAAGTTGACTAATGAGGAAGGGATCACTGTAGAATTTGAAGCATCTCAACATGCACCGAAGCAATCGGAGCTGAATCACATGGACGGTGCCGCAATTGAGGATATTCCAGTGGTGTGTGAATTCTTGGTTGTGTTTTGGGATGAACTGGCAGGTATGCCACCTGATCATGACATAGAATTTGTTAATGATTTAATACCTAGAACTTCACCTATAGCTAAGAGGCCGTATAGGATGCCCCCTAAGGAGTTAGCGGAGCTCAAGAAGCAGATTCAAGAGGAGCTAGAGAAGGGTTTCATTCGCCTGAGTTCTTCACCTTGGGGAGCGCCAGTTCTTTCGTGGACAAGAAGGATGGATCCCAAAGGATGTGTGTGGATTACCGAGCTCTCAACGAGATGACAATCAAGAACAAGTATACTTTGCCCCGCATAGAGGATTTGTTTGACCAGATGAAGGGCGCTTGTGTTTTCTCCAAGATTGACTTAAGGTCAGGTTACTTCCAAGAGATTAGACCATCGGATATACCCAAAACATCTTTTTAGACACAATATGGATCTTATGAGTACACTGTGATGTCTTTTGGATTGACAAATGCACTTGTGCTTTATGTACCTCGTGAATAAGGTCTTCATGGAGTACTTGGATAAATTTGTTGTGGTGTTCATTCATGACATTATGATCTACTCAAAAAGTGAGGAGGAGCATGAGGAACATTTGAAGCTCACATTGCAGAAATTGAGGGAGCATCGATTGTACGCCAAATTTAGCAAGTGCAAAATTTGGTTAAGAGAACTATCATTTCTGGGCCATATCATCTCTCGAGGAGGAGTATCGGTCGACCCCGAAAAAGTGAGGGACATGTTGAAATGGGAACTGCCATAGAATGTGAAGGAGATAAGCAGTTTTCTTGGAATGGCTAGATATTACTGCCGGTTTATCAAGGACTTTTCCAAGATAGTGAAGCCCATGACTAAACTGTTAATGAAGGGGAAATCATTCCAATGGATTCAAGCTTGTCAAGACAGTTTTGAGGAGCTCAAGAAGAGGTTAACTACAGCCCAAGTCCTTATATTGCCAGATGTGAGCAAAAGTTTTGATATCTATTGTGACGCCTCAAGACAAGGACTTGGATCTGTGCTCATGCAAGAAGGTCAAGTGGTAGCCTATGCATCGAGACAATTGAAGAAACTTGAGCAGAATTATCCAGCACATGATCTTGAACTTGCAGCCGTGGTACATGCCTTGAAGATTGGATACATTACATTCTTAGTCACAGGTGTGAATATTATACAGATCATAAGAGTCTCAAGTACATATTCACGCAAATAGACTTGAATTTGAGGAAACGAAGATGGTTGGAGATCATCAAGGATTATGATGTGGGAATTAATTATCACCCAGAAAAGGCTAATGTAGTGGCTGATGCCTTGAGTCGGAAAGGAGTAAGCCACCAACTCACGATTCGAGAGCTGCCATCCGAGTTATGCAAGGAGTTTGAATGATTGAATCTTGGATTTGTGAACGGGATGGGTATGATGGAGTTAAATCCAACCTTGGAGCGAGAAATTGGGGAAGGGCAGACCAAGGACGTGGAAATTCAAGAAATCAAGGAAAGAACCCAAGAAGGTAGATAATACAGATTTGATGACGACGAACATGGTACACTATGGCTTAGAAAGAGGATTGTTGTGCCCAATGATAAGAATATCCAGGAAACGATATTAAGGAGGCACATGACTCACCTTACTCAATTCATCTCGGTTGTACAAAGATGTATAGGAAGTTGAAGACATGTTATTGGTGGGCCAGCTTGAAAAAGGACATAGCTGAATATGTAGTGTCGTGTGATGTGTGCCAACGAGTGAAGGCGGAACATCAAAGGCCAGATGGAAAATTGCAGCCATTGAAAATTCCAGAATGGAAGTGGGAAGAAATCGATATGGACTTTATAGTTGGATTGCCATGTACTCAGTCTGGTTATGACTCCATATGGGTTATTGTGGATCGGTTGACCAAATCAGCTCATTTCGTTCCTGTCAAGACCACATATACCATCGCATAGCTAGCAGAATTGTATATGGAGCACATTTTGTGTCGACATGGAGTTCCAAAGAAAATAGTCTGAGACCAAGGTTCTCAATTCACCTCTAGGCTCTGGCAAAAACTGCATGAAGCTATGGGTACAAGGTTAAATTTCAGCTCTGCATACCATCCACAAACTGATAGACAAACCTAGAGGACAAACCAAATATTAGAGGACATGTTGAGAGCCTATGCCTTGAAACATGGACGTAGCTAGGACAAAAGCTTGCCATATGCGGAATTCTCATATGACAATAGTGAAAGTGCATCTAGGCACCCCTTGTGGGTTTTGGTTGATTTATGAAAAACAAATGAGATCCTAACCAAATTGTTGAGATGCGCGCTAGTTTTGATGAAATTATGAAGTAGGCGCAAAAATAAAGGAGAGTGATGAATCAAGTTTAAAAGAGCTCAAGAGATAAATAGAATACTCTTTGTGTATGGAGTGTGTTAGAGAAACACACCTCAAGAGCTCAAGAAACACTCTCACTGCACAAGTTTACACAGGTTCGGACTAGTCCGATATTCCCCGGGCTAGTCTGATATTCTCTCTGTCCAGGATCGGACAAGTCCTCCCAGTGCGGACTTGTCCGCAACGGACTAGTTCGATAAAGTCCGGACTAGTCTGATTATCCTTCTGATCAATATTGGACAAGTCCAATATTCCACAGACTAGTCCGAAATCTCCACTGACCAACATCGGATAAGTCCCCCCCCCCCCAATTTCAGACTTGTCCTTAGTCCCCCAAAATTCCACGACACCGGACTAGTCCGATCTTATCCGGACTAGTCTGATAACCTCTCTGACTAAAATTGGACAAGTCCTCCAAGTGCGGACTTGTCCTCAATTCAACAAGGGATTCACCACGCCGGACTAGTCCGATATGTGCTGGACTAGTCCAAACATCTCCAGAGACAAAATCGGACTAGTCCGCCCATTGTCGGACAAGTCTGATAATTCAGGACACTTAGGGTTTCCCACACGCCGCACACTGTACTAGTCCGGAGTCCATCACGGACTAGTACGGACTTTGTAAACCCTAACAGTAACCTTTGGAAACCCTAGGATAAATAAAGGTGCATGGCCCCTAATCAAACACTCTCGACCCCCTGCGTCGTCACACCTTCTAAGAGCCCAGAAAACACGTATCTCCACACAATCCAATGCAAGAAAGATCAAATCCTTGAGGATTAACCATAGATCAAAGGAGAGACACGTTCTTCACATCTTGAGCTCATGGGTTTGATTCTATTACACACTCTCGTTGTTTCATTGCATACTTTTCGAGTGTGTTTGGTGGAGTTTTGAATTGTAAATCTTGGGGAGCCCTCAACTTGTGAGAGGTCCCCTTGAACATGGTTATTTTATCCCCTTTGTGATTAGTGGAAGAGAATCGGCCTCCGTGGAGATTCAACGAGGGTAGGGTTCGTGAATACCTGGTCCTCCGTGGGCTCCTCAACGTGGATGTAGATTTCCTCTATGGAATCGAACCATAGGATAAAATCGTTGTGTCCTTTGTTTTTGTTCTTACTATTCATTGTAATCTATGGTTTGCTTAATCTTCTTCAACTTACGTCAAAACTTTGAATCTAAAGTTAACTTGTGCCACATCTAGTCTCATTGAAGCAATACATTCAAGTTATAACTCAATTTCCGCTGCATACAGTACTTTGATCGAAATCATTGATCAAACTTGATCAATCTCGTCCGCATACATCGGACTAGTCTGCACCCTACCGGATTAGTCCGATTTCTCTGTGTTTGATCAGGTTGCTAAGTGTTTCACGTTCCGATGAAAAATTCAAAAATCCTATTCACCCCCCATCTAGGCTACATTCAAATATTTACCAAGCAAGTTTGAAGATGTCACCATATGAAGCATTATATGGAAGGAAGTGTAGGACACCCTTGTTTTGGAGTGAGATAGGGGAGAACCAAGTATTTGGACCTGATGTGTTGCAAGAAGCTGAAAAATGATTTTAGATCATCCGAGAAAATTTGAGGGCTGCCCAATCAAGACAAAAAGGATATGCAAATAATAGGAGGAGGAACCTAGCCTTTGAAGTGGGAGACTTTGTCTACCTCAAAGTGTCACCCATGCGAGCTCATAAGAGGTTTAATATCAGACGCAAGTTAGCACCTCGCTATATTGGACCATTCAAGATTTTGGACAAACAAGGAGAAGTTGCATATAAACTAGAGATGCCAACATACCTTTCAGATGTCCATGATGTGTTTCATGTTTCACAGCTCAAGAAGTGCTTAAGGGTACTGGAAGAACAAGTGCCAATGGAAGAATTGGAACTAGAGGCAGATTTGACTTATGTCGAGCAACCGGCCAAAATCTTTGAAACCAAGGAGAGGGTCATAAGAAACAAGGTCATTCGATGGTGTAAAGTACAATGTAAGCATCATGCAGAATCAGAAACAACCTGGGAGCTAGTAGATGATCTCAAGAAGGAATCTCTCTATCTCTTTCCTTCTACGTTGAATCTCGTGGGCGAGATTCATTTTAAGGGGGGTAGGATTGTAACACCCTCATTTTCGTGCATCATGCATTGCATACATCATTATATATCCTTAACATTAATCCACATAAAAAGGAACAAGTTTAAAATGAGTTAGAAGCAAAACCGCGCATAAAAATCTTTAGAAGTGCGGACTTGTCCAATTCACCCCGGACTAGTCCGAATTTCTCTCTGAACCCGTTTCGGACATTTCCGTTTTCCTGCAGACTAGTCCGTTTTTCTCTCTGTACTGTTTTTGTACTTGTCTAGTCAATTGCAGACTAGTCCTGTAATCCCATCCTTGAAAATTTTGCTAAGTCCCCGGACTTGTCTGTTTTCTGCCCGACTTGTCCGTTTTGCTCTCTGACTAAGTTCAGACTTGTCCGATTTCATACCAGACTTGTCCATTTTTCCCCTGACTAATATTGGACTAGTCCGGTCTAGTGCGGACTTGTCCGGTGTTCGCGACTCCAATTCAATCTTTTCGTCCACGACTTGTTTTAGGGTTTTACCTTATGTGGACCAGAGGACGTCGTGTCTAACCTTTTCGAAGCCCATGTGGGACCCCACACAGGCCTCCACCCACCCCCACAACTCGAAATCCTTCAAACCCTACACCTCCACCTTTATATAAACAACCCAACACCCCACTTTTACATCTCTTTGCCACAATTGAAAGACCATCAAACCCTACTTTGTGGGAGCCGCCATCAAGAGGAGATCCAACAGCAAGAAGAAGAAGAGGAAACAAAAGAGGATCAAGTGGGCAAGATCTTCATCGAGTTTTCATTCTTCATCACCAATTCACCCTCAACTCTTCATCAGCAACCCTAGACCGCCAAGATTCAAGTGTTGCATCCAAACTCTTGATTCTTGGAGTTCTAAACATGCGGTACCCCTTCTAATTTCACTTTCCCACGTGAATTCAATCACAATTCTCGTAGATCAAGAAAACCCTAACTCGCTAGTTCTGCGTGGGGCGGACTGGTCCGGCCCTTAGCGGACTTGTCCGACCTCTAGATTCGTTTAATGTTGAATTAATTCCAAATTGATGTAAAATAACTTGAAACCTGTATAAACTTGTTAAGAACCATTGTAATTGATTAGTAAACATTAAAAGCAACTCATTAACAAGTTTCACTTCGCATTTGCATTAATCATGCATGCCATGTCATATTGAGTAACTTATGACCATTTATTGATTGTAATCTTGTTTTGTGTGTTTGTTGCGCGGAATAAAAGGATTCGCTCTAGAGGGTGCTGCCAAGGACCTTCAGCACCAAGATTTCAAAGTATTTGATCCTAACCAAGCTTAGGAGCAAGGCAAGTGTTGTTGATCATATTGATCCTTGTTTTAAATGTTTTGTTTTCAAACTTGCATGCTTGTGTCAATTTGATGTGACTCCTATGATAGGAAGTTTACTAGACTGGTTTAACCACCCTTGTCGCTTGAAACACATAGTAGAGAGTCGGGAAGGGCTTTTTACCTTTTGGCTTTGCTCAAATTATTTGGGATGGGAAAGCAACCAAGTTACTTAATTATAAATTATTGAGATTATGGATAATGTACATTGATGAACATGGTTAATGGTAACATGGTAATGGGTGATCTAAGCAAGCATTGTATGTGGATGGGTTGGATGTTATGGTGGTTTGCATGACTTGGATCTAAGAACCGGTTCATGCGAGAATAGGTCAGGACTACAGTGCCACCATGATGCCAAGTATGGGTGCGGTGTAGCTGATTAATTAGGGTATTGCTAGTATTGCGCGGACCATTTGAAAGAGTGGAGAAGGGGAGTTTGATTGGTTTTGTATGCGTGGTGGGACTCCCTGGGATCCAAAAGGCACAAGAGGGGGCCCTTGGTTTAGGATGTGCTCAGTTGGAGGCATCGCCACCGGTGAAATCTCAGTGGGTCTGTACATGCTAGTAGTCCCTTTGTAAAGACTATTTTGTGATCTCTTGGCCACACACCAACGGAAATTTGAGACGGCATAATAGAGGTTCTTAGTCACTAAAAGGTGATGAAATCAAGAACACGCGGGTAAAGTGGTACAACCTCTGTAGAGTGTTAAAAACTATCATGATAGCCTGCTCCCGATTAAGAGCACCTTAATGACCTACATGATTAGAGGGAAACTTGAGATTTGGGATGGTTATGGTATTGGTACTGGTACGGTTATGGACATAGATGATGGTGATGGTAAAAATCTGGTATAATGGTAATGGATATTGAATATGGATTTGTATCATGGTAACTATGTGGGATATGATGAGATTACTTCACATAGACATACTATAATGTTTTTTTACACATTTTAAATGTACTTTTGAGCAATTAGTCCTTGTTTATTATCATGCCTTGTTCAAGCTACAAGTCATACTTTCCACACTTGCTGAGTACGACATGTAATTACCCTTGCAATTCCCCCACCCACAGTTGCTGGTCAGGATTGGCAGTATCACGACGTTAATGAGGAGTTCTAGGCTGTGTGCTGCCGTGAGCTTTGCCTGTGGTGTTGCTTGGAGCCGCGCTACCCTTTATGCTCAGTTTGCTTAGTTTGCTTAATTAGATTATTTCCGCTGTAGTAGTATTATTATTAATGATCATTAGAGTTGTAAATTGAGGATTACTTTAATAATGTAATAAAGGTACTTATTGAACTTGTGTTGTGGTAATTATTTGTTTATCATTTGTGAATCACTTGTGTATGTGTGTTAAACATCCTGGGCACACATATACTGCACTTGGTTCATTTTTCAGAACCGGGTGTCATAGGACTAGTCCATCAACACTTCACAATTACACAATGCACTGGACAAGTCCGATTAATACATACTAGTTCAATATACTTACTGGACACAGAACGGACTAGTCCGTTCCTTTACGGACTAGTCCGGTACACTCACAACAATTAGGGTTTCACGGTGTGCTGCATGACATTTCACTCAGCACACCGGACTATTCCAGTCCCCCATAGCAAACTAGTCCAGTCGTCGGGATCTCTAACAGTAACTTTTCCTAACGACTATAAATAAGTGATCTACGTCCCTAAACATATAACGAAGAACCCTAGCATCGTCACACGTCCTAAGAGCACAAAATCACTTCTCTCCACACATCTCAAGCCCCAAAGAGGTTCAATTTTTTGGGAATCAAGATTTAAGAAAGGGAGAGTGACGTCTACGCATTGTTGAGCTCTTGGGGTTTTATATCTCATACACTCTTGCAATTCTTGTACATATTTTGAGTCTATTCAATCTGTTTTCTCGTTGTAAACTTGTGGGAGACCTCATCTTGTGAGGTTGCCCCATTGACTTGGTGATTACCCTTGGTAATAGTGAAACTCAAGTCGGCCTTCATGGTGACTTCATGAGGTAAAGGGTTGGTCGAGACCCAGCTCTGTGTGAGCTCCTCAACGAGGACGTAGATCTCTTTTGTGGGATGTAACCTTGGTAAAAATCTCTTATCTCATGTGATTTAGATTCATACCTTTCATTATTGTCAGTATCTAGGGCAAGACTAGATCATACTCGTAATCGTCATTAACTGTGTGATTCTCAAGAAACTTAATTGTTATTTTAACTTGTTAATCACTCCAAAGTTAATATACTATTCTGCTGCTTTATCATTCGAATAAAAACACAAAAACAGTTAAGCTTTCCGTATGTTTAACGAGCACACCGGACTAGTCCACACCCTACGCCAGACCAGTCCAACCTTCCTGGTATTTGACGATTTTGTTAAGTGCTGAAAGAAAAGATTCAACGCCTATTCACCCTCCTCTAGGCCACATTCAACACACCCAAGCAATCTACTACTAGAGATAAGGTTGTCCTAGTGAGAGTTAAACTATGAAAGGGCCATTCGTAATGTTCTTATAATATACATATGCATAACCTAAGTAATACACACATGGATATGCTAGTGTTGAATACTAGGACTTAGTGATCTAACATATTGAGCATGGGTTTACTTCTGGCAGAACCAGAATCATTCCTGCTAAGAGTCTGTGTTGTAGCTGAACATGGGGAGTATAAAGGATGGACAGGGTTGTCACCACCTACCGTCTACCCCTACTACCCGTGGATCTATGATACTTTCAATGCTACTTAAATACCTAAGCACCATACTTACATGTTAAGTAAATACCTTAAAGGCTCAACAGCAAGTACCACTCTAAGGCTGTGACTAACCTTAACATCATTGAACCAATGTTGGGACCAAGCACAATATTATTCATACTAATATATTCATATCATACCTAATTAGACTATAACAAAGGCTTATGATGTTTATGACAACATAATAGCATAACTACTATACTGATATGATAATAACTAAACCTACCACAAACATGGGTTCCACAATCAAACAAGAAACACTTCACCCAAGTATATGAGTAATAAAAGACTAGTAATATTAATATGCATAATGTCACAAATATTAGAAAAGATACATGAACCATATCTTTCTCAATATGGATTTGGGACTAGAGGCTCCTCTCTACAGCCTAAACTCCAGTAAGGACTTGGAAGAAGTGTGTATACAAGAGAATGATCTTCATGTGGTGTGTGTGGAGAAGTGAAAGTGTGGGCTCCTATTTATACACAGAGTTCATTCGGTTCTTGCCACAATTAGCACGTGGAGCAGTATTCACCGCCATTAGGGAGCCATAGGAGAGCGCCACGCATCGTTAGACCGCGAATGGCGCTCAGACCAAGTCGGTCAGGCCAGGGGTTTGTGATGAGTAAAAGATGAGTCCCGATCTTCTAAAAGGTAATGGATAAGTCGATTTATGTGGAGATCTCGACGTTGATGATCCGAGGCTCTCGAGTAGAACACGAAAAACCCCTGCAATCACTACACCACCGCTCCGTTGGTTATCAACCGTGCTGCACACGATTGACCTCGCCAAGAAGGCTAATCCATGCAAGTGCAACCGAGAACACAAGCAAGAACAAGGTAGAAGCAATCTGAATTGCTAAGTTGGGGTCTTACAAACCGATGAACGGCGAAACTATGTATAACAGATTAATCTAAGCAAAACCCAATTGTTCAGGGTGGCTACTATGGAGTATATATAGGTGAATGACGTACAAAGGGATGTTGGGGTCGTGACCTAACCCTAAGATACAAAAATAATGGACTGAGACTTGATACATGGCCCAATGGCCCAATACGGTGGCACAACACCCTGACAGATTTTGTACTTGAATTTGTTTCGACGATTCTCGTCGACTCCGAAGTAATTTTGATACAGGACCGGCCCCATTGAAAAGGTTATCCTCTCCCCTTTCCGTGCATATGTAGAACGTCCAAAATAGAGTTTGTATGGATCCTATGCGTCCGTTTTAGTGCGTACTGCTTATGGACTCCGAGTTGGATACGATTTGGAGTTTGGTTCGGTTTCCATCTTCTTTGAACGAATTCTCGGGTCTTCCACGTCCCTAATACTTCCTCCAAGTACTCCTTGAACCTCTCCATGGATCCTAATCACAATTAAATCATTAAGTAGCAATCTATGCTCAAAAACATATAAGGAAACATATAAGAACGAGTTCACCTCTAAAATTAATTGTTGTGTATGAACTCTATTGATTGCATCTTGTATGTTCAATGGAGTGTTGTTTGTATGCATAGAAGTGATGTCCTCATCATCCTCCCCTTCTTGAATTGGAGTCGTCCTCAACTCACGTTCATCTCCTCTCATGTGTTGGTCCAAATGTGCAACGCCATCAAATATTCTTGTATGCATGAATGGAGGAGGCCAAGGTGGTGGACGACATAGTGCGCCATCTTGATCTTGTCCATCAAATAAGAGTGCACATTCACTTTAGCCAGGATCCCAAACAAATAAACATTGTGTCATGTTTGTAGGTGCAATGATAACGTGCATGATCTCATCATTCTCCCCTTCTTTATGACAAGCCGTCCTCAGCTTGCTTGTATGTCCAGCAAAGAGGCTTTTGGGGATACAGTGAGCACTGTCCATATTGCACAACCGCAGTGAATAATGTTTTTGTTGTCCCTACTGCAAGGAAAAAATACTAGAAAAACTTGACAAGATATTATTAGCGTTAGTACATTCATTTACTTGACCATGTTGTTGCAGCACAAAAGGAGCTTCCTCATTTGAACATATGTAAACTTTATGCACCATAAACATACCACTATGTTCATATTTGCCTATAGCATGAAAAATATTTCTACTTAACAAAGGCAATTCAGATTGAGAAAATATTATCTTCTCTACGATATCTAGATAACAAAGAGTGTCAAAATCAATATAACCCAAGGTATTTAGAGAAGACAACAATTTCAGCTCATCCCTTTCACATGCAATGGGATCAAATGCAATTTCAGCACAAGAGAGTGATAAAGTATCAAATTCATTTGATTGTTCTAGTATAGGTACAATATAATTATCACACAACTCTTTCTTAGCGCAACGATCAGCAGGAAAATCAACATGTGACAATGGTGTATAAATAAATGATTCTAATAGTTGCTCCTCGAAAATAGCATGATTGGTGGAAAAATTCAGAACATCAAAAAATTTCTCACCTTCTGTATTTGTAGAATGTTTTGCCTTACCATTTTCAGCAGTGATTTCGAGTGCATTATGAGTTGATCCATCTAAAATTTCACAAGTATTGTCAAAAACCTCAATCTCTTTTGCATCATCTATATTATTTTCTATATTGTCCTGCAAAATGTTAGACACAAAAGGAGGTACAACAAGAAATTTCTCCTCAAATTGATGCTCTTCATCTTTGCAATTAGATACATTCATAAAAGTTTCTCGCATACAAATTTTCATATCCTTCCATGTTTGAGGTTTTTCTAAATAATTTAAATTGTTCCACCAAGTTAATGCACAACCTACTAATGCACTTGCAACATTTCTAATCTTTCTCCTCTCACACATATGACATTGTCCAAAAATTTTATCCAACTCTATTTCCCAAGCAACATATTCATCTTAACCAAAACCATCGTAAGAAGGAAGATATGGGAGAATGTAATTACTTCTTGTGGAAGTTGTTGTAAAGGTGGTCTGAATTTCATGTGAAACCTTGGTTGATGTTTGATTTTCAGTGAGCAACTCCGTCGTCGTCTTCATCATGTCAATCATCTTAGCATATAATGCATGATTCTTGCTTTTACCTGACATTGTTAGTAGCAAACAAAAGACAAAAAATAGGTTATCCCTATAAACTACAAAAGATAATGTCAAAGTGGAAGTGGAATCACACACTCTCAAGCGTCTTACCACGCTCTTACAAGTGTTCTTACCGACACTGCAGGTGGCAACCGTTGGACGGTATGAAGAAACCAATGAAGCGTGGGATGATTGCAAAGGTGTATCAATTATGCTCAAGAGTAAGGTGTAGCTTGGATGACACTTTATATGTAGCAAGGATTAGAAACAATGAAAATCAGATAGTAAAGTTGAATAATTGTCCAAAGTACTTGTCAATGTCGCTGGCCTAAATGTGTTCCTAGTAGTTCAAGCAAGCAAGACATGAGATAAAACTAGATGACACAAAGAATGCAAGCTCTTCTGTTTTTTTGTTGTTTTTTTCTATTTTTTGTGCGGCTTTTGTATCTTGTTTTGCACTTGACTTTTTCTTTTTTCTTCCTTTTTTTCAGAATGTGCTGCAAAAGAACAACACAATAAAAAGCAATCAAAGATATCTCGTGGGTCTGTCACAGATTTTCTGCTCAATTGTCCATAGACAAGTAGGCATACTTAGAGGATCCAAATAGAAAAACTTACAACAACAAGATTGTATATATATCTCTCCTCTTTAATTTCAATATATGGAAGAACTATTTTGGACAAGAGCAATAGGAGATATTGCCCCCGAAATACAGACTGTTCAGAATTTCTAGGTCAACAACATATTCGGATCTAATACAATTTCGACCTTGATAACTCTATTTTCTGGAACACTTCTGAATACAAAAGTTATAGATAACTTCTTTAGATTTCCAGAAAGTACAAGAACACAAATATCCGAGTTCATATGAGCGAGATATGATGAAAAACTGAACTGGACAGAGATGAATCTAATCTGGACGTGATGACGTGATTCAAAAGGATGAATCAACACAATGCAAAACTCAAGCTAAGACTAAAAACACTTCTAAACCAGCAATATGACTCAACCACGGACACAAACTCAACAAAATCAAACTGAATAACAAAGTTGCAAAGGCTCAATGTGGTTTGGACAAAGTAATGAACAGATCTACTAAACTGCAAGTTTTTTTGTGGCTTTTTGTGGACTCTAGGTATGAAAAACAAAACTAATGTAATGGATAGATGAATTACCTAACGGGAAACCTGGAAATCTGATACCAATTGATAGGAAAAGATGAGTCCTGATCTTCCGAAAGGTAATGGATAAGTCGATTTATGTGGAGATCTCGATGTTGATGATCCGAGGCTCTCGAGTAGAACACGAAAAACCCATGCAATCACTACACCACCGCTCCGTTGGTTATCAACCGTACTGCACACAATTGACCTCACCAAGAAGGCTAATCCCTGCAAGTGCAACCGAGAATACAAGCAAGAACAAGGTAGAAGCAATCTGAATTGCTAAGTTGGGGTCTTACAAACCGATGAACGGCGAAACTGTGTATAACAGATTAATCTAAGCAAAACCCAGTTGTTCATGGCGGCTACTATGGAGTATATATAGGTGGGAGGACGTCCAAGGGGGTGTTGGGGTCGTGACCTAACCCTAAGATACAAAAATAATGGACTTAGACTTGATACATGGCCCAATGGCCCAATACGGTGGCACAACACCCTGACAGATTTTGTACTTGATTTTGTTTCGACGATTCTCGTCGACTCCGAAGTAATTTTGATATGGGACCGGCACCATTGAAAATATTATCCTCTCCCCTTTCCGTGCATATGTAGAACGTCCAAAACAGAGTTTGTATGCATCCTATGCGTCCGTTTTAGTGCGTACTGCTTATGGACTCCGAGTTGGATACGATTTGGAGTTTGGTTCGGTTTCCATCTTCTTTGAACGAATTCTCTGGTCTTCCACGTCCCTAATACTTCCTCCAAGTACTCCTTGAACCTCTCCATGGATCCTTCACATAGTTCAATAAATATCTGCACGCATAATTTCTCCAAGTACAAGTGCAATTATGTCAAATATAAAAGTGATGTGTGTAAGAAATATTTATTTCTTCACATAGTTGAGTTATATTGATGGTCGAAATTGATAAATAACAGTCATCAACAAACTCCCCCAAGCTCACCCTTTGCTCTTCCCGAAACAAAGATGAAAACTTCGGTTGTTGATCAGGACTTGCAACATGTTCTACTTTTCAAAAATATAAAGTACATAATTAAATATTCTACCTTGTATTGAATATATTGGCTATGGTACCTCACCCTTTTTCTCGGTCATTATGGGGCTTATGCCTCCTCTTTTTCTTTGGTGATTGAGAGATAGAACAAAAAATTGACCATGTATCACCTGATGTCTAAGTTCCACCTGAATTCTGGAGAGTTTCAAATGGTGTTTAATTTCAAGTTCCTCAAATGATGCTCTCAATCATCCTATGTGGTAAGCGGAATTTTCCTAAACAAGGCAATACCTTTCTTGTCCTACATCTAAATAAGGCTTTATGTGGAGCTTGGTAGGGATCAAGAGTAGGCTTATTTGCAACACGTATTTTGGTTACTCAAAAGAGTAAGTCAAATGAGTAAGCCATAGTAGGCCTATGTGCATGTGTGATAAACAGAGTGCGGACTAGTCCGGCCTGGGGGCGGACTAGTCCGATCACAGAAGGATAATGCCAAAAGGCGAGATTTTAAGGAGTTTCTCAACGATCTACAAAATGAACTATGAAGAACAATAATTTAGCAATCTAGTAGAGACGTTGCATGAAGAGTAAATGACTAGATCTAGGTGAATCGCAAGATTGAGGTGAAGAACGTAAAGAACCCTAAAGTGTTCAAGCGAAGATAAGAAGATAAATCAAGAGCACAAGACATAAGATTTATCTCGTGGTTCGGCTTCAGGGAGAAACCTACATCCACGTGGAGGACCACAAAAGGGTCGGGTTTCACTCAACCCTTTCCTCGCCAAGCCACCACGAAGGTCGGCTTGTTCTTCCACTAAATCACGGGAAATCACAAGATCTGTGGGGCAACTCACAATCTGAGGCTCCCCCAAGTTTATAGCTCAAAGTGATCACGAGTCCATACCCACACGCCTCAAATCAACAAATCAAACAAAGAGCTCAAGTCAAAGCACATCCTTCTCTCTTCTCTCCCAAACTCACAAATCCTCAAGATTCGCTCTTAGGACTCA
Organism: Tuctoria greenei; assembly: GCA_036927565.1. Lineage (NCBI taxonomy): Eukaryota > Viridiplantae > Streptophyta > Magnoliopsida > Poales > Poaceae > Tuctoria > Tuctoria greenei. The sequence goes on along the minus strand of JAYESD010000003.1, from coordinate 75,655,386 downwards.
ATGACTCGAAGAGAAAGGGCTATGAGGGCTCTTGGAAGGCTTTGGCAGCGCTAGGGTTCGAGAGAGGGCCTTTTTAGGCCCACGGGATCCCTTTTTATAGGGGTCTCGCCAATTAGTCATTGCCACCAGAAAAAGTGTGCACTAGTCCGGTCTTGGACCCTGGACTAGTCCGACTTGTGGGGACTACTGATGTCACCCTTGACCAACCACAATGTCCCCCGCTACCTTTTGAATTCAAATGGTCACAACACCACAGACTTGTCCGTCCATATTATTGAGATGAGCGCAAGTTTTAATGAAAGAATGAAGAAAGTGCCAAAAAGAAAGGAGAATGAGGATCAATTCTGAAAAGAGCTCAAGAGTTTAATAAAATACATCATTGTGTAGGGAGTGTGTTGGTGTAGCACATCCCAAGAGCTCAAGCACAAAACTCCTCACACACTTCACATTTCACAGGAAAAACGTACTAGTCCGATATACACCGGACTAGTCCGATATCCTCTCTGGATAGGTTTGGACAAGTCCAGCCAATGCGGACTTGTCCGCACCGAACTAGTCCGAAAAAGTCCGGACTAGTCCGATAATGCCTCTGACTAAAATCGGATAAGTCCTCCAAGTGTGGAGTTTTCCTATATTCACTAAAGGCATCACCACACCGTACAAGTCCGATATCAGCACAGACTAGTCCGAAAATCATTCTGACTAAAATCAGACAAGTCCGCTCCTAGCTGGACAAGTCCGATATTTCGAGACACTTAGGGTTTCCTGCACGCCGCACACCGGACTAGTCCAGACTCCACCACGGACTAGTCCAGACCCTCTAAACCCTAACGTTAACTTTTGAAAACCCTGATATAAATAGATGTGCATGGCCCAACTATCATCACTCTCGACCCCTTGCGCCATCACACCCTCCAAGAGCCTAGAGAACACATCTCTCCACAAAATCCAATGCAAGAAAGATCAATCTCTTGAGGATTCACTTTGGATCAAAAGAGAGACACGAATCCACACGTTTGAGCTCTTGGGTTTGATCTCTAACACACTCCTGTGGTTTCATTATTGATCTTACGAGTGTGTCCTTGGTGGTGTTTGAATTTTAATCTTGGGGAGCCCTCAACTTGTGAGAAGGCCACTTGAACTTGGTGATTTGCCCCTTTGTGATAGTGGAAGAAGAATTGGCCTTCATGGCGGTTTGATGAGGTTAGGGTCAGTGAAGACCTGGTTCTTTCGTGGGCTCCTCAACGTGGATGTAAGTTGCCTCTATGGGAACCGAACCACGGGATAAAATCGTGTGTTAAAATTGTTCTTAAGTTTCTTATATCATATTCTTCTAGGGTTTGATCGATCTTATCCATCTTACATTAGAACATTCATATCAAGGCTAATTTGCACTACACTTAACATCATTGACTTAATACTTGAAAGTTACATACTATGTTCCGCTGCATACTGTGCTTGAATTGAAATCATTGATCGAACATGATCAATCTAGTCCGCACACATCGGACTAGTCCGCACTCTACTGAACTAGTCCGATATCTCGGGATTTGATCAGTTTGTTAAGTGTTGAAAGTTCCGACTAAAATTCAAAAAGGCCTATCCACCCCCTCCCCCCTCTAGGCCACATTCAATTGGTATCAGAGCAGGTTTCTTCGCAAGAGACTAATCGCTCGAAGAGAACATGTCGGACATGAAAGATTCGTACAAGTGTCTCAACCAAGAGAAGGTTGAAGACAAAAAAAGCTCAAAAATTGGAAAAGCTCCTAGATGCTATCCAGGACTTCGAGGTCGATGATGAAGAGACACTTGAACTCAATGTAAAAGCTCAAATTTCCAAAATTCAAAGTTCAGTTAGGACAAAAATTTTGAATGTTTTTTTACCAATAAAAACTGCAAGGGAGAACCCTGGCAGCTATGAAAATATATTAAAAAACGAAATAGAGTTTAAGTTACAAAGGCACAGCAGCACTTGACTAGGTGTTCCAGAGAGAGGAACAGCCCTTACAAGCTCTGTAGCCACAGGAGCACCCAGTCCCTATCCTCAGGCTTAAAGCGACAAGCTTGAAGCCTGGTAGAAGAAATGAAGGATCTTTTCCAGGCATTTACAGTAAGGGGAGAGTTTCTAAAAATGAAGTTGTTACGAACAATCCAAATCTCCCAAGCCGCTATAGAGAAGATTTCCATGAAGGCTCGACGACTCCAGCTGTGCTTGGCCTTCTGCAGAGTGTCGAAGAAAGGGATGTCATGGTCCCAATGAACCCCAAGGACGTTCCAACATGCCATGTTGAAGGAGCAGCTAAAGAAGAGATGGTAAGTGAGTTCCTCCACATTGTCAACACACAGCATCCAGGTGTAGTCATTCCCTTCAATGGCTGTGTTCTTTCTCTTCAAGAGGTTGAGTGATTTGAGCCGGTCCCGAAACATAAGCCACGTGAAGATCTTCACTTTCTTTACCACCCTCGAAGCCCATATCCAACTAAAGGGTGCTGGTGGCTTGATGTGGTTGTAGCAGTTGTTGTAGATATTCTTGGAACTGAATATCCTTACTCCCCCTGTCGGACTCCATACGTCTTGCGAGGGGTCCCTGTGAGAAACCTCATCCAGCAGCGCTTCGAGGTTGCCCAGTTCCAGCAAGGCTTCATCTGATATTGGTTGGAAGAAATGGCTGAGGTGATCTGACCTGCTGAGGAATTGGGCCATAGAGATGCTGGGTTTTCGCGAAGGAGTGCAGGCGAGGCATGTCCCATCTGAGCAAGTGACCCACTGATCCTGCCAGAGCCGAATTGTGTCCCCTTTTCCAGCTTTGACTTCAAAATTCTTGAGAAATGAGTTAGATAGTCTCACTACGTCCCTCCACCAGAAGGATCCTTTTCCTTTTGTGCCATGCGGTGGCTTACCATTGTTACAATAACATTGATGTATGAGATGGACCCAGGGGATGTCAGCTTTGTTATAGATTTTCCAGAGGAATTTCATGAGCAGGGCTTCATTCATTGTAGTGAGGTTTTTGAGACCTAGACCTCCATTTTCCTTTGGTGTTGTCACTTGATGCCTGTGATGCCCGGTTCCGAAAAATGAACCAAGCTAACGCATATGTGTGCCCAGGATGTTCATCACACATACACGAGTACAATCACAAACGATATACAGATAATTACCACAGAACAAGTTTACTCAACCAATTTTTATTACACAAACCAGATTATCCTCGAATACAAGCTCTAATGAATATTTATGACAAATTCAACTAATGCAGCGGAAATAAACTAATTAAGCAACTAAGCAAACTAAGCATAAGGGATAGCGCAGCTCCAATAAACACCACAGGCAAAGCTGACGGTAGACACGGCCTAGAACTCCGCATTATCACCATTAAACTCCCAATCCTGACCTGCAATTGTTGGGGGGGGGGGTATTGCAAGAGTGAGTACATGTCGTACTCAGCAAGTGTGGAAAGTATGACATGTGGCTGATTCAAATGACGACAATAATAATGGCAAAGTGCTAAAAAGTACAGTAAACCATTTGGAAAGCAATATATTATATGTATGTGAAGTAAACCCATCATAACCATAAGTAATATCATAATACCAATCTGAATTCGCTACCATCATTAATAATTCCAGATTTCACCATTGCCAATAACCATATTCAATACTAGAAATAAATCCATAACCAGCCATAACCATTACCAAACCATAACCATCCCAAATACCATCCCAATACCGAGTTCCCTCTAATCATGGAAATTGTCCAGATGCTCATAACCGGGAGCACTGCTATCATGATAGTTTTAATTAACTCTGCAGAGTTTGTACCTCTTTACCCACGTGTTCATGATTTCATCACCTTTTGATGACTAGAACCTCTATCATGTCATCTCACACTTCCATCTGTGTGTGGCCAAGAGATCACAAAATAGCCTTTACAAAGGGATTACTAGCCTATTTAGACCCCACTGAGGTTTCACCGGTGGCGATGTCTCCAACTGAGCACATCTTCAACCAAGGGCCCCCTCTTGAGCCATTCGGATCCCAAGGTAATCCCACCAATCATCAACAAACCCAATCCGACTACCCCTTCCCCGAGCATCCATAATGGTCCAAATAGCACTGGCAAAGCCATAATTAATCAGCTACGCCGCACCCATACTTGGCCTCGTGGTGGCACTGTAGTCCTGGCTTATTCTCGCATGAACCGGTCCTTAGATCTAAAGCAAGCAACCACCATACATCCAACCCATTACCACATCAAATTGACCAGTTCACATTAACTAGAATATCATTAATGCATAATTAAATTGAGTGGTATAGTTGTTTCCCATCCCAGTTGATTAAGCGAAGCAAAAAGATAAAAGCCCTTCCCGACTCTCTACCATAAATTCCAGGTGACAAGGGTGTTTTAACAAATCTAGTAAACTTCCTACCATAGGATTCCCATCAAATTGACACAAGCATGCAGTTTGCAAACAAAACATTTCTTTTAAAATGGGATCAATATGCTTCAAGGACACTTTCCTTGCTCTTGCGGTTGATTAGGGTCAAATCCTTCAAACTCTTGGTGCTGGAGATCCTCCGCGACCCTCTCTAGCGCAAATCCGTCTAATCCACACAATAAACATACAAGACAAGAACACAATCAAAGAGTACTCAAATATTACTCAATATGACATGACATGCATGATTAATGCAAATGCAAGGTAGAACTTGTTACTAGATTGCTTTTAATGATCACTAACTAGTTCTAATAGTTTTTAACAAGTTTATACAGGTTTGGATTCGATTAGATCAAATTTTAGAATTAATTCAACCCAATTTAACCAGCAAGATCGGACTAGTCCGCTAGGGATCGGACAAGTCCGCACTTTACGAGACTAGCAGATTAGGGTTTTCTAGATCGACGTAAATTTGGAGATTAGGGGTTGAATTCACGTAACGAAAAGATAATAGAAGGTATACAAGGTGTTTAGACCTCCAATGAATCAAGAAACTTGGTGGTAGCACTTGGATCTTGGTGATCTAGGGTTGGTGATGAACTTTGAGATGAATTGGTGATGAAGAACGAAACTTGGTGGAGATCTTGATCCTCTTTCGTTTCCTCCTCTTCTTCTTCTTGCTTGGGATCTTCTGCTCCCTCCTTGATGGTGGCTCCCACGAACTAGGGTTTGGGTGGGTGGAAAAGTGGCAAATAGATGTCAAACCAAGGGGTGGGTTGTTTATATAGAGGTGGAGGCTAGAGTTAGATGGATTTCGAGTTTTGGGATGAGTAGATGCCGGTTTAGAGTCCCTCATGGGCTCTAAAAGAGTTAGGCACGACGTCCCTAGGCCCACTTAACGTGAAACCCAAGAAACAAGTCGTAAAACAAAATATCAACTCGGAGTCGCAAAATATCGGACAAGTCCGGACGACTTGTCCGGCCAAAAATCGGACAAGTCCGACATGAAACAGAGAGGAAAACAGACAAGTCCGCTGGAACACCGGACTAGTCCGGAAAAGTCCAAGGACTTAGCATTTTTTCAAGGATTCATGGAATAGCAGACTAGTCTGCACAAAAGCGGACAAGTCCGAAAGTTTCCAGTGCCAAAAATCGGACTAGTCCGCAGTAAAAATGGACAAGTCCGTTTTTAGCCACAGAGAAATCGGACTAGTCCTCAGTAAAATCGGACTAGTCCGCACTTTCATGCGTTTTAAGTGTGGTTTTTCTCCAAATCAATTTTAAACTCGTTCCTCTTGTTGTGGGTTAATGTTAAACATGTATATGAGTGTATGTAGGGCATGATGCATGAAAATGAGGGTGTTACAAACCTACCCCCCTGAAAATGAATCTCGCCCTCGAGATTCGACGCGGAAGAGAAGAGATAGGGAAATTCCTTCTTGAGATCATCTTCCAATTCCCACGTTGCTTCTTTTTCGGTGTGGTGCTTCCATTGAAATTTACACCATCTAATGACCTTGTTCCTTGTGACCCTCTCCTTAGTTTCCAAGATTTTGATCGGTTGCTTGGCATAAGTCAAATCTTCCTCTAGTTCCAATTATTCCATTAGAACTTGTTCTTCTGGTACTCTCAAACACTTCTTGAGCTGGGAAACATGAAAGACATCATGTACGTCTGAAAGATGAGCTGGCATCTCCAACTTATACGCTACTTCTCCTCTTTTGTCTAAAATCTTGAATGGTCCAATATAACGAGGTGTGAGCTTGCCTCTTATGTTAAATCTCTTATGACCTCTCATTGGTGACACCTTGAGGTAAACAAAATCTCCTATTTCAAAGGCTAATTTCCTTCTCCTATTGTCCGCATAGCCTTTTTGCCTTGATTGGGCAGCCCTCAAGTTTTCACGAATTATTCGGACTTTTCGGCTTCTTGTAACACATCCGGAACAAATACTTGAGTTTCTCCTGCCTCATTCCAGAATAAAGGTGTCCTACACTTCCTCTTATAAAGTGCTTCATATGGTGACATCTTCAAACTTGCTTGGTAACTATTGTTGTATGAAAATTCTGCGTATGGCAAGCTTTTGTCCCAACTCTTCCCATGCTTCAAAGCACAAGCTCTTAACATGTCCTCCAAAATCTGATTGGTCCTCTCGGTTTGTCCATCCGTTTGAGGATAATATGCTGAACTAAAATTCAACCTCGTTCCCAAAGCTTCATGCAATTTTTGCCAAAATCTGGAGGTAAATTGAGAACCTCTATCCGAGACTATCTTCTTCGGGACTCCATGTCGACACACAAAATGCTCTATGTATATCTCGGCCAATCGTGCAGCTGTATATTTGGTCTTCACAGGGACAAAATGAGCTGACTTGGTTAAGCGATCCACAATTACCCAAATTGAGTCATACCCTTACTGAGTACGTGGTAACCCAACTATGAAGTCCATTCCAATTTCTTCCCACTTCCATTCCGGAATCTTCAACGGTTGCAATAATCCGGCTGGCCTTTGATGTTCCACCTTGACTCGTTGGCACACGTCACACAATGCTACGTATTCAGCTATGTCCTCCTTCTTCATGCTATCCCACCAATAGCTAGTCTTCAAGTCTTTGTACATCTTTGTACAACCAGGGTGAATCGAGTATGGCGAGTCATGTGCCTCTTTTAATATTGTCTACCGAATATGCTTTATATTAGGCACAACGATTCTCTTTCCAAGCCATAAGGTACCATGTTCGTCTTCATCAAATCTGAATTATCTCCCTTCTTCGGTCCTGTCCTTGATTTCCTTGATCTCCCCATCTGTGGTTTGTGCTTCTCGAATTTCTTGCTCCAAGGTTGGGTTTAACTCCATCATCTCCATCTCATTTACGAACCCGAGGTTCAACCGTTCAAACTCCTTGCATAACTCGGATGGTAACTCTCGAACTGTGAGTTGGTGACTTACTCCCTTTCTACTCAAAGCATCGGCAACTACATTGGCTTTTCCCGGATGATAGTTGATCCCCAAATCATAATCTTTGATGAGCTCCAACCATCTCCGTTGCCTCAAATTCAGATCCGTTTGTGTGAAAATATACTTCAAACTCTTATGATCCGTATAAATTTCACACCTATGTCCAAGAATATAGTGTCTCCAAATTTTCAATGCATGTACCACGGCCGCGAGTTCCAAATCGTGTGTGGGGTAATTCTGCTCATGTTTCTTCAGTTGTCTTGACGCGTAGGCGATCACTTGACCTTCTTGCATCAATACACACCCGAGTCCTTGTCTTGATGCATCACAATAGATATCGAAACTCTTGCTTACATCCGGCAATACTAAAACTGGGGCTGTTGTCAACCTCTTCTTCAACTCCTCAAAACTCTCTTGACAAGCTTGAGTCCATTGGAATGCCTTTCCCTTCATTAGCAACTCCGTCATTGGCTTGGCTATCTTGGAAAAGTCCTTGATGAATCTATGGTAATATCCAGCCATCCCAAGAAAACTCCTTATTTCCTTGACATTTTGCGACGGTTCCCACTTCAACACGTCTCTCACTTTTCCGGGGTCAACCGAAACTCCTCCTCCTGAGATGATATGACCCAAAAATGGCACCTCTCTCAACCAAAACTGACACATGTTGAACTTGGCATACAATTGATGCTCCCTCAATTTCTGCAACATAAGCCTCAAGTGTTCCTCATGTTCCTTCTCATCCTTCGAGTAGATCATAATATCATCAATAAACAACACAACAAATCTATCCAAGTACTCCATGAAGACCTTATTCATGAGGTACATAAAGTAGGCAGGTGCATTTGTCAATCCAAAAGACATCACGGTGTACTCATAAGATCCATACCGTGTTCTAAAAGCTGTTTTGGGTATGTCCGATGGTCTAATCTTCATTTGAAAGTATCCCGACCTCAAATCAATCTTAGAGAAAACACAAGCACCCCTCATCTGATCAAACAAGTCTTCTATGTGTGGCAAGGTGTACTTGTTCTTGATTGTTACCTCGTTGAGAGCTCGGTAATCCACGCACATCCTTTGGGATCCATCCTTCTTGTCCACAAATAGAACGGGCACTCCCCAAGGTGAAGAGCTAGGGCGAATAAAACCCTTCTCTAGTTGCTCTTGAATTTGCTTCTTGAGCTCCGCTAATTCCAAAGGAGGCATCCTATACAGCCTCTCAGCTATAGGTGCAGTTCCAGGTATTAAATCAATAACAAACTCAATGTCTCGATCGGGTGGCATACCTGGCAACTCATCCGGAAAAACATCCAAAAATTCACACACCACCGGAATCTCCTCAATTGCAGCACCGTCCATATGATTCAACTCCAATTGCTTTGGTGCGGTTTGAGATGCTTCAAATTCTACGGTGATCCCTTCTTCGTTGGTCAACTTCACCATCTTCGTGGCACACTCAATAACTCCATCGTGCGTCCTCAACCAGTCCATACCAAGTATAATGTCCAATCCTTGAGAATCCAAAACAATGAGGTTGGCGGAGAAGTCTACCCCCCTTATTCTAAGGCTTACTTTTGACATACTATATTTGTCCTCATCTCTCCTCCAGGAGACTTAACCAATAGAGTAAACTTCATATGAGAGATAGGCAACCTATACCTGGCAACATACTTTGATGCAATGAATTAATGCGATGCTCCAGAATCAAATAACATAGTCGCGGGGTTGGAGTTTGCGAGAAACATACCAATGACCACGTTATCCGCTTGTTGAGCATCCTCCGTAGAGACATGGTTCTCGCTGCCACGAGCAAAATTCTGCTAACCGCGGTTCCCTTGTGGTTGTCCTCCATTTGGTCTTGGGTTTTGCCTCGGTGCATTGCTTCCTTGACCAAGGCCTGACTTAGGACATTGATGCGCAAAGTGTCCAGCTTCTTCACAAGTATAACACTTCTTAACTCCACCGGAATTATTGGGACGAGCTTGGTTTTGAACATTAGCACCAGGAAAATTAGCACGAGGCACATAAGGCATTGGAGGCTTAGGTGCTTGCATGACAGGGTGCTGCTGCACAACCTGAGTTGCACGGTGCAAATCCAGGGCATTGAGCAGTCTTAGAAGAACTGAAGTAAGGCGCATTGGGCAGTGCAAAGCGAGGGCGCACATTACTTCCTTGTTGTTGTCCTTGGTATGGCGCCTTCCTCTTGTTGTCTTGCTCCATCTCACGGATCTTGTTCTCAACCACAATTTCTTTGTCCACAAGCTTCTGAAAATTGGCATAATCGCAGTTGAGTAGTTGCACTTGGATCTCATTGTTCAAGCCTCTCATGAACAAATATTGCTTCCGGCTGTCCCGACTAACATCTTGGGCGCATACCTTGAGAGTTGAGTGAACTTATTGAGATATTCACCCACGGTCGATCTTCCTTGCCTCAAGTTCTCAAATTATTGCCTCTTCAAGATCATAACACCCTCGGGCACATAATGAGAACGAAAATTCTCCTTGAATTTGGACCAAGTAATTCTCTCTTGGTTCTCATGAGCATTGCAATAAGCATCCCACCAATCCGCAGCTGCTCCAACTAGTTGATGAGAAGCAAACAAGACCTTCTCCCGATCACTTCATTGGACAATAGCTAGCTTCTTCTCCACGGACTTGAGCCAATCATCCGCATCCATAGGGTCGGCAGCTTGAATGAAGGTCGGCGGCCTTGTCCTCATAAACTCTCCCAATCGGTTATGAGGAGGCGGGGGTGGCGGTGGAGGCATGTGGGGCTGATTGTTGATGTTGCCAGCCTGCAGCTGTCCCATAGTTTGTATCATGGTCTGCATGAGCTGGTTTTGCATAGCCAATAGCTGCTCAATGTTGATGGCTCCATGAGCAGATCCTTGTCCGTTGTTGTTTTGAGGTACTCCATGGTTCTCCTCCTCATCATTGACATCCCTCTAGTTGCGAGTCCTCACCATCTGGAGAAAAGCAATAGGTAAGAATTAGAAAACGTCCCCAACTATATGCATCAAGGGATATGAAGCTAACCAACTAGCTATACTAGTCTAGGTGGACATGGCAATGCTAAGGTATCCCAAAATCCTCTATTAAGCACACAAGCAAGCAATATATATAGCAAACAACACTCCAAGCAAAAACACATCGATTCTTGAGTGCTCCTATGTGCTCTAAAGTGTCCATTCTATCTAGGCTGCATCCTACGGTCAACCTGTGGCTCTGATACCAATCTGTGACGCCCGGTTCTGAAAAATGAACCAAGCTAAGCATATGTGTGCCCAGGACGTTCATCACACATACACGAGTGCAATCACAAATGATATACAGATAATTACCACAAAACAAGTTTAATCAACCAATTTTTATTACACAAACCAGATTATCCTCGAATACAAGCTCTAATGAATATTTATGACAAGTTCAACTAATGCAGCGGAAATAAACTAATTAAGCAACTAAGCAAACTAAGCATAAGGGATAGCGCAGCTCCAATAAACACTACAGGCAAAGCTGACGGTAGACACGGCCTAGAACTCCGCATTATCACCATTAAACTCCCAATCCTGACTTGCAACTGTTGGGGGGGAGGGGGGATTGCAAGAGTGAGTACATGTCGTACTCAGCAAGTGTGGAAAGTATGACATGTGGATGATTCAAATGACAACAATAATAATGGCAAAGTGCTGAAAAGTACAGTAAAACATTTGGAAAGCAATATATTATATGTATGTGAAGTAAACCCATCATAACCATAAGTAATATCATAATACCAATCTGAATTCACTACCATCATTAATAATTCCAGATTTCACCATTGCCAATAACCATATTCAATACCAGAAATAAATCCATAACCAGCCATAACCATTACCAAACCATAACCATCTCAAATACCATCCCAATACCGAGTTCCTTCTAATCATGGAAGTTGTCCAGGTGCTCATAACCGGGAGCACAGCTATCACGATAGATTTAATTAACTCTATAGAGTTTGTACCTCTTTACCCACGTGTTCGTGATTTCATCACCTTTCGATGACTAGAACCTCTATTATGCCGTCTCACACTTCCATCGGTGTGTGGCCAAGAGATCACAAAATAGCCTTTACTAGGGGATTACTAGCCTATTTAGACCCCACTGAGGTTTCACCGGAGGCGATGTCTCCAACTGAGCACATCTTCAACCAAGGGCCCCCTCTGGAGCCATTCGGATCCCAGGGTAGTCCCACCAAACATCAACAAACCCAATACGACTACCCCTTCCCCGAGCATCCACAATGGTCCAAATAGCACTGGCAAAGCCCTAATTAATCAGCTACGCCGCACCCGTACTTGGCCTCGTGGTGGCACTGTAGGCCTGGCTTATTCTCGCAGGAACCGGTCCTTAGATCTAAAGCAAGCAACCACCATACATCCAACCCATCCATAGACCAGGCTTGCTTAGATCACCCATTACCACATCAAATTCACCAGTTCACATTAACCAGAATATCATTAATGCATAATTAAATTGAGTGGTATAGTTGTTTCCCATCCCAGTTGATTAAGCGAAGCAAAAAGGTAAAAGCCCTTCCCGACTCTCTAACATAAATTCCAGGTGACAAGGGTGGTTTAACAAATCTAGTAAACTTCCTACCATAGGATTCCCATCAAATTGACACAAGCATGCAGTTTGCAAACAAAAAATTTATTTTAAAACGGGATCAATATGCTTCAAGGACACTTGCCTTGCTCTTGTGGTTGATTAGGGTCAAAGCCTTCAAACTCTTGGTGCTGGAGATCCTCCGCGGCACTCTCTAGCGCAAATCCGTCTAATCCACACAATAAACATACAAGACAAGAACACAATCAAAGAGTGCTCAAATATTACAAAATATGACATGACATGCATGATTAATGCAAATGCAAGGTAGAACTTGTTACTAGATTGCTTTTAATGATCGCTAACTAGTTCTAATAGTTTTTAACATGTTTATACAGGTTTGGATTCGATTAGATCAAATTTTAGAATTAATTCAACCTAATTTAACCAGGAAGATCGGACTAGTCCGCTAGGGACCAGACAAGTCCGCACTTTACGAGATCAGCAGATTAGGGTTTTCTAGATCGACGTAAATTCAGAGATTAGGGGTTGAATTCACGTAAGGAAAAGATAATAGAAGGTATACCAGGTGTTTAGAACTCCAATGAATCAAGAAACTTGGAGGTAGCACTTGGATCTTGGTGATCTAGGGTTGGTGATGAACTTTGAGGTGAATTGGTGATGAAGAACAAAACATGGTGGAGATCTTGATCCTCTTTCGTTTCCTCCTCTTCTTCTTCTTGCTTGGGATCTTCTCCTCCCTCCTTGATGGTGGCTCCCACGAACTAGGGTTTGGATGGGTGGAAAAGTTGCAAATAGATGTCAAACCAAGGGGTGGGTTGTTTATATAGAGGTGGAGGCTAGGGTTAGATGGATTTCGAGTTTTTGGATGAGTAGAGGCGGTTTAGAGTCCCTCATGGGCTCTAAAAGAGTTAGGCACGACGTCCCAAGGCCCACTTAACGTGAAACCCAAGAAACAAGTCGTAAAACAAAAGATCAACTCGGAGTCGCGAAATATTGGACATGTCCGGACAGGACCGGACTAGTCCGAAGTCGTCCAGAGAGAAAATCGGACAAGTCCGACCAAAAATCGGACAAGTCTGACTTTAAACAGAGAGGAAAACGGACAAGTCCGCTGGAACACCGGACTGTTCCGGAAAAGTCCAAGGACTTAGCAATTTTTCAAGGATTCATGGAATAACGGACTAGTCCGCACAAAATCGGACAAGTCCGAAAGTTTCCAGTGCCAAAAATCGGACTAGTCCGCGGCAAAAACGGACAAGTCCGTTTTTAGCCAGACAGAAATCGTACTAGTCCTCAATAAAATCGGACTACTCCGCACTTTCCTGCGTTTTAAGTGCGGTTTTGCTCCAAATCAATTTTAAACTCGTTCCTCTTGTTGTGGGTTAATGTTAAACATGTATATGAGTGTATGTAGGGCATGATGCATGAAAATGAGGGTGTTACAATGCTAGGCCACCAGAGGCTGGCCTTTGCCATTGATATCTGGGCCTCTCCACAAACATTGCTTTCTGGCTTTGTCAATTGCTTGAATGACTGGACTTCTCAGTTTGATAGTGCACATGGCATAAATAGGTATAGCGGATATGATGCTGTTAATGAGTGTGCATCAGCCAGCCATTGATAGGCATGTTGCTGCTCCGGTTAGCGTCTTCTATACTCGTGAGAGGAGCCCTTCAAAGGCGTCTGCTTTTGGTCTGTCAAGGCTCATAGGCAATACCAAGTATGTAAATGGAAATGAGCCAATGGTGCAGCACTGAGTGGCTGCAAGGATTGTGGTTTTCTCTTCATCAATGTTGATTGGCATGAGGCTTGATTTTCCCGAATTCATTTTTAGACCTGTCGCTCCATCGAAAGATTGCAATAGATTTTTCAGAAAGAAGAGCTCTCTCTGATTAGCCTTGAGGACTAGGATAGTGTCGTCTGCATATTGGACCACCGGGAATTCCACATTTGTTCCTTGGTGCAGTGGCAATGTCAGAAGCCCCAACTCAACCGCTTTGTTGATTGATATTTGCAGGAGATCGGCTGTCAATACAAAAAGAAGGGGGGACAGTGGGCCCCCTGCCAAACCCCTCTTCTACAATGGAATGTCTTGCCTGGTAGTCCATTGAGAAGCACTGAAGAAATGGCAGTTGATAGGATGTCTGCTACCCATTTGATCCATTGATCAGAAAAACCGAAAACTCGCAACATGTGTAATATGAAGTCATGTTCCACCTTGTCAAATGCTTTTTCAAATTCCAGTTTGAGTACTATGATACCTGTGTTGGTTTTCCTACATTTGGAGGTATTCAAAGACCCATGCCATACAGTCCTGGATGGTTCTTTTTTTGATGAAGCCATATTGATTTTTGTGGATTATGGTTGTGATGACTTCCTGCAATCGTACTAAGAGTATTTTGGTGATCAGTTTGGCCGTGGTGTTCAGCAGTGATATGGGCCTGTAATCTGCAACCCTACAGAGATTGTTGATCTTTGGGATGAGAGTGATTAAAGAGCTATTCAGTGGCTGGATACTGATGTTGTTATTGAAGAAATCCAAGCAGAGCAGATATATATATATATATATATATATATATATATATATATATATATATATATATATATATATATCTTCCTTAATGATGTGCCAACATGCTTGAAAGAATTTTGTGTTGAACCCGTCTGGACATGGAACTTTATCGCTTGGAATCTTCTTGATTGTGGCATCAACTTCCTCTCTGGTGATTGGGTTGCACAGTGTTTGTAAGTGTTGCCTGGGCAAAACCCATTGCTGAATTTGTGGCCATTGATGAGTTGGGTCAGATTGGCCTAACCTTTCATTGAATTCCTTCCAGAGAGCGGAAGCTTTGTGCCCACGGTCCATCAGCTCTACTCCTTGGTCGTCCTGAATGACTGGGATGTTGTTTCTCCTATACCTTTCTGTTGCTGCGGCCAGGAAGAATTTTGTTGGCTCATCTCCAAGCATGGTCCATCGCTCTGTGTAGCGTTGTCTCCAGTAATCATTTTGTTGCTTGATGAGTTGAGCAAGTTGGCGTTGGAACATGTTTCTGAAGCTGCTTTCTTGTGGAAATAATGTCCTTTGTTCTTCCATTATGTCCATGATCAAAATAACTTCATTGAGTCGCTTGATCAGTTTATTTAGGCCACCCAGTGTTCTGCTCCACTTGTTTAGATTGTATCTCAGTCGTTTTAATTTAGCAGATACCCTCTTGGCACTTCCAACTGTGGCTAGGGGCTGATCCCATGAGTCTTTAACAATGGAGAAAAATTGGGGATGCCTGAGCCAGTAGTTCTCGAATCTGAAGCATTTTTCTTTGGGTATGGTAGTGCTGATCTGGGCCACCAGCAGAACG
Source organism: Tuctoria greenei (assembly GCA_036927565.1). Lineage (NCBI taxonomy): Eukaryota > Viridiplantae > Streptophyta > Magnoliopsida > Poales > Poaceae > Tuctoria > Tuctoria greenei. The sequence continues at coordinate 75,640,023 of JAYESD010000003.1, read as the reverse complement.
TGGTCAGATGTGTCCCTGGCTAGCGGCCGAAGTGTAGAGTTTGGGAATGATAGAGACCACTGCGCTGAAGTAAAGCACCAATCTAGTTGTTCAAGCAGGGGGGGCTGTTGCATGTTGCTCTAAGTGTATTTCCTTCCTTGTAAAGGGATTTCAATATGTCCCAAGTGTAGGATGATATTATTGAAAGTCTGCATGTCACCTGCATTTGCTCCGGTGCGGTTACAGTCACTAGTGTGACGACAGAAGTTGAAATCCCCCAGTATCATCCATAGCTCTTGCGGTTGCAAATATAGGTTCCATGACCACTCACTGAATTCTTGCCGGCGGGGACCTTGACAGAGTCCATAGACTGAGACTAGGTGCCAAATGACCCCATTCTGTCAAGATGTGAACCGTATAGAAATGGCAAAGTCTCTAATTTCTAAAGACTCCCCATGAAGAAGATTGTCGTTCCAGCCCACTAGTATACCTCCTGAGGCACCCCTGGATGGTGCATAAGCGAATTTGTTGAATCTTCTGGGCGCCACTCATTTAAGGAAAGATATGTCAATATGTTCTTTTTTAGTCTCTTGAATACACAAGATGTTACATTCATGAACCTCCTCTATTTCGGTTTTGACTGCCTGCTGTTTATCAGTACTGTTGAGACCACGAATGTTCCAGTTAAAAACATTCTAGTTACGGTTTAAGTTGTGCGCCATAGATAACCATAGAGGGTAAATGGGCAGACCGAGATGTAATCCTGGCCAGAGAAGAGGGGTTGGGGCCTGCACAAAAGCGACTCAACGTACCCCCAAGACAGCATCCACTGGGTGCCCGGCCCCCAAAGGCGAGAATGCAGAAACCAGAAACTGATCCAACCGCCAGCACGTGTCAGGTAATTAGACCAAGCAACCATGTAACAGGTCACAGCCAAAAGACTCCAGAAAGTAATAACTGACTTGGCCTTAGATTCAGGCCAACCAGTCCAAATGAGCAGGTCTCACAACAGTTATTGTGCGTAATCGAAAACGTAGCAAAATAACAAGTGTTGATCATAACAACTACACCCATGTCCAGCACATCGACATCCCAAAAGACTGAATAGCAAACAGTTTGAAGAGCAACCAAGCAGCTCCCAATGTCCCCTGTGCCCTCCGCTCCCAGCAAATTAAGATTGTTGGTCGACATCGTCATCCAGCTCCGGGTGGTACATCATTTGGCGCGCCACCTCAGGGGGAACACCACAGTCTTTTACGGCTGTCGCCTGCAGCAAAGCGATGGGGAGGTCAGGGTAGGGACAGATGGAGTCAATAGAATCAAGGCTGGGGAATTTGACTGGACCTGGGAAAAGATTGAGCAGAGGAGTATCAACAGTTGTGCCAGCACTGGAGTTGTCCTCCTGAGCAGGTGGGGGGGTCGACCGGTGCCCTTGCATGATCAGTTGCACCCACGGGCTTCTCCTTAGCTTGCTAGCTTCCGGTGCCCTGTTGGAGTAGGAGGGGCCTATCAGGTCGCCCACTACTGACTTCACTGGTTGTTTACCCTTCTTCCTGTCCGTGTCCGCAGTTGGCCCTAAGGTGATGTCCTTGATGACCACAGAGGATTGTCCTGGGCCCTGATCCTTGCTCTGATGAGTGCTCTGCTGATCAATGGTGTTGGTGAAGGACATGGTGAGGACCTTTTTGAATCCCCGCATCCATTGGGCTCACCGAACTGCACATTCCACCATGCTGACGGGGAGTTTGGGAAAGCCAGCTGGAGCATTCTTCTCAGCCCCACGGAATCGAAGGGGCAAATCCAGTCTGGCTGCTGTGTGACATCATCAGGGTTAGCTAGAGAGTAAGGTTGTGGTCCCGTCCATGGTGCTCTAGCAGTGGTTTGCACGGTGTTCGCAACACCAGAGGAGTCATCCTGAGTTTGAGCATCGGGGTTGATGGTCATCTCCTGGTGCGGAGGGGGCGGTGGCGGCCCCCGGGGTTCCCATCCATCATTGTTTTGTTGCTGGTCATTGTGCACTGCCCAGTCTGCGTCTGCCTCGGGGTCATCCGCCTGCTGGTGCTCCCCCTCCGGTTCTTGTCCTTGAAGGTGGTGTGGGTTGCCATCCTTTGGCAAGTCATCTTCTGGGGGGACGCCCCAGTGGATTTCTCCAAAGCCGTGCGGGCTTATCCAGTTAAGGATGTAAACCGGATAGGTCCAAGAGTAACCGACACCATCCCTGGTACCTTGACGCAGAACTAGGCTCCTAGGGACCAGCCTAGCATGGGTGTAAATACACTTAACAAGAATGAATCCTAGCGCCCTCGGGCTTGTGTGCCATTGGAGTAACTTGCCAAAACCAGAAACTGCCAGTTCAATTGCTTCCGCTGATCTGTAGTCTAACGGATACCCCACGATCATGAACCATCCGACACAACCAAATTCATGTGTTCGACGGATCCTTCCAAAATCATGCCTGACGAAAGACACACGGAGCCCATCCACCATGATTGGTTCTCTCATTACTAGAAGATCCCAAAACAGGCTAGTCTGAAACGCAAACAAAGCTATGCCCAGAGGAGAGAGACAAGATTGAGTGACAGTGATACCCATACCTTGCATGAGGAAGTTCCGGATCCTGAGCCTGAAGTTGTCGTACTGGTCTTCCGCCAGAACATGCTCGACGTCCACTGCCACTGCAAACTCCTCGTGCACCGGGTGATGATGCCCAGGCAGGTGAACCACCATCATCGGTAGCCTGTCCGGCCCACCATCAAGGAAGTCAAAGTGATGGTTGGCCAAGAACTGGTGGGATCGATCGAGAAGTTGGCCATGAGACCAAGGGAGTTGGCCGGCGAGAGAACGATGGAGATGGAGGTGGAGTTCAAGATGAGGAGGAGCTAGGAAGATGGAGTGGCTGGGGAGAAGTTGAGGGGGCAGTTGATTTTGTGGGTGACGATGGCATAGGACGGTTCCAGAGACAGGCCACTGGCCTTAATGAGGGGTTTGCTTTTCTTGCGCCACACCTGGGCTTTTCTGGAGGCCAAAAAATAGTTTTTTCTGATATGCCCGTATCCAAAGCAAAGATTACAGCGAATCTTATTACGACATTGGGGTTTCAGATGGAAGGGACTGAGCATTTATAGCAGCATTTCACATCCCACGCCAGAGTGTCATGATCGCTTGGCAGCCTCGATTCCCTCTCCTGCTTGCTGTCTTGTCCATGCCGAGTTCCCTCGGGACCTTGCGAGACTGAGACTGGAAGGGCTGTACCCCCCCTTCTGATGAGAACACTCGTCGACCTCCCTCGTAGTAGGGCTAAGTCTAGGGTTGCTACTGCTCAACACGGTCGCATCAGGGGCATGCCGAATTTTTCACGCTCCATGGCGTTGGAGGCCAGTGAGGCATGAATGGAGTGGGACCAGACTTCCCACTGTCCACCCAAGAATTCAAAAAGTTGTATTGATTGTTGTCCCACGTACCTCCCTTTGCGGTGGCCGGACGGTTAGCTCCGGCAAGGTTCCGATTAGCCGAAAAGTAGAGTCCGGCGACACTTCTTGGAGCCTGGGGAAGATCACAGATAACTTTGCCGATCCACAACCCTTTTACGGTTGGGGTTGCCTTTTTCGCAGGAGAACGTTGCCGGATTGGGGATGCGAAGGAAACCCTCCTGTTTACTAACTTCTTCCTTGAAACCGTTGTCCAGCTTTCCCTCTGTTCCTGCTCCCATTTCCTGAACTCGGAGATCCAGTCTGGCCCTCCCGTGCGCCAAAGGTGGAAGTACACATCAAAGGTTGTTGTGGTGATCCTCCTCCTGGCATTGATCAGCAAACCCACTTATCTGCTGGCCACCGAGAAGCAAAACGAATGCTCTTGTAGTTGTTGAACATGGAAATCCAGAGATGATCCACCCAGCACCGAACAAAGAGCCCAACCAACTGCACTCTCCGAGAGACGAAATGTGTACCTTCGAAAGGCTGCGATCATGAAGAAGGAGCCCTTGGGCGAGGAACCACATGATGAACCATGGAGTGAAACTTGTGGCGGACCTCCGCTTTAAATAACTTGCCGGGGCGAAGATCCCAGTCATCCCTGGCCGGCAAGGGTCTATCATCGCCCATGTTGAGCGAGACGACCAAACCACCGCGGCGCTCAATGTTACCAGCGCGGCCATGGCGGTGAGCAAGGGTTGGCGGTGAAGGAGGCAGAGGCGTGTTGTGCAGCGATGCAGGAGCGGGAGCGAGCCATAAAATTTTGAATGTTAAAAAGAATTAAAAAGGAATTGAGAAAAACAAATTCATTCAAACTCCAAATGAGGGAATTCAAAAAAAATAAACTTAGCTACTGTTTAAATGAAGTTAACATGAAGATTTGAGTTTACCAATGGATTCCAAATATTCCAAATAGCTTCCCTGCAAAGTTTCATAATTTTTGAAGCAAGTTTGCTATTTAATTCAATAGCTACATTAAATTCAACTCAAATTCAAATTCAAGTTTGAATTTGAATGAAACTTTGTCAAATCAACTATAGGAATTCAAAATCAAATTTTATATGATTAATCCAGCCATCCCACAAATATCTAGCAAATTTTGAAATGAATTAGGTGGTAGAATTGATGGGGAAAGGATGAGGATGAGGTGGGACCCACTTGTCATCCAAACCAATGTGTTGTTTTGGCTCTCCAAGTGACACCACATTGCATGCAAAGTCCAGGCAGCTGCTTTCACTGTTGTGGCCGACTCCAGCTGCCCCAGCTCACCCTTGCCTCCTACTTATTCCCCCTCCATGCCCCTGGCTTGCTCTTTCTTCACCTTGAAGTCTCCAGCACCATTTTCACTTCTCTCCCGATTCCTTCTCTGTCCAGATGATTTGCAGCAAAGGTACTCCGTGTTATGCACTTTTCTTTGCCTCTCCTCACTCCCCAACCTCTTGCGCAGCCTTGTGATCAAGTTCTTGCACAGCTAGGCCATCCCCGAAGCTGTTAACTTCGAAACCGAGGCCACCGGAAATCTCCTCTGTTTTGCCGCACCTCTGCTCATCGTCGACCCGACGATACGTCCATCATCTCGCCTCGGTCCTAGAAGAAAAAGGTTCGCCTCCTCATGTTCCAGATGCTCGTAAAGTTTCCGCCCATGCCATGCCTCCTAGCCCCCGTATTTGTTTTTCTTCCGACAAACTTCGGTTATGAGTAGAGTTGCTTCGCTCGTGAAATTCCTTTTATACAGTTAATTATTCCTTGTGCACTTGTGCTACATTATTCTATATGGTCAGGCGCATCACCACGAAGAAGATCCATCGAGTTTCATCGAGTATTCACTCCGGAATACAATTTTTCCCCAACCGCCAGTCCTTCCCTCCTCGGACCATCGGCGCTACCATTCTCCAAGCCATGTCTCTCCTTCCTATGGCCAGATTCTTGTTCCCCATGCTTCCAGAAATCTTCCCGAGGTCTTCCAAATCAGTTTCACCCACCGTAGGGCTCGGTTGACACGGCCGAAACCCTAATTGCCGCCGCCATCGTCGCGCAAGCCTTCCCGGCCATCGCCTGCGTCCGCTGACCCCACCGGCGTGCTCAGCACCTCGAAATATGGTTAGGCGGTGAGTTTGGCGAGGAGACGTGCCGTGGATCTACGGGCGGCGAGAGCTCCAGCGAGGCGCCGCCGCGGTCGCGCGCCTGGCGGGAGGTAGACGACGACCCTGTGGGACCCTGTCGTTAGTGGAAGCGCAGCGTGCGCCCGTATTAGCTACGGCCAAGGATCCCATGTGACTATGTACATTTTCTCTGTGGCCCAGTGTTTCTTAATCCCGATTGGTCCATTTTAAACCCGTGGGCCCCCTGGATTATTCAAACAATTCCCATTTGAAATTTATTCCAAATTTTGCCCCAACATGGAAAATCTATAACTCCCAGGATACTTGTCCAAAAATTCCCAAATAAATTTTGTTAGAACCAACATGAAGATTAATTTCCAGTGGCGCACATGGATTTTTATGAAAGTCCATATGAATTTCTCCATAATTCAAATAAGCAAAATTCTTATATAATTAATTCCTATAGTTCTGCTCTTTGGAAAATACCAAATTTTTCCAGAACCTTCATATGAACATCCTTGAACTCCAGTAAAATTTTCAGGGTCATTAGACTTCATTTACATGGTCTGATCACCTGTGTATTCTTTATGCACATAAAAATAGCCAAATTCATTTAGAAATTGTACAGAAACTTGTGCAAACTTCTAAATTGAATATCTCTCAGTATGAAGCTTCAAAATTTGTCAAACCAACTTTGTTTGTTTAGTCTTTATCCACACTAACCAGAACTACAACCCAATCTTCATGAAAATCCCTAGATTTTCCTGTAGAGCCTTTAAAGCAAAATAATGTTTGATTTTTAATAATTCACTCCATAGAAAACTATGAAATTTCGCCAAAACGTTATTTAGTAAGTTTCTGAATTCCTGTGAAAATTTCAGTATCATTGGACTTTAATAACCTAGTTCAATCTGGAGATTTTCCTAACAGGTCATAGAATGCCCAAAAACATCAGAACTATTTCAGAAATTTATCCAAACTTCTAAATTCAATCTCTCCCAATAGGAGGCTTAGAAATTTATGAAACAAATTTTCCTAGAACCAGTGAGAACCCCTCTGTATGGTACAACCACTGGTAGCCATGATAGACCTCCAGAATTACAACCAAAATTCAGAGAAGGCTTTTACTTGTTGGAGTTTTATAGACAACAAGCTTCCTTGAACATCTCGTATTTTATGTACAGATATTCCCCATAGTACCTAGTCTCCCCTGTAAAATTTCCAGAACCATTAGGCTTAATTTCATATACCTAATTGTCTTTCCTTTGTGCTATAACATAGTACCGATATTGATTAACTTGCATAATTCTTTGCATATCGATTAGTTGCCGAGCTCAAGAGGATCCCGGAGCTACTTGAAGTCATACCTCTGGAGATTGACTTTGATACCATCTCGCAACCAGGCAAGCCCCAGTTTGCATTTAAGCGCTATTACAAAATTTTGATTTGTATCAATATGTCTAGGGTGAGTATTGTGCATTAGGGCTAAGGTGATTGAAAACCCACTTGCATGACCAGATCAACCTATGGAGTATTTGGTTAGTTGTCAAGTCATCGTGTAGACTATGCTATGCTAAATGTTGTATAGGATTCGGTAGAAGTCGAGTAGTTGGAATCTACTCGCATGGCTAGGACTTTTACACACAGGATTGGTTCAAAGAGAATGAAGTAGTAATCTGACAATGAGAAAGGGCAGGGGAGTAGGATGCAGCAAGACGTGGTCTTGGGTTCATAGCCCTGCCTGTGTCGGTTAAGGACTGATCCGTATACTGCCCTGCTGAGGAAGTTTGAACTATACCTGAGTCATACTGGATATATGGGGTCCAGGAAACCAATGTACCTTAAGAAGCTTTTGTTGAGACATTTTCGATCGCCTCGGGCTTTCGGCCGCAGCACAGTAGACGGAAACTCGCTCACGACATCATCACAGCGGAAGGGTGCACCATGAGTGGGGATACTGTCCTAAACGATTGAATCGATTCAACTTGGGCAGAACTTGATAAAGGTGGCTGCATACGACGTCCGTGGAGTGCACCGATGTGACTTCCAGTACGGGCGTACGTATCTTGTTTTCCGGGTATCACCGTCCCTTGCGGATATGAGTACCACATGTTCACTGAGTTGTGACGTAGCTAAATACTTGCACTTGAGATGAGAATTAATTGCTGCTGTTATGAACATTATATTATCATGGTATTGCTATGTTGTAGGTATTAGTATAGGGCTCACTAAATTTAATTTCCACCTTGGGCATGCAGCATCGTGATGAAGCATTTCTTGTTTGATTGTGGAGTTTCGATGTTGCCCCGCACAAGGTTTCAGCTGCTGCTGTAAATCTGAAAATAAGGACCCACATTTAGGCGAGTCCATTATGCAATTCTTCCATCCTATGTTTATGTCCTTACCCTCATGTAGAGTCTAATGTTTAGGTGAGATGGTTAAGTCTTGCTGAGCCTTCGTGCTCACAGTTGCTATATAAGTTGTTTTGCAGGTACTAACCTCTATGCTTATGATTATGGTTGTCCGATGAGACTCGGGACTCTCCGAGTAATATACTCATGTGGGAACCATGCCGCTGCTGTTTGGTTTTCGTGGCTAGTGAGGAGCGTCTGTGGGCTGGACGACTTCTCTTTTGCTTATTAGACTTGAGTACGAGAGTTGTAATCTTATCTTCCGCTGTAGTTTATATTTATAAACTATTTGTAAACTAAATATCTTTGTAAATTTCAGCACATGATTTATGTAATACGCGTTCCTTTACATGTGTGCTGTTGGGTGTCGCATCGCACGGCACCACCCAATGCGATTCATGGAAAGTGTGGACTCCAGTCCCCACACTCAAGGCGCTCCTAAGGAAGAAAGCACTCTCGAAAGGGAAAGTGAAGGTTGAGGACGAGAAGAAGAAGAAGGGGGTAGTCACACCGACTACTCCCAATATCCTTTTAATTATGATCGCTTAAATTCTAACAATAATCATTACCTATCTATTCCTCTTGGAAAAGCCCCACATTTTGATGGCAATGACTACTCAATGTGGAGGAAGAACATGAAAATGCACTTGATCTCACTCAATCCAAGCTTGTGGCACATTGTGGTTACAGGAATAGATATCCCCGACGATGATGAGGAGCTCATGCCTAGCCAAGAGCAAGCAATCCATCAAAATGCCCAAGCTGCAGTAGTCATCACGTCATCACTTAGTCGGGACGAGTTTACCAAGGTGGATGGACTCGAGATTGCAAAGGAAATAGGGGACACAATGCAAACTGCACATGAAGGCGATCGTCATGTGTGAGAAGCGAAGATCGAAATGATCGAAGGCGAATTGGGAAGATTCGCCATTGAAGAAGACGAGTCGCCGCAAGACATGTACAACCGCTTAAAGATGCTCATCAATAAGGTTCGAGCGTACGGAAGCAAGAAATGGAACGATCACGAGGTGTTGAAGCTCATCCTTAGAGCTTTCATGCCTCGCAACGTCACCTTGTGCTCGATGATTAGAGAAAGCCCCGGGTACAAGAAAATGACCCCAGATGATCTATTTGGGAAAATCATCAACTTTGAGATGATGGAAAAGCAGGCGAAGCATGTCAAGGAGATTGCCGACCTTACCTCAGCAAAGAAGAAAGGGGTCGCTTTAAATTCCACATGCAAGCCCTTGTCTAAGGAAGCTCGAGAAGCTCAACAAGAAGAGGACAGTGATGATGAGAGCAGTGATATCGACGAAGAGGACATGATCCTCTTTATGAAGAGATTCAACAAAATAATGAAGAAAAGACAAGGGGGAAAATCAAGTGAAGGAAAGTATAAAGAGAAGTCAAGACCAAAGTTGAGGCGGGCATGCTATAACTGTGGTGAATATGACCACTTTATAGTTGATTGCCCATATGAGGAAAATAAGAAGAAGACCAAGGAAACAAAGCCTCATCCCAAGAAATTCTTCAAGGAAAAGGAGCAAGCTGGACAAGCACATCTAAGAAAGGAGTGAGACTCAAATGACGAATCCTCATCCGAAGAGGAAGAGGAGATGGCTAGCATAGCCATCGAGAAGTCATCGAAGAAGTCCACCCTCTTCCCAACTCTAGGCACATGGAAGGGCGACAACACTTGCCTCATGGCAAAGGAAGGTAAACGAAAGGTAACAACCAAATCCTCTTCCTTTCATTCTCATTCTAGTGATAGTGAAGTTGCTAGTGATAATGAAGACATACTAGTTGGCTTAGATAAGAAAACAACAGCAAAAATGAAATTCCTACTTGATCAGCTTGTTGAGAAGGAGAAGTTAATCAATCGTCAAGAAGATATGATTATATCCCAAAAGGAGGAATATCTTGAACTTGACAAACTTCTCGAACTTGAAAAGGAACGAGGCAAGTCACTGAACTTGAGTTAGTCTCAAGCAAGGAAGCTTTCTTGAAGTTAAGCGACTCAAACACCACCATCAAGGATGAACATGCTAACCTATCCAAGGTTAACAAAATCCTTGAGGTACAAGTTGAGTCACTCAAACAAAGTGACCCCTCATCCTCTTCAAGCTCACATTCTCAACCACTTAAAACTGAAGCTGCCATTATTCGTTCATGTGCTAAAATTGACACTAGCTTGAAGGAAAAGTCAACGTCTACCAACGACAAGCATCCTTCCCAAAGTGGCATATTTGACAAGTAGACGATCAAATATGCACTTAGTGCATACTTGGTCACAAGGCCTCCTAATGTCAAATATGGCATTGGTTATTCTTATGGTGAAATGCAATATGCTACAAGCCATAAAAATAACAAGGATAGCATTTCCTTTGTGAAGGGAAACTTCTCTCAAGCCAGAAAGACCAATTATGCTAATAAGTCCAAAGTCAACACACATGATCACTGGACTAGTCCGGTCCTTACTCGCACAAGTCCAGTTCTTCGGACAAGTCCGGTTTCCCGGACTAGTTCTGTTCATCTACAATAGCAACTACTATTCAAAACTTTCGATGCATCCTACATTCTGATGAGAAGTAATTGTGGTAAAGTTTATGCTCATTATGTTGGGCCACGCCATGGGAACACCAAATCTCATGTGTGGGTGCCCAAATCTCTTGTAACTAACCTCGAAGGACCCAAGCAATCTTGGGTACCTAAAACTGAGGCATGATTTGTTTTTGTAGGCCTATTCCTCCGGTGGATCAAAATGGGTGCTAGACAGTGGTTGCACCAACCATATGACCGAAGAAAGAAGGATGTTCGTTGAGTACGAAGAAAATGAGTATCCAAGCGAAGGCATCTATTTTGGAGACAATAGTCAAGGAAAGGTGCTCGGTGCTGGTAAAATTGCCATATCATCTCAACATACTCTTTCTCATGTGTTACATGTTGATTTCTTAGATTATAATCTGCTGTTCATATCTCAATTATGTGACAAAGGTTATAATTGCTTGTTCACTAATGAGGGTGTGACCGTCTCTAGAAGGGGTGATGGTTCCATTGCATTCAAGGGTATGTTAAAGGGAAAGTTTTACCTTGTTGACTTCAACAAAGATAAAGCGGAACATGACACATGCTTGATTGCAAAGACCAACATGGGTTGGCTGTGGCATAGACGGCTAGCGCATGTTGGTATGAGGAATCTTCAAAAACTCCTCAAGGGTGATCACATCCGAGGTTTGAAGGATGTTGTTTTTGAGAAATATAGACCTTGTAGCGCGTGCCAAGCCGAGAAGCAAGTTGGAGCACCTCACCCCGCGAAAAACGTCATGACTACAACAAGACCGCTCGAGCTACTTCACACGGACCTTTTCGGTCCAAATGCTTACATAAGCATCGGCGGTAACAAATATGGCTTAGTGATTGTTGATGACTTTTCTCGCTTCACTTGGGTTTTCTTTTTGCATGATAAGACAGAAACTCAAGGAACCTTGAAGAAGTTTTTCAAGCGTGCTCAAAATGAGTTTTCATTGACGATCAAGAATATTTGAAGTGACAATGGAACGGAGTTCAAGAACACCCAAGTTGAGGAGTACCTAGACGAAGAAGGCATAAAGCATGAGTTTTTAGCCCCTTACTCTCCTCAACAAAACAGAGTTGCCGAAAGAAGGAACAGAACCCTCATAGAGATGGCAAGAACAATGCTCGATGAGTACAAAACCTCAGATCGATTTTGGGTGGAAGCGGTTAACACTGTTTTGTAACACCCTCATTTCATGCATCATGCCCTACATACACTCATATACATGTTTAACATTAACCTACATAAAGAGGAACGAGTTTAAAATTGATTCGGAGCATTTAAAATTGATTTGGAACAAAACCGCACTTAAAATGCAGGAAAGTGCGGACTAGTCCGATTTTACTGAGGACTAGTCCGATTTCTCTCTGACTAAAACGGACTTGTCCGTTTTTGCTGCTGAATAGTCCGATTTTGCCTCTGGAAACTTTCGGACTTGTCTGATTTTGTGCGGACTAGTCCGATATTCCATGAATCCTTGAAAATTTGCTAAGCCCTTGGACTTTTCCGGACTAGTCCGGTGTTCCAACGGACTTGTCCGATTTTCCTCCCTGTTTAAAGTCGGACTTGTCCGATGTTTGGCCTGACTTGTCCGATTTTCTCTCTGGACGACTTCGGACTAGTCCGGTCCTTTTCGGACTTGTCCGATATTTCGCGACTCCGAGTTGATCTTTTGTTTTACGACTTGTTTCTTGGGTTTCACGTTAAGTGGGCCTAGGGACGTCGTGCCTAACTCTTTTAGAACCCATGTGGGACTCTAAACCAGCCTCTACTCATCCCAAAACTCGAAATCCATCTAACCCTAGCCTCCACCTCTATATAAACAGCCCCACCGCTTGGATTGACATCTATTTGCCACTTTTCCACCCACCCAAACCCTAGTTCGTGGGGAGCCACCGCCAAGGAAGGAGGAGAAGATCCCAAGCAAGAAGAAGAAGAGGATGAAACGAAGGAGGATCATCTCCAAGTTCATCACCAACCCTAGATCATCAAGATCCAAGTGCTACCTCCAAGTTTCTTGATTCATTGGAGTTCTAAACACCTGGTATACCTTATATTCTCTTTTTCTTACGTGAATTCAACCCCTAATCTCCAAATTCACGTCGATTTAGAAAACCCTAATCTGTTGATCTCGCAGAGTGCAGACTTGTCCGGTCCCTAGCGGACTAGTCCGATCTTCCTGGTTAAATTGGGTTGAATTGATTCTAAAATTGATCTAATCAACTCCAAACATGTATAAACTTGTTAAAAGCTATTAGAACTAGTTAGTGATCATTGAAATCAATCAATTAACAAGTTCTACCTTGCATTTGCATAAATCATGCATGTCATGTCATATTGAGTAATATTTGTGCACTCTTTGATTGTGTTCTTGTTTGTATGTTTATTGTGTGGATTAGACGGATTTGCGCTAGAAAGTGTCGCGGAGGATCTACAGCACCAAGAGTTTGAAGGCTTTGACCCTAATCAACAGCAAGAGCAAGGCAAGTGTCCTTGAAGCATATTGATCCTGTTTTTAAAATAAAATGTTTTGTTTGCAAAACTGCATTCTTGTGTCAATTTTGATGGGAATCCTATGATAGGAAGTTTACTAGACTTGTTAAACCACCCTTGTCACCTGGAATTCATGGTAGAGAGTCGAGAAGGGCTTTTCACCTTTTGCTTCGCTTAATCAATTGGGATGGGAAACCAACTACACTACTTAATGTAATTATGCCTGGATGAGATTATGGTTGACATGAACTGGTTTAATATGATATGGTAATGGGTGATCTAGGCAAGCCTGGTATGTGGATGGGTTGGACGTATGGTGGTTTGCTTGCTTTAGATTCAAGGACCGGTTCATGCTAGAATAAGCTAGGACTACAGTGCCACCACGAGGCCAAGTATGGGTGCGGCGTAGCTGATTAATTAGGGCTTTGCCAGTGCTATTTGGACCATTGTGGATGCTCGGGGAAGGGGTAGTCAGATTGGGTTTGTTGATGATTGGTGGGACTACCCTAGGATCCGAATGGCTCAAGAGGGGGCCCTTGGTTGAAGATGTGCTCAGTTGGAGACATCGCCGCCGGTGAAACCTCAGTGGGGTCTAAATAGGCTAGTAATCCCTTTGTAAAGGCTATTTTGTGATCTCTTGGCCATACACCAAAGGAAGTGTAATTGGCATAAGGGAGGTTCTTTAGTCGCCAACGGGTGATGAAATCACAAACACGTGGGTAAAGAGGTACAAACTCTGCAGAGTTAAATAAAACTATCATGATAGCCGTGCTCCCGGTTATGAGCACCTGGACAACTTCCATGATTAGAGGGAACTTGGTATTTGGGATGGTTATGGTTGGTATTATGGTTATGGGTTATTTTTTGGTATTGAATATGGTTATTGGCAAATGGTGAAATCTGGAATTATTGACGATGGTAATGAATTCAGACTGGTATTATGATATTACTTATGATTATGATGGGTTTGATTCATATAAATACAATATATTACTTTTCAAATGTTTTAATGTACTTTGTAGCACTTTTCCATTATTATTGTCGTCATTTGAATCAGCCACATGTCATACTTTCCACACCTGCTGAGTACGACATGTACTCACTCTTGCAATCCCCTCCCCCAACAGTTGCAGGTCAGTATTGGGAGTTTAATGGTGATAATGCGGAGTTCTAGGCCGTGTCTACCGTCAGCTTTGCCTGTGGTGTTGGTTGGAGCTGCGCTATACCCTATCGCTTATGCTGCCTAGCTGTTTAGTTTGCTTAGTTGCTTAAGTAGTTTATTTTTGCTGCATTAGTTGAACTTGTCATAAATTTTCATTAGAGTTTGTAATCGAGGATAATATGGTTTGTGTAATAAAATTTGGTTAATTAATCTTGTTCTGTGGTAATTATCTGTATATCGTTTGTGATTGCACTCGTGTATGTGTGTTGAACATCCTGGGCACACATATGCGTTAGCTTTTTTCTTTTCTCGGAACTTGGCGTCACACGTTTGCCACGCCATAAATCGACTCTATCTTCATAGACTACTCAAGAAGACATCCTATGAGCTACTCACTAGTGACAAGCCAAATATTTCTTATTTTTGAGTCTTTGGTTCTAAGTGCTATATTTTGAACAAGAAGCCTAGGACTTCAAAGTTCGCTTCAAAGTCTGATGAAGATTTATTGCTTGGTTATGATTCGAACTCTTATGCCTATTGTGTCTTCAACAAGACCTCCGGACATGTTGAAGTAGCACGTGACGTAGTGTTCGATGAAACTAACGGCTCCCAAAAGGAGCAAGTTGATCCATGTGTGCTAGATAGAGAAGAAGTTCCTTGTCAAGCATTGAGAAGAATGGCGTTGGGCGATGTTCGACCACAAGAGCCACCTCTACATGTGCATGAGGAACATGAACCGCAAGTGGAGGCCACATTTAATGATCAAGGGGGAGCTTCCGCACGAGATCAACCTCAAGAAAATGAAGATGATCAACAAGTCAATGAGGGCAACCATCTAGGGGGAGAAGAAGAAGATCATGAAGACACAAGACCGCAAATGCCACACCCAAGAGTACACCAATGCATCCAAAGAGATCACCCAATCGACAACATCATCGGTGACATCCAAAAGGGAGTAACAACTAGATCTCACATAGCTAACTTTTGTGAGCATTACTCGTTTATGTCCTTTTTGGAACCATGCAGGATTGAGGATGCATTGAGAGATCCGGACTGGGTGGTGGCGATGCAAGAAGAACTGAACAACTTCAAACGGAACGAGGTGTGGGAACTCGTTGAAAGACCCAAAGCGAACATCGTCGGCACCAAATGGGTCGTCCGCAACAAACAAGACGAACATGGGGTGGTAACAAGGAACAAGGCACGACTTGTGGCTAATGGGTATTCACAAGTCAAAGGTTTGGATTTCGATGAAACCTTTGCTCCCGTAGCTAGACTTGAATCCATTAGAATATTGCTTGCATATGCTACTTACCATGATTTCAAGATCTACCAAATAGATGTGAAAAGTGCCTTCCTCAATGGTCCAATCAAGGAGGAGGTGTACGTGGAGCAACCGCCCGGATTTGAAGACAAAGAGCTCCCCTACCATGTCTTTAAACTGTGTAAGGCTCTCTATGGACTCAAACAAGCTCCTAGAGCTTGGTATGAGTGTCTTAGAGATCTCTTAATTGAAAATGGTTTCAAGATTGGAAAAGCAGATTATACACTATTTACAAAACACTTTGACAATGATCTCTTTATCTGTCAAATCTATGTTGATGACATTATCTTTGGTTTAACTAACAAATACTTGTGTGAAGAATTTAGTAAGATTATGACAGATAGGTTTGAGATGTCTATGATGGGAGAACTGAAGTACTTCTTTGGATTCCAAGTGAGACAACAAAAGGAAGGGACGTTCATAAGCCAAACCTAGTACACTCAAGACATACTCAAGAAGTTTGTGATGGACAAGGCGAAGCCTATCAAAACTCCCATGGCAACCAATGGACACTTGGATCTTAATGAAGATGGACCAAGCGTGGATCAAAAGGTATATCGCTCCATGATTGGATCCTTACTTTACCTATGTGCATCTAGGCCTGATATTATGTTGAGTGTATGTTTGCGTGCGAGATTTCAAGCCAATCCTAAGGGGTGTCATTTGATAGCCGTTAAAGGAATCTTGAGATATTTGATTCATACACCCAACCTAGGACTTTGGTATCCCAAAGGTTCCAAGTTCAATCTCATTGGATACTCCGATGCAGATTATGCCGGATGCAAAGTAGATAGAAAAAGTACCTACGGCACCTGCCAATTCCTAGGTAGATCCCTTGTTTCTTGGTCCTCCAAGAAACAAAATTCCATTGCCTTATCCACGGCCGAAGCGGGGTATGTTGCAGTTGGGAGTTGTTGTGCACAACTCCTTTGGATGCGACAAACTCTAAGGGATTACGGTTACCATATGAGTCGTATTCCACTCTTGATAATGCGAGTGCCATCAAAATTGCTCAAAATCCAGTTGAACACTCTAGAACCAAACACATAGACATCCGACATTATTTTTTGAGAGATCATTCAATGAAAGGCGACATAGCCATTTCCCATGTCAACACCGAAAAGCAACTAGCTCATATATTTACCAAGCCACTAGATGAAAAACGTTTTTGCGAGCTCTGAAATGAACTCAATATCCTTGATGCTCGGAATGTGGCTTGAAAACTTGCATACCTGTATGAACTCTTCAAAATATATTGTTTGAGTTGCGAAAATCATATTTCTCAATTTTCTCCAAAAAACTATTTCAACTACTTGATCTTGATGAATTATGGTCATTGCTTGATTGTTGTATGCTTACTGATCATATTCATCAAGATTATTTGATTTGTTTTGCCTCCCTATTTTCTTAATAAGTAACTTCGAATATATACGAATGGGCTAAGCACTTCTTTTCTGGTGACCACGGACTAGTCCGTGGTTACCCGGGCTAGTCCGCCCATGCAGACTACTCCACAGAGTGACTGTTAGTCCGGACTAGTCCGATATAGGCTCTGGAAATGTTCGGACTAGTCCGATTATTTTTCGGACAAGTCTAACTTTTCAACTCCATAACCCTAGCCGCCGCCAAACCCTAATCTTCTTCATCCTCACACTTGCCTCAAGCTCTCTCTCTCCTCGCTCGAGCTCCCAAAGGCGATTTCATTTGTCCTCCATCAAATCTCTTCGTGTTTTGGTGGAAAATGACCTCCATTGCTCAGGGATTGAAGACCACGGAGTTGTCTGCACCTTCAACTCCTCCATCTTCAAGAATCGAGCAATTTTGGTAAATTCTCCTCACCAACCCTAGAAATCATAATTTCCTTCGTTGTTGGCCAAATAGCTTAGTTCCTTTCACCAAATACATGATCCATTGATGTATTACATTGATATTGAGCTATTCTTGCATTGAGCAACACCATTGGCAGTCTAGTTAGGTTTTAGGGTAATGAACACCGGACTTGTCCGGTCCATGTACGGATAAGTCCGGTCACCCGGACATGTCCGTACCTGTACACCGGAGTAGTCCAATTTTTCTGAACTCAACCCTAATTACTCATTCCTCAATGCAATTCCTTGCCATCCATTCTCATTCATACCTTGTGTAACCCATGCTCAGGACAATGTCGAGCACCAACGATGAAATCTCTGACTTCGAGGCCAAGATGGACCAAGAAGCCTTGCTTCGGTCCTCGACGGGCCAAGGCAAGAAGCACCAAGAGTGTCCATCCGAGCTGGGACCCTCTCCACCTCAGGCTCGACGTAAGGTGATCACCCAAAAGCCTGCCTCAAAGGCTTTAGCTGGTGGTGGCCCTAGCTCGGCAATTGCTCGCCAAGCTAAGGGCAAGGGCAAAGGGATTGCCACGGGCCCAATTGGCCCCCTAAAGATGACAGCTCCAAGGCAAGGGACCTGGGATACCACTGAGGAGAGGTTCAATGGCAAGGGAAGTGACACTGCTTCCAAGTTCAAAATGTGGACTGCTACAGCCGGCCCAAGCAAGCAGCTGATGGAAGGTTATGGAGCAACTTCCATGCAGACGTCTACAAGTTTGTCTACCTCATGATGAAGACTCCAGTGGTGTGCAGCCAATGGATTGATTGGGCGCATATTGAAAGGAAGAGTTGCTCGGCCTTTGATGAAGTAGTTCAAGCAGTTGAAAGGCATGGCTTGAAGGATCTCTTTGCCTTCTGAAACAACTGGAACGACGAAGTCATTGCCCAGTTTTATGCTACTTGTTTCTTTGCCAGTGATGAGGAAGAAAGGGTGACTTGGATGACTCATGGATCCAAGTACACCATCACCTATGACGATTTTCCAAGGTTGCAAAATCTTGATAGCTCAAGCAACGACAACTTGGTCATTCACAACATTGGTGTCCTTGAGAAGGACAAGATGAAGTTTCTTTATGACACCCGTTCAACTTTCAACCCTTCTTCCACCAAGAACATGAAGCCATTCTTTGTGGTTCTCAACAGGGTTCTGAGGAAGACCATTGCCGCGAAGCAAGGGGATGCAGGAAGTGTCCAGGGCTACCTAAGGACACTGATGAAAGTGATTAGCAAAGACAGGAAGTTCGATGTCTTTGATTACATATGGGATGACATGGTGAACATCTCCTGCACTCCTAACAGGTCCTGTGGCTATGCACCTTACTTGATGTTCATGATTGAGAAGGTCACAGTGATAGAATTTGTGATGGATGTGGAGCACACCCCATTGAGGCCACAAAAGCCTCCTCAGGCAACAATCCAAGCTGCTCCTTCGCCGGTGTCTAGAGAAGAGGCACCAAGGAGAGCTAGAGGTGATGCAAGGGATGATCCCACCACTAGGGCCCCTCCCCAAAAAGGGTCCCCTAGTGGCATCTTGAAGTACTTGTCAGCAATTTTTTCCTCTTGCAAGAAGGCCGAAGTGAACACGCACAAGCGGAACAAGGCAAGAAAGGCAGACATGCGGTATGTCAAAGAGAATTTAAAACACATTTGCCAAAAGTTGGAGATCAAGCCCATTGGGTCTCCAGTCATTTCCGATGATTCAGCCTCAGATTTCACCGAGCTCGGGCCCTTGACTCCCTCCAAGCATGCTTATTTTGGCATTGGGGGCTCAAGTGGATCCGCTCCTCCCCCTCCTTAGCCCGAGAATGAAGACGAAGATGATGAGAGGAGCGACAACGAGGACTGAAGTTCTTAGATCCCTCCTCTCCTTCTTTTTGGTGTCTTGATGCCAAAGGGGGAGAGATTGAGGGGGAGTCATCAATAGATCTTAGCTGTAGGTTGAGAGATGAGAGTCTCTCTTATGCATCTTTTTATGTCTTTTGGGTTGTAAGACTTAATACTATGATCTTTTAGTACTTTTAATCCTGTGATGAAATGCTATGAATGATTTATGCTCATATTCATGAAATCTGTGATTTTGCTTTGTAATTGACATATATGCATGTTGTTGATATATTGATGTTAATTACTTCATTATCATCATGATTACTGCTCTCACTCATTTAGTTTTGCATCCCACCATAAAGAGTGCACATATTTATTATGTTGACATTGCTAAATAAGTTTCAAGTTCATATGTGCACACTTTATGAAAATTTTGCATTTGTATCATTTTTGTGAAATCTCAATTGGTTGTCATCAATCACCAAAAAGGGGGAGATTGAAAGTGCATCTAGGCATCCCTTGTGGGTTTTGGTTGATTTATGACAAACAAATGAGATTCTAACCATATTATTGAGATGAGAGCAGGTTTTAATGAAAGAATGAAGAAAGTGCTAAAAAGAAAGGCGAATGAGGATCAATTTTGAAAAGAGCTCAAGAGATTAATAGAATACATCATTGTGTGAGGAGTCTGTTGGTGTAACACATCCCAAGAGCTCAAGCACAAAAATCCTCACACACTTCACATTTCACAGGAAAAACGGACTAGTCCTATATACACCGGACTAGTCCGATATCCTCTCTGGACAGGTTCAGACAAGTCCATCTAATGCGGACTTGTTCGCACCGGACTAGTCCGAAAAAGTCCGGACTAGTCCGATAGTGCCTCTGACTAAAATCGGATAAGTCCTCCAAGTGCAGACTTGTCCTATATTCACTAAGGGCATCACCATACCGGACAAGTCCGATATCAGCACGGACAAGTCCAAAAACCGTTCTGACTAAAATTGGACAAGTCCGCGCCTAGCTGTACAAGTCCAATATTTCTGGAAACTTAGGGTTTCTTGCACACCGCACACCGGACTAGTCCGGACTCCACCACGGACTAGTCCGGACCCTCAAAACCATAACGGTAACTTTTGAAAACCCTAATATAAATAGATGTGCACGGCCCAACTATCATCACTCTCGACCCCCTGCGCCGTCACACCCTCCAAGAGCCTAGAAAACATATCTCTCCCGAAATCCAACGCAAGAAAGATCAATCTCTTGAGGATTCACTTTGGATCAAAGGACAGACACGAATCCACACGTTTGAGCTCTTGGGTTTGATCTCTAACACACTCCTGTGGTTTCATTATTGATCTTACGAGTGTGTCCTTGGTGGTGTTTGAATTGTAATCTTGGGGAGACCTCAACTTGTGAGAAGGCCCCTTTAACTTGGTGATTTGCCCCTTTGTTATAGCGGAAGAAGAATTTTCCTTCGTGGTGATTCGACGAGGTTAGGGTCAGTGAAGACCCGATCCTTTTGTGGGCTCGTCAACGTGGATGTAGGTTGCCTCTGTGGGAATCGAACCACGGGATAAAATCGTGTGTCAAACTTGTTCTTAAGTTTCTTATATCATATTTTAGGGTTTGATCGATCTTACTCATCTTACGTTAGAACATTCAATCAAGGCTAATTTGCACTACACTTAACATAATTGACTTAATACTTGCAAGTTACATACTATTTTCCACTGCATACTGTGCTTGAATTGAAATCATTGATCGAACTTGATTCTAGTCCGCACGCACCGGACTAGTCTAATATCTCAGGATTTGATCAGTTTGTTAAGTGTTGCAGGTTCCGACTAAAATTTAAAAAGGCCTATTCACCCCCCCTCTAGGCCACATTCACACCTCCATGTCCACAATGGACTAGTCTGACTCAAAACGGACTAGTTTGAACTCACACATAAATTGCTTTTCCGATCAGATTTAGACTAGTCTGATTGAGCAGACTAGTCTGGTCCTTTAGGACTTAGTCCTAGAAGGACTTAGACACACTTACCACAGACTAGTCCATCCCAAAACGGACAAGTCTGAACTCACACAGTACCTCTTGGTCCGCCTAACATTGGATCAGTTCGATGTGGTCGAACTAGTCCGGCCTTCCAGCCTGGACAAGTCCGGCCTTGTCCTTAGGGCTATCTCAACTCATCTCTCAATCTATCCTAATTTGGATTAAGAGCTCTTAGGAGATTCTCAAAATTTTGACACATTGAACACACTCATTCTATGAGGTTAAACTCGACACAAAGAAAATTTAAACTCTAAACTCTATTCTTAGAGTTTTCCGCCTCTTTCTCTTCTTTTCCCTTTTTGAGTGTATCCAACTCTGTCCATTATTTAATCACTTGTACTCACACTTGTAATGCTCATTAGTCCTTTAAGTGTTGTCATTAATCATCAAAACCCACAGAGACTAGCCTAGATGCACTTTCAATCTCCCCCTTTTGTGATTTGATGACAACACTTTGAGGTTCTTGATAAAATATAATTGAGTTGTTTTTCATAACGCACAAGTGTATAATGAGCTCCCCCTAAATGTGTGCATGATTGATTTGCGATAAAAGTAATGCACAAGAATGAGATCTATGGGAGATTTATACATTTTTGTGTTATGGTGGGGTGCCTACGTTTGATGCAAGTGTTGAGATGTGAGAAATGGAATAAAGCATGCATCTCAATTGGATCAAGCATCATCACACATATAGAACAATAACGTGAGCAAAGTAAAAAGGTATTCAAAAATATCAACATAGAGCAACTGTGAGGACCAGTGTTCCAACAAACCAGGAATCACATTGGGTGGTGTTGTGTGATGCGACACTCAATAGCACAACACAGAAAAGAACAAAGAACTCATAACATAAGTGAGCAATTTACATTAATCTAAGAGCTTTATATAAAGAAGCTTACATCAGCAGAAGTCTTGATACTACTCTCTCAAACCTACACTACAGCAGTAGCATTTGTATCCAACCTGCGGATACTCCACTCTAGCATCAGAGAAGAAAGCAGCGGCGTCCGGGGCTTCCATTGGCTATATAGCCTAGCGAGGGCAAAGCCTAGGAACTCATCATAGTTATATACCTGCAAAACTCATATAAATGCAACTGTGAGAACAAGACTCAACAAGACTTAACCGTCTCACCTAAGCATGGAACTCTACATGTTGGGAACGTAAATCTAGAATTTAAACTGCAGTAAGTAAATGTTCACTATTAGTAGATCCTTGCTTCAGTTTTATAACAGTAGGTGAAGTTGCTTAGAATCATAACTTTAGTTCTCCTATCAGCTACTTCGAACTAGTTGCTTAACCATACAATAGGTTCCACCCAGTTCCTATTGCTAGTACGTCACAGTGTAGTATATAAGTATGCTGCCTTCTGCGAGCGACAGTGATTCGAATCAACATACACCCGGCTTGCATGACACACATGCCTGTCTGAAAAGAGGTGATAAACCAATTCTGTTAACGTCGTGTATGGCCACCTTTCAAAAGACAACCAACCATTGAACTAGTCCCACTATCCCGGCAGTAAGCCTCACATACGGGTACGCCACAATGTTCTCTACCCTCCTGTCAACGTGCGTGTTGTCTAAGACGGTGGGGTATGCTTCAACACCCAGGTTAACAAGTTATATTAGTTTGCTGGGTCGACAAGAGCTAGTATGCATCTGGTACATATTCAAACTTGTCTAGCAGGGTCGCACACGGTACGGTCCTTAATCGACACAGGCGGGAACTGTACCCATGGAACCACGTTCGTGAGCGTCCTAGCCTTTCTGCACGGTGTCCAGTTCCTTCCTAATTGATCCCACTTATTACTGTTCATGTGTAGAGTCCGTCTACTCGAGCCATACCATTCCTTTCCTTTCCTCAACTCAATTCAATCCATATTCCTCAACTTTAACATAGCAGTTATAATCATGTAATGTCCTATTCTACCCAGACTCCTGGGATTCTTGGGTCATGCATATGGAGTATCATATATCCCTAAACTTAATGCAACAGTCCATACTAACCATGCTATATATTATCAAAGCAAAACTTGTTAAACAATTTAAAGCAAATCAGGACTTGCCTTAGGTTGCGGCTAGTGTAAATGTCAATAAATCAGTGCTTGATGATCTCAGTGAAGCTCCATGTTATTCTTCTCGTTTCCTTGTCTTTACTGTTGCTTGGGCAAATCATGCTCTTCTGTGCTGCTTGGGCAAATCTTGCTCTTGCTGCATGGTCTACGCTAGTCCTTCTCCTCCAAGTCTCGCTTCTCGTCGGTCTCCATCATAGACTCTATCGATATGAACATGCATATACAGTGAAATGTAATTTAGCACTTGATACACAAGTATTCTAACATACTAAACAAATGGACAGGCACTAATGTGGAGCTCAAATAATACCTCTGCTGGTTTCTAGAAAAGCAATGAGAACATTTAACTTAATCCAAGTTGATTTATGCAAAAAGGCGTTTGGTTGTATTCCTATGAGTATAAGGACACAAGAGGGAGTTCCAATATTTCCATGGTGAAGGAATAGAATGGAGGTTAAATGAAGTCTCAGATGGTATCTGAAATTAAATTTGGGAAGGACAGATCTAATCAAGTTGATTCATAGAAATAGTTCTATAGACTTTAGTAAAATTTTCATGTAAAGAGGCTATAACAGATTCATATCAACTCTAAGATCTGGTCTAATGGAGTTCAGAAAATTACAGTAACTCAAAGAGATGACATGTGATTTTCCAAAAAAAATCAGATTTTTAGGTGAAGTATTTGGGCACAATAATTCTCTAAGTATTTTCCCTTCCATCGATTCCCAGGTATAATTATTAGCTTTGCCATACTGATTCATGTAGGGATGGTTCTAAAGAATTCAGCAAAAAAAATTTCATATTTTTCTGATCATTCCACTGGGAGATAGGAATTTTACAAGTTTGAATCATTTTCTGAAATTGTTCCTGCACTTTTATTGAAACTACAATGTCCCTAATTAAACCACCTTAATCATTGTTTCTGGAGCTGAGCTTTTTACTGTATGTTATGGTTATATAATGAATAATTTGGCAGAAATTCAGATTTTCTAATGACAAATGCCCCTTGGATTAATTTCCAAAAGATTTGGATAAAAGGAATAAATTGGAGAATTACAGAGAGGTTCATGTTAAATAGTTTGTACTACTGTAAAGTACAAACAGTGAGGAGTCCTAAGAAATGTATTTGACATTTTTCGGATTTGCCTACTATTTATTATGATTTATACAAATGCTGGGTATTTTCTAAAAATTCCTTTACTGGACAATTCAACATTTGGCTGACACTGTGTCAACCTGACAGATGCTTCTTCAACCTCTGGACAGCTTCAAATGGGCGCCAGGTCAGTGGGAGCGCGCGGCCGTTCAAGTTGGAAATTAAACCTAGGACTCGGGAACACACGACGGGCAACATGGCGGTCCGCGGTGACGACCAAAACTGCACCAGCGACGGCGGCAGCAGCACAAGGTCCGGCGGCGCCATTATTTGTGCTCAGAGATGGGTCAAATCAATCCTGGCTTGCATGGGAAGAATCGTTTGGACTTTGGCAACAAGAAATTAATACCAATAGTGTCACACCTGATTTTCAGAAAGCGACCAGATGCTTTCCCCATATATGCCAGGATCAGTTGAATTCATACATGTGTAGACGAAAGTGAAATACCATTAAATTGAACCATGCTCAAGTACATAAATGACCATTCAGGTCTAAAAGAAAAAAATACAAAGCAGTGAAAAATAGTAGGTAAACGGGGCTCCAAAGCACATACGTCGCGCGGGTGTTTCGCCAACCTAGAACATCTCATCCGAATCAGTGTAGAAATCTTCGTTCTCCACTTCTTCATAATTGTAGACTGGGGAAAGATAAGCAACAAGCAAGTTTGAGGACCAACGGTACTCGGCAAGTGGGGAAGTTTATGACATGAGGGTTACAAACAAGGAAGGCAAACAGTGGTAAAACACTATAGCAATTATATTTTATCCTTACTGTTATTAAGCACCTATCTCTAGGTGAAAAATCCCAACCATAAGTCCCAAAGTAACCAGATAATGCCCAAACCAAATCATCCATCCATTTAACCATGTGTGCTAATTATGAACTTGGTCCCAAGTCACTCGTGTCTGTGAGTACGACTGTCTAGACAGTTTGACAAAACTTAGCAGGGTGTGTATCATTTACCCACAGTTCATGATTTCATCCCCTGTTGCCAGGTGGATTAGATAAACCTCACTGTTGCCAGCGACGGCCAACCACTATACACACTTCCGTAGGTGTGCGGCCAGGAGATCACTACGAGGTCTTTCTGATGGTTTTCTCGACTTGCAATTGGTACTCTGAGGTCTCACCGCTCCAACACCTGGAGTCTATTTTCCCTCCGCCAGGAGAAGCCCCCTCTTGAGCCATGCAGATCCCAAGGCAGTACTCTGAACCAATTCCCCGCTCGTTCGATTACCAACGCTACACTGGGAGAGGCCAAATTACTAAACCAAGTTGTCCCATATACAACCCTGTGGTGATACTGTATGGCTTAGCAACTTCCTACATAATCCGATCCTTAGAATCCGATAGGTGTCAAACCCCAAACCAATGTCTTGTGCACGCATGCACCATACCAGTCAACACCTCCTACCAGATTCCTATCAACTAATTCTGTTATTGCCAACAGCTCATATTTCATAGTAGATCAAATATAACATGTAGACAAATTGATTCATATTCATTTAAGCATGGATAAGCGTGAACTAGTTAATATTAATTCACCCAACCATGGCGACAAGGAATACTGTGGAAAGTCTAGGGAAAACATAACATAGAATTCATCTTTTAATTTAGCATGCATCTAACTAAAACATAATAAAAGGGTGCAAGATGGTCAAGGAACTTGCCTCCAAAGTAGGGTTGGTGGTCGACGGGAAAATGGTGCTCTTGAAGGTTGATAGTCGGTTCTGGCCCCGACTCTAGATACGATGATGCACATAAAATGATAACATATAATAAGAACAACCACAAAATGCATACATTGCAATAAAATAAACATAAAATCCAACACATTTATGATTTTATGGATAACTGTGGATCATAGGCATAAACTATTTATTATTGATAATTTGGAGTTAAATGAGATAATTTGTAATAAAACATATTTTTAGCAATTTTATACAGATTTTTATATTTATTTGAAAACTATTATTATTTTCTAGAAAGTTTCATCCTTCAAAAATATGTTTAAAATATTCCCAACATAAAATATGCATTTTACAATTTTTACACCATTTTTAATATTTATATTTTATGTGCAAATTAATTTCTATGATTTAAATACACTTACAAAGCATTTTATGCATCAATCAGCAATTTATTTAAGTTATTATAAATAATACAGAGCTAATTATTAAATAAAATATTTGTTGGACTGTTTTTGTAGTATATCGTGAAAACTATAGATTTTTATTTAATTTCTGATATTTTTAGGGGCTAATCTACAAAAACAAAATTAATCTAGAGGCAAAAATCATTTTTATAAATTCTAGGGGTTATTTTATAATTTTCCAGTATTTATTTTGCTATTTTCAAATATTCCAGGGGCTGTCTACCAATTTTTACTTTATTATTCAGTCACAACATAATTACGAGAGAGTCTAGGGTTTGTTCTATAAAATTTTGAACCAAATTGTAAATAGCTTAAAATGTCCAAGGGTTATCTATGAATTTGCCAACGGTTATACCTATTTGAATATGGACCATTGGATTCAAAGGTGATGGCTCGGATTTAATGTAACGAAAGGGTATCCTACGATCTAATATCAGTCATAGGAAAGAAATGGAGGGCCAGGAAGCGGCCACATCGCCCGGCCGGCATGGGCGGCGGCGCACGGCGGCCCGCGGTAGCGCCCGGCGGCGATCTCCCCAGCGAGGGCAAAATTCGCCCCAGAATGACTAAAACTCGACGATTTTGATCATATTCAAGATGAAGAGCTCACCGAGAGGATTCGTGGGGGCCGAAATGGGGTGGACTGGCATCGGCAACGGTGGAGAGTGGTGAAGTACGGCAGCGCCAGTCGATTCTGGTGGTGCAGCCTCCAAACCTTCTAATCAACATTCCCAGCGGCTCCCTAGAGACACGGTGCACGAGTGAGGCAAATAAACACGACGAAGCAATGGTCGAACCGACGAGAACGGCAGTGCCATACCAAGATCAATGGCAGTTAGTTTTTCACGTCGGGGAGGAAAAGAAGAGGGGCTCGCGGGGATGTATGTGTACATGATGATGATGGAAATGGATGAGAGCTTGATTTGGGTCAATAAAAGGTGAAAAGAAGTGGAAGAAACGACCGCCATTATGGCCAGCGAGTGGGTGGCGTGCGGCGCTTGGCATGGATGGGTGGCGCTTCAGTGGAGAAGAAACTTCTAACGAGTGTGCCCTGCATGACAGTGAAACAGAGAGGGAAAAGGAGGGGGCGCGGTGTGGGCTGGCTGAAGTAGTTTGGCCGGCTGAGTTTAGGTCCAGGTAAGTTTGTCCTTTTTCTTTTCTTTTTCTCTTTTTGTCTTTCTTCTCTTTTTATTTCCTTTAAATTTCTGATTTCAAATTCAAACAAAATTTATCTAGCGTGTTTTGGAATGAAAATTCTCACACTGTTCAAATCACATGATGCACTTGCCTTAAGTCAATTTTTATCTGCTTCCCTCTCGTCCAGCAGCTGGCCCTAGTACTCCATCCGGGCCTTCTCCTTCTTCACCCACTCCCTGTCGTCAGCTAGCCTAGTTTGCACCAGCTTGGTCTCGAATTAGAGCCGGTTGCGCCACCTCCGAAGAGTTTGGCGCTCCTCCTCGAGAGCCTTGGTGTCGTGGTAGAAGGCCAGCTGCACTTGACGAAGGCTGGAGCAGGTGTTGTCGATAGACAAAGACAGGGGGATTGGCTCCGAACCTGCCGGGATCCTCTCCGCTGGCTCCAGCGGGTTCTCTACAACAAAAATAGGGTCCCACTCTACAAGAGCGGTCCCCTGGGCTTCCACGACACTAGGGCCGCCCTCTGAAATAGCCTCGGCCGCTGCCGAGGAAAGTCCTGCAGCAGAAGTTCCTACCTCCGGAGTTGGCTCCCAAGGTCCTGCTGCCTGGTCATCAGCAACTGGTCCCTCAGGCGGGGGACCAGCAGCTTCATCTTGGCACCCTGGCTCAGGCACAGGCACCTCCGGAACCACTACCTCCGGGGCAGGCATTGAAGGTTCGGTCGAGGCTGAATACACTTCCGGCTCTGACGCTAGCGCCTCCTCCACCACCGGTTTAGGCGCTGGTGCTTGGACCGCCGTTGGCTCGGGCGCCTGCACTTCTTCGACAACTGGCTCAGGCGCCGGCACTTCTTCAACAACCGGCTCAGGCGCCGGAACTTCATCAACCACCGGCTAGACCGCTGGGGCTTCATCAACACCCGGCTCCACCACCGGGGCTTCATCAACCACCGGCTCCGCTGCTGGGGCTTCAACAACGTCCGGCTCTAGGGCCGAGACTGCACCTACTTCTGGCTCTGAGGCCAGAGTGTCCATCATCTCAGCATCCAAACCCGGAGCTTCAACCTCCAGGGATGGTGCCGCTAGTACATCTTCATTCCCGTGGTCCGGCGCTACCACGAGAGCTTCAAGGGATGAGTCGAGGTCCAGGACCACGACAGCTGGTGCCGGGGCTGCCACGACCTCAGTCACCACCTGGGGCGGCGCTGGGATTGGAGCCGGAGCCTCTGCTTGCACAGCCTCAGCTACTGCTGCAGGAACCGGAGCTTCAGCCCCTTTCCTGGGGACCCTGCGGATGAAGGACAAGGAAACTCAAGACATGATTAGAGAAAAAACAATCAACTGAGGTAAAAAATCAAACTTACCTTGGAAGGCTTCTGCTCCAGCTAGCGCAGAACCTCTTCATCGGACGCTCAGGACTGGATCTTGTCGCCACTAGCGTGGTAGCTCCGGAAGGTTCCCCGGAGCTTGCTCCAGCCATCAGCGACGTCCTGGTTGAGGCCCCCCTCGACCGGGAATGACCTTTGGACCTAGAGCCTTCAGCTGGCCTTGGTACCGGAGCCACAAGGCCGGAGCTAGCGTCCCGGAGAGATGCCGAAGCTGGAGTGGTCGCCGCTGTCAAAGACCTCGTTTGCCGAGGAGAAGGAGCCGTCGTGGAAGGAGCAGGTCTGATGGACCTTCCGTCAGCATGCTTCAACTTCCTCTTGCGGCTCGAGGGCTCGACCAACTCCTTGCCCTTGCCTACGACTTTGGTTCTTGGCTTCGGGGCAGGAACGGAGCCATCATCCGAAGCTCTGGGGATCACCACCCCGGAGGTTGGTCACCTCTCCATCAGGCCCAAGTCGTCCAACAGTGGCATCTTCCTCCGGAGCTCTCTACACTCCTCTGGTATCATATTTAGAGGAAGGAAGGCCGCCGGTGGAGACACGTCACCAGGGCCGATGTTCCCAGGCTAGAACTTCTTGAGATGGGTCTTCAAGCCTTCACCTGTCAAGTTGGTGTCCAAGTTGACCTCAATGCGGTTGGTATCCAGCTCACTGTTGAAGGCATAGGCAGGCCGGCTCCTAGCCCTCAGCGGGGCCCACCTATTCCTCAAGAAGTTGCCGAAGACCATGTGGGGGGGTCACCCCACCTTCGACACATTCCTGGATTCTATCCAGAATGGGCCAGTACACCCTTGATAGCTCCGGCACATCACTCCAAATGTCAGTGTCAACACGAGGGAGGCCTTCAGGCAGCTCCAACCTCTCGTGTCCCTCGACGATGATGACCACCCAGTCTTTCTTCCAGTCATCCCAATTGCCGAAAGGGGAGGACCTCAAGAACTTGAGGGGGGAGTTTTTTTGCTTCACGAAGTAGTAGAAGCCGAGAACTCATCACTCTTCCCGGTCGGGTGGACAGTAAAGAAAGTCCAGCACAACTCCACGCAAGGGGGCACACCCACCCACATCTCGCAAAAGTGGACGAAAGTTGCCACCAGCAAGATTGAGTGGGGGCCAAGATGGTGGAGCTGCAGACCATAGAAATCAAGCAGCATCAGAAAGAAAGTGGAGAAAGGCGGGATCAAACCCACCATGGCGTACCCAAGGAAGTACACCATATCTCCGGTTCGCTCCTTCTCGAAGGGAAGCTTGCCGCAGCGAATGTTGTTGTTGAAGGAGTCACTGGACCAACCCATGTAGGTCCGAACCCTAGACAACTCCTTCTTGCTCCCAATACGGCTCTTGGGGTGTCCCAACTTCATCGCGGTACAGCGGGGGGAGAGATGAAAAGCAGGCTAAAGTTTGGAGGATTCGAGCGCAAGTTCAAATGAAGGCGTAAAGAATCCCCAAACGGTGCGCGCTTTCCTTCTTATGTAATCCCCCGCAACGCTTGGATGGAAACCGCAAAGGAGCCGACAATACAGTTCAAAAACTTCACCCTGCCAATGAAAAGGGGGCCCGGGGCCACCGCGACAATCAAGTCGAGGTCCTTACCCTAGGCAAACGGTTGTCATCATGAAAGGCGGGAAGCCCGTGGGCGGTGGCCTGACAGGGCGCGCGGAACTGATATGGTTTTCGTATCGAGAATCGACGACCTTCAATTGCGTGAGATCCGCACGCTCAGATCTCACTTGCTGCACCCTGGATATGCCACACGGCGATGGTTTAACTGCGAACTACCACCAACGGCACATACAAAGACCCTTGGAGACACGGCTCAAAAGCCGAAGGATGGACCCACCTCTGGCAGAACGACTTCCTCCAAAAGTTCTCTCCCAGAGGTGGGCCCAGGGGGCCACTGTCGGTACCCTGCATACCGTATACCCCTTGGGGCTGCAAAAAGACCAAAGGAACTTCACCTGTCTGAGTTGAAGACCTCCGAAGGCTCCACGTGTCATACGGGACTAGACCTGCCTCCCTTCTATGGTTAGTCCTGGCGCTACCACGTGCAACCGGAGCTACATCCCACACATGGGAAAGCTCCGGGCTAAATACCTGCGCAGCACCCCCGGACCTAACCCCCGACAAAGGGAAGCTCCGGTATCGACACGTATACAACTGCACCGGACCTACCCATCCCAGACAGTAAGCTCTGGAGCTGCCACATGTCCAACCGCTAGACCTTCAGCCTCAACAATCAGACCTAACAGCTCGGACCTTCAAGGGACAATCAAAGAATTCAAGACCCGATTAAGTGCCATTAATACCATCTTAATGACACATGATCGGAGGGCCCTTAATACCAGTAACGGCATTGTCAAGGCCCGTTACCACGTTATTAAGGGTAATTAAGCTCATTAATTGTGTATTAAGCATCAGTAACTGCCAGGGCCACATGTTGGGCTATGCTAACGATGTAACGACCAGTCCTTGTACTATAAAAGGACTGGTCGAGCGATACACAGGGAGAGATCTCCAGACTCTGCTCAAACACACACACCCTCAAGCGCTCAGACGCTCAATACAACAACTAAACACCCCGTGGAGTAAGGTATTACGCTTAGGCGGACCGAACCACATAAATCCTTGTGTCAACTTGTCATCGTGTTCTGAATCTCTGCGCGCCCAATACAGAACTACAAACTCCGCAGGCTACCACGGTAGTACCGGGAGAATTGCCGGAATCAGACTCCGATAATAGCATTGCCCAAACATGTTGGTACTTTGAGTTTTATTTCCTCACTGTTGATTATGTTGTGGCTGCCCTATTGGATGATAAGAACGTTGGTGTTGCATTTGCTAACCCTGCTGAGTATATGGCATTGGTGGCCTAAAAGAAGAGTCGGCGAGACGACTCATCTGTCCCATCTGATGAGTAGCGAATCGAGGATGATTGTTGCTACCAGAAGATTGCCCATGCACCACCTTTTGCTTGCGATTTTCTTCCCCGAATTCCTGTTTCTTCCTCTCCACGTTGAAAGCTTTGTCCACCAGCTTTTGAAAATCAGCATCGTCACTTGAGGACATTGTTAGCTGTATTTCTTTATCCAACCCTTCCTTCAAACAAAAATGCTTCTTTGCATCGATATCTACATCTCCAAAAGCATAACGAGATAATTGTGAAAACTTGTTTAGGTACTCACGTACACCCATATTTCCTTGCTTCAAGGCGAGGAATTCTTGACGCTTTTCTTGAATTTCGCCTTCGGGCACATGATGGTTCCGAAAGTTGTGCACAAACTCTTGCCAAGTTATATTCTTTGGGTTTTCATGTGCAGTCGTATAAGCGTTCCACCAATCAGCTGCAGGTCCAGAGAGTTGATGAGATGCAAGAAGTATTCTTTCTATTCCTTCAGAATGGAAAACTATTCCCATCTTATTTTCAATTGTCTTTAACTAGTCGCCAGCATCCATAGGATCTATAGCACTTGAATAGACTGTAGGTTGAGTGTTCATGAAGTCCCTTAGACAAGATCTTGGGTGCTGATGAGGAGGCGGCAGCGGTGGAGGTGGAGGTGCTTGTTGGGCTTGTTGCATGTTGTTCATAATCTGTGTCAAATTTTGCATCAGTTGCATTTGCATCGCCATCATTTGTTGCATTTATTAGCTGCTGGTGTTCCACGGGCACCCCTTCTCTTCCACTATGGTATCAAAATCTCGTCATCATGATCATTGTTAAGGGGTACCCCACGACCACGTCCTCTTCCTCTGCCTGCCATCTGATGTTGGGGTGTTGTTTAAGAATAAAATATAAGAAAATAACTATTGTTATATACGATTCCCACTATATGCATCAAGGAGAATAAGTTTATGAAAATATTATTTTATTCAATAAAAAGATGAGGTTGTGTACAAGGTGCCAAAGCATTACACAACACACATCGCAACCATAAACAAGCAAACAGTCACAAATCAAAACAACACAACTTAGGATCATAACACGTCTCTACTCGTCTTATTACATTATTGGGTAAAGTAGTTATTCCTAAGTTGTGTAGTGTAGGGTGAGTTAACTCTCTCTTCTTTGGATCCTCTTCGTATGTCCAAGTATCAACGCCTAAAGTATATCCCTCGGGGGTCCTCATCAATGATCATCTGGTACTCTTGGATAATAGCCTTCTGATACTTCACGAGAGCACACATGTCTTGAAGCTCCCGCTGGCAGCGCTCGAGGCGGTCGCTAAGATGAAATCCATCATTGATGCTCCTTTCCATTTGCCCGTTCGTGAACTACAGCTGTAGTGGTGCACAATTGAAGTTATTGATGCCGATTGGACGTTGAGGCGTGTAGGCCTGGGTGGTGTCCTGGAGTCTCTGATGGTTGCTGCAGCCTTGGCTAGTGATATCCACCCATGTTGCATCCTTGTCCGCATCCTCTTGAGTGGCTCTCCAAGCTGGGGCGAAGTGATTCTTGAGTAGATGTCCATTATAGAAGATCAAAAGCTCAATCATCCATTCTTCACGATCGACATGATGAACCTTGGTAGTATGATAGCGAATGTAGAGCTTGTGGGCGTCATAACCGGCAATAAGTAGCATCACCCTAAGACGATGATTCATTCCTTCGGCGGCATCTCCAGTAGAGTAGTACATCATCAAGTTTCTTGAATCATGCTGTGGGGATCTTGGAGCATGGGCTGGAGCACATGAGACAAGCTGAATCCATGTGGCGGTCAGGTGAGTGTTGGCCATCTATAGTTGAGAAGAAGAGTGTTAGAAAAACAAATTAGTGAAGACAAATGGGGTTAGACAACAAGACAAGGCATGATATACAAAGAATTTTTTGTAAAAGTCTTTTTATGAAAATAGGAATGTCCTTAATGTGTCTATTTCTATCTAGGCTCGCGTCCTACGGGCAACACGGCTCTGATACCACTTTGTCACACCTGGTTTTCAGAAGGCGACCAGATGCTTTCTACATGTATGTCAGGATTAGTTGAATTCATACATGTGTAGATGAAAGTGAAATACCATTAAATTGAACCATGCTCGAGTACATAAATTATTACATAAATGACCACCCAGGTCTAAAAGAAGAAAAATACAAAGCAGTGGAAAATAAAATATAAACGGGGCTCCAAAGCACAGACGTCGCGCCGGGATTTCGCCAGCCTAGAACATCTCATCCGGATCAGTGTAGAAATCTTCGTTCTCCACTTCTTCATCATTGTAGATTGGGGAAAGATAAGCAACAAGCAAGTTTGAGTACCAACGATACTCAACAAGTGGGGAAGTTTATGACATGAGGGTTACGAACAAGGAAGGCAAACAGTGGTAAAGCACTATAGCAATTACAACCTATCCTTACTGTTATTAAGCACCTATCTCTAGGTGAAAAATCCCAACCATAAGTCCCAAAGTAACCAGATAGTGCCCAAACAAAACCATCCATCCATTTAACCATGTGTGCTAATTATGAACTTGGTCTCAAGCTGCTCGTGTCCGTGAGCATGGCTGTCTAGACAGTTTGACAAAACTCTGTAGAGTATGTATCATTTACCCACAGTTCGTGACTTCATCCCCTATTGCCAGGTGGACTAGATAAACCTCCCTGTTGCCAGCGGCGGCCAACCACTATACACACTTCTGTAGGTGTGCGGCCAGGAGATCACTACGAGGCCTTTCTGATGGTTCTCCCGACTTGCAATTGGTACTCTGAGATTTCACCGCTCTGGCACCTGGAGACTATTTTCCCCCTCTTGAGCCATGCGGATCTCAAGGCAGTACTCTGAACCAATTCCCCGCTCGTTCGATTACCAACGCGACATTGGGAGAGACCAAATTACTAAACCAAGTTGTTCCATATACAACCTTGTGGCGATACTGTATGGCTTAGCAACTTTCTCCATAACCTGATCCTTATAATTCGATAGGTGTCAAACCCCAGACCAATGTCTTGTGCACGCATGCACCATACCAGTCAACACCTCCTACCAGATTCCTATCAACTAATTCCGTTATTGCCAACAGCTCATATTTCATAGGAGATCAAATATAACATGTAGACAAATTGATTCATATTCATTTAAGCATGGCTAAGCGTGAAATAGTTAATATTAATCCACCCAACCATGGTGACAAGGAATACTATGAAAAATCTAGGGAAAACATAACATAGGATTCATCTTTTAATTTAGCATGCATCTAACTAAAACATTACAAAAAGGGTGCAAGATGGTCAAGGAACTTGCCTCCAAAGTAGGGTTGGTGGTCGACGGGAAACTGGTGCTCTTGAAGGTTGAAAGTCGGTTCTGGCCCCGACTCTAGATACGATGATGCACATAAGATGATAACATACAATAAGAACAATCACAAAATGCATACAATGCAGTCAAATAAACATAAAATCTAAGCATTTATTATTTTATGGATAACTTTGGATCATAGGTATAAATTATTTCTTATTGAGAATTTGGAGTTAAATGAGATAATTTGAAATAAAACATATTTTTAGCAATTTTATACAGATTTTTATATTTATTGAAACCTATCATTATTTTCTAGAAAGTTTCCTCCTTCACAAATATGCTTAAAATAGATTCCCAACATAAAATATGCATTTTACAATTTTTACATTATTTTTAATATTTCTATTTTATGTGCAAATTAATTTCTATGATTTAAATACACTTACAAAGCATTTTATGCATCAATCAGCAATTTATTTAAGTTATTATAATTAACACAAAGCTAATTATCAAATAAATATTTGTTGGACTGTTTTTGTAGTATTTCATGAAAACTATGGATTTTTATTTAATTTCTGATATTTTTAGGGGCTAGTATGCAAAAACAAAATTAATCTAGAGGCTAAACGTTCTTTTTATAAAGTCCAGGGGTCATTTTGTAATTTTATAGTATTTATTTTGCTATTTGCTAATACTCCAGGGGATTTCTACCAATTTTTACTTTATTATTCAGTCACAACAAAATTTCGAGAGAGTCTAGGGTTAGTTCTATAAAATTTTGGACCAAACCGTAAATAGTTTAAAATCCAGGGGGTTATCTGTGAATCTGCCTAAGGTTATACCTATTTGAATATGGACCGTTGGATTCAAAGGCGATGGCTCGGATTTAATGTAATGAAAAGTTATCCTACGATCTAATCTCACTCGTAGGAAAGAAATGGAGGGCCAGGAAGTGGCCACGTCGCCCTGCCTACATAGGCGGCGGCGCACAGTGGCCCGCAGTAGCGATCTCGCCAGCGAGGGCAAAATCTGCTCCAGAATGACTAACATCAATGATTTTGATCATATTCGAGGGAGGAGAGGATGAAGAGCTCACCGAGAGGATTCGTGGGGGCCAAAATGGGGTCGACGGGTGTAGGCAACGGTGGAGAGTGGTGAAGCGCGACGGCGCCCGTCGATTCTGGTGGTGCGGCCTCCAAACTTTCCAATCAACTTGCCCAGTGGCTCCGTAGAGACACGGTGCACGAGTGAGGCAAAGAAACACGACGAAACAATGGTCGAACCAATGAGAACGGCAGCGCCATACCAAGCTCAATGGCGGCTAGGGTTTCGCGTCGGGGAGGAAGAGAAGAGGGGCTCGCGGGGAAGTATTTGTATGGGATGATGATGGAAACGGATGAGAGCTTGATTTGGGTCAATAAAAGGTGAAGGGAAGTGCAAGAAACGGCCGCCATTATGGCCGACGAGTGGGTGGCGCGCGGCGCTTGGCATGGGTGGGCGACGTTTCAGTGTAGAAGAAACTTCTGACGAGTGGGCCCCGCATGACAGTGAAACAGAGAGGGGAAAGGAGGGGGCATGGTGTGGGCTGGCTGAAGTAGTTGGCTGGCTGAGTTTGGGTCCAGGTAAGTTTGTCCTTTTTCTTTTCTTTTTCTGTTTTTGTCTCTCTTCTCTTTTTATTTCTTTTCAATTTCTAGTTTCAAATTCAAACAAAATTTATCGAGCGCGTTTTGAAATGAAAATTCTCACACATGTTCAAATCACATGATGCACTTGCCTTAAGTGAATTTTTATTTCTTTTATTTTATTTTATTTTATTTTAATTCACAAAAATGCCATTGATTAAATATTAAAGTTTTTCTTCCTTGGTTGAAAATGTGGGTGTTACAAATCGTGAATAAAACGATTGGAAAAGGAACTTCGATGATAAGCTAGGGTTTCGGCCCAAAATGGGGAAAATTTGGTTCCCGACTTGATTTGTGCATAATGTTTGGATTGATCTGGCCTGGGTTGGTCTCTAGTACATCTATACTCTAAATCATAAACTTATTGAAGATTAATTGTCACACCCCAAAATTTCAATTTTGGGGATGTGAAAAATTTAAAGCAAATTACGCAAATCAAAATCTTGTTTGATTATTATTTCCTTTTAAGTAATCATGTTCTTCTTAAAGGCATAATTATATTATCACAAAAAAATATTAAATTCATCGGCATGATCATGGATTCATGTTTAAAAATATTAATTTCAAATCACTAGAGAATTCAACTGAATCTGAAAAAAAAAGATTGAAACAAAAATAAACAAAAGAAAAGAGAAAAGAAAATTTAAAAGAGAAAGAAAAGGAATTAAAACCGTAATTGGGCCAATACTTCACTCTGCAGCCCAGCCCCTTCCCTGTGCCAGCCCAAGTCCCTCTCCCTTTCTTTTTCTCCTGCCGGCCCAAGGCCCAGCCGCGCCCTTTACTCCCCTCTCTCTCTAGCACGCAGGCCCCACTTGTCATCTCCTCCATCTTCCCCAATCGCCGTCCAAACCGCGCCTGTGCCCACGATGCCGCCTCCTCCACGCCCGTGCGCGCCGCGCGTGTGCAACCGACGTGCTCCTCTGCCCTACCAACCGCCTTCCCCTACAAATTCATGGTCGCACCCCATTTCCCCTCCCCCCACTCCTCAATTCCTCCCTACCTCCAAACCCTAGCCGCCATGGGCGCCGCCGACGGAGCTTCTTGTTCTGCCGTAAGAAGGCCGCCCCGCCCCTCTCCATCACGCCTCCATGCATCAAGATGCCACACCGCCTTCGTGCAAACTGTCCGCGACGAGTTCACGCCACCCGAGGTCTATCCCCAACGGTGCCGAAGCACCCACGCCGAACGTCGCCGTCGCATGCCCAAACCGGCCATCTTCGCACTCACACGATGCCCTAGGTGAGTTCCCCACCTCCCCCTCTTTCTTCTCGTTCAATTCCAGTCGCATTTGGGCCACCGGAGCGCCGTTAGGCGAACTCCGACCATGGTGCCGCCGTCTTCCTGGCCGCCGGCGGCCGCCCTTGCCATCGGGGTGACGTGGCCTCACAATATCCCTTGGATCCATTTGGACGGCCACGATTAAAATACCTCGAAGGGGTATGGTCTTGGTCTACCGTAGACAATAGACCAGCGTCCCACCCCTTGGTCCACAGGACCGTAGACCAATTCCATGCATTTTTCTTAAGAAAAGTCAATAAGAATAGAAATGGAAAATAGATTTGCAGATAGGTCCCTGTGCTTTAACACAAAATTACGCATAGGTCCTCAAAACTCTTAGTTTAGCATTTTAGAACCTAGATATTTCTGGAATTAGGTTAAACACATAAAATATTGATCTACGCCCCTAGAATTTTATTAAATAATACTTTTAATCCATGTCCAGTTAGGAAAACTTACTAATCAGCCCCTAAAGTTACATTTAATTACTGAACATGGTTTAAAAATACATTTATTGAGTAGAAAATATTTTTAAATGAAAAAATAAATATAGAAAATAGTGAAGAAATAGTTATAAATCATTTTATGCTGAAATAAAATTGTAGATACATATAAAATATATTTTGATCATGGAAAAATTTCATAAAAATACTTTTAGCTATAAATAAATAATAAAAATAAAGAATAAATGTGAAAATAGTAGGAAAATTATTTATAAAATCTTTTATGCTGAAATAAAATTGATAAAATGCATATAAAATATATTTTGGCTATAGGAAATTCATTAAAAATGTTTTTAACCTATAAATAAATACTAAAAATGGAAAATAAATGGTAAATGCATTTCTTTGGTCAGGAAAAGAATAAATCACTCATAACTCTGATTGAAGACATAATCATAACATATTCAATTATAACATTTGTATCACTTGTGTGGTGTAGTGGTTGTGATTGCTTTTATTCCTCTTTTGACGATAGTTTATACGCATTCGTGTCACGATCAAGAAGCAACACAAAGAATATGAAGACCAAGAGTTCAACGAAGAAGAACTGAGCAGCTATATAAAAACAGGCAAGTGCCCTTGACTATCTTGCACCATTTTAAGGGTTTAGTTAGTTGCATGTTAATTAATATGAATCCTATGCTATGCCATGTTGTTTTACCCTATTACCTTGTCGCTTGGGTTATGGAAGGGTAGTATATGGGATTTACTTTACGCTTAGCCATGCATACTAGTTTGGTGGGAAAACATTGACCATATTTATTACTTATGACTTATTATTATGATTATGATTATGATGTTGGAAATGGATTGTAGTAAATAAGAATCCGGTGGGTTGGTTTGAATGGTATGGTGCAGTACGCACGAGACCCGAGATTTGGGGACTGAACCTTGCCGGATTCTAAGGATCGGTTTATGGAGTAGCCAATAATCTATACAGTATCGCCACAAGACTGAGTATGGGGCAGCTTGGTCAATTAATTAGGCCTCTCCCGGTTTAGTGCTGGTAGTTGGATAGCGAGGGGAATTGGTTCAGCGTATCTGCCTTGTGATCCGCATTGCTCAAGAAGGGGCTTCTCCTGGCGGAGGTAAAATGGACTCTAGGAGCCAGAGCGGTGAAACCTCAAAGGGCCGGTTACAAGTCGGGAGGACCTTTGTAAAGACCTCGTAGTGATCTCCCGGCCGCACACCTACGGAAGTGTGAAATGTGGTTGATCACCACTGGCAACAGGGAGGTTTACTTAGTCCACCTGGCAATAGGGGATGAAATCACGGCTTGTGGGTAAAGGATACATTCTCTGCAGAGATTGGAAAACTGTCATGACAGTCGTTCTCACGGAAAAGAGCGGCTTGGTGTCGAATTCATAATTAGTCAATGGTTGAGATGATGTTTGGGATCATGGTTGAGAATGAGATTTGTATTATTACATTACTATTGTTATGGTTGGGAATATTCATCTAGATGTAGGTTGCTAATAAAAGCTAAGGATAGGTTTAATGCATAGTGCCTAAACCACTATCAGCCTTTCCCTTTGATTGGCTTCCATGTCATTTATTTCCCACACTTGCTGAGTTCCACGAGATGGTACTCACACTTGTTTTGTTGTATTTTTGATATGTTGTTCAGTGAAGAGAAGATCTAATGGGGACAATGACAAGTAAAGACGGTGCATAGGTCGTTTTGTTGACAGTCAATTTGCCTGTGGTTTCCCTAAAGTTTTTCCTCTTCCGCTGCTACTTCAAAACTCTTTTGAAGGTATAAATTTTGTTTGCATGCGATATAGAATTGTTTATCACTTTGTGTCATACATGTATGGTGAAACTGATCCTAGCATACATGTATTCTGCAGCTGGTTTTATGCTTAATAAAACCGGCTGTGACAAAGTGGTATCAGAGATATATGTTGACTCTAGGCACGTGACCATAGTTAGAATGGATCTCTTAGACTCTCCTTTGACCTTGCTCATGAAGACGAAGCTTCCACACGACTGACAGGAACATGAACGTAGGAGGACAACGCAAAAGAAGAAAACTCTTAGAGATTACCATACATCACTTTCTTAGGTCCCCTTTGGTTAGAAAGTGAAGCCTATGCCTTACTCACAGCGAATTAGAACACATTGTTTGATGTATTACAATAGATTAATAATAATAACAAAAATAAATTGTAGCATTTGTCTGTTTAAGGAGGGTAGCCGACTCACTTAAATCTCGAGGGTGAGATTCCTTTAAGGTGGGTGGGTAGGGATGGCAACGGATCGGGTTCGGGTCGGGTAATGCAAAAACCCGACCCACCAGAATTTGTCCGCTGGTAAATTTTTCTACCCGAACCGGAACCCGCGGGTAAAAAATTGTACCCGAACCCGCCGGGTTTCGGGCGGGTTTCGGGTACCCATCGGGTATGACATTAAAATCAGTAAAAATACCATTACATGATTGATACAAGTACCAGAACAAGTCCAATGCATTATATTAGTACACATCTGGTTCAGTACTAACAAATAACAATACTACAATCTTCAAATATCAATACCAGTACCAGAACAAAGTTACCAGAAGTACAAAATTACACATATGGGGTGCCCCGGTGACAGCTGGTCGACAGCGAGACGTCGGCGTGGAGAGGCCGTGTGGCAACAGCCTCGGCGAGTCGGTGAAGGGCCGGAGTCGATGGCTGGCGAAGTCGGCGGACTCGGACGCTCTGCGGGACGACCGACGACGGCCTCGATGCTTCGTGCGCGGGCTCGGCGTCAGGCTGACGGCTGCCGAAGTGTCGGCTGGGACTTCGGGGAAGGGCGGAAGGCGAGGAGAAGGGAGGCGGGAGCGGCGGTGCACAGGCTCCAAGCGTCCAGCCTCTGGGGAGCGGCGGCTGGCGGCACAAGGGCTGGAGAGGCGGAGGAGGCGGCACAAGAGCTGGAGAGGCAGAGGAGGCGGCGGGCTGGCGACGCAAGGGCTGTATTTGGAGGAGCGAGTGGGGGTGGCGTCGTGCGCCTCGGCACTGGGCGCTGGCGGTGGTGGCTGGCCTCTGGGAGGTTTGGGATTTGGGAATCGGGTTGCCCTTAGGGTTACGTTTTATATGGTTAGTGTATGGGCTTTTGGCGGGCAGAATAATTATATGGGCTTTTGGCAGGCTGAAGAAAATTTCGGATACCCGTAGGTAAACCTGCGGGTGGAAAATAAAACCCGAATCCGTACCAGCAACATGTTGGGTCGGGTACGGATTAGACCCGCGGGTAAAATTCTATACCCAAACCCGCACCCGTCAGGTGCCAAACCCAACGGGTACCCGCACCCGCGGGTAGGATTGCTATCCCTATGGGTGGGATTGTGACCCTCATATATATATAAAAGGTAAAAAATGAAATGGAAGGTTTTAAAATTAAAATCATAGTGCACATTCAAGCCAAGTTCAAAATAATAATAATAATAATAATAATAATAATAATAATAATAATAATAAGAATGTAGAAGAACATAAAAATAAGGTGTGTGTTGTTGTGTGATAACACTTTAAATTTAACTAAATCAACACTCTTCATCATAATTGCCTATTTGTGAAAAAGTGCAAATTTCAATTTTTAAAGAATACGTTTGAATCCAAATGAAATTTAGGCATGACAAAGATAATTCAATCAGGACTCCTAACACCCTGTTAAAAATTACAATAACATTGATAATAAAGTCTACATATAAAATAATAATAATAATAATAATAATAATAATAGGATAAGATGTAAATTTGTGTGTGGTAAAAGAAGTTTTCTTAAATCAATTCAGAACAAAAACAAATGTTTTTATGTATTTAGCTGTGGGCACTCCTAAACTTATAAAACTATTAGAAGATCAATATACATAAAACTTTTACCCATTCCAATCCTTTTACCTAACCCTAAATCTCAAGGGCGAGATTCCTTGTAAGGGAGTGGGATTGTAACACCTGTGTCTCTAAGAAGAAAAAAAATACATTCATCATGTTAATTAATATAGTTGAAAGATTGTAAAGTTAAAACAACTGTAGAAATTTTGATCAAATTCAAACTACGGAATAGAAGTAAAAAAAATATGCGTGCTCATGTGTGATTGCATTTTTAATTTAATTAAATTAGATATATTTAACCATGAGTGCTTACGTGTTAAAAATAATAATTGAAATTGCTAGAGAACACATTTGGATTCAAATAGAATAAAGAAAACAACAAAGAATATAATAGCAGGCTTTATAACACCGTTTCAAACAATAATATTGATAATAAAATCAATAAATAAATAAAAAAGTATATAATAATAATGCACATAATTGAGTGGTAAAGAAAGTTTTCCTTAAAAAAATTATTATTTGGGAAACTTTCATATATTTTACTCTTATATGTGTGTTGTTCTAAACTTCAAAAAGTTTTAGAATAAATGTTCAGAACAAAATTTGATATAAAAATATAATCTAATTGGGTAACTTGACCATTTACAAAAACCGAAAACCTAGTACTTAGCTCTCCAACCATTAGAATCTCGGGGCGAGATTCCGCTTAAGGGGGGT
Organism: Tuctoria greenei; assembly: GCA_036927565.1. Lineage (NCBI taxonomy): Eukaryota > Viridiplantae > Streptophyta > Magnoliopsida > Poales > Poaceae > Tuctoria > Tuctoria greenei. The sequence continues at coordinate 75,596,619 of JAYESD010000003.1, read as the reverse complement.
AGTTTATCACACCCCAAAATTTCAATTTTGGAGATGTGAAAAATTTAAAGCAAATTACGCAAATCAAAGTCTTGTTTGCTTATTATTTACTTTTAAGTAATCATGTTCTTCTTAAAGTCATAATTATATTATCACGAAAAAAAATATATATTAAATTCATCGGCATGATAATGGATTCATGTTTAAAAATATGAATTTCAAATCACTAGAGAATTCAACCAAATCTGAAAAAAAAAGATTGAAGCAAAAAGAAACAAGAGAAAAGAGAAAAGAAAATTTAAAAGAGAAAGAAAAGGAATTAAAACTGTCATTGGGCCAATACATCACTCTACAGCCCAGCCCCTTGCCCCTGCCAGCTTAAGTCCCTCTCCCTTTCCTTTTCTCCCACCGGCCCAAGGCCTAGCCGCGCCATTTACTCCCCTCTCTCTCTGGCACGCGGGCCCCACTTGTCATCTCCTCCATCTTCCCGAACCGCCGTCCCAAAAGCGCCCGTGCCCACGATGTCGCCTCCTCCACGCCCGTGCGCGCCGCGCGTGTGCAACCGCTGCGCTCCTCTGCCCTACCAACCGCCTTCCCCTACAAATTCATGGTCGCGCCCCATTTCCCCTCCCCCACTCCTCAATTCCTCCCTACCTCCAAACCCTAGCCGCCATGGGCACCGCCGACGGAGCTTCTTGTTCCGCCGTAAGAAGGCCGCCCCGCCCCTCTCCATCACGCCTCCATGCATCAAGATGTCACACCGCCTCCGTGCAAACTGTCCGCGACGAGTTCACGCCGCCCGAGGCCTATCCCTGACAGTGCCGAAGCACCCACGCTGAACGCCGCCGTCGCACGCCCAAATCGGTCGTCTTCGCGCTCACACGATGCCCTATGTGAGTTCCCCCACCTCCCCCTCTTTCTTCTCATTCAATTCCCGTCGCATTTGGGCCACCAGAGCGCCGTTAGGCGAACTCCAGCGAAGTCCGGCCATGGTGCCGCCGTCTTCCTGGCCGTCGGCCGCCGCCCTTGCCATCGGGGTGACGTGGCCTCACCCTATCCCTTGGATCCATTTGGACGGCCACGATAAAAATACCCCGAAGGGGTATGGTCTCAGTCTACCGTAGACCATAGACCAGCGTCCCACCCCTTGGTCCACAGGACCGTAGACCAATTCCATGCATTTTTCTTAAGAAAAGTAAATAAGAATAGAAATGGAAAATAGATTTGCAGATAGGTCCCTGTGCTTTAACACAAAATTATGCATAGGTCCTCAAAGCTCTCACTTTAGCATTTTAGACCCTCGATATTTCTGGAATTAGGTTAAACACATAAAATATTGATCTAGGACCCTAGAATTTTATTAAATAATACTTTTAATCCATGTCCAGTTAGGAAAACGTACTAATCAGCCCTTGAGGTTACATTTAATTACTGAACATGGTTTGAAAATACATTTGTTGAGTAGAAAATAATTATAAATGATAAAATAAATATAGAAAATAGTGAAAAAATAGTTATAAATCATTTTAAGCTGAAATAAAATTGTAGATGCATATAAAATATATTTTGATCATGGAAAAATTTAATAAAATACTTTTAGCTATAAGTAAATAATAAAAATAGAGAATAAATGTGAAAATAGTAGGAAAATTATTTATAAAATCTTTTATGCTGAAATAAAATTTATAAAATGCAAATAAAATATATTTTGGCTATGGGAAATTCATTAAAAATGTTTTTAACTTATAAATAAATACTAAAAATGGAAAATAAATAGTAAATACATTTCTTTGGTCAAGAAAAATAATAAATCACTCATAACTTCGATTTAAAACATAATCATAACATATTCAATTATAACATTTGTATTACTTATGTGGTATAGTGGTTGTGATTGCTTTTATTCCTCTTTTGACGATAGTTTATACGCACTCGTGTCACTATCAAGAAGCAACACGAAGAATATGAAGACCAAGAGTTCAACGAAGAAGAACTGAGCAGCTATATAAAAACAGGCAAGTGCCCTTGACCATCTTGCACCTATTTAAGGGTTTAGTTAGTTGCATGTTAATTAATATGAATCCTATGCTATGCCCTGTTGTTTTACCCTATTACCTTGTCGCTTGGGTTATGGAAGGGTAGTATATGGGATTTACTTTACGCTTAGCCATGCATACTAGTTGGGTGAGAAAACAATGACCATATTTATTACTCATGACATATTATTATGATTATGATTATGATGTTGGAAATGGATTGTAGTAAATAGGAATCTGGCAGGTTGGTTTGAATGGTATGGTACAGTATGCACGAGACCCGGGATTTGGGGATTGAACCTTGCCGGATTCTAAAGATCGGTTTATGGAGTAGCCACTAAGCTATACAGTATCGCCACAAGACTGAGTATGGGCAGCTTGGTCAATTAATTAGGCCTCTCCCAGTTTAGTGCTGGTAGTTGGATAGTGCGGGGAATTGGTTCAGCGTATCTGCCTTGTGATCCGCATGGCTCAAAATGGACTCTAGGAGCCGGAAGCGTGAAACCTCAGAGGGCCAGTTACTAGTCGGGAGTATTTTTGTAAAGACCTCGTAGTGATCTCCCGGCTGCACACCTACGGAAGTGTGAAATGTGGTTGATCACCACTGGCAACAGGGAGGTTTACTTAGTCCACCTGGCAACAGGGGATGAAATCACGGCTTGTGGGTAAGGGATACATTCTCTGCAGAGATTGGAAAACTGTCATGAGAGTCGTGCTCACGGACAAGAACAGCTTGATGTCGAATTCATAATTAGTCAATGGTTGAGATGATGGTTGGAATCATGGTTGAAAATGAGATTTGTATTATTATATTACTATTGTTATGGTTGGGAATAATGTAGGTTGTTAATAAAAGTTAAGGATATGTTTGAAGCATAGTGCTTAAACCACTATCAGCCTTTCCCTTTGATTGGGCTCCATGTCATTTATTTTCCACACTTACTGAGTACCACGAGATAGTACTCACACTTATTTTGTTGTATTTTTGATATGCTGCTCAGTGAAGAGAAGATCTAATGGGGACAATGACAAGTGGAGACGGTGCATAGATCGCATTGCTGCCAGTCAATTTGCTTGTGGCTGCTACTTCAAAACTCTTTTGAAGGTATAAATGTTGTTTGCATGCGATATAGAACTGGTTATCAATTTGTGTCATACATGTATGGTGAAACTGATCTTTGCATACATGTATTCTGCAGCTGGTTTTATGCTTAATAAAATCGGGTGTGACATTAATCATGCATGCTAGTGGAATTTCAAGGACTAACGGACACGGTGTAAACGAGCTCAATTGGGGAAATTTGAAAATCGCTGTGCAGGGCTTATGGCACGACGAATTGAGTGCAGGGATAGCAGGAGGAGGTGAGCACGAGCCATAGAGAGCCATTTATTGAACGAGAACGGCATTGAAGAGGCGGAACAACATTGCACGTCGGTGGCTCAAAACAGAGGAGCCGAAGGATAGTTCTGCTTCAACGCTGCACGGGGCGCGTTAATAGGTGTAACATCCATGTGCGAAGCTGATGGCGCGCTCATCTTCACACGAGAGACAACCGAGATGCAGCGCAACGGTCGTTGCAGCATGCGCATCGATGAAAAACAGAGGAGCAGCGACGGAATTTCCACCATGCAGCCCCTCAGTCATGGAAACAAAATGAAGAACGGTCTATGAGTTGTGCAAGACATGCATTAAGCTAGAAAGAAACCAACGTGTGGCGCCAAGCTCACCATGCGCTGCAGATTTCGACGGTGAAACAAAGTTGTTGAGTAATCCGCCTTGGGGAAGAACAAGCAATCGATCCCGTGTGAAGGAGACAGAGGCGCCATGTTCATCGATGGTTGATGAACAAGCGTGCGCACGTTGATACTCAGTCTTGACCGGGGTTTGAACAACGCACGGGCACCGCACGGCAGGACACCGAGGTGTGGCGGCTTGCTCAGCGCTGCGCAAGGCACAAGGCCGCAGAAGTCATGAGGGACCCAGGAAGGAACAGCTGCTTTGTGAACAGCAAAAACTTGATTAGCGGCGCCCGCTAATCCCGCTAAAAAATTAAGTGGACAATGCGGCAGCGTGTGGGCTGCCCGCAGCCCGCCCCACTTTCAGTCTGAGAGCAGCAGAGGCGCGCGTAGCACGTCGTGGCTTTGGCCGGGCTCGAGAGCAGCAGCAGCTCGGCTTCGAGCAGAGCGGCAGCAATGACCAAGCATGCGCTGGACAGAGAAGAATTTTTGTGTGCCTTGCTTGCAAGCATAAACACGATGGGAAGGTATTTGAATGAAACGGAGAGGATAAGAGCAAGTATGGAGGTGTGCAGCTCGACAGCACAAGCAGCTGCGTGGAGCTGTGGCATGCTTTGCGTGGCACTCGGCCAAAGAGAGAAGAAATTAGGCTGACCTTACTGGCTGACGTGTGGGACCCACCCGACAGATGGGGCCACTGCTAGAAAATATCTCCTGCTAACTTCCAATGAAGAAATAAGATACAAAATGGACTCAAAAATAGTATAATTTTATATGATAACTAATTCAAATGCGAGGAACACAGTGGTGAAATTTAATTTGGTTTTGGAGCAAGTTTAGTTTTATATTCAAATTTAAATTTGAACTTCACTTTTGTGTCTTGACCTCATAATACTACCATAAATCACGACATTTTAATTCACTTCAAAACTTTTAAGTTCATATTTTCGCATTCTGACTCTCCTCAAATGTGGCCTTTTACAATCTTGTCCCGAGATTCTAGTGGATAGAGAAGGTTAGAGCGAGATATCGGTGATGACAATAACTATTCCGGTGATTGAACATCTCTTTGCATTTCCATGTAGGTTCCTTGATGGTGTGGTTAGTCCGTACCAGCCTACTGTACCACATCATTTGATTCCTTATGATTTGAGTTTTCTTCCTTGTGAACTGAATTCGGGTACTCGATGTAGGCAAAACTGAACTTAAGAGACGATGTTTTGAACTCTACTTCTTTACCCTTAAATGATGTATCATGTTTCCATAAGGAAGACCCATTGAACTTTACAATCTTCGACTTCAGTCATTTATGTTCTCTCTTGAGGAATTTACTGTACTATATTTTATTCCAGTATTCCATCTTTGATCCTCGAGTTTCTTTATCCCAATGATGACTTATAACAGAAGGTGTAGCTGTTATTGCCACTTATTTTGTTCTGGCTGAGTCCTTAAGGATTTAACGGGTATTTTCCTCAAAGAGGTATGAAGATGTGTTGTGAGATTCAAACAAAGAATGATAAGCTTGCAAGGGATGGTTATCTCAACAAATAGGTCAAAGGAGGAATCACTTTGCACTGACATAAGAGAATTCATGGTTCGGTTTCTATTATGTCATCCAAATACAAAGACGTTCAATGGATGGTGACTACAAGATTCTTGTACAAAACAATGCCACTATACATTACAAGTCAAGGATTTCCATCTGCTTGACAATCAAACAAAAATCTCACGAGTAGAGGGAATGCAAGGTTCTCGCGAGGTGGAGAATCATATGGAAATCCTTGCAAACTAGAACCAGTTAATTCCCAGGAATCAAGGTAATTGAATCTCAACAAGTCAAGGATAAAGATTCAATTGTAGGTTGGTCACAAGGGTGTCAAATGATTGGTTTCCCTTGTAGAAATCAATACAATAAATCAAGCTGGTTGCATTGTGAACGATAAAGTTGTTCACAACTCAAGAATATTATACACTACTTAAGTATTTAAATGAGGTTACAACTTGCTCAAAGTTCAGTATTAATCATGTTTCATGATGCATCATAAGGTGGATGATGATGTGCATATGCAATGCAATCCCAGGTAAAGATGCATGAGGTATGGTGCATTCACTTTTATAACTTGACCAAAAATAAATAAGACAATTCAAACACGATAATATGTATCCTAGATACACAAGGATTGAGTAACTTGGTGATGAAGTGTGCCGAACAAGAGATGGTACTTTCATGTATCGACCAAGTTCGATGGTCTCAAAATAAGAGTGTTAGCTAGAATTTCTCTGAAACCTTCTAACCAGCACTTAGAACAAGAGAATTGCGGTGTTTTAGTAAAGGTTTAGGTTTCTCATATCATAGTATTCTTAACCTACTATGTCTACCTTTAAGTAGGTGAGGTGGATTACCCTCAGAAGTGGCAAAGAGAGTAACCTTCGAAGAGCAAGTATCTAACATCTACTTCGGTAGGTTTCAATAGTTGGTCGACTAGGGCCTGTGTTTGGGCAACAGTCAGGGTTAACAACCTAAGTCATCACTAAAGAATATCAAAGTCACATTACCTACCCATGGTTCTTTGTCCTAGAAGATGAAGCATTGGAGTTTTTTAGCGTGAAATAATCAACTAACTGTCTTAACTCAAGGATCGAGTATCACTAAGCATGGAGTTCCATGCCACGAGTGATCCGTAGCAACAGTTCTTCCTTTCTCCTTCTATTTGATCCGATGAGTCGATTTCATACTTAATCTTGCTTACTTGAGATCAAATCCATATTAACAGTTCCATGTTGACGTAAACTAAGTGTAATACAATGGTGTTCATCACTTAGTTACTAGGGTGCATTCCTTCCCCCCTTAAGTGTCACCCTAGTAATTTTCATATGTAGGAATGGGGAATCCATTTGTGGACATGCATTTGAACCAGTCAAATGTATAAACCCACAGTAAAGAAGATGTCAAATCCTGAATAATTTACTGAATCCAAACATGTTGCAACACTGTCCTAAACCTTCCTCCTGTAGCTGTTTGCCTGCTGTCAAGCCTGACCACATTATACTCAAACTTGAATCTGACATTGCAAATGTCATTTTCATGACATGAGCCAAATAACAAAGTTGTAGCTGACTCTCTCACCTTTCCAACGTCTAATGTGACTCCATTGGATTTCTGATTTGTGATGTATGAAGTTGCAAAGATGACAGAATTCTGGGTAAAATTTGGCAAAACCTCCCCTAAAAGTTGGGTTTTTGGCCACAACTCAAACAAATGTAAAATTTCAAAATTTGAAGTAACTTTAAATTACAACATTGTCACACCACATCTTAGGTTCCCAAAAATGTCCACTTTCCCATCTTTACAATATTCATACAGGTTGCATCTCACAAATGACACATGGTGCTCAAAGCTGTCCAGATTCTGGACTGCCAGCACAGCTTTGACGATTCTTCGAATGACACCATGTTATATTGATATTTGGATTTGGTGTTCAATATAAACTTGGTACAGGACTTTCTATGATTTCTGGACGTGTATATATATGACTATGTTACATTTATAGATTAGACGATATGACTGGTTAAATTTCAAAGTTTTTCTGGTACAGTTTAGCAACTCCTGAATAGATCTGTCATTTTAAACTAAAAATTTAAAATATTTATTAGCCGAATTTGGGAACACTTTGAATTACAAATTTGTAGTACATCATATTTAGTTTCCAGTTCTGTGTCAAAATACTCCCAAAGCGTTTCCCACAGGGAGATATTGCAAAAACACATAGACCGATTCCATAAGTCAGGAAATTGTAGCAATTTTTGTTTCTGTGGATTTTTACCAGTTTTATTTGCTTTTCTGTCCTGGAGGTCAAAAGAGAAGTTGTAGGGAACCTCTCCACCTTTGCAGAACTGTTTTGAACGCTTGCATTGGTGAAGTATATTAAGAGATATGATCTGTCAAAGTTCAGCAACTTGCTGCTAGGACCAGACAGTGAAGTGCAAGTTTGATAGAGTTTGGATTGGAGTCATTTTCAGGCTTTACTTGTGGAAATTTGTCATGGTATTAACCAAAAGCTTTTAGGTTAGAGTTACATTCTCGACACGGACTTGAACTGTCAACGTGTCCGATGTAACTCAAATGACATGCTGGTACTACGTTTCTCACCAAATAGAAAATCTTAACCAGATTACCTCCGACATATATGTCTTATAGGTGGCACTAGAATCTAACACTCGCAAACGTGTTCTACTTGCAATACATTTAACGCAGTTAGTGTACCTGTAGAAGACACACAATGTCCATTTCACAGACTGCGCCACAAGGGCGAGCCACATGGGCAACACGACAGGCAGTCACAATATAATATTAGTTTTCAATCTAACGCCTTGTATCATTCCATACAGGCCATCCTCGAGGAGAACACGTCTTGGGAAACGTGATCATGTTTCCACACCACACGACAGGGGAACCGAGTTGAGCATGAGCGGGTCGTCATGATTGAGAATTTAATCAACCCAACGGATACCATCTGCTGCCCCTACCTCACAGAGGCACGCCAATAGCAAGCGTTACGTATGGCTCATTTGACATTAATTGTTCAAGAGTTGCATACTATCACATTTTTTACCACATGATGGGTATCCATGCTTTTGCCTGATGCACGCTGAAGAGCAGCATTTTCATATGTTCCAAGAACCATGAGAAGGTTCAGAGACTCATATTAACTCCCGTGTCAAGTCACGAGGGACAACCACATACCACCTCTCGTATGGTGAGCTTACCGCAATTGATGCGCTTTCGGTGGCATACCTTACGTCTTACCTGACGTCGGAGCGTCGTCACAGGATTAATAACACATATGTTAGCTTGCCACTTTAAGTAACAATGCTAATATCAGTCCTTATATCATCCTAATAACGAATCCTCACTCGCAAGTCTATAGTTTTCAAAATATGTTCCGTTTCAGGTGCACTATTGTAACATCCATATTTCATATATAAAAATTTGATCAAATCCTTGAACATTCTTGTATGCATTTTTGGGTGATTTTTGAAGTTCAAACGTGTAGCAAACGACTTAAGTTTGAATTTGAATTCAAATCAAAAGGAAAGAAATGAAAAAGAAAAAGAAAAAGGATAAAATCCCCTGTTGGGTCAAATCTTTTCCCCGGCCCAATTCTTTTTCCCCTCTCCCGCGGCCCAACCTCTCCCCACCTCCCTCTCTTCTCTCGCTGCCGCCCGGGCCCGCCTGTCGGCACCTCCCTCCCGCCCCCTCTTCTTTCTTCCCCGCGCCGCGCGCAACCGCCGAGCATCGCGCCCATGTTTTCTCCCCCCTCGGAACTGTTTCCCCCGTCGGTTTTCGCACGCGCACTCCAACCGCACACCCCCTTCGCGCTTAAAAGGAGCCGGCGCTCCTATTTTCCCCCTCCCCCAAGTTTTCCCCGACCCTAGCGCCATTACCGCCGGTAAGTGGCCGTTGTTCTTCGTGTTCCCGACAATTCAACCCCCTATCCTCTTTCTTGCTTGGCCTATCGTGATCGCCGCATCACCAGGAGCATGCTGGACGCACTCGCTCGGGTAGATCTTCACCGCATCGCCGGAATTGTCGCACACCAACGAGCACCGCCGCCTCCAACCATCGCCGATGCTCTCTGTTCTTCCCCAAGGTTAATTGTCGTCTCTCGTGAGTTCACAACGTCGCACCACTCGTTTCCATGCGTTTGGATTCAAGAATTAGGGTAGATTTCGTGGAAATTAGAAAAGTCCGGCGAGATCGCTGCCGTCGGCCGTCAGGCGCCGCCGCGCGCTGCGCTGGCGTCGGTTAGAGCCGACGTGACTCGACGAGGGCCGTCCATTCCCGGCCAATGGTTGAGATTAGATCTCCATACCGTTTCTGTTATTTAAAATCCTAGCCATCCGATGCAGATCCAACGGCCCACATTCAAACTCTCTTTCCCGCCGTCGCTTTTACACCGTGACCCCTTGAATCTTGTGGGCTACTCCCTGGACTTTGCTGGAATTCAAGTCTAGCCCCTGAATTTAGCAAACTAGCCCCTGGACTCCCTGGAATTGGATTTAATCATTTAAATAGTCAATCTAACCCCTGGAAATTTATTGAATTGTGGATTTAACCCCTGTACAGTGTAATAAACTTAATAATCAGTCCCTGGACTTTTATTTAATTGCTTAATATTGTTTATAGGTGTATTTAATGTGTAGAAATTAGATAAAAATGTTGAATAAATATAAAAACAGGAGGAAAATTTGTATAAAATGTTTTTATGCTGTACTTAATTTGTAGAGTTCAAATAAAATATATTTTGACCCTGGAAATTTATTGAAAATGTTTAAAATACATTTTGGCCATAGAAAATTCAATAAAAATGATTTTGGGCCATAAATAAATCCTAAAATGTGAGATAAATATAAAATGCATATTTTGGCTATGTAAAATAAAAAATACCTCGTAGGGACGCTTTAGTATAGAATTTTATACCTATGTGTATGTTTGATGCCATGTGTTGTGTGCTCTTTACTTATGTTAGCCTTTATTTCTCTTTGCCATGCTTGGGTAATATATTTAGAGTCGTGCTACGACCCTAACTTCAATCTCCAAGACCAAGACTTCACCAACAACCAAGTCTTCGACGAAGGCAAGTGCCCTTGACCATATTGTACCAATTTTAGGATTTTAGTTAGATGCATGCTAATTAAATTGATGTCCTATATCATGTTTCATGCCTTGTTCCATATAATTCCTTGTCACTTGATGTGGGTTGGGAAGTAGATAGGTATTAATTATGCTTAGCCATGCTTAGACATTGGGAATGGGTTTTCATACAATTATGACATGTTAAATTTATGATTACTTTAATTGTGGTGGATACACAATAGTAGTGGATAGGAATCTGGTGGTTGGATAAATTTGGTATGGTGCAGTTTGCACGAGACCCGGGATTGGGTTTGGTACCACCGGATTCTAAGGACCGGTTTATGGAGGAAGCCACTAAGCTCTATAGTACCACCACGAGACTAAGATGGGGCAGCTTGGTCAATTAATTAGGTTTCTCCCGATAAAATGCTAGCAGTTGGATGGTGCGGGAAATGATGTAGGGGTACTGCTCTGGGAACCGCAAGGCTCAAGAGGGGGCTCTGAGGCGGAGGGTTACTCCGGGAATCCTCAGTGGTGGAAACCTTAGAGGGCTAGCACTAGTCGGGAGTACCTTTGTAAAGACCATGTAGTGATCTCCTGGCCTCTCACCAAAGGAAGTGTGTAATGTGGTTAGCTACCACGAGCATTCAGGGAGGTTCACTTAGTCCACCTGGCAACAGGGGATGAAATCACTGCTTGTGGGGAAAGGGTACACTCTCTGCAGAGATTTGATAAAACTGTCATGACAGCCGTGCTCACGGACAAGAGCGGCTTGGGGCCAGTTCATAATTAGCTTATAGTTGGGAATTGGTGGTTATTTATGATTCAAGTTACATTCATCATCTTCAGTTATGTGTTGAATTACTTCTTGAATTATGATATTGATAATTGAAAGCTAAGGTTAGGTTCTAAGCATAGTGCTTAAGCCATAATTGGCCTTCCCTTGCTTTAGCCAGTCACGTCATCCTCTTCCTGCACTTGCTGAGTACTCTATATACTCAAGCGTTTACTTTTCCCTTAGAATATGAAGAAGAAGCGGCACCAGAAGACTTCTTCGTCAACCCGGAAGACTTGGGCTAGGCTGGCGATCCTTCGCGCGACTGCCTGTGGAGATGGAGCTATTCTCATCTATCTAGCCTTCCGCTGTAGTTAAATATTTGTGAACTGTTTAGATGTTGTATATAGGTTGTGGTGTATTTGTAGACCTTCAGGTCGTATTGTAAGACTATTTATGTATTCGAACATGACTATGTAATGGTATTTCACTTTCGTCAACGCATGTACGATTCAAATGATCCTGGCGTACATGTGGTTAGCGTCTGTTCATCTTTACGATGACCGGGCGTGACAAAGTGGTATCAGAGTCGTGTTGCCCGTAGGATGCAAGCCTAGTTAGAAATGGCCGAAAATAAGGACTATACTATTTTCTTATAAAATAGTATTTCCAAAACTTTGTCCTTCCCATCTCAAACCTTGTGCTTCTTATCTTGTTGTGCTTATTTTTTTAATTCTAACTTAATTTATTGATTATTGTTCTCACTCTCTTCTTTTCAAATGTTTGTAGATGGCGCGCACCAAGCAGACGGTGCGTAAGTCGACTGGGGGTCGTGTTCCTCACCACGCCCTAGCCAGCCGCTCCGCACCTCACACACCCAGGAGGGGGACCGTGCTGATCTCTTCTGGACGTGTTGTTCCGAGGATGCGTGCCCGTCTTCGCTCTCTTCTTCGAGTTGCGGGGTACCGTGAGTATCGTGTCCGCTTCGTTTACCACACCACCAGGGTCTCTATACCCTCTCTAGTTAGACTAGAGTGGTTTTCCCAGTTGTCCGTCTACTACGACTCGGAGCTGCTGCACTCACACTTCTCTCTGGCTTGGAGGAGCTCCCAGCGTGCTGCTGAGGAGGATGCTACGTGGGAGGCGACTACCTACTGGAGTCACGCCCACAGGTTCCGCCTCGGGTGCACGGAGCACGCCTTCACCCCTCAGCGCCCTAGTGGCACAGCCGACTTCACTGGACGTGACATCGAGGGGCCTCTTCACCACTCTCAGAGTGAGAGGCTTGTGGATGACGTTGTGGAGTTGTCCTCCCGACTCTAGCGTTGTCAGTAGGAGCTTCAGGACAGCAGGGACCTTGTTGACAGCTACGAGCGACTTCGACGACGCTACGCGAGGATCACTGCAGCTGATCCTAACTCTCCTCAGTACGCTTCAGACGTTGAGCCGTGGGACCCGAACTCTCCGGATCGTCGTGAGAACTCGCCCGAGAGATCGGGGGAGGACACGGAGGAGGAGGATCCCGAGGAGGAGACCGAGGAGGACTCCGACGAGTAGGGGTAGCCTTGTTACCCTGTTGGACGACTCAAGACACCTATCCTTAGTATGTAGGAGCGTGTAGCTGCGCCCTCTCTAGTCTTGACATGTGCTATCTTTGGTATTGTACTAGTTTGCTTTATGTTATGTGTGTGTGTGCGACGTGAGTTGTGGAATGCTTCGGCATCATGTCCACATCCACGTCATTTGTATATAGGCTTGTTAGTGTGTTGTGCGAGTTGTGGAATGCATTAGCATCTTGTCCACATCCGCACTAGTTGGTTAATGAATTTGCTTGCTTTATATATATATATATATATATATATATATATATATATATATATATATATGTTTCCCTTGATGCATGTAGTTGGGACCGTTTGCCATAGTGTACCCTTCTATATCTTATCTATTGTCCTAAAGTTTCAATTATTCCCTATACAGATGGCTGGAAGAGGTAGAGGTAGAGGTCGTGGAAGGGGTGCTGTACCCCAAGAGGAAGGACTTGGAGGTGTGCCAGGATGGAATGGCAGGGGTGCTCGAGGAGCCCCAGCAGCGCAGCAGATGCAGTAGATGATGGCCATACAAACCCAATTGCTCAACAACCTCACCCAGATTGTCACCAACCTGCAGCAAGCCCCACCCCCACCACCACCACATTACAACCTTCCGCCACCACCACCTTTTTCACCCAGGTCCTTTCTAAGGTGATGAGATCATGCACATTATTATTGCACCTCTAAACATGACACAATGTTTATTTGTTTGGGATCCTGGCTCAAGTGAATGTGCACTCTTATTTTATGGACGAGATCAAGATGGCGCACTATGTCGTCCACCACCTTGGCCTCCTCCATTCTTGCATACAAGAAGATTTGATGGTGTTGAACATTTCGACCAACACATGAGAGGAGATGAACTTGAGTCAAGGACGACTCCAATTCAAGAAGGGGAGAATGATGAGGACATCACTTCTATGGATACAAACAACACTCCATTAAACATACAAGATGCAATCAATAGAGTTCATACACAACAATTAATTTCAGAGGTGAACTCGTTCTTATATATTTCCTTATATATTTTTGAGCATAGATTGCTACTTAATGATTTATTTGTGATTAGGATCCATAGAGAGGTTCAAGGAGTACTTGGAGGGAGTATTAGGGACATGGAAGACCAGAGAATTCGTTCAAACAAGATAGAGACCGAACCAAACTCCAAATCGTATCCAACTAGGAGTCCAGGAGCAGTACGCACTAAAACGGACGCCCATGACGCATACGAACTCTGTTTTGGACGTTCTACATATGCATGGAAAGGGGAGAGGATAACCTTTCCAATGGCACCGGTACCATGTCAAAATTCCTTCGAGTCGACGGGAATCGTCGAAACAAAATGAATTACAGAATCTGTCAGGGTGCTGCGCCACCGTATTGGGCCATTGGGCCTTGTATCAAGTCTAAGTCCATTATTTTCGTGTATTAGGGTTAGGTCACGACCCCAACACCCCCTTGTACGTCCTCCCACCTATATATACTCCATTGTAGCCGCCATAAACAATTGGGTTTTGCTTAGATTAATAATATCGTCGTTCTACGGTTTGTGAAACCTCAATTTCGCGATTTCAGATCGTGTCTTCTACGTTCTTGCTTGTGTTCTCGGTTGCACATGCAGGGATTAGCCTTCTTGACGAGGTCAATCGTGTGAAGCACGGTTGATAACCATGGAGCGGTGGTGTAGTGATTGCAGGGGTTTTTCGTGTTCTACTCGAGAGCCTCGGATCATCAATGTCGAGATCTCCATCAATCGACTTATCCATTAGCTTTCGGAAGATCGGGACTCATCATCTTTTTCCTATCAATTGGTATCAGAATTCCAGGTTGCCCGTTAGGTAATTCATCTATCCATTACATTAGTTTTGTTTTTCATACCTAGAGTACACAAAAAAGCCACAAAAAACATGCAGTTTAGTAGATCTGTTCATTACTTTGTCCAAAAGAGCCTTTGCAACTTTGTTATTCAGTTTGATTTTGTTGGGTTTGTGTCCGTGGTTGAGTCATATTGCTGGTTTAGAAGTGTTTTTAGTCTTAGTTTGAGTTTTGCATTGTGTTGATTCATCCTTTCGAATCACGTCATCACGTCCAGATTAGATTCATCTCTGTCCAGTTCGGTATTTTCAACATATCTCGCACATACAAACTCGTATTTTCGTGTTCTTATACTTTCTGGAAATCTTAAGAAGTTCTCTAAAACTTTCTTATTCATCATTTGCCCAGAAAATATAGTTATCGATGTCGAAATTGCATTAGATCCAAATCTGTTATTGACCTAAAAATTCTGAACAGTCTGTATTTCGGGGGCAATATCTCCTATTGTTCTTTTACAAAATAGGTCTTCCATATATTGAAATTAAAGAGGAGAGATATATCTAAAATCTTTCTGTTCTAAGTTTTCCAATTTAGAGCCTATAAGTGTGCCTATTTGTCCTTGGAACATTGAGCAGAAAATCTACGACAGACACACGAGATATCTTGGATTGATTTTCATTGTGTTCTTCCCTTGCAGCACATTCTAAAAAAAAGGAATAAAAAAGAAAAAGGCAAGTGCAAAACAATAAAGAAAAGCCGCATAAAAAAAGAGGAAAAAACAACAAAAAAAAACAGAAGTACTTGCATTCTTTGTGTCATCTAGTTTTGTCTCATGTCTTGCTAGCTTGAACTACTAGGAACACATTTAGGCCAGCAACTTTGACAAATACTTTGGACACTTATTCAACTTTACTATCTAATTTCATTGTTGCTAATCCTTGCTACATAGAAAGTGCCATCCAAGCTACACCTTACTCTTGAGCAGAATCGATACACCTTTGCAATCATTCCACGCTTCATTGGTTTCTTCATACCGTCCACCGTTTGCCACCTGCAGTTTCGGTAAGAACACTTGTAAGAGCGTGGTAAGACGCTTGAGAGTGTGTGATTCCACTTCCACTTTGCCATTATCCTTTGTAGTTGATAGGGATAACATATTTTTTGTGTTGTCTTCTGTTTGCTACTAACAATGTCAGGTAAAAGCAAGAATCATGCATTATATGCTGAGATGATGGACATGATGAAGACGATGATGGAGTTGCTCAGTAAAATTCAAACATCAACCAAGGATTCACATGACATTGAGACCACCTTTACAACACCTTCCACAAGAAGTAATTACATTCGCCCATCTCTTCCTTCTTACGATGGTTTTGGTTATGATGAATATATTACTTGGGAAATAGAGGTGGATAAAATTTTTGGACAATGTCATATGTGTGAGAGGAGAAAGATTAGAAATGTTGCAAGTGCATTAGTAGATTGTGCATTAACTTGGTGGAACAATTTAAATGAATTAGAAAAACCTCGAACATGGAAAGAAACGAAAATTTTTATGCAAGAAACTTTTGCTAATGTATCTATGTGCAAAGAAGAAATTCAGCAATTTGAGGAGAAATTTCTTGTTGTACCTCCTTTTGTGTCTAACATTTTGCAGGACCATATAGAAAATAATATAGATGATGCAAAAGAGAACAAGGCTTTTGACAACACTTGTAAAATTTTAGATGGATCAACTCATAATGCACTCGAAATCACTGCTGAAAATGGTAAGGCAAAACATTCTATAAATACAGAAGGTGAGAAGTTTTTGGATGTTCTGAATTTTTCCACCAATCATGCTATTTTCAAGGAGCAACTATTAGAATCGTTTATTTATACACCATTGTCACATGTTGATTTTCCTGTTGATCGTTGCGCTACGAAAGAGTTGTGTGCTGATAACTCTATTATACCTATGCAAAAACAAGTTAATGTACAAGATGATTGTGTTTTGGATTCACCTACTTGTGCTGAAATTCATAATTTGATCACCGCTACTGCTAAAAATGATGAGCTGAAATTTTTGTCTTCTCTAAATACTTTGGGTTATATTGAATTTGACACTCTTTGTGATCTAAATATTGTAGAGAGGAGAATATTTTCACAATCTGAATTGCCTTTATTAAGTAGAAATATTTTTCATGCTATAGGCAACTATGAAGATAGTGGTGAATTTATGGTGCATAAAGTTTACATATGTTCAAATGTGCAAGCTCCTTTTGTGCTACAACAACATGGTGAAATGAATAAATGCACTAACACTAATAATGTATTGTCAAGTTTTTCTAGCATTTTTTTATTGGAGCAAGGACAGCAAATAAAAAAGAAGCATTGTTCATTACGGTTGTGCAATATGGACAGTGTTCATTCTACCTCCAAAGCAATCCTTTTTCCTCGACATACGAGCAAGCCGAGGACGGCTTGTCATAAAGAAGGGGAGAATGATGAGATCATGCTCATTATTATTGCACCTCTAAACATGACACAATGTTTATTTGTTTGGGATCCTGACTCAAGTGAATGTGCACTCTTATTTTATGGACAAGATCAAGATGGCGCACTATGTCGTCCACCACCTTGGCCTCCTCCATTCTTGGATACAAGAAGATTTGATGGTGTTGAACATTTCGACCAACACATGAGAGGAGATGAACTTGAGTCAAGGACGACTCCAATTCAAGAAGGGGCGAATGATGAGGACATCACTTCTATGGATACAAACAACACTCCATTGAACATACAAGATGCAACCAATAGAGTTCATAAACAACAATTAATTTCAGAGGTGAACTCGTTCTTATATATTTCCTTATATATTTTTGAGCATAGATTGATACTTAATGATTTATTTGTGATTAGGATCCATGGAGAGGTTCAAGGAGTACTTGGAGGGAGTATTAGGGACGTGGAAGACCAGAGAATTCGTTCAGAGAAGATAGAAACCGAACCAAACTCCAAATCGTATCCAACTCGGAGTCCAGGAGCAGTACGCACTAAAATGGACGCCCAGGACGCATACGAACTCCGTTTTGGACGTTCTACATATGCACGGAAAGGGTAGAGGATAAAATTTCCAATGGCGCCGGTCCCATGTCAAAATTCCTTCGGAGTCGACGGGAATCGTCGAAACAAAATGAAGTACAGAATCTGTCAGGGTGCTACGCCACCGTATTGGGCCATTGGGCCTTGTATCAAGTCTAAGTCCATTATTTTCGTGTATTAGGGTTAGGTCACGACCCCAACACCCCCTTGGACGTCCTCCCACCTATATATACTCCATTGTAGCCGCCATAAACAATTGGGTTTTGCTTAGATTAATAATATCGCCGTTCTACGGTTTGTGAAACCTCAATTTCGCGATTTCAGATCGTGTCTTCTACGTTCTTGCTTGTGTTCTCGGTTGCACTTGCAGGGATTAGCCTTCTTGGCGAGGTCAATCGTGTGAAGCACGGTTGATAACCAACGGAGCGGTGGTGTAGTGATTGCAGGGGTTTTTCGTGTTCTACTCGAGAGCCTCGGATCATCAACGTCGAGATCTCCATCAATCGACTTATCCATTACCTTTCGGAAGATCGGGACTCATCATCTTTTCCTATCATAAGGGACTTCCTAAACACTCATCCACCCACCTTTGCCACAGTAACTGAACCAATTGATGCCGATGATTGGCTCCAAACAGTTGAAAGCAAGTTGAGGCTCATACACTGTGAAGGAAGAGAGGAGGTATTATTATCCTCCCATCAACTCCAAGGACCGGCAACTGACTGGTGGACTGCCTTCACTGAAGCCCACCAGGATCCGGAGAACATTACTTGGGAAGAATTCAGGACCAACTTCCGCAATCACTTTGTGCCTGAGGGAGAAATACAAGCAAGACGTGAAGAGTTCCTTATGTTGAAGCAGGGCCGTATGACTGTGAGGGCCTACTTGAATGCATTCACCCAGTTGTCCCGCTATGCTCCAACCGATGTGGATACTGATTCCAAGAAACAATTCCGTTTCAAGAACGGAATGGACAAGGAGTTGAAGTTTGCCATGTCTTCCAGCGACTACAGCGACTCTCAGAAGTTGGTTGACAAAGCTTTTGAGGTGGAGAGGACTAAGAAAGAACTGGATGATGATGAAAGGAAGAGGAAGTTAGCTCTAAGCCATGCCTCTAGCAGCAATGTACGCCCTCGTCTCAACCCTCAGCCTGCAAACCAGATGACTCGTCCTATGAACTACTCGGGACAGAGATTTCCAAACTCCAACTACAGGCCACCCACTCCCTACAATCAGCAAATGCGCCAGCAACAACAGCCTCCACGCCAGCCAATGCAACCACCTCGCCAGCAGATGCAACCCCCTCGCCCTTCAGCTCCAGCTAACCGTCCCACTGGTCAACCCCCAAGAAATCAATCCGGAGGTAACAAGGGCCATAACAATGTTGCGGGAGTTCAATGCTACAAGTGTAGAGAATGGGGACACTACTCCAACAGTTGCCCAAAGAAACAACAGAACCCACCTGGACGTGTCAATCATGTGACTTTGGAGCAAGCACAGGAAGCACCTGATGTGGTGATCGGTACGTTTTCTGCAAATTCCCACCCTGCCACAATATTGTTTGATTCGGGTGCTACACATTCATTTATATCCAAAGATTTCATAAAGAAGCATGACATGGTAGTTGCATTCTTGAATCGGCCATTGTTGATAAACTCTCCTGGAGGAGAGATGGTGGCAAGGCATCTATGCCGTAAAATGAGTATAAACATAAGGGGGGTAGTCTTTTGGGCCAACCTAATAGTGTTGGACTCACAAGGATTAGACATCATTCTGGGAATGGACTGGTTGACAAAGAATCAAGGAGTAATTCATTGTGCAACTAGGACAGTTTGTTTAACACACCCAGATGGCACTACGGTGGAGTTCAAGCCAGATCAGACACAAGAGGCACTTGTACAACTCAACCATCTTGAGAGTACAGAAGGCATCAGGGTTGTGAGTGAGTTTCCGTATGTATTCCCAGATGACTTACCAGGTATGCCCCCTGATCGAGAGATTGAGTTTGTCATTGAATTAGTACCTGGAACGGCCCCAATATATAAGAGGCCGTATAGCATGGATGCTAAACAACTAGCTGAACTAAAAGATCATATTGAGGAGTTATTGGGGAAAGGATATATTCGTCGTAGCTCATGGCCTTGGAGAGCACCAGTCATATTTGTACCTAAGAAGGATGGTACTCAAAGGTTGTGTGTGGATTACCGTTCCTTAAATGCGGTAACAATCAAGAATAAGTACCCACTGCCAAGAATAGAAGATTTATTTGATCAGTTGAGAGGAGCATGTGTGTTCTCTAAGATTGATCTTCGCTCGGGTTATCATCAACTGAAGATTAGGCCCTCAGATATTCCCAAGACTGCATTTGTCACCCGATATGGATTATATGAGTATACAGTTATGTCGTTTGGATTGACCAATGCTCCGGCATATTTTATGTATCTAATGAACAAGGTATTCATGGAGTACTTGAACAAGTCTGTGGTGGTATTCATCGACGACATACTTATCTACTCCAAGACTGAAGAAGAGCATGAGGAGCAAATCAGGATGGCTCTACAGAAGCTTCGCCAACACCAATTATATGTCAAACTTAGTAAGTGTGAGTTTTGGCTAAAGGAAGTATCATTTTTGGGACATGTCATATCTGAAGGAGGTATAGCAGTGGATCCAGGCAAAGTGGCTGATGTCCTTAAATGGGAAACACCTGAGAGTGTACATAACATACGAAGATTCTTAGGCATGGCTGGTTATTACCGTCGATTCATCGAGGGATTTTCAAAGATCTCTCGACCACTAACCAAGTTACTTGGGAAAGGAGTTGCTTTCAAGTGGACCCCCGAATGTGAAGTGAGATTTGCCGAACTGAAGAAGAGATTAACCAGTGCACCGATATTGGTGATGCCTGATATGCAGAAGGAGTTTGTGGTTTATTGTGATGCATCTGGTCATGGTTTAGGATGTGTATTAATGCAAGGAGGACATGTTGTAGGCTATGCCTCAAGACAGCTTCGGAAACATGAGAGGAATTACCCAACACATGACTTAGAGTTGGCAGCGGTTGTCCATGCTTTGAATATATGGAGACACTACTTGATGGGAAAAAGGACTGAGATATACACGGACCACAAGAGCTTGAAGTACATATTCACACAACCAGATCTTAATCTCAGACAACGTCGTTGGTTGGAGTTAATAAATGACTTCGATGTGGAAATCAACTACCATCCAGGAAAGGCTAATGTGGTCGCTGATGCTCTAAGCAGGAAGGGACAATGTAATAACTTGTCAGTACAAGCTCTTCAACCCCAGTTATGTGAAGAGTTTGCAAGGTTAAACTTATGTCTAGTATCTAGCACTGAAGCAGTTGCTATGGAAGTGGACTTAACCCTTGAACGTGATATACGAGAAGGACAAAAGAATGATGAGAAGGTCAAGGAGATCAAGCAGTTGATGAAGAAGGGAAAAGCTCCGAACTTTAGGGAGGATGAACAAGGAACCCTATGGCTTGGAAAAAGGATTTGTGTTCCAGATATCAAGGAGATTAGAGAGTTGATACTAAGGGAAGCTCATAACTCATTATACTCCATCTATCCCAGAAGCACAAAGATGTATCAAGACCTTAAAGATCGATATTGGTGGCATGGGATGAAACGGGATGTAGCAAAATATTTGGCCATATGTGATACATGTCAATTGATTAAGGCGGAACACCAAAGACCAGCAGGGTTGTTGCAACCAATCAAAGTGCCAGAATGGAAATGGGAAGAAATTAGTATGGATTTCATTGTGGGACTACCAAGAACACAGTCTGGATATGATTCTATATGGGTTATAGTGGATCGTTTGACTAAAGTTGCTCACTTTATCCCTGTGAAAGAAACATACAATGGTCCCAAGTTGGCGGAACTATATATCTCCAGGATTGTATGCTTACATGGAGTTCCTAAGAAGATTATTTCAGATCGAGGCACTCAATTCACCTCAAGATTCTGGCAGAAGTTGCATGAATCAATGGATACCCGTCTAAACTTTAGTTCGGCGTATCATCCTCAGACTGACTGTCAGACAGAACGCACCAACCAGATATTAGAAGACATGTTAAGAGCGTGTGCTCTAAAGAATAGCCAAAGCTGGGATAAGAATCTGCCGTATGTTGAATTCTCTTACAACAATAGTTATCAAGCAAGTTTGAAGATGTCTCCTTTTGAAGCATTATATGGGCGGAAATGTAGGACACCGTTGTTTTGGAATCAAACTGGGGAAAGCCAAGTCTTTGGTCCGGATGTGTTGAAAGAGGCTGAAAGACAAGTGCAAGAAATTCGGAAGAACCTAAAGGCAGCCCAAACAAGACAGAAGAGTTATGCGGATACTCGAAGACGTGATCTAACATTTGAGGTTGGTGATTATGTGTACTTGAAGGTGTCACCTATGAGAGGATTGAGAAGATTTAAAGTAAGAGGTAAGTTGTCACCCCGCTACATTGGCCCGTTCAAGATACTCGAACGACGAGGTGAAGTGGCTTATCAGCTTGAGCTTCCATCGCACTTATCAGATGTTCATAATGTACTCCATGTTTTGCAACTTAAGAAGTGTCTGAGAGTGCCTGAGGACCAATTGCCTATGGAAGCAGTCGATGTACAAGAAGATTTGTCTTATGTGGAACAACCTGTCAAGATACTTGAGACATTAGAAAAGGTTACCAGAAACAAAGTCATTCGCATGTGTAAAGTGCAGTGGAAACATCACTCAGAGGCAGAAGCAACATGGGAAAGCAGATTTCCCTTATCTATTCTCTTAGGACGTCCGAATCTCGAGGGCGAGATTCCTTTTAAGGGGGGTAGAGTTGTAACATCCATATTTCATATATAAAAATTTGATCAAATCCATGAACATTCTTGTATGCATTTTTGGGTGATTTTTGAAGATCAAACGTGTAGCAAACGACTTAAGTTTGAATTTGAATTCAAATCAAAAGGAAAGAAATGAAAAAGAAAAAAGAAAAAGGATAAAATCCACTGTTGGGTCAAATCTTTTCCCCAGCCCAATTCTTTTTCCCCTCTCCCGCGGCCCAACCTCTCCCCACCTCCCTCTCTTCTCTCGCTGCCGCCCGGGCCCGCCTGTCGGCACCTCCCTCTCGCCCCCTCTTCTTTCTCCCCCGCGCCGCGTGCAACCGCCGAGCTTCGCGCCCACGTTTTCTCCCCCCTCGGAACCATTTCCCCCGTCGGTTTTCGCACGCGCACTCCAACCGCACACCCCCTTCGCGCTTAAAAGGAGTCGGCGCCCCCATTTTGCCACTCCCCCGAGTTTTCCCCGACCCTAGCGCCATTGCCACCGGTAAGTGGCCGCTGTTCTTCGTGTTCCCGACAATTCAACCCCCTATCCTCATTCTTGCTTGGCCTATCATGATCGCCGCATCACCAGGAGCACACCGGACGCACTCGCTCGGGTAGATCTTCACCGCATCGCCGGAATTGTTGCACACCGACGAGCACCGCCGCCTCCAACCGCCGCCGTCGCTCTCTGTTCTTCCCCAAGGCTAATTGTCGTCTCTGGTGAGTTCACAACGTCGCCCCACTCGTTTCCATGCGTTTGGATTCAAGAACTAGGGTAGATTTCGTGGAAATTAGCAAAGTCCGGCGAGATCACCGCCCTCGGCCGTCGGGCGCCGCCGCGCGCTGCGCTGGCGTCGGTTAGAGCCGACGTGGCTCGACCAGGACCGTCCATTCTCGGCCAACGCTTGAGATTAGATCTCCATACCGTTTCGGTTATTTAAAATCCTAGCCATCCGATGCAGATCCAACGGCCCACATTCAAACTCCCTTTCCCGCCGTCGCTTTTACACCGTGACCCCTAGAATCTTGCGGGCTACTCCCTGGACTTTGCTGGAATTCAAGTCTAGCCCTTGAATTTAGCAAACTAGCCCCTGGACTCCCTGGAATTGGATTAAATCATTTAAATAGTCAATCTAACCCCTGGAAATTTATAGAATTGTGGATTTAACCCTTGTACAGTGTAATAAACTTAATAATCAGTCCCTGGACTTTTATTTAATTGCTGAATATTGTTTATAGGTGTATTTAATGCGTAGAAATTAGATAAAAATGGTGAATAAATATAAAAACAGTAGGAAAATTTGTATAAAATGTTTTTATGCTGTACTTAATTTGTAGAGTTCAAATAAAATATATTTTGACCCTGGAAAATTTATTAAAATGTTTAAAATACATTTTGGCCATAGAAAATTCAATAAAAATGATTTTGGGCCATAAATAAATCCTAAAATGTGAGATAAATATAAAATGCATATTTTGGCTATGTAAAATAATAAATACCTCGTAGGGACACTTTAGTATAGAATTTTATACCTATGTGTATGTTTGATGCCATGTGTTGTGTGCTCTTTACTTATGTTAGCCTTTATTTCTCTTTGCCATGCTTGGGTAATATATTTAGAGTCGTGCTACGACCCTAACTTCAATCTCCAAGACCAAGACTTCAGCAACAACCAAGTCTTCGACGAAGGCAAGTGCCCTTGACCATATTGTACCAATTTTAGGATTTTAGTTAGATGCATGCTAATTAAATTGATGTCCTATATCATGTTTCATGCCTTGTTCCATATAATTCCTTGTCACTTGATGTGGGTTGGGAAGTAGATAGGTATTAATTATGCTTAGCCATGCTTAGACATTGGGAATGGGTTTTAATACAATTATGACATGTTAAATTTATGATTACTTTAATTGTGGTGGATACACAATAGTAGTGGATAGGAATCTGGTGGTTGGATAGATTTGGTATGGTGCAGTTTGCACGAGACCCGGGATTGGGTTTGGTACCACCGGATTCTAAGGACCGGTTTATGGAGGAAGCCACTAAGCTCTATAGTACCACCACGAGACTGAGATGGGGCAGCTTGGTCAATTAATTAGGTTTCTCCAGATGAAATGCTAGTAGTTGGATGGTGCGGGGAATGATGCAGGGGTACTGCTCTGGGAACCGCAAGGCTCAAGAGGGGGCTCTGAGGCGGAGGGTTACTCCGGGAATCCTCAGTGGTGGAAACCTTAGAGGGCTAGCACTAGTCGGGAGTACCTTTGTAAAGACCATGTAGTGATCTCCTGGCCTCACACGAAAGGAAGTGTGTAATGTGGTTAGCTACCACGGGCATTCAGGGAGGTTCACTTAGTCCACCTGGCAACAGGGGATGAAATCACTGCTTGTGGGGAAAGGGTACACTCTCTGCAGAGATTTGATAAAACTGTCATGACAGTCGTGCTCACGGACAAGAGCGGCTTGGGGCCAGGTCATAATTAGCTTATGGTTGGGAATTGGTGGTTATTTATGATTCAAGTTACATTCATCATCTTCAGTTATGTGTTGAATTACTTCTTGAATTATGATATTGATAATTGAAAGCTAAGGTTAGGTTCTAAGCATAGTGCTTAAGCCATAATTGGCCTTCCCTTGCTTTAGCCAATCATGTCATCATCTTCCTGCAGTTGCTGCGTACTCTATGTACTCAAGCGTTTACTTTTCCCTTAGAATATGAAGAAGAAGCGGCACCAGAAGACTTCTTCGTCAACCCGGAAGACTTGGGCTAGGATGGCGATCCTTCGCGCGACTGCCTGTGGAGATGGAGCTATTCTCATCTATGTAGCCTTCCGCTGTAGTTAAATATTTGTGAACTGTTTAGATGTTGTATATAGGTTGTGGTGTATTTGTAGACCTTCGGGTCGTATTGTAAGACTATTTATGTATTCGAACATGGCTATGTAATGGTATTTCACTTTCGTCAACGCATGTACAATTCAACTGATCCTGGCGTACATGTGGTTAGCGTCTGTTCATCTTTACGATGACCGGGCGTGACAACTATTCGCAATATAACTCTGATACCACGCTGTGAGGACCAAGGTCCCTATAAACCAAGAATCACATTTTATGGCGTCGTGCGATCTGACACCCAATAGCACAAAACATAAAAGAACAAAAAACTCATAACATAAGTGAGCAACTTACATTAATCTCAGAGTTTTATACAATATAGCTTACATCAATGGAAGTATTCATACTACTCTCTCAAACTTACACTACAGTAGTAGCGGTCGTATCCAGCCCGCGGATACTCCACTCTAGCATCACAGAAGAAAGCAGCGGCGTCCAGGGCTTCCATTGGCTATATACCCCGACGAGGGCAAATCCTAGAAACACGTCATAGCTATATACCTGCAAAACTCGTATAAATGCAACTATGAGCACAAGGCTCGGCAAGACTTAACTGTCTCACCTAAGCATGGAACTCTACATGCTCGGAACGTAAGACTTGAAGTTAAACTGCAATAAGTAAATTTTCACTTTTAGTAGATCCTTGCTTCAATTTTATAATAGAAGGTGAAGTTGCTTAGAATCATAACTTTAGTTCTCCTATCAGCTACTTCAACCAAGTTGCTTAACCATACAATAGGTTCCACCAAGTTCCATTTGTTACAACGTCACAACGCAGTGAACAAGTATGCTCCCTTCCGCCAGCGACGGTGATTCGAATCAAGATACTCCGGGCTTGCACGACACACACGCCCGTCTGAAAGAGGTGATCAACCAATTCTATTGACATCGTGTATGGCCACCTTTCACAAGATACCCAAGAATTGAATCGATCCCACCGTCCCAGTAGTAAGCCTCACGTACGGGTGTGCCGCAGCGACCTCTACTCTCCTGTCAATGCGTGTGTTGTCTAAGACGGTGAGGTATGTCTCAACACCCAAGTTAACAAGTCACATCAGTTTGCTGGGTCCACTAGAGCCAGTATGCATTTGGTACATATTCAAACTTGTCTAGTAGAGCCGCACACAGTACGGTCCTTAATCGACACAAGCAGGAACTATGCTTGCAGAACCACGTTCTTGAGTGTTCTAGCCTTCTTGCCCGGTATCCGGTTCCTTCTCAATTGATCCCACTTATTACTGTTCACGAGTATAGTCCGTCTACTCATGCCATACCATTCCTTTCCATTCCTCAACTCAATTCCATCCATATTCCTCAACTTTAACATAGCAGTTATAATCATGTAAAGTCCTATTCTACCCAGACTCCAGCGATTCTTAGGTCATGCATGTGAAGTATCATACATCCTTAGACTTAATGCAACAATCCATACTAACCATTCTATATATTATAAAAGCAAAACTTGTTAAACAACTTAAATGTAAATCGTGACTTGCCTTAGGCTGCAACTAGTGTAAATGTCAATAAGTCAATGCTTGATCATCTCGGCGAAGCTCCTCGTGGTTCTTCTCCTTTCCTTGTCTTTACTATTGTTTGGGCAAATCTTGCTCTTGTGTGCTGCTTAGGCAAATCTTGCTCTTGCTGCGGAGTCCATGCTAGTCCTTCTTCTCCAAGTTGCCTTCTCGTCGGTCTCCACCACGGACTCTATCGATATGAACATGCATATAGAGTGAAATGTAATTTAGCACTTGATACACTAGTATTCTAACATACTAAACAAATGGACAGGCACCAATGTGGAGCTCAAATAATACCTCTGCTGGTTTCTTAGAAAACCAATGAGAAGATTTAACTTAATCCAAGTTGATTTAGGCAAAAAGGCTTTTGGTTGCATTCCTATGAGTATAAGGACACAAGAGGGGGTCCACAATATTTCAATGGTCAATGATTAGAATGGAGATTAAATGAAGTCTCTGATGGTATCTGAAATAAAATCTGGGAAGGACAGATCTAATCAAGTTGATTCACAAAAATAGTTCTATAGACTTTAGTAAAATTTTCATGTAAAGAGGCTATAACAGATTCATATCGACTGTAAGATCTGGTCTAATGGTGTTCAGAAAATTACAGTAACTCAAAG
This sequence comes from Tuctoria greenei, assembly GCA_036927565.1. Classification (NCBI taxonomy): domain Eukaryota; kingdom Viridiplantae; phylum Streptophyta; class Magnoliopsida; order Poales; family Poaceae; genus Tuctoria; species Tuctoria greenei. The sequence goes on along the minus strand of JAYESD010000003.1, from coordinate 75,569,096 downwards.
AGATGACATGTGATTTTCCAGAAAAAATTCAGATTTTTAGGTGAAGTATCTTGGGCACAATAATTATATATGTATTTTCCCTTCCAACAATTTCCAGGTATAATTATTAGCTTTTCCATACTGATTCTTGTAGGGATGGTTCTAAGGAACTCAAAAAAATTTGTTTCATATTTTTCTGATCATTTCACAGGGAGATAGGAACTTTACAAGTTTGAATCAGTTTCTGCACTTTTATTGAACCTAGGTCAAAGTCCCTAATTAAACCACCTTAATCATTGTTCCTGGAGCTGAGATTTTTAATGTATGTTGTGGTTAATATAATGAATAATTTGGCCAAAATTCAGATTTTCTAATGACAAATGCCCCTGGGATTAATTCCCCAAAGATTTGGATAAAAGGAATTAATTGAAGAATTATAGAGAGTTTCGTGCTAAATAGTTTGTACTACTGTAAAGTACAAACCATGAGGAGTCCTACGAAATTTATTTGACATTTTTTGGATTTTCCTACTATTTATTATGATATTTACAAATGCTGGGAATTTTCTGAAATTTCCTTTACTGGACAATTCAACATTTGGCTGACACTGGGTCCACCTGACAGGTGCTTCTTCAACCTCTGGGCAGGTTCAAATGGCGCCAGGTCAGTGGGAGCACGCGGCCGTTTCGGCGTCGGCCGGCGACAAACAGCTGCAGTTCAAGTTGGAAAATAAACCTAGGACTCGGGAACACACGTCGGGCAACATGGCGGTCCGCGGTGACGACCAAAACTGCACCAGCGACGGGATGAATCGTCAGTACTTGTAGAACAAGAAATTGAATACTAGTCATGAATAAAACGATTGGAAAAGGAACTTCGATGATAACCTAAGGTTTAGGCCGAAAATGGGGAAATTTTGGTTCCCTGCTTGATTTGTGCATAATATTTCGATTTATCTGGCCTGGGTTTGTCTCTAGGACATGTAGACTCTAAATCATAAAGGATTGAAGACTAATATAGCATGCTAGAGGAATTTCAAGAATTAATGGCCACGGTGTAAACGAGCTCAATTGGGGGGGGGGGGGGAATTTGAAAATCGCTGTGCAAGGCTTATGGCACGATGAATTGAGTACAGGGATAGTAGGAGGAGGTGAGCACGGACCTTTGAGAGCGGTTGATTGAACAAGAACGCATTGCGGAGGCGGAACGACGTCGCACGGTGGTGGCTCAAAACAGAGGAGCCAAAGGAGAGTTCTGCTTCAACGCTGCACGAAGAGTAAGGAGGATGCAGGGCGCGTTGGTAAGTGTAACATCCCTGCGCGAAGCTGATATCGTGCTCATCTTCGCGTGAGAGACGACTCAGGTGCAGCGCGACGGTCATTGCAGCATGCGCGTCCATGAAAAACAGAGCAGTGGCGACGGAATTTCCACCATGCAGCCCCTCAGTCATGGAAACAAAATGAAGAACGGTTTATGAGTTGTGCAAGAGATGTACTCCCTCCGTTCTGAAATAATTGTCGTTTCAGACAACCAAATGAACTAGAAATGAACTAATGAAGGTTGTCCTAACGACAATTAAAACGAAACGGAGGGAGTATTAAGCTAGAAAGAAACCAACGTGGCACCAAGCTCACCATGCGCTCCAGATTTCCACGGTGAAACAAAGTTGTTGAGTAATCCTCCTTGGGGAAGAACAAACAATCAATCCCGTGTGGAAGAGACAGAGGCGCCATGTTCATCGATGGTTGATAAACAAGCGTGCACACGTTGATACTCAGTCTTGACCGGGGTTGGAACAACGCACGGGCACCGCACGGCACGACACCGAGGTGCGGCGGCCATGGAAGCGGGTGGCGGCTTGCTCAGCGCGGCGCAAGGTACAAGGCCGCAGAAGTCATGAGGAAACCAGGAAGGAACAGCAGGCGCGCGCGTAGCAAGTCGTGCCTTCGGCCGGGCTCGAGAGCAGCAGCAGCTCGGCTTCAAGCAGAGCAGCAGCTGGGAAGAGAAGAACTTTTGTGTGTCTTGCTTGCAAGCATGAACACGATGGGAAGGGACTAGAATGAAACGGAGAGGATAAGGGCAAGTATGGAGGTATGCAGCTCGACGGCACAAGCAGCTGCGTGAAGCTGTGGCATGCTGTGCGTGGCAGTCGGCGAAAGAGAGAAGAAAATTGGGCTGACCTTACTGGCTGACGGGTGGGACTCACCTGACAGATGCGCCCACGGCTAGAAAATATCTCCTGCTAACTTCCAATGAAGAAATAAAATACTAAATGGACTCAAAAAATAGTTTAATTTTATATCATAACTCATTCAAATGCGAGGAACACTGGTGAAATTTAATTTGGTTTCGAAGCAAGTTTAGTTTTGAATTCAAATTTCAATTTGAACTTCTCTTTTGTGTCTTGAACTCATAATACTATTGTCGAGGTGTCTAAATTGACACCTCCCCTGGACCTACTTGGGAGTAGTCTGCGGAGGTTTGATGTGTTATCGCGGGGCTAGTTCTAGCAAGATCAAGCTCAGAGAATGATGAATACGAGGGATTTACGTGTTTCGGACCGCCTGAACGTAATACCCTACTCCACGGTGGTTTTTGTGTTGTATTGCTTAGGTCTGAGAGAGCTTGTCTTAGTCGGTGGTTGCTCGATCCTTTTATAGTTCAAGGTCGAGCAGCTTACAAGTGCGGCCCAGAGCCCGACAGGTGGCCCTAGGAGTATTAAATCCACCATAAGATCTGTGAGTAAATGCTATCTCCTGACAACGGCTTCAATGTGCCGCCTGTCCATACCCTGCCGCAGGGCTACGAATAGCCCCTCATCAAGGTCAGTCGTGTCTTGTCTGTCTTGTCGAGGCCTCTTATTGGTCCGCCGTACGTAGTAGTTCGGTTCTGACCAGTGATGACAAGACTGGCCACAGTCCACTTAACTTATGAGTGCGAGCTCCCGCCTACCTAGGGAACATGCGCGTGCTTCTAACTTCGGCGTCTCGAGCATGCCTCCCTTTACTGCTCCTTCCGCGGAAAGGCTGAGGCTCAGCGCTGCCTGACACATGGCAGCTCCCGGACCTTCCCTCAGCGGGACGTCCAGGTCCTGGAGGTTGGGTCCGGAGCTGCTGGGAACGTAGCAGCGTCGGACCCTCTCCCCACGAGAGGAGGTCCGGGGCCGCTGACCTAGCGAGCACGCCAGACCTTCCCTCGGCAAGGTGGTGGACCCAGCGCTGCAGGCCACGTGGAGGCAATGAACTTTCTCTCAATGGGAGATGCTACTGCTCTGCTTGCCACGTGGCACCCTGGGCCCATGTCAGGTCTCGCCCCCGTGGCGGTGGGGCCCAATATGCATTTATCCCTGTACCCAGAGATACCCGGTTCATCAGGCACCGATAGTGGCCCCCGGGCTCATCTCGGGGAGAAACTGTAGGATCGAAGAGCACGTAAAAAGATACCAGAGGGGGGTGAATGGTAGATTTAAAAATCTTACGCAGCGGAAACAATTAAACCCCAAACCCTTTCGGCAGAAAAACGATCTGTTAAAGAAATCGTGTGTGAGACTAATCTAAACGTGTTTCACTGTGACAAAAGTGATAGATATCAGAGAGAATCAAGTCACAAAGACAACACACAAAAAAATAACTCAAAACCGTCAAGAAAAACTCAAGTTATGATCGAAAGATCAAACAATGGTCAATCTGCCCTACCCGAGAAAAAACAGTTCTGTAACGCTGCAAAGAAACTCGTGTAGATCATAGACCACAAATCCAATGACCGTGAAATTCTTACTGATGATAGACAATCAAGTTGTGAAGACAACCGAAAAAGAATCACATCAATTGGATCTGTAAAACTCGAGTTATGATAAAACCACCGACGAAAGGTAGTGCTGTCTAGAAACTCGACGAGTAAAACTCGTCTGGAACAAGTCGGACGAACAAGGCACAAAAGTTCCTTCAAATTACGAATTTTATTCAATAGAACAAATGAGGAACAGCCCCAAAGTCGTGCACCACGAGCTCTGGGCTCCCTTGCTTATATAACCAGCCCTTAGGCCAACCCAATATCAACTAGGACTCCAATCCTACTCAGATCACGAATTGTAACTTTCCATAACTGCTCAAGATTCCTCTATACGCAGATAGAAGCAATATTAAGATTTCCAAACACCTTAGGAACGTATCCCACATTCCTAAACAACTCAAATTCGTGACCCACACGAAATCCTATCATAACCAACTCAAATCTTTCCATATTTGAGTCAAACCCGACTCAGCCGCAGCATGAGTCCATAACCTAGTCGGTTGGACCTTTCCGACCAATTCTTTACATCCATAACTCTTCATCACGTCTCGGAATCATGCAGCCATGTCCATGCACTCCTTGCACCCGTGCAAACATCTTCCAATGACGTCCATGATACCTTCATATGCATTGTTCTTGATTCAATCATGCTGCGCAACCTCCTGATCAGCTCAACCACAATTCTTCCTGAATTTGATTGTTGGAACCTCATCTCCTCCCTGAGACTAGTCCAATGGATCCCGTCACCAGCCATGTCTTGAACTCAAGCAACACCTGCACATGAATAAACAACCAATACATACGAGCCCAAGTTCTCGACTTGACTCAAGTTAGTTCCGAACACAACACCTTACGTGAGAACCTCACATAAGCATGTTGCAAAGCATAGCAAAACGATATCTGCCAAATCATCCAAAACGCACCAAAAACTTAGTAAAAGAATAATAAGCAAACTTTCCAACAATATAAAGCAAGTACGAAACATTGCAAATGAAAAACAGAAGCATTGCGGTCAAGTTCCGGACCTTGCCAGAGCAACCCGGACCTTGAGTCGGAGCTAACAAAAGCTAGTAGAACCTAGCGCCGGAGCTTACCAAAACTAGTACAACCAAGCTCCCGCCGGAGCTTACAAAACTAGCAGGACCTAGCGCCGGAGCTAACTAGAACTTGTCGGAACTAGTAAACCCAAAAGCCGAAGCTAGAAAAATCAAATCGGAGCTTAGCAAAAACATGCCGGAGCTATCAAAGACATATCGGAGCTAAAGATAAAGCTCACCGGAGCTGACCAAAGCTAGTCGGACCTAACATCGAACGTAACCGGAGCTACCCAAACCAAGCCAGACCTACCGTCGGACCTTGCTGTAGCTCAGAGCTAGAGTCGGACCTTGATAAAAAGGTGTTTTGGTGATATTAAAAACTTTTATCATCAAAGCAAAGTGTATTCACTACAAGCCAATGTATTCAGCACATATAGGTCTTACAATCTCCCCCTTGCTGAATGCATTGGCAACACCATTTAAAATCCGAACGTTGGCTTATTCATATAAAAGTTTTGAAGACAATTTCTCCTCTTTTGTAAATCAAAAGTAAAATGAGAACAAAAATTCCCATATTATCTCTCTCCCTTTATTATCTCTCCTTATGCACATATTCTCTTTCTCTTCATGCTTATCTCTCCCCCTTTGACAATGTATTTAGCAAGGTAAAAGAGAAATTTTAATTGTTATGAGCATATTATAACATATACATATAAAACAAAGCTCATCCCAGTCATACTATCAAGTAACTTACACTATCACATCAATGAGATACATAAAGTAGTGTAAGCCATGCTAGAGATCATATGTAATTTTCAATTTAAGCAAGTCATGATCTCACAAACTTAACTATTTCAAAACCTGAAAGCATGACACTAGTTGCTGCATTTTATTATTTTTCAAAGCATAAATTTAGATCATATGATATTTGCAAGAGATTATATGTGCATCTGCCTTATTCTAACCAACCAAGCCAAGCTTATGTCATTTGACAATCAGAAGCTTAAGGACATGGTTTTAGTCATACACAACTTCTTCCAAGTTCATATCTAAGTGTAATGATAAGCCATCTCAAAAGAAGAAGTGTGATGCATGCATATTCTCTTTATCTTTTCTCAATTTATATTTGTTCATAAAAACTCAACATGTGAGTTGATTACTTGATTAATTCTTTATGATTAAAAGCACTTGTGAACATGTAACAAGTTCAAAACAGCAAGAAAGTTCGACCATGACCAATTTTAGTGTAAGTAATTATTCCAATTACTAGACATGGCAAAAACTACAAAATGTATAACACGAGTAATGTAGTAAGAACTTTCAGCATGTAAAAGGAATCACAAAGTCATATATGTATGAAATACTATGCTCATATTTTTTTAATTTCAGATTCACATATAGACTTCTCAAGTTTCAAAAAAACTCCGCCTCAATTTAAGCCATGAGGATGCATAACCCCTATTTCACTACGAATGTAACAAAAAGGAGTGAAATCCAAAGGTTTTGTAAAAATGTCAGCCAATTGTTGTTCGGTATCCACATGGTGAAGCACAATGTTTCCTTTTTTAACATTATCTCGGAGAAAGTGATACCTAATATCAATGTGCTTAGTTTTAGAATGTTGCACGGGGTTTTTAGCAATGCAAATGGCACTAGTGTTATCACAAAATATTGGAACACTATCTAGATCAACCCCATAGTCCTTAAGTGTTTGAACAATCAAAAGAATTTGTGAGCAAGCACTAGCAGCAGCTACATATTCAGATTCGGCTGTGGATTGTGCAACTGAATTTTGTTTTCTAGAGGACCAAGCAACAATAGAATTACCAAGAAAATGACAAGCACCGGAAGTACTTTTCCTATCAATCCTACAACCCCCAAAATCAGCATCCGAAAAAGCTTTCAAAGTAACGGTTGAGGAAGAAGGAAGAAAAATACCAAATTCTTGTGTTCCATGTAAGTACTTGAGAATCCTTTTGACGGCTTGACGATGTGAAACACATGGGGAAGCTTGAAGCTGTGCACAAAGACATACGCTGAATTGTATATCCGGTCTTGATGCCGTGAGGTACAAAAGTGATCCGATCATGCTTCTGTATTCTTTTTGATTCACAGATTCACAATCTTCATCAAGTTCAAGTGTTGTTGCTGTTCCCATTGGTGTTCGAAGAGGCTTTCTTTTGTTCATGTTGAAGCGCCTTAGGAGGTCTTTGGTATACTTCGTTTGATGCACAAAGGTACCCTCCTTAGTTTGCTTGATTTGCAGCCCCAAAAAGTAAGTGAGTTCACCCATCATACTCATTTCAAATTCGGAACTCATCATTGCTGAAAACTTGGACACAAGATCATGAGAAACACAACCAAAGATAATATCATCCACATACACTTGAACGAATAATGAGTCATTGCCATGCTTAAGCACAAAAAGAGTTTTATCAACCTTGCCCATGGTAAACCCCTTTTCAAGTAACAATGTTTTTAACCTATCATACCATGCTCTAGGGGCTTGTTTGAGACTGTATAAGGCTTTGGAAAGTTTGTAAACATGATTAGGAAAATCTGGATTTTCAAAACCTGGTGGTTGTTTGACATAAACCTCCTCATCTATGTAGCCATTAAGAAAAGCACTTTTAACATCCATTTGATATAGCTTAAAACCTTTAGATGCTGCAAAAGCTAACAAAATTCTTATGGCTTCTAGTCTAGCAACGGGAGCAAAAGTTTCATCAAAATCTAGACCTTCAACTTGAGTGAAACCTTGATCAACCAACCTAGCCTTATTCCTAACCACAACCCCATCCTCACTTTGTTTATTTTTTAAATACCCATTTAGTTCCAATTAAAGTGTGACCTTGAGGTGGAGGTACAAGTTTCCAAACATTATTTCTTTCAAAATTTTCAAACTCTTATTGCATGGCAATAATCCAAGATTCATTAGTGAGTGCGTGTGATATATATTTGGGTTCAAAAGAAGCAAAAAAAGTAGAATGAGCATGAGAGTTTGGACCGCAAAACCTGGACTGTGTGACTCGTTCGTGCAAGCTTCCAATCATCTGTTGTGGGGAATGATCTTTGTAAAACTGTAGGGGAACATATGTCTCACAAGCTTCTTCTTCTCCATGTCCATCACAAATCGATGAGCTTGTGGTTTGAGGATGATCAGGACCAGCATAGGTGATAGCCGGAGCTTGTTCAATGTCTGGAGCTGGACATGTGTCAACTTTGGAACTACCAGGCAGTATCACCGGCTCTTCTTCATCTTCGAAAATACCCTCCACCTGAGGATACAGATCTGGTCCTGCAACACCGGAGCTAGTACTTGGGTCTAGCTTCATCAGAAGACACTTCACAAGTCTCCACAATTTTGTTAGTGTCAAGTAAAAGCACACGATAGCCTCTAGTATGAGATGGATATCCAAGAAACATGCCATCAAAGGATCTAGGTTAAAATTTATCAAGATTACCATGTTTCTTAACAAAGCATTTGCAACCAAAGACCCGAAAGTGTGTAACACTAGGCCTATGTCCAAACTGGAGCTCATATGGTGTTTTACCTAGCTTAGCACGCAAGAAAACACGATTTGAGACATAACAAGCGGTTGCTAACGCATCAACCCAAAATTTCCTAGGAGTTTGATATTCATCAAGCATAGTCCTAGCCATCTCAACTAAGGTTCTGTTCTTTCTTTCTACAACACCATTTTGTTGAGGTACATATGGTGAAGAGAATTGATGATATATTCTATTTTCAGCACAAAAGTGATCAAAAGATTGATTTTTAAATTCAGTTCCATTATCACTTCTAATTGCTTTTAATGATCCTGGGTGATCAATTGATAATCTAAGAAATAAAGTTCTAAAGTGACTAAAAACTTCATTCTTAGACGCCATAAAGTAAACCCAAGAGTATCTAGAATAATCATCAACAATAACAAGAACATACCATTTACCTCCGAAGGATCGAACACGTGAAGGTCCTACGGTGTCAAGATGCAAAAGTTGACATGGTTCAGTTGTCATGATCATTGTGAGAGGAGTATGTGAACCTGCAACCATCTTAGCATGTCTACAAGAAGAGCACACAATTACTTTGTCCCCTTTAAGCTTAGGCAGCCCACGTATGCGATCAAGAGCACTAACACGCGTTAGGTGATCAAAGCCTACGTGACCAAGTCTACGATGCCAAAAATATAAGTCCTTTGAATCATTTGCAACTAGACACCTATGCTTAGTGGAAGTCATATCAAAATCAGCTTTAATAACTCTTCCAAACCGAGACATGTTAAAAATAAGCTCACTGTTTGATCTTACAACTTTGCATCAGTTTTTATTGAAAATAATTTCTAGATTTTCATCTAGCAATTGTGCAACAGAAAGCAAGTTGTATTTCAAATTTTTGACAAGTGCCACATCCTTCAATGTGTAGTGATCATTTACTCTAACCGAACCCTTAGCAATTATAGGAGTTGAAGAATTATCAGCAAAAGTAACATTCTCTACACGTGACACAAAAGAGAGGGAGGAGAACCAATCTTTGTTACCGGTCATGTGGCGTGAGCAACCTGAATCCACAATCCAAATGTTCTCCTTCCTCAAACGTGTAACCTACATAAAAGCACAATACGTCGTTGACTCAATACTGGGGTTAGTCAAAAGGCATTTAGGAATCCAGTACTGAGTCACACGACGTGCAGCAGGAAAAACACGTGAAAGCTGAGACAAAACAGCAGGTTTATCAGTCAAAGTTTGAGATTTTTTATTCTTGACTACTGACCTATAAGGTGTTACTTGTGTAGCACAAAAATCAGTAGCTCCGGAGGCAAAAACAGAAGGTCAGGAGGTAAACTTTGAATGTTTTTGACTCAAAACAGCAGGTTGTACATTCGGTTCAATGTGTGCAGCAAATTTTGCATGAAAGTTATGAGATCTAGCAAACATTCTTTCCTTTTTCTGTTGTTTAGCTAGTCTATAACAAAAATCTATGACATGACCATCTCTACCACAGAAGAAACAATGAAATTTAACTTTGTGTTCATGTCTAGATGAGCAAGCAATATTTTTATTTGAAACCAAATGAGGCAACACTCATGCAGATTTGAAAACCACTCCTTTTTGTTTAGGAACTGTTTGAATCAAACCACTTCCTAATGACTTTACAATTTTAGGTGGATGTGCCTTAGCATGAGCATGAGAATCAAAACCTAAACCAGTTTTATTATTGCAAGACTTGGAAGAATTCAGCAGCAAGTTTAGGTTCTTATTCCCATTACAAAACCGATCTAATGTCCTATGCATGTCATCAAGTTTATTGGACAGATCAAGACAATTTTCACATGAAGTTTTTCCTTTTAGCTTGCAATTTGAACAAAATTTAACTTCATGAGAACGTAAAGCATTGTTCAATATAGAAATTTCATTCATAGCATCCTGTAGTTTCTTATCAAGATCCTCACAAGTAGAACAATGCAAATCAATTGTAGAACAGCTAGCATCTTTCAAGTTTTTATGATTAAGTGCAGCAAGCTCTTTGTTCTTTTCAATTTCTTCATCAAGTCTATCTAGAGTGGAGGAGTGTGCACTTCTTAATGTGGACAATTGTTCATAGATTAAGTCACATGAGGGACATGCGTCATCACTAGGAATCAAAGTTTTAAAACGGTTAATTTCAGATTCTAGTGATTCAATTTTAGCAGCATTATCCCTAAGCTTTTTGTCCTTTTTCTTGACAATAATAGTTGCACGAGAAATAGCATCACACATTTCATTGCAGGTAGAACATACCTCATCGTCTTCACTGTTGTGTTCTGCATCCTCCTGACTTGATCTTGATCTTGTTTTGCCCGCCAGGAAGCATAAGTTGGCCAGATCGTCATCATCTTCATCACTTTCAAAGTCTACATCACATGAACTAAGTTCTTGAAGTGCGGTGATGAAGCTGTTAATCATCTTGCGTCCTATGGTACCCTTCTTTTTCTTCGTATCTTTTGCAGAGGAGTGCTTCGTTCTTGTTTTCTTTTCATCCCGGAAAGTAGGACCTGAAAGGTTAGGGCAATCTGAACGAAAATGTCCCGTCTTACCACATTCGAAGCACCGTTGAGGTTCGGAGCTTCCTCTCCTTCTAGTTCTCACATTTTGCAATGCTTTTAAGAACCTTGTAGAGAGAAGTGCTAGCTCCTCCTCTGGAAACTCCTCAATCTGTTCAAGGGTTAGAGAGGACAACAAAGCAAGTGTACTACAAGATGAAGATTGGCCGGAGCTAGGCATATCACGCTGAGAAACAAAAGCAATAGACTTGTTGGGGTTCTTACGTGATATTATATCAATTTCATGAGTTTTTAGCTTGGAATATAGCACATCTAAAGTAAGTGTACTCATGACAGTAGATTCACGAATAGATGTAACTTTCATCTCCCAAATTGACATGTCTAATGCACTTAATAATTGCCTAGCATTTTCAGCATCTGAAAAATTAACATTGACACTACGCAAGTTGCTGAGAATTTTATTAAAGCGAGCAAAGAGATCATCAATTGACTCACCGGGTTGCATCTCGAAATGCATGTATTCTTTCTTGAACATGTCTTGCCTTACCTCCTTGATCGTATTGGATCCTTCGTGGTAGTCACAAAGTGCTTTCCACACATCGTATGCAGATCGGAGGTGTGCAACACGGTCGAAGTCGCTTTGTGTTAATCCTTGTATGATCAAGTTCCGAGCCTTGCTGTTGTTGTTGCCATCTCTCAGATTTGTAGCTGTAACTTGATCGTTTGATGAAACTTCGTAAGGCTTGTATACCTTCTCCCATATTGCAAAGCCTTGTGCCTGGATGAAAGCCTCCATGCGTGCCTTCCAAACCTGAAAATCAATACCAGCAAACACACAAGGTTTGGCGGAGTACTTCTCCATGATGATTAGTCAAAAACACGCGCAAATCTCAAAGATTAGAGCACCGTGGCTCTGATACCAATTGTAGTATTGAAGAGCACGTGAAAAGCTACCAGAGGGGGGGGTGAATGGTAGATTTAAAAATCTTACGCAGCAGAAACAATTAAACCCCAAACCCTTTCGGCAGAAAAACGATCTGTTAAAGAAATCGTGTGTGAGACTAATCTAAACGTGTTTCACTGTGACAGAAGTGATAGATATCAGAGAGAATTAAGTCACAAAGACAACACACAAAAAAATCACTCAAAACCGTCGAGAAAAACTCAAGTTATGATCGAAAGATCAAACAATGGTCAACCTGCCCTACCCGAGAAAAAACAGTTTTGGAACGCTGCAAAGAAACTCGTATAGATCATATACCACAAATCCAATGACCGTGACATTTTGACAGATGATAGACAATCAAGTTGTGAAGACAACCCAAAAAGAATCACGTCAATTGGATCTGTAAAACTCGAGTTATGATAAAACCACCGACAAAAGGTAGTGCTGTCCAGAAACTCGACGAGTAAAACTTGTCTGGAACAAGTCGGACGAACAAGGCACAAAAGTTCCTTCAAACTACGAATTTTATTCAATAGAACACAAGAGGAACAGCCCCAAAGTCGTGCACCACGAGCTCTGGGCTCCCTTGCTTATATAACCAGCCCTTAGGCCAACCCAATATCAACTAGGACTCCAATCCTACTCAGATCACGAATTGTAACTTTCCATAACTGCTCAAGATTCTTCTCTACGCAGATAGAAGCACTCTTAAGACTTCCAAACACCTTAGGAACATATCTCACATTCCTAAACAACTCAAATTCGTGACCCACACGAAATCCTATCATAACCAACTCAAATCTTTTCATATTTGAGTCAAACCCGACTCAGCCGCAGCCTGAGTCCATAACCTAGTCGGTTGGACCTTTCCGACCAATTCTTTACGTCCACAACTCTTCATCACGTCTCGGAACCATGCAGCCACGTCCATGCACTCCTTGCACCCGTGCAAACATCTTCCAATGACGTCCATGATACCTTCATATGCATTGTTCTTGATTCAATCATGCTGCGCAACCTCCTGATCAGCTCAACCACAATTCCTCGTGAATTTGGTTGTTGGAACCTCATCTCCTCCCTGAGACTAGTCCAATGGATCCCGTCACCAGCCCTGTCTTGAACTCAAGCAACACCTGCACATGAATAAACAACCAATACATACGAGCCCAAGTCCTCGACTTGACTCAAGTTAGTTCCGAACACAACACCTTACGTGAGAACCTCACATAAGCATGTTGCAAAGCATAGCAAAACGATATCTACCAAATCATCCAAAACGCACCAAAAACTTAGTAAAAGAATACTAAGCAAACTTTCCAACAATGTAAAGCAAGTACGAAACATTGCAAATGAAAAACAGAAGCATTGCAGTCAAGTTCCGAACCTTGCCAGAGCAACCCGGACCTTGAGCCGGAGCTAACAAAAGCTAGTAGAACCTAGCGCCGGAGCTTACCAAAACTAGTACAACCAAGCTCCCGCCTGAGCTTACAAAACTAGCAGGACCTAGCGCCGGAGCTAACCAGAACTTGTTAGAACTAGTAAACCCAAAAGCCAGAGCTAGAAAAATCAACTCGGAGCTTAGCAAAAACACGCCGGAGCTATCAAAGACATGTCGGAGCTAAAGATAAAGCTCGCCGGAGCTGACCAAAGCTAGTCGGACCTAGCATCAAACGTAACCGGAGCTACCCAAACCAAGCCGGACCTACCGTCGGACCTTGCTGTAGCTCAGAGCTAGAGTCAGACCTTGATAAAAAGGTGTTTTGGTGATATTAAAAACTTTTATCATCAAAGCCAAGTGTATTCACTACAAGCCAATGTATTCAGCACATATAGGTCTTACAGAAACTTCCTTGTAAAGGTGGTTATACCCGTGGTGGGGCCATTCTAAACCTTCGTGCCATGGCTTTAAGGACTTCCCTTCAATACGGCAGACAAAATCTTTGTCTGCGGATATTGCACCATCAACTAGCGTCGGTTCCCGAAATTCGTTTCGGTTCCGCGCGCCCATTTAGTTTCTGCGCTTGAATTTTGAACTCTCACCTACGAAAATAGCTACCTTGAGGCGGCCACTCGGCATTTCCGCTGATTCAGGCTCTTGACCCACCAGTCATACGCGGGTTGCCCCAGTATCTTGGTGCTTACGGTTTCCTTCCAAACGCCGTGGATCCATACTTAAGGGAGAGGGTAGCACAAGTCACATACTCTTCACGCCTCCACTTGTACCCACACTTGAGCCCTTGCTGCCTTCTCACATCCTTCAAATTTGAGCCCTAGTCTTCTGCTAATCCAACCTTTCCCTCCCCCATCCTGTTGCCATGGAGTTGGGTCTGCCTGCCAGCAAGATCAAGACCGAGAAGGGGTTGAAGAAGTTCTGGGCTTACATGTGTTAGTCCCATGAGTCCTTCAACGGCAAGATCCGCATCGGCAAACTTCCTTTCAAGAAGAAGAACGCCGGTGGCATGGTCTTCTTTCAGGGGTACACAATGGCCAGCCTGCTTCCCCCCTTCTCATCCTCCCCGATGACCCTGCTGGAGTTCTATGGATCCAACTACACTTCCTCGGGCCCCACTCCATTCTGTTGGTTGCTATCTTCACCCACTTCTGTGAGATGTGGGTGGGGGTACGGCCCAGTCTAGAGCTCTTCCGGAATGTCTTCACCCTGCAGATGACAAGGAAGGTGAACGAGTTGATTGGGATGTACTACTTTGTGAAGCGGAAGAGGCCCCCTTTGAAGGACTTGGACACCTTTTCCTCCGGCAAATGGGACGAATGGAAGAAGGAGTGGGTGATCATCACTGCGGACTGGCACGAGAGGCTGGTGCTGTCAGAGAGCCTCCCCAACGTGGACATGGACCTCTGGAACGAGGTCCCGGAGCTGCCACCGGCGTACAAACCCGTTGTGGCAAGGATCGAAGGCTGCGTAGATGGTGGAGTGACACCCCAGATGGTCTTCGAGAACTTCCTGAGGAACAGGTGGGCGCCACTGAAGTTCAGGGAACATATGGCATGGACATTCACTCCGCGGGATGCTGACACCCAAGTGAAAGACGAAGCATTGAAGGACATGCTAAAGAAGTTCCAGAGCAAGTCCAGTATCTTGCTTGGGTCCCTGGCGCCCCCAACAACCATTCCACCCTTGAACATGGTTCGTGAGTTCTATCAGGAGCTCCGGAAGCTGATGCCGAGGTTGGATGACATCGGGGTCGCGACGAGGGGGGCTCCTCTGGCAACCAGCACTCCGGGAACCTCTGGGGGTTCAGCCCCAGTTCTCCCTAGCCAGGGGGGGTGGAGTCGTTAGCTCCGGCAAGGGCAAGCTTCGGCGGTACCCTCCAGTCACAAGAGGAAACTGGTGCGAGGTGATGAGAGTCATGTCGGTGCCTCTAGGAGCCACCCCATCCGGCTTTGGGACCTCCAGGAGGCATCAGTTCCGGGGGGCCACCTCCCGCCATGGCGCCAAGTACAGGACCGAGCTGTGGAGGTCCCTCTCAAACAAGGGTCGCTCCGGCCAGGGAGGCTCCAGTTCCGGCTCCTATCCAAGCTCCTAAGAGGCCTGAGGCTCCGGCCACATCGGGTCCTTCAGCCTCCGGCTCCGGTCCTGCCCAGAAGTGGCTCTGCTTCCGCGGGACTTGGGGCTTCCCAAGGTAAGCAACCGAGCTTCTTGGTTTGACCCCACATCCGGTCAAGGTCACCCTTTAAACGTTTCCAACTTGATTGTGCAACACTTCCAATCAAGGTGAGCCGACCACCACACCTCCGGCATCCCGGGAGGCTGTGCAGGTAGGTGCTTCAGCCTCTACTTCCGCACCTGCCCAGACAACTGTGGAGGCTCCGGCCGACACGAGGGCGGCTCCCACCCCGAGTGCGACTGCGCCTGAACCAAGGGCCTTGGCTGTTGACGCGGAGGAGGCTGGGGCTCCAGAGGCTGGGGCTCCGATGCCGGATCTAGTAGCCCCCGAGGCCCCGACGAAGGTGCCAAGTGTCGGCCTAGCTCAGGAGTCGGCAGGGGCTCTGCCCCTGGTGCCGGGGGCCACCGAGGTATCGGCCCCGGTGCCCCTGCTGGATCAGGAGCCGGTGGAGCCTCCACCCCTGGTGCTGGGGGCCACCGAGGGATTGGCTCCCGCGCCATCTTCTAAGGAGATTCTGGCGCCCAAGCCGGACGTAGCTAAGGAGCCGGTCCCCATGCCAGACATGGAAGCGGCTCCGACCGGAGTGCCAGGAGTGGTCGAAGAGTCAGTCCCCACGCCAACTGATGCAGAGGTTGGGGTGGCCGACCTGGCAGTCGTCGAAGTACCCGCTCCCACTCTAGTGCCTCAGTCAGCGGCGTCAAATGTGCCCGCGACTGTGCTTCAAGCCGCGGAGGCTCCGGGCACAAATCCCGCTTCTCAAGCATCGGGGGCTGAGCTAGGAGCACCAGGGGCTGGACCGGAAGCATCTGCGGTTGCTCCGGAGGGTCCGGCAGAGGCCCCAGGCATCTCAAGCCCGCAAGTGCCACCGCCTTCAAGGGGTAGCCCCTCTCGGGTGATGGCAGACATCTTGGTGGAGACAGGGGAAGGGGCGCCCCTATCCGGTCCAACACCCCTTCCCTTAGAGCTGGCCATCGACAACGCTCGCTCAAGCTTCCAGCAGGTCGCCGTGTCATTGGAGCACATCCTCAAGGCTCTAGAGGAGGAGTGTAGGAGGCTCCATTAACATGAAGAATGGGTCAAGGGCGAGCAAACCTTGCTGGCCGAGCAAGGTGAGCTCCTTAATGTGAGAGAGGCTACCCTCGAGGCTCACGACCAGAAGGCTCAAAGGATCTATGAAGAAGCTATGGAATGCCACAGAGCTGCGGACCAGCGCCAAGGTGGTTTAGCTGCCTGGCATGAGACCCTCCAGAGGCGCCAGCAGGAGCTCGACTTGGGTGAGTCCAGGCTCACCGAGAAGCTGGAGGACCTGACTCAGAGAGAGGAGGAGCTCTCCCGTAAGCCGTCGGCGGGCGAGCAGAGCTTGGCGGACCGCCGCGAACAGTTTGAAGCGTGGTGCAAGCTTGAGGCGGATAGGCTCTGGAAGCGGGGGCAAAGCCTCAATGAGTGGGAGACCAACGTCTCCGCCAGGGAAGCCCCTGTCCAGGGCCAGGAGGAGGACTTGGTGGAGCACCGGAACCGCATCTCTATCAGGGAGTCGGAGCTCACTAATCACGAGCGGCAGCTTGCCAAGAGCATCCAGCAGCACGACAAGGAGGTCGAGTGCCTCGCAAAGGAGGGCGCGGAGCTGGCGACCACCAGGAGGGCTCTGGAAGAGTTGTAGGGCTCGAGAGCGTCCGAGTACCAGCGAGTGTGGGACTTCCTGGGGAAGGCAGACGAAGCACTGGCACAATTTGTTCTTAGCCCTATACGTCGGTCCCACCCAGTGCCGGAGCTACACGACACGCTGGCGGATCTTGGCTTCGTTGGCAGCAAGCTCGACGCCGTTGCTGACTAGCTGGAGACGGAGGGGAGGTCCCTGACCAAGACTATCGGTGAATATGTGCTAACGTGCTACCAGAGCTGGGACCCCCACTTCCCCCTGAGTCCAGCAGTCGAAGGGCGGATCTTGGCAGAGCTAGACACTGCTCGGGAGAGCGTTCAAGAGGCCGCCGAAGCTGTCGCCTCAGCTATCCGTAGGACTTAGGCCTTTCTTCTCTCACCCTCCTTTTATGCCTCCAACTTTGTAAGGAAATATTTTAATGAGTGGAGTCCTCTTGATCTTTGGTTCTTATATTTTTATGGCCTGCTCCCTGGTATATGTACGCAAGTCTGATTATGTACTTGTACCAAGGGGGACTAACACTTGCTTCGGGAACATCGGCCCCCCTGGGGTTGTCAGAGCTTAGGAGCTTTGGAAACATTCGTGGTCTCCATAGGATATGCCACCGCCAGGCCTCTTGGGGTTGCTGGAGCTTAGGAGCTCTGGCAATATCCATGGTCTCCTCAGGGGACGCCACCACCGCCCCCCCTTGGATTGTTGGAGCATAGGAGCTCCGGCAACGCCCATGACCTTCGTAGGAGATGCACACACTGCCTGGCCCCCTGGGATTGTCGGAGCTTTAGGAGCTCTGGCGACACCCATGATCTCGGTAGGATGTCAACACCATGTCTCCTGCGATTGGTGGGGCTCAGGAGCTTAGGAGCTGTACCTTAGGGACCTGCGCACATGACAGACAAAAGGTAATTCCGCTCTCGAGTCAATCTTTTGCCTACGTCTATTAGTGTCGCTTGTCTCACGTTCCGTTGCCATTGTGGAGGCTTGAGCAGGTACCCAAAGCGGCCTGTCGGCAAACGGACAATGACGCTCCCACTATTGCAAAGACGAATGAATGATTGACCATAGCCACGCTAGGTGAAGAGCTAATGGCAAATGCGTGACATCATTCATAAGAACTAAAGATAATTTCAAATGAACAAGGCATTCCAGGGTAGGGCAAACAACTTTTTCATTATAACGCTCATAGGAGAGAACAGACTTTACATGAGGAACGACCCAACCCAAGCGACGAGGAGCTGAGTGTCCCTTCTCTAGGTACCGGACCACGCCGAGCGAGGCAAACACTCGAAGCTCATTTCCACGGCCTTAGTTAACCCAAGTGCTGTCTCTAGACACTATGCCAATATTATAGTAAAAGAAAAATAGAATGCCCTACCCCTGGTTATGGATAGAACTTACGGAGGTGTTCGATGTTCCATGGGTTGGGTACTCGTTGACCATCCTCCGTAGCTAGGCGAACACACCCCGGGCGACAAACCTCTGTGACCCGGAAGGGACCCTCCTTCTTGGGGGGAGTTTGTTTGTCCCTTCACGGGAAAGAAGACGTTGCGAGACCAGGTCGTTCACCTTGAGCTCCCTACTGCACACAGTCCGCTAGTGGTAGCGTCAGAGCACTTGCTTGTACCGTGCATTTTGGAGGGCAGCTCGTACGCGTCCCTCGTCGACGAGGTCGATATCTTCACGCCGGAACCGGTCCTGCGCGGCATCATTGTACATCCGGACACGGGGGGAGCCCATGGTGATCTATAGGGGAAGGACGCCCTCTGCCCCATACACCAGGAAGTAGGGCATTTCTCCCGTAGCCCGGCTTGTTGATGTCCGGCTAGCCCACAACGCATATGGCAGCTCATCCACCCAGTTTGCACCATGCTTCTCGAGGCTTGAGTATGTACGAGTCCGGAGGCCCTTGAGAATCTCGGCGTTCACTCTCTCTACCTACCCATTGCTCTTGGGATGGGCAACAGAGGCATAACAAACTTGGATCCCAAGGTCCTCGCAATATTCTTGAAACGCCGCACTCGTGCATTGGGTCCCATAATTAGTGATTATTCTGTTTGGGACTCTGAACCTGCAGACCATCGACTTGATGAACTTCACGGTGGAATGCTTGTTAATGGTGACAACTAGGGTGGCTTCTGGCCACTTGGTGAACTTATCTACGGCAACTTAGAGGTGCCGAAATCCTCCGACGGCCCTTGGGAAAGGTCCCAAGATGTCGAGTCCCCACACGGCGAATGGCCACAATGGAGGGATCATCTGCAGCGCTTGAGCTGGTGTGTGGATCTGCTTGGCATGGAACTTGCACGCCTTGCATCTCTTAACCATGTCAGCGGCATCCTGGAGTGTTGTGGGCCAGTAGAAGTCGTCCCAAAAGGCTTTGCCGACCAACGTACGAGCCAATGCGTGGTTCCCACACTCACCTCCATGGATTTTTGTGAGCAAGTCGCAGCCCTCCTCCCGGGTAATGCAATGCAGTAGGATGCCGTTGGCTCCATGCCGGTAGAGATCCCCCTCTACCTGCGTGTATCTTTTAGCCATCTGCACAATCCGTTCTACCAGGGCATGTTCTTCGGGAAGGTAGTTGTTTTTCAAGTAGTCCTGAACCTCCGAGATCCATCCATCGGGACCTCCTTGAGCTTCTGGTTCTTGGGCGCCCAGCTACTCGGAGCTGCTGGAGGCGCATAGGAACCTCTACGACTGAGTTGTCTGCTCGGGGTACATGGCATAGATCCAGGACCTCGAAATATTTCTCAAGATTCCAAACGTGCAGTAAGTATGCTGCCAGCTAGGGGTCATTGCAACTGCACTCCCCTTTGACCTGCTTGACAACTAGCTGGGAATCACCCTTGGCAATAAGCTGGTGGACATTGAGGGTCTGTGCTGTCTTCAGCCTGTAGATGAGGGTCTCATACTTTGCCATGTTGTTGGTGGCTTTGAAGCCAGGACGCACCATATATTTGAACTGCTCCTCTGTCGGGGCTATGAGCACCACTCCGGCCCCGACCCCCTGCTTCCGGGCAAAACCATCGAAGTAAAGTGTCTACGGGGTTTTAGTGAAAGCCGGTGCCCCGGACAGTGTGTCTTCGCCGACTAGGCTTTCGGGGTTGCCAGGCGACAGAGTCCACTCGGCTAGGAAATCTGCCAGGGCCTGGATTTTGACCGCATGTCGAGGAAGGAACTCGATCTTGAACTCTGCTAGCTCGGCTGCCCACTTGGCGATGTTGTCGGTAGCATTGGGGTTGTGGAGGACCGTTCTCAGTGGAAAGGAGGTTACCACTGAGACCTTATGACTCTGAAAGTAGTGTTGGAGCTTCCTCGATGCTATCAACACAGCGTACAGTAGCTTATGTATCTTGTCTTTGCTTCATGGAGGACTTCGCTGATGTAGTAGACCTACCTCTGAGTGGTCCGGACTCTGTCCGAGAGGTCCAGTGGTTTCTGCGTTGGATCCAGGTTCGGGGGTTCCTGTCTCCCGGGACCTGCATCATACTCTTGGGGCTGCGAGCCGGTGACTTCCTGGCTCCCGGAGCCCTCCTGAGAGAGGTTCATGACATGGTCTGGGACTGGAGGCTCGGTGCTTGCGTTGCATGCTCCTCCTCGTGTATATTGCTGTTGCGGTTCGGATCGTTCTGCGACCAAGACCATATTGACCACTCCAGTTGTTGCAGTAACATATAGCAGCATGGGCTCTACGGGCTCCGGTGCCACCATAACTGGGAGGGACATCAGGTGCCTCTTGAGCTCCTGGAACGCTGCTTCCGCTTCTCCTGTCCAGGCAAAGGGACCTGCCTTGCGCAGAATCTTGAAGAAGGGAAGTGCTCGTTCTGCCAACCTCGAGATGAAGCGTCTAAGGGTCGCGAGGCAACCGACAAGCCTCTGTACATCCTTGATACGCGCCGGGGGTCACATCAGTTCTATTGCCTTGATTTCTCTGGATTGGCTTCGATCCCCTGATGGGAAACTAGAAATCCCACCAGCTTCCTAGAAGAGACCCCGAAGACACACTTTTCGGGGTTCAACATTGTGCGCGTAAGGCGCAGCCTGCTGAAGACTTGTGCTAAGCTGTCTAGGAAGAATGCGCGGTCTTTGATTTTGACCACGATGTCATCAACATACACCTCTACCAGGTCTCTAATGAGGTCCCCGAATGTTTTATGCATCGCACGTACAAAGGTAGGGAGAGCATTCTTAAGACCGTAAGGCATGGAGACATAACAATACAGGCCATCTACTGTTACAAAAGCAGTGAGTTCCTCATCATATCTAGACATAGGTATTTGATGGAAACCAGAATATGCGTCGAGGAAACACAGCAGATCACAACCTGACGTAGAGTCTACAATTTGATCTATCCTGGGGAGCGGGAAAGGATCTTTTGGACATGCCTTGTTTAGGTTGGTGTAGTCGATGCACATCCGAAGCTTCCCGCCAACCTTGGGGATGACAACAGGATTGGCCAACCACTGAGGGTGGTGAACCTCCCGGATGAAGCCGGCATCGAGCAAATTCTTGATCTTATCCCGGATGAAGTTCTGGCGCTCAACGAACTGCTTCCGGGGCTTCTGTTGTATCGGGCGAGCATCAGGGTAGATCTTCAGATGATGCTGAATCACCTTCCTGGGGATGCCCAACATCTGCGATAGTTGTCAGGCAAACACATTGACATTGTCCCGGAGGAAGGTGACGAGCGCGAATTCCTATTTGCTATCCAGGTTACCCGCTATGCGGGTCGTCTAGGCAGCCTCAGAGTCGAGCCTGACGACTTTCATTGGGACGTCCTCTTCGGCAGGCAGCACGTGTAGGGCTGCGGCAGGGGTCCGTTGAGGTGGCCTCTGACTTGGTTGGCCCTCCCTTGCATTTTCCAGGTTCGGGGTCCGCCCCGCAGCGAGTGCTTGGAGCTGCTCCAAGGCTGCCACCGCTACGGTGCGATCCCCCCGGACCCTGAGGACTCCGGATGGCGTTGGCATCTTCAGGACCAGATAGCCGTAGTGGGCTACATCCATGACCTGGTAGAGCGCCGGTCTTCCATTGATGGCATTGAAGGGAAGCTCAACATCTGCCACGTCGAATAGGATATTCTCCGTGCGGTAGTTCTCCGGGGTACCAAAGGTAACCGGGAGGTGGATACTTCCACTAGGCACAATCCGCCCTAGGCCCATGCTTGGGAACGGGCTCAAAGATGCGAGGCGGGACATAGGTATCTGCAGCTTCTGGAAGGCTACAGTGGAGATGAGGTTGAGGCTGGCCCCGCCATCGATCAGCACATAATGGAGCTTCACGTTGGCGATAGTTGGGGCCACGAGCAGTGGGAGCACCTTAACCCCTGCCATGTTCTTCGGGCAGTCCGAAGCATCGAAGCTGATAGCCGTGTTCATCCACTTGCTATGGGGAGCTGGGCTTGGCACCGGGGCCACTGCTGCCACGGCGCGTCGCAGGACTTTTACTGCATTTTGAGACACAGGGTCCGAGCCCCCCCATAGATGATCTAGAGGAGCTTTCGCCGCTCCTGGTCACTGCTAGTGTCCGAGTCAGCACCCGCGAACACTGCTTTCACTGCTCTATGGGGCTCCTAGTACCCCATGTCACGGTCCTTATCTTCCGCAGGGTCAAACTTCTGCTTACCCTCCCTCTGGCGGGAGGGCTCGCTCTCTTGACGCTGCTACTTCTGCTGCTGCTCGCGGAAACACTCCGCGAGTTTCTTGACTTCCCGACACTCACTTGCACTGTGACTGTTGGTCCAGTGCACCGGGCATCTGAAGTCAGCATCATCCCTTTCGGGGGAAGGGCGTGGATGCTTATCCTGACGCGAGCTCCGGGCTCTGCCAGGTGCCGCGGCTGCCACCATGGGAGCTCCGGGCCTCAGTTTACTCCTGCCGTGGCCCCCGCTCTTCTTCTTGCCCCCACCTCTGACAGCAGCCTCCGCTTTAGACTGTGCGGGCTCCCCGCTTTCCGAGGTGGGTCGGGCGTGCCAGTTATGCCCCTCTGCAGCCTTGGCACATCTATCTGCCAAGGCAAACAACTCGGAGACATCGTGCACGTCATGCATGGCGAGCTACTTGAGCATCTTCCTGTCCCTCACACCCTGCCTAAATGCAACTATGACAGATGCATTTGAGATGTGAGTGATGGTGTTTCGTACCTGGGAGAATCGCTGGATGAAGGCCCGCAGCGGTTCCCCTGATCGCTGTCTAACAGGGTGAAGGTCGAGCTCTGTGCCAGGGCACTCATACGAACTTCCAAAGTTCGCTATGAACTGCCGGCACAGCTCCTCCCAGAAGGTGATGGATCTCTGCGGCAGGTTCATGAGCCATGACCGGGCTGGACCAGCCAGAACCACGGGGAAGTAGTTGTCCATGATGACCTCGTCACCCCCAGTAGCCAAAATGGAGGTGGAGTAGATCTGTAGGAACTCACTCGGGTTGACGCTCCCGTCATACTTATCCGGCGTGTGCGGCCGGAACTTGTGGGGCCACACCACCCTTCACAGGTGGGAAGCTAAGGCTGCGCATCCACCACCTGTGCTTGTGGGCGACAAGTTTGGCATTGCATGGCTGTAATGAGCTGGCTGCACTACGTATGCCGATTGCTGGGGTATTACGGCCGGCGCTTGGTGCGGCAGAGGCACACCATATGCCTGCGGTGGAGGAGGTGCAACATACGCTTGGTGCGGGGGAGGCATCATGTACGCCTGGTGCTGCGCGGGAGGTGCTGCGTACGCCTGATGCGGTGGGTGAGCGTCGTGCACCTGGGCCCCAAACACCCGGCAGGTTGTAGTCAGCTTCGAGGTTGCGGCGCTGCTCCCATTGTTGCTCGATGATGAATCGGCAGTCCTCGCCGGCTCTGCGGCGATGCTGCAACCTCGTCTGCAGGTCCGCCGATGAAAGCCTAGTTGAATGGCTATCGGCAGTCCATCGGTCAATGGTAGGTGTGCATGACAACGAAACAAATGTTGTTGCCGCTCGCCTTCCGCCTTGCAGAGTCGCCTAGAGCGCGGCAACGACCAGATGGTCGACGTCATTTACCCACTGCTAGGTTGCCCCCCTAAGGGGCTCCTGCAGTTGGTGCATTGCGGGGCAACTCACGCGCAGCAAGAAGCGCACTCTCTGGGCTTGCCGCTAGTGGTGCCGTGACGGCTGTCGCTGCAGGGGTCCGCTGTGCCCCATCGTGCTGACCTGTAGTCGATGGGGTGGCTGTTTGGAGACGCGACATCCCAGATCTTCCCGCTCTGGTGCGGGAACCGTCTCTGGGGTGAGATGAAGCTTGGTCCTCACGTGCCACCTGCTGATGGGGTTGTGGCCTGGAGGAACTGGCATTGGAACGAGTGTTCACCATACTACTGGTGAAGATTCTTGCAGGAGAAAGCCCCCTACCTGGCGCGCCAAATGTCGAGGTGTCTAAACTGACACCTCCCCCAGACCTACTCGGGAGTAGTCCGCGCAGGTTCGATGTGTTATCGGGGGTCTAGTCCTAGCAAGATCAAGCTCAGAGAATGATGAACACGAGGGATTTACATGGTTCGGGCCGCCTGAGCGTAATACCCTACTCCATGGTGGTTTTTGTGTTGTATTGCTTGAGTTTGAGAGAGCTTGTCTTAGTCGGTGGCTGTTCGATCCTTTTATAGTTCAAGGTCGAGTAGCTTACAAGTGGGGCCCAGAGCCCAACAGGTGGCCCTGGGAGTACCAAATCCACCCTAAGATCTAGGAGTAAATGTTATCCCCTGACAACGGCTTCAATGTGCCGCCTGTCCATACCCTGCCGCAGGGATACAAATAGCCCCTCATCATGGTCGGCCGTGTCTTGTCTATCTTGTCGAGGCCTCTTATTTGTCCGCCGTACGTAGTAGTTCGGCTCTGACGAGTCATGACAAGACCGGTCACAGTCCACTTGACTTATGAGTGCGAGCTCCCGCCTACCTAGGGAACATGCGTGTCCTTCTAGCTTCGGTGTACCGAGCATGCCTCCCTTTACTGCTCCTTCCGCGGAAAGCCTCAGGCTCGGCGCTGCCTAACACGTGGCAGCTCCCGGACCTTCCCTCAACGGGACATCCAGGTCAGGGAGGTTGGGTCCGGAGCTGCCGGGAACGTGGTAGCATCGGACCCTCTCCCCACGAGAGGAGGCCCGGGGCCGCCGACCTAGCGAGCACGCCGGACCTTCCCTCGGCAAGGTGGTGGACCCAGTGCTGCAGGCCACGTGGAGGCACTGGACTTTCTCAAAATGGGAGATGCTACTGCTCCGCTTGCCACGTGGCACCCTAGGCCCATGTCAGGTCTCGCCCCCGTGGGGTGGCCCAGCGTGCATTTATCCCTGTACCTAAGGATACCCGGTTCGCCAGGCACCGACAACTACCATAAATCACGATATTTTATAGGGTCATCTAAGTAAGTATAATTATTATTTTGACCAAATCAAATTTCCAATTTGATCATCTTTAATTCACAATTAAGAATTTTTTCGTCGCATTTTATTTAGTTTTCGAATTAAGTTTTAAATTAAATCTTGTCTTTGATTTTTAAGTCGAAATTCTTGGGACTTCACTATTATTGTACTTATTTATTTAATCTCATTCATACACTAATCCTTTTCCACATTATGTCCAAAGCTCTCAAAAGTTGACATTCTAGGAACCATTCATTAACTAACATAATTCTTTGGGTTTGACATTTTAATTCACTCAAAAACTTTTGTATTCGTATTTCTGCATTCAGGATCTTCTCAAATGTGGGCTTTCACAGTAACATAGCATAGCATAAAGTCATTACAATCCAAATATGGAAATGTAGCAATGTAACGACATTACAACCCAAAATTTTCTAAATAATACACAGTCCATGGATCAAGAGAGGTAGGTACTCCCCCTCAATCTCTCCTCATTTGGCATCAAGACAATAAAAGGAAAAAGACTAGGGGAGAAAGAAGAGAGCCTAAACTACTCGTCGTCGTTCTCACTCTCCTCACAATTTTATCCATCACTTAGGGTATCATCATCATCCTCCTCTCCATCTTGTCTTCATCCTCCTCTTCAACTTCTTCAACAGTAGGAGCGGCACTAGAAGGGTGACCCCCACCACCAAGAACAGCAACCTCCTCCTCCGTAAGATCTGGGGAAGGTGTGAAGTCTTTATCCTCGGAGTCCTCCCTTGACATGGCAATGTCCACCTTCTCACAAAGCCTTCTCAAGTACTTGTCTTGCTTCTTGGCCATCTTCCGAGTTTTGACTTCAACTTTGCGGCAAGAAGTGAATATGGACTTCAGGAATTTGAGAATGGCACTAGAAGTGTTGCCAGACGAGGAAGAGGTGGAAGCGGGAGGAGGAGGAGGAGGTGCATTGGAGGTACCTCTACTAGAAGCTCCACCCATTTTTGGCACAGGAGGAGGATTTTGAGGACAGAGTTCTCTATGCTTGACATCCCTGACAAACTCTAGACTTGAAACCTTCTCAATCAAGCCCATAATGAGAGGAGCATACCCACATGAACTGTTAGGAGTTTGGGATATGTATAAGATGTCATTGTAGATGTATTCAAACACATTGAATTTCTCATCTTCCACAATCAATCTCATAAAGTGCCGGATGTTGCCTTGGATCATGCCTGCGTCCCCATCCTTAAATGCTAGAGTTTTTATCAATATCCGATTGAGCACACTAAAGAAGGGGCGGAGAATCTTGGTTGTCGTGGGATTGTAGAAACTGTCACGCCTTGTAATAAGAAGACAACCAGATGCTTTTCACATGTATGCTAGGATTAGTTCAACTCATACATGTGTAGACGAAAGTGAAATACCATAAATAATGCCATGTTCCACTACAGGAAAAGCGATCATTTGCGACGGCTGATTTTATTTGCGACGGCCAGCCGTCACAAATAGCTTAAATTGCGACGGCCCGCCTCTGGCCGTCGCAAATAAGATGGCCGTCGCGAATAAGAGCTTATTTGCGACCGCTTTCGGACCGGCCGTCGCAAATAAGCGGTTATTTGCGACGGCCAACCCTAGGACCGTCGCAAATAACAGAGCCGTCGCAAATAAACCCTTATTTGCGACGGCCGGTTAAACGGCCGTCGCAAATAGGATTTAATTGCAACGGCCGTAAGTCCAGGCCGTCACAATTAATACGGCCGTCGCAAATTAGGATGTATATCGGGACGCTCCACCCTGACCCTTCATTTTCCTCAACACCCCGCCGCCGCGCCCCCGCCGCCGCGCCGCGTTCCCGCCGCCGCGCCCCCGGCTCCGCCGCCGGCCCGCCGCCCTCGACCCCGCCTCCGCGCCCGCCGCCCTCGGCCCCGCCTCCGCGCCCGCCGCCCTCGGCCCCGCCTCCGCGCCCCCGCCACCGCCGCCGCGCCCCCGTCGCCGCGCCGCGCTCCCGCCGCCGTGCCCCCGGCTCCGCCGCCGGCCCGCCGCCCTCGGCCCCGCCTCCGCGCCCGCCGCCCTCGGCCCCGCCTCCGCGCCAGCCGCCCTTGGCCCCGCCTCCGCGCCCGCCTCTGCGCCCGCCGCCCTCGGCCCCCACCGGCGTCGGCTCCGCCTCCGGCCCGCCTGCCTCCGCCTCCGCCCCGCCGCGCCAACGGCGTCGCCGCTGCCGGCCCAGACCGCTGCGCCCCCGACCGGACCGCCGCGCCCCGACCTTGAGGTCAGTGCTACTCCCCCCTGTTTTAGGGTTTTTTTTTCAGATGTAGCTAGCAATTTTGTTAAGAGGTAGTAGCAATTAGCTATAGTAGCTTAGAATAGCTTGTATAGTTTATTTAAGGATTGAATCACTTAATTATAGAAGATGTAATAAAAAGGGCATTTGCTAGTGCAGTTTTATGCATACGGCGAAAGAACTTGAGTGTGTGTATGTATGGGAACGATGCCATGTAATAGGCCCCCCGCCGCCCCTGTGCCCCCGGCCCCGCCGCACCCTCGCCATCTGCCCGCCGCGCCCCGACCCCGCCGCCCCCAGCGCGCCCACCGCCCCCAGCCCCCCGCCGCCCCTGCGCCCCCGGCCCCGCCGCACCCTCGCCATCGGCCCGCCGCGCCCCGACCCCGCCGCCCCCAGCGCACCCACCGCCCCGAGCCCCCCGCCGCCCCTGCGCCCCCGGCCCGCCGGCCCCGCCGCTAGCCGCGCCCCCGAGCCGTCGCAATTTAACTGGCCGTCGCAAATAATTGCCTTCATATGGATTGTTCAATCTTCGAATGATTGTTGATCGAATGAGTAGAAATTGTTGCTCGATCTTGATGTTAATTATGCTTAGTTGTTAATGATGTTGGTTATGCAAATTTGTTGATAATGTTATTGATTATGTAGATGTTAAGCATGCTTATGTTTTGCTTTAGTATTCTTAATGTTTATGTTCGTTGCTGCTTATCGTTATTGAATTAAGTTATTAAATGTTCAAATTTTGATTAATTGTTATGTTTCTTTTAGCATGTTCAATATTCTTTATATATATAAATATATAAATATAAATATAAATATATATATATATATATATAAGCGGGTTAAAACGATAATGTATCAGAAGAAATATCAAAAGAGAGAGGAGATATTCTACGCCATATCGCCTGCGGCGAGCATGACAGCGGAGGAGAGGCCAGCAGCGGAGGACGGCACTGACTATGAAACTTTCAACTCTGACCCACTTTTCTCCTCACTCTCGTTCTCTTTCCTCATTCGTAAATGATTTATAAATGAACATGAGCAACGTAACCTATAGCAATTGATTACCCGTTTCGGATCGGCACGTCTCACATGCCATTGGCATGTGAGACGTGCAGGTTCGGAATTGTCCCTTTTTGGAAAGCCTCGGAGTGACCGAGGGGGCGTGGCTTGTGACGAGACGTGGGTCCGGATTTGGACGAGATTTCGGTGGCGTAACCCTGTTGTTCTCTGCTGCACCATTTTTGGGCGTGCAGTGGAGAACAGCGGGGTTATGCTGCCGAAATTTCGTTCGAATCCGGATCACGCGTCTCGTGATGAATACGCTCCGCTCGGTCACTCTTGGGTGGGTTTAGGATCTATCTGCCTAGGTTGTAGGGCCGTGACATAACACAACAATACATTAACGACAATTTCTTTCGCATTAAACTGCAGAGTCAAACATGGGTGAAGACCGCAGTTGGATGTATACTGGCTGGAAGAGCAGAAATGGTGGTCACTCCGATGAGTGGTTTATCAAGTTAGATCAATTTTTGGATCGAGCATTTTCATTGTCAACGGAAGATATGGTGCGGTGCCCATGTACAAAATGCCGAAACACTAAGTTTTTGAGAAGATTGGAGCTTTCGTTTCACCTATGTCGAAACGGTTTCACTCCACAATATGAAGTGTGGACCTTCCACGGCGAGACTAATTCTCGAGTCATAGCGGAAGTGGATGAGGATGATGATATAACAGAGGTTGATAGGATGGATGAGATGTTAGAAGCTCTTGAAGTGGAGGATCCTCTTACAAATGAGGCAGAGAAGTTCTTCGAGGAGCTGAAGAAATCACAAGAGCCGTTGCATGAACACACGGCTGTGACCGTACTTGCTTTCTTGACCAGATTTATGGCAATTAAGTCCAAGTACTTTTTTTCCATCAACTGCGTTGGCGACATGAGGAGGAAAGGAGGGCGATGGAGGCCACGATCCAAACCCAGGCAACAGCGTTGGCGCAGATGCGGGAAGCAATGGAGGTAACAATCTAAAAATTAAAATTCTCATTAATTCAGCTTAAATGACTTACTAATAGGTAGCATTTAATGTTTGCTATGATAGGCCATCGCTCGGGAGCAGGGTCTGGGAATCCAGCTACCGGTACTACCACCGGTCCTCCCAGGCGATCCTTCTTCAGCGGGTCAGGTAAGTCTCTATGTAATCCTTCTTCTCCAGTGTAATAAGATTGAGATAGATGAAAGAGACAGATAGTTAGATAGAAGAAAATGATTGAGATAGAAGAAAGAAAGAGATAGAAGAAAGGGAGACAGAAGAAAGAGTGAAAGATAGATAGAGTAGGATGGGAATGAAGAGAGAGTAAGATGTAGATGGAGATAGAGAGAGGGGAAGATAGAGGGAGGGAGATGTAGATGGAGATAGAGGGAGGAAGATAGAAGGAAAAGGATAGCAATAGAGAGATAGAGTGAGCAAGAAAGATAGAGTGAGAGACAAAGAGAGAAATGAAAAGAGAGAGGAAGAGAGGGTGATCTAGATGAAGATAGAGGGAGAGGGAGGGAGAGAGATGTTGATGCATTTATATTCTAACTCTAAGTTTTATTAATTGCAGGGATCCGCGACGGCTGCACAAACGCCGTCGCCTTCGCTACCGCTGCCTGGATTGAGGCACGACGACGACGACTTCGACTTCGGAGGTGGCTTCGGAGGTTAGATGGGCGAGTGAGCCCTTTTATTTACTTTGTTGATGACGATGTGAGATGTATCGGAATTTTAGTTTGTGATTGTGATGATGTTTGTGTATGATGTGTATATACTGTGTATATTGTCTATATTGTGTTTGTTGTGATTCTGGACATCGAGCCGGGTAGTGTTTTCTGTTTTTTTAAAAAAAATAAAAAACCTTATTTGCGACGGCTTTTTATACAGTACCGTCGCAAATAAGGGTACAAGCCGTCGCAATTAAACCACAGTTATTTGCGACGGCCTGGCCGTCGCAAATAGAGTCGTGGGTCCCGGAGGAGGACACGTGGGCCCTGCCCTCTGAACTTATTTGCGACGGCCTGGCCGTCGCAAATAGTGGAACTTAATTGCGACGGCGATGCCGTCGCAAATAAGCTTTAATTGCGACAGCTGGGCCGTCGCAAATAAGATCGCGGGGCCCACCAGCCCGCAGCAACAACTTGTGACGGCCTCTCCTAGCCGTCGCAAATAAGTTTATTTGTGACGGTGGCCGTCGCAAATAAGCTTATTTGCGACGACATATTTGCGACGGCCGAAAGCCGTCGCAAATAAAGAAAGCCGTCGCAAATAGCTTATTTGCGACGGCATCTGGCTTATTTGCGACGGCTTCGGCCGTCGCAAATCGTCGGGATTCCTGTAGTGTTCGAGTACATCACCTTATTACATAAATGACCTTCCAGGTCTAAAAGAAAGGTACATAAGCAGCGGAAATCAAGTAAAAGGGCTCCAAGCACAGGCATTGCATGAGGGAGCGCTAGCCTAGAACATCTCATCGGGATCTCCATAGAAGTCCTGGTTCTCCACCTCTTCGTCTTCACAGACTGGGGGGGGGCAGGATATGCAACTAACAAGTTTGAGTACCAATGGTACTCGCAAGTTGGGAAGTTATGATGTGAGGTTCACAACAAGGAAGGCGAATGATAGGTAAACCACTATAGTAATTACAACCTACTTTTAATGTTGTTAAGCACTTACATCTAGGTGAAAACCATCCATAAATCCCAAATATACCAGGTAAGACCAAACCCAAGCCGTCCATTATTAAACCATGTGTGCTAATTTTGAATTTGGTTCCAAGCCGCTCGTGTCCGTGAGCATGGCTGTCTAGACAGTTTGACAAAACACTGTAGAGTGTGTATCCTTTACCCACAGTTCGTGATTTCGTCCCCTGTTGCCAGGTGGACTAAGGTAAACCTCCCTGATGCCCGTGGTAGCTAACTACATTACACACTTTCATAGGTGTGTGGTCAGGGGATCACTACAAGGTGTTTCCGATGGTTCTCCCGACATGCAATGGTTACTCTAAGGTTTCACCGCTCCGGCACCTGGAGTCTATTTTCCCTCCGCCAGGGGAAGCCCCCTCTTGAGCCATGCAGATCCCAAGGCAGAATTCTTAACCCATTCCCCACCCGTTCAATTACCTATGCTACATCGAAAGAGAATAAATTACTAAACCATGTTGTCCCATATACAATTCTGTGGTGATACTAAAAGGCTTAGCAACTTCCTCCATAAACCGGACCTTAGAATCCGATAGGTCTCAAGCCCCAAACCAAGGTCTTTTGCACGCATGCACCAATCCATACAAAACCCCCCTATCAGATTCCTATCCACTAAATTCATATTTGCCAACATTTCATGATTCATAGTAATACAATATATCATGTAGATAGGTTGACATTATTTAATTAAGCATGGCTAAGCGTGAACTAATTAATAGTAAAACACCCAAACCAAGCGACAAGAAATTATTGGGAAAACTAGGGAAATATAGCATATGATTCATATTTTAATTTAGCATGCATCTAAATAAAACTTAACAAAAAGGGTGAAAGATGGTCAATGAACTTTCCTCCATATTGAGCCTGGTGGTTGGCGGGAAATTGTTGCTCTTGAAAATTAAATGTCGGTTCTAGTCCCGACTCTAGATTACGACAATGCAAAGATAATAACATACAATAAGAACACATAGAATGCAAACATTTCAAATAAACATAAATTCCTATGCAAAAGTGATTTTATGGTTAATTTAAATTATAGACCTGGACCAATTATTGAGAATTTAGAGTTTAATGAAATAAATTGAGTAAAACATATTTTTAATAATTTTTATATCATTTTTATATTTATTAGGAACTTATTATTATTTTCTAGAAATTTTTCTCCTTCAAAATACGCTTAAAGTAGATTTATAACATAAAATGTGCATTTTACAATTTTTACACTATTTTTAATAATTATTTCTATGTGCAAATCAATTTTTATGAATTAAATACAATTAAAAAGTATTTTATGACAAATTCAGAAATTTAAATAAATTAATAAAATATTAAAGAAATGAAAATAATATTAAAAACATTTTTAAATTTGTTTTTATAATTATTTTATAGAAATAAGGGACTTTTATTTCATTTCAGGAAATTCCAAGGGCATTTTTGTAAAATTAGAAATATTCCAGAGGCTAAAAATAATTTTTATAATGTTCAGGGGTCATTCTACAATTTTCCAGTATTTATTTGCTATTTTCTAACATTCCGTGGGCTTTAAAACAATTTTTACTTAATTATCCACTAATTCCCTAAATTCCAGAAAACTCAGGGTTTAATCTGTAATGTTTTGGACCAGTCTATAATTAGTTTAAAAAGTCCAGGGGTTCTTTGCTAATCTACCAATGGTTAAAGGGCTTTGAATGTGGGCCGTCGGATCTATAATAGAGAGCCCAGATTTAAATAAATGAATGGGTACGGGGGAATCTAATCTCGGCTGCTGAAACAAAATAGACAGCTGAGAATGGGCCACGTCTCCATAGCTGAGGCTGGGCGGCGACGCGCGGCGGCGCCGAGCTCGGGCGGCGGCGGCCAAAATCCATGCTAGGAACGCTAAAGAGCACATCTAAATGGCGCAAAATGAAGAGGGGGACGAGGGGAACTCACTGAGGGTCATCGCACGACCGAAAATGAGGCGGAAGCTAGTCGGCGACAAAGAGGAGTGGCAGAGCTCATCGGTGCCAGATGATGTCGGCGACGCAGAGACGTTACCCCCCCCCCCCCCCCCCCCCCCGACGGTGATGACCGGCGTGCCCCTAACAACACGGCGAAGGTGTTAGACAAACTACCAGGTGAGATAATGGGTGGAACGATGGGAACAGTGGCGCCATTACCAAGCTTGTCGGTGCTAGGGTTTTGGGTCGTCGGGGCAGTGAAATCCAAGGGGGGATTGCCGGGTTTTATACGGGTTTGGTTGGGTAACGCTCGACAATCATCATGGGCATGATGCGATGCTTGATTAGAGGGAAACGGTTTACATTGAAGAGGGGATGAGTGGGCGGCGCAGGTGGAGGCTTTACGTGCTCGTGGCGGTTCGGCGGGGAAGACAGAGCTGACATGCGGGCCCTGCTGGTCAGCGGAAGAGAGGGGAGGCGCTGGCGTGGAGGAGAACTGGGCCGGCGCAGATAGGGAGGGAAGTGGGCCGGGGTGGGGAAATCGGCCCAAGGTGAGTTTTTTCCTTTTTCTTTTCCTTTTCTTTTTCTTTTCTGTTTTCTTTTTCTTTTCTTTCATTATTTGAACCATTAAACTGAAATTTTCTAACGAATTTAAATTTTAAAATTTCACACAATCAAGAATTCATGATGCAATTGCCTTATATGAATTTTATTCCAAAGAAAATATTTTTATCTCTTGCAAAAGAATTCATTTTACATTTTTTTCTTTCTTCAAAAAGAGTGGGTGTTACAATTCTACCCCCCTAAAAAGAAATCTCGCCCTCGAGATTTGTACGTCCTAAGAGAATAGACTTGGAAACTTTGCCTTGAGGTCTTCTTCTCTTTCCCATGTCGCCTCTTCTTTTGAGTGATGTTTCCAATGGACTTTGCACATACGAGTAACATTATTCCTTGTAACTCGTTCTGATGTTTTGAGAATCTTAACAGGGTGTTCTGCATAGGTCAGGTCCTCTTGCACGTCTTTTGCTTCCAATGGCAACTATTCTTCAGGCACTCTTAAGTATTTCTTCAATTGTGACACGTGTAATACGTCATGCACATCTGACAAGTGAGATGGTAACTCGAGCCGATAGGCTACCTCTCCTCTTTTCTCCAACACCTTAAAAGGACCAATGTAACGGGGTGATAATTTGCCCTTCACCTTGAATCGTCTCAATCCTCTCACGGGTGACACCTTGCGATACACAAAATCACCAATCTCAAATGACAGATCACGACGTCGAGTAACTCTTTTGCCTTGATTGAGCCGTCTTCAAATTCTTCCAGATTTCTTGCACTTATCTCTCAGCTTCTCTTAACACTTCAGGCCCGAATACTTGGCTTTCCCCAGTTTGATTCCAAAACAACAGTGTTCTGCACTTCCGTAAATATAACACTTCAAATGGAGACATCTTCAAACTGGCTTGATAACTGTTGTTATAAGAAAATTCAGCATATGGTAGGTTCTTATCCCGGCTCCTACTATTTTTCAAAGCACACACTCTCAACATGTCTTCAAGAATTTGATTAGTGTGCTTTGTTTGGCCGTCTGTCTGTGGATGATATGCTGAGCTAAAATTCAGACGAGTATCCATAGACTCATGCAACTTCTGCCATAATCAGGATGTCAACTGAGTACCTCTATCTCATATTATCTTCTTTGGAACTCCATGCAGGCATACAATTCTTGCCATATATAGTACTACCAATCTTGAACCAGCATAGCTTTCTTTTATTGGAATAAAGTGAGCCACTTTAGTCAAGCGGTCCACTATGACCCATATGGAGTCGTATCCTGACTGAGTTCTTGGCAATCCCACAATAAAGTCCATACTTATTTCTTCCCATTTCTATTCAGGAATTTTATTTGGTTGGAGTAACCCTGCTGGTCTTTGATGTTCTGCTTTGACCTTCTAACATGTGTCCCACAGATCTACATACTCCGCCACATTGTGTTTCGTTCCATGCCACCAATATTGATCCTTAAGATCCTGATACATCTTTGTGCTTCCTGGATGAATAGAATATGACAAATCGTGGGATTGTCTCGAGTACATCACCTTATTACATAAATGACCTTCCAGGTCTAAAAGAAAGGTACATAAGAAGCGGAAATCAAGTAAAAGGGCTCCAAGCACAGGCATTGCACGAGGGAGCGCCAACCAAGAACATCTCATCGGGATCTCCATAGAAGTTCTGGTTCTCCACCTCTTCGTCTTCATAGACTGGGGGGGATATGCAACTAACAAGTTTGAGTACCAACGATACTCGCAAGTTGGGAAGTTATGACATGAGGTTCACAACAAGGAAGGCAAATGATAGGTAAAGCACTATAGCAATTACAACCTACTCTTAATGTTGTTAAGCACTTACATCTAGGTGAAACCCATCCATAAATCCCAAATATACAAGGTAAGACCAAACCCAAACCATCCATTATTAAACCATGTGTGATAATTATGAATTTGGTTGCAAGCTGTCGTGTCCGTGAGCACGACTGTCTTGACAGTTTGACAAAACTCTACAGAGTGCGTATCCTTTACCCACAGTTCGTGATTTCATCCCCTATTGCCAGGTGGACTAAGGTAAACCTCCCTGATGCCCATGATAGCTAACCACATTACACACTTCCGTAGGTGTGTGGCCAGGAGATCACTACGAGGTGTTTCCGATGGTTCTCCCGACTTGCAATGGGTACTCGAAGGTTTCACCGCTCCGACACCTGGAGTCTATTTTCCCTCCGCCAGGAGAAGCCCCCTCTTGAGCCATGCCGATCCCAAAGCAGAATTCTTAACCCGTTCCCCGCCCGTTCAATTACATATGCTACATCGGGAGAGGCCAAATTACTAAACCAAGTTGTCCCATATACAATTCTGTGGGTGATACTAAAAGTCCTAGCAACTTCCTCCATAAACCGGTCCTCAGAATCCGATAGGTGTCAAGCCCCAAACCAAGGTCTTGTGCACGCATGAACCAATCCATACAAACCACCCCTATCATATTCCTATCCACTAAATTCATATTTGCCAACATTTCATGATTCAT
This sequence comes from Tuctoria greenei, assembly GCA_036927565.1. Lineage (NCBI taxonomy): Eukaryota > Viridiplantae > Streptophyta > Magnoliopsida > Poales > Poaceae > Tuctoria > Tuctoria greenei. The sequence continues at coordinate 75,532,619 of JAYESD010000003.1, read as the reverse complement.
AGTAATACAATATATCACGTAGATAAGTTGACCGTTTTTAATTAAGCATGGCTAAGCATGAACTAATCAATAGTAAAACACCCAAACCAAGCGACAAGGAATTATTAGAAAAAACTAGGGAAATATAGCATAGGATTCATATTTTAGTTTAGCATGCATCTAACTAAAACATAACAAAAAGAGTGCAATATAGTCAAGGAACTTGCCTCTAAATTGAGCCTGGTGGTGATTGGGAAATTGTTGCTCTTGAAGATTAAATGTCGGTTCTGGTTCCGACTCCAGATTATGACAATGCAAAGATAATAACACACAATAAGAACACATAGAATGCAAACATTTCAAATAAACATAAATTCCTACGCAAAAGTGATTTTAAGGTTAATTTAAATTGTGAATTTAGAGTTAAATGAAATATATTGAGTAAAACATATTTTTAACAATTTTTATATCATTTTTATATTTATTAGAAACTTATTATTATTTTCTAGAAAATTTTCTCCTTCAAAATATGCTTAAAATAGATTTATAACATAAAATGTGCATTTTACAATTTTGACACTATTTTTAATAATTAGTTCTATGTGCAAATCAATTTTTATGAATTAAATACACTTAAAAAGTATTTTATGACTAATTCAACAATTTAAATGAATTATAAAAATATTAAAAAAATGAAAATAATATTAAAAACATTTTTAAATCTATTTTTATAATTATTTTATAGAAATTAGGGACTTTTATTTAATTTCTGGAAATTCCAGGGGCTTTTCTATAAAATCAGAACTATTCCAAAGGCTTAAAATAATTTTTATAAAGTTCAGGGGTCATTATAAAATTTTCCAGTATTTATTTGCTATTTTCTAACATTCCAGAGGTTTTAAAATAATTTTTACTTAATTATCTAGTAATCCCTAAATTCTAGAAAACTCAGGGTTTAATCTGTAAAGTTTTGGACCAGTCTGTAATTAGTTTAAAAAGTCCAGGGGTTCTTTGCTAATCTACCAACGGTTAAAGGGCTTTGAATGTGGGCCGTCGGATCTATAATGGAGAGCCCAGATTTAAATAAACGAAGGGGTACGGAGGAATCTAATCTCGACCATTGAAACAAAATAGACGACTGAGAATGGGCCATGTCGGCACGGCCGAGGCTAGGCGGCGGCGCGCTGTGGCGAGTTCGCCGGCAGCGGCCAAAATCCATGCTAGGAACACTAAAGAGCACATCTAAATGGCGAAAAATGAAGAGGGGAGCGAGGGGAACTCATTGAGGGTCGTTGCACGACAGGAAATGAGGCGGAAGCTTGTCGGCGACGGAGCTCGTCGGCGCCCGACGAAGTCGGCAACGCAGAGACGTCCCCCCCCCCCCCCCCCCCCCCCACAGTGATGCCCAGCGTGCTCCTAGCAACACGGCGAAGGTGTTAGACAAACTCCTGAGGTGAAATTTGGGTGGAACGACGGGAACAGCAGCGCCATTACCAATCTTGTCGGTGCTTGGGTTCCGGGTCGTCGGGGCGGTGAAATTCGGGGGGGGGGGGGGGACGGCCGGGTTTTATAGGGTGGGTAACGCTCGGCGATCATCATGGGCACGGTGCGACAATTGATTAGAGGGAAACAGTCGACATTGAAGAGGGGATGAGTGGGCGGCGCGAGTGGAGGCGTTACGGGCGCGCGACGGTTCGGCGGGGAAGACGGAGCCGACATGCGGGTCTGGTTGGTGAGCAGAAGAGAGGGCAGGCGCGGGCGTGGAGGAGAACTAGGCTGGCGCAGAGAGGAAGGGAAGTGGGCTGGGGCAGGGAAATCGGCCCAAGGTGAGTTTTTTCCATTTTCTTTTCCTTTTCTTTTTCTTTTCTGTTTTGTTTTCTTTTCTTTTATGATTTGAACATCTAAACTGAAATTTTCTAACGAATTTAAATTTCAAAATTTCACACAATCAAGAATTCGTGATGCAATTGCCTTATATGAATTTTATTCCAAAGAAAATATTTTTATCTCTTGCAAAAGGATTAATTTTACATTTTTTTCTTTCTTCAAAAAGAGTGGGTGTTACAGAAACCAACCTCATACATGAACTCTATCTTGCCCGAATTCATAGCTTAGGAACTCCTCAAGACTAATGATCCTCGCAAATTCGTAATAGAGGACGGAGTATTGGACTCTGTCGGTCAACCAGGTAATCTTCCTATCTCCAAAGGTGGAGAAGTAGCATGTGGTGTAGAAATGAGCTACCACCTCTGTGTTCCAAGTGTATTTAAACCCAAGCAGCTCCTTGAATCCATAGTGCTCAACAGCCTAAATCACTACATTGAAGGCTTGATGGTTCTTCTTCTCCATATATGCCCGATCAACCCACTAAGCATCTGCCACTGGTGTCTTCTTCGTTAAGAGGACCAAGCAATAGTAATCGCAATGAAAATCGCACCAAAAGTGATGATTCGTTGTGGCCTTCTCATACTTGTAGAGATCCTGCAATATGAATATTTTGGCCTTCTCTGACCCTTTCCCATCAAATATGTTGCTTGCAAGATCACGTTGGTAGTTGGGGTCATGCATAGGCTAAGTCATGACCAAGGGTCCAATGGGGCCTTGTGGTGGATCACTTGACTCCATGGGATGGTCTCGAATGACCAAACTCCTACAACCTAGGGCCTTCTTCCTTGGGGGTGCCTTCTTGACTAGCACCTTCTTCGTTGAGGCATTTGCCTTGCTATTAGCTAAACTGCTCTCAACAATGGGACCTTTTCCTTGATCAGCCGCTTTGGCCCTTTGGTTCTCACCGATCGTGATTATTCTCTTCCTTCTACAAGCTTGTTCTTCGGTTGCATGTGCTTGTGCTGCATCGCGGTCATGCTTCTTCTTTGTTCTAGCTTCACAGCGAGCTAGCTCTTTAGCTATAGCTGCATTCTCCACGTCCCTTCGGTGATACACCTCTTGACGAGCTGCCTCCTTTTCTAGATTAGAAAGAGGAGAGTCATTGCGCATGCTGAAAGAATAATAGCAAGAGGATATGAGATGAGAACAAACAAGATATTGCGATAGAGGTGCAGCAAATCCGCGAAGTTAGGAGTTAACCCTAGGTTAGGCCAGACTTTTCCAGTTCGTCGCCGTTCTAGTCCGGTCAGGAATGGACTTGTCCGTCCTTGGTATGGACTAAGTTTTCACAAATATTCTCAATGAATATGGCCAGTAAAGCACACAACCAATCATACAATGACCATGATTCAAGAAGACAATAATCGAAAATAGTTTTATAGAAAAGTGAGGAAGACAAGTTTTTGAAAGCATGCATAATTTTGAAGGAAATAAACAACTAACAATCAGATGTGCAACATTTCAAGCCACATTTTAAGAATCAAGTATATTACCTCATTCCTTCGTTCGCAAAAGCATTTTTCATCTAGTGGCTTGGTGAAGATATCGGCTAGTTGTTTTTCGGTTCTCAGATGTCAAATGACAATACCCCCCTTCATTGAATGGTCTCCCAAGAAGTTGTGCCAGATGTCAATGTGTTTGGTCCTAGAGTGTTCAATGGGGTTATGGGCAATCTTAATGACACTCTCATTTTTACGTAGGAGTGGAATATGGTTCATATTGATATCATAATCCCTTAGAGTTTGTCGCATCCAGAGAAGTTGTGCACAACAACTTCTGGCCGCGACATACTCCACTTCAGCTGTGGATAGGGCAATGGGATTTTGTTTCTTGGATGACTATGACATTAGGGACCTACCCAAGAATTGGCAAGTCCCGAAGGTACTCTTCCTATCCACTTTGCGTCCATCATAGTCCGCATCAGAGTATCCGATGAGATTGAACTTGGACCCTTTAGGATACCACAAACCTAAGTTAGGTGTTTGAACTAAATAGCGCAAGATTCTCTTTACAGCTGTCAAGTGACCCTCCTTAGGAGCAGATTGAAAACTTGCACACATGCATACACTTAACATAATATCGGGCCTAGATGCACAAAGGTAAAGAAGGGATCCAATCATGGAACGGTATACCTTTTGATCGACGCTAGGGCTGTCTTGGTTGGGGTCGAGATGCCCATTTGTCGCCATTGGCATCTTGATGGGCTTGGCCTTTGTTGACGGTTGTTATATACCAATTTCACCCGTCAATATAACTCAATTATGTGAAGGAAATATCATTCTTGCACACATCACATTTCTATTTGACCTATTTCCACTTGTACTTGGAGAAATTGGTGCATGCATGTATTTTATACAAAATTGAAGTGAAACAAGGGGATGGATCCTATAAAATATCATCCCGACCAATAAAGCACTGACATGTGCCACCACATGGATCAAATGGCCCACACACAGAAGTACCCGAGGCAATCTAACGGTGTAGCACCCATATCAAGGGATGGAACTCACCTGGAAGTCACTCCAAGAAAGAATAGACAGTTTGGAGGACTTACCAGGTCGGCCGACCCCCCTAGTCGGCCGACCTGGTCTTTCCTCCAAACTCAGTCAGCTTCCATGTGTTGGCTCCTCTCAGCATGAAGAAGTCAGTGGTGACTGATTCGCACGCTTTTGGTGGCGAGAACTGACCCTTCTCGAAGCTATAAATAGGACCCCTAAACCCTCACCTTAACACACACCACTTGAGAATCATTCTATTGTATACACTAGTTCTCTTAGTACTTAGTGGAGTTAGGCCATAGAGAGGAGAGCCTCTAGTCCCAGGTCCAAGTTGGGAAAGGTATGGCTCATGTATCTTTTCTTATATTTGTGACTTTATACATAATAAAAATATTATCTTTAGTATTTTTTTATTCATATACATGGATGAAGCGTTTCTTGTTTGATTGTGGATTCCATGTATGTGGTAGGAGTAGTATTTATGATTATGCCATATCACTCTTAATCATACATCATAAACACTACAAAACCCCACTATAGTCTAATTAGTTATGATATGATCATGTTAATATGAATAACTTATGCTATGTATCAACATTGGTTTAACAGTGATTTAGTTCATTGCCTAAGGATGGCTTGCGCCATGGCTCCTAAGGTATTTACTTAATATGGTAACCTGGTGCTAGGATAGTTAAGTAGCATTAGATGTCTTGTAGACCCACAGATTGAGGAGGTAGGCAGTAGGTGGTGAGAACCCTATCTGTCCTTTGTAATCCTCCACGTTTGGCTATGCCACAGGCTCATGGAAGGAGTCATCCTAGTATTGCTAGGAGTAAACCCGTGCTCGATGTGTTGAACAACTTAGCATAAGTATTCACCATTGACATGCTCATTAGTATCTAACATAGGCTATGTATATGTATATTAGAAGCATTAGAGGATTAACTCCTCAACTCTTAGTCTAATCTCCATTAGGATCTATTTACCCATTAGAATAGATTGCTTAGGTGTGTGTCATACTACCCATATTATAAACTTACCCCTTTCTTGATGATTGATTAGTATACCATAGCTTGATCACAAGAGTAGTGTTTACTTTACTCCATTGCCTTCCTTTGGGATAAATACGATACCCTTGGGAATATCCTTGGGTGAAATGCTACACGATAGTTTCCGCGTGCTTGCGGACCTCATCTCTTACTAGAGATGATCTGTGATGTTAGGGAACATCAACAAGCATTTCTGGCACCGTTGCAGGGGAATGCAAAGGAAGTGAAGGATAGCTATCACTTGTGATTAGGCTATAGGTACTAGTAGTTATTAGACAGGATTACCCTTGTTTGTTTTCTCCTTTTGTGTGAAAATAGGGTAGTGTTGGCTAACTCATTTTATGGGATGGCCAAAGAGGATGCCAGTGCTCAACCGCAAGATGATTCAAGGCCTACCTCAACAAATGTCCACTAGGGAGGACAATTGCCTTTCGCAGAAGAATTTCAGCTTACAGTAGGAGCCAATGTCATCCATTCCCATGCTCGGGGGAGGCTCAAAGGTCTCTTCTTGGTTTGCCTCCACCATGGGGTGGATATTTGATTCCTCATCTACCATTCATGTCATGGGTTGGTCCATTAATCCATGACCACCTTTCTGCTGGAGCTGAAGGAGTCCCATTCTCTTTCATCATGGATGAGAATATGGTCTCTACTCAAGGGGTGGATTGAAGAATGCTCTAGTTCTTTAGCTTGGCATGCAAACCACTTAACAAGGTGGACATGCTAACTAAGGAACTACACCTCCCATTGAAGTATCATGAAGATCAAGCCAATGGAGAAGTGTTTGGATGATCCAAGCCATGTATATTCACATGATTTTTGAAAATCCATGTCAACATGGGCCACTTGGGGAATCATTTTCCCAAAGACCCATGAGGATCATTTCCCAACAATAACTCCAACAGCTATCACCATCAAGGAGGTCAAGGGTGGAATCAATATCACCCTTGTAATCAAGGAGGCTATGAGGATTTCATGGGATTTAAGTTCAACTAGCCTACCTTTAAGTATCTTGTTTATGGCCAATCAAGAAATCAAGAAAACATGAAGCTCTTAGCCAAGAACAAGATACTTAAAGAGCATTCAAGATCCAAGATATCCTACAATCACTTGTTGGGATTACTACCCTTCGACCAAGCCCATGCAACCTAGGGCAAGTGACATTGTGGATGAAGCGTTTCTTGTTTGATTGTGGAGTCCACATGTCATCATGCCCAAGGAAGCTTTTGATTCATGATCAAAGTATGGTTTGACCTTAAGAAATATCAAGAAGGTCTAAGTGACACCTCTAAAGAAGGACAAGCCACACCATGCTCATGAGAAAATATTTTCAAGAGGGAAAAGCCGTCACTATATCAACAAGTCTTCATCAAGATGACGAGGAGGCTAGGGCCACCATGTGGCCCACATGTCCAACTAACATGCCAAAGGAGATTTAGCATGTAAATCAAGAGAAGTTGTCCACATCTTCAACTCTGGGATTGGACAACAAATCATCACACTAAACAGGACGGAGGTGAGTTGCACTCATCGGACATAAAAAATTTGGTGAGTCCTTGCCAATAGGTTAATTGGTAGTTATCTCATATTTGATTTCCCAATTGGATATTTGAAATTCCCATCAATCTTTGCATTTGCATGTTTGAATTTTCACACTCGCATGTTGGAAAGTAAAATTTGCAACCATCATAAAACTAAAATTTTGAATTCGGAAATAAATTTATTTGGATATGAACCTTGGGAGTAACCACTTGAATTCATCTTCCTAATTCAAACCAAAAATATTTCCTTTAATATTTATTGCATTTACAAGTTGTTTCAAGTTGGGCAAAACAATTTGATAATGGGTACAACATGCTTTTGGGCGAACGTAACCCGTTTTCGAGTTGTTTTGTTTGTTCTTGATTTTAGTGCAGCCAAGACAAAATTTGCAAAGAGGCTGGAAGGCCCCATCAAACACATATCCCTCCAGCAATCTCATTTTGAGTTCATGCTGGAGGAATGCTCAAGATGGTGGTCCAATGGAGGAACAAGATGAAGATCATTCAACTCCAACCTCAACTTGGCAGGAGACAGTGAACATAAAGGCTACACTAAAATTCATGGTCATGAGTTTCTCTCACAATGACCTTCAACCATGACTACTCTTCAATTGAGGTACAAATTCAATTTTTTCATTGTTTGAATTACATTAGGATTGAACGATTTTTGCTTACATTGGCAAGGAATGTTTACACCTTCTCATCATTCAATTCTTATGCATCATCACAAGAGTAAGTGCTGTCATTACTCTTTTTGATTTCAAAAAGGAATGGCACCTTACATAGGAATAATTTAAACAAGTACCTAGAATTTCATAAGCATTGCTAAAATTGACTTAGACATTTTCTGCCTTGGCAATGCTTATGGAATGACTTAATGGTTGAATCGGTATGTAGCAACTTAGGAATATTGATGTCCATAATTTTGATTTGAAACTCATTCATGCATGGATCACTAAATTTAAAATTCCTAGGCAAGAAAATTAAAATTTTTTAGGAGGATATAATTGAAAATCTTGTTTGCTATGACCTAAATGATAAACATTCGCTCTTGTGTAAAAATCTATGATGGTTAGAAAATTTACAAGATGAAGGGATCCATATAGTGTATTTATATCGCTTGCATTGCTATGAGTAGAAGCTTTAGAAAAATGTGCAAATTGATTTATCCATAAAGCCCCACTCTTATTATTGAATAATACATTGTTAATGGATACACTTGAATTTGGACCCAATGCATCTTTGATTTTTATCTTCCCCGTACGTACAAATGAAAATTCGGTTACCTAGTCCGAAAATTCATTTGTACAAGCATTGAGAGCTAACCATTCCTCTCTATGATAGAGTGAAAGTTTGCAGGAGTAAAATAACTATGCAAGCATTCAAAGATCTGATTGTTGGAAACCCTAAGAGGATTCCATTTCAATATGTCTTTGACAAGGAGTAAATTAGGATGGTTGCTATCTATCGGAAAATAATCCCGAAGGTCAACCATAACTATACAGGGTCAGAGATTTGACATGAAAACCCTCCGTGAGCAACCAAGGGGCTGCTACGAATATGTGAGAGCATTATGCTCTCAACTATTCGAAGCACTCATTCAAGCTGAAGGTACTGTCACCATCATTGGATGTAAGTTATTCTTTTGTGGCCAAAAGTTATGATACACCTTAACCACGGAATGACAAGATCACATTCAATGTATATTGAGTGCAAGTTGTTCCTATGTGGATAGAAGGTATTTTATACCTTAGCCAAGGAACAATGGATCACACTCAACCCATGTTGAGTGCACGTCATCCCTTTGTGGTTATAGGTATGTTGTACCTTAGCCAAGGAATAACAGGATCATGCTCAATACATGTTGGGTACATGTCACTCCTTTGTGGCTAAAGGTTATCATTAACCTAAGCCAAGGAGTGATGGATCACACCCAATTCATGAGAGGTACAAGTTATTTCTTTATGGCAAGAAAGTATGATACACCTCAGCCAAAGAATGACGGAACACACTCAACCATGTTAAGTGTATGTCATTCCTTTGTAGCTAAGGGTTATCATTACCTTAGCCATGGAAAAACCAAGTACATCTAACCTATGGGAACCTTGAGGTGTGGATAAGCGACATCGACAACACCCTCCTCGAACACACTCATGAAACCCATGGAAGGCAATCCAACATCAACACTCAACCCTCCAATGCCAAAGCCATGCTGCAACAAGATTAGGCGAACCTCATGGCCTACTTCTGTCATTAGGGTTTCAACCCCTATCGCGGACCTTGACCAAGAACAAGCTTGGGGGAGGACCCCCACTTGAGGTAACTTGTATCACACCCCTTGCATATTTATTTTCCATTCACCCATCATCCACCTTGCATGTAAAAAAAACTTAAAAATAAGTAGAGTAGATTTGCTTTCAGAATAAAATAAAAAGATGTGCGGTAAGAATGGCTTAGAATTCACATAGATTAAATGATGAATAGTTGCTCTGTTCTAATTCTCCTAAGTCTCCAAAATATTGCTTTCATTGGCTCGAATTACTTTTTGCTTGATTTAGAAATTGTGGGTAGCAAAAGCTTAATCCAATTCTATGTTGTTGTGAGATATGATATAGTGATAGGGCTGCTATTCCTAGATTGAAAGTGAAACTTAGATTTTTGGAGAAATTCTAAAAAGATTTAAGTTACTCTCATTTTATTGGAAATACCTACCAAAGCCATATGATACATTACATTGATAAACCTTATACATATGCTATTTATCTTCACATTGAGCTTTGTCAAACTAGTATAGACCTATGTGAGATTTCATTCATTACATTTTGAATTCAAGACTTCACTTACACATGATGTACTTCTACACTAGAAGTAAGCAAATTCACCTCATACCACCATTCAAACAATAAAAGAGAAACTTCATACCATTCATGTTTAGTACTCCAAATTTATTGCATAAAAAAGGAGTAGAAGACATGGATACAAGAAAAAGAAAAAAATGCATGATTACATCAAAAGCATGAGAAAAAAAAGAGAAAAAAGAAGAGAAAAGTAGCCATGTTTCATGCCTGCAAAATAAGAGAGTAAACTTAAATAGGAGTCATCTCAAATATCGACATCCACTTCATTCCATCACACATGCACAAGTCTTGAATCTAATTGTTTTGAATTGATTTCTCCTAAGGCTTGCTCTTTTGACTTAGCAATATTATGTGTTGCAAATATGCCTACTATATCACCTACCGAGCTCCACATACAAGCCTTATTTAGTGGTAGAATGAATTTAGGAAAAAAGCCTTTGTGAGGACATATTTCCACTACACATAAAGGAGAGACCAAGAGAATCAAATTGAGGTACTTAAAATCTAAATTGAACTCTCCAGAATTTGAGTGGAACTTGATTTCAACGGTATGTGTGCTCCATTTGATGTTCTATCATATAACCACCCATGAATAGGAGATGGCATAAGTCCGATAATGTCTTAAGATGGGTGAAGTACCATGCCAATTTTTGCAATACTAGGTACAATATTTTGTTGTGCACATGGTACTTTTGAAAAGTAGAACATTGCAGCAACTCCTGATCATCAACCTAAAGTCTTGAGTTTGCTCGGGATGAGCAAATGATAAGCTTGGGGGAGTTTGTTGACGGCTATTATATACCAATTTCACCCATCAATATAACACAATTATGTAAAGGAAATATCATTTCTTGCTCACATAAATTTTCTGATTTAACCTATTTCCACTTGTACTTGGAGAAATTGAAGTGAAACAAGGGATGGATCCTATAAAATATCATCATAGACAATCAAGCGTCGGCATGTGGCACCGCATGGATCAAATGGCCCACAAACAGAAGTATGTGAGGCCATCCAACGGTCTAGCACCCATATCAATGGGTGGGACCCACCTGGAAGTCACTACAAGAAAGAACAGACCATTTGGAGGACTTACCAGGTCGGCGGACCCCTCTAGTCGGCCGACCTGGTCTTTTCTCAAAACTCGATCAGCATCCACGTGTTGGCTCCTCTCGGCTTGAAGAAGTCAGTGGTGACCGATTCGCGCGCTTTTGGTGGCAGGAACCGACCCTTCTCCAAGCTATAAATAGGATCCCTAACCCCTCACTTCAACACACACCAGTTGAGCATCATTATATTGTATACACTTGTTCTCTTAGTCCTTAGTGGAGTTAGGCTATATAGAGGAGAGTCTTTAGTCCCAATTCCAATTTGGGAAGGTATGACTCATGTATCTTCCCTTATATTTGTGACTTTATGCATAATAAAGATATTGTCTTTAGTCTTCTTTTATTAATATACTTGGATGAAGCGTTTCTTGTTTGATTGTGGATTCCATGTATGTGATAGGAGTAGTATTTATGATTATGCCATATCACTCTTAATCTTACATCATAAACACTACAAACCCCTACTATAGTCTCATTAGTTATGATATGATCATGTTAATATGAATAACTTATGCTATGTATCAACATTGGTTCAACAGTGATTTAGTTCATTGCCTTAGGATGGCTTGTGCCATGGCTCCTAAGGTATTTATTTAATATGCTAGCATGGTGCTAGGGTAGTTAAGTAGCGTTGGATGTCTCGTAGACCCACGGATTGAAGAGGTAGGCAGTAGGTGGTGACAGACCTATCTGTCGTTTGTAATCCTCCATGTTTGGCTATGCCACAGGCTCTTGGCGGGAGTCATCCTAGTATTGCTAGGGGTAAACCCATGCCCGATGTGTTGAACAACTTAGCATAAGTATTCACCATTGGCATGCTCATTAGTATCTAACCTAGGATATGCATATGTATATTAGAAGCATTGGAGGAGTAACTCGCCAACTCTTAGTCTAATCTCCATTAGGACCTATTTACCCTTTAGAATAGATTGCTTAGGTGTGTGTCATACTACCCATATTATCAACTTACCCCTGCCATGATGATTGATTAATATCCCATAGCTTGATCACAAGAGTAGTGTTTACTTTACTCCATTGCCTTCCTTTGGGATAAATCCAATATCCTTGGGAATACTCTTGGGAGAAATGCTACACGACAGTTTCTGTGCGCTTGCGGACCTCATCTCTTACTAGAGATGATCTGTGACGTTAAGAAATGTCAACAACCTTCTCCATATCAAACTTTTTAAGTATATCTTTAGTGTACTTGGTTTGACATACGAAGGTGCCTCCCTTAATATGTTTAACTTGGAAACCTAGAAAGAACTTCAACTCTCCCATCATCAACATCTCAAACCTCTTCGCCATAATTTTGCTAGACTCTTCAGAAAAAGATTGGTTAGTAGAACCACATATTATGTCATCGACAAAAATTTGGTATACAAATAAGTCATCATCCATGTTCTTAGTAAAGAGTGTATGGTCAACCTTTCCTATCACAAAACCATTGTCAATGAGAAAATCTCTAAGGCACTCATACCAATCTCTAGGAGCTTGTTTGAGGCTGTAGAGATCTTTATGAAGTTTAAAGACATAGTTAGGATACTTATCGTCCTTGAAGCCGGGCGGTTGCTCGACATAAACCTCCACTTTGATCGGATCATTGAAGAAGGCGCTTTTCACATCCATTTGATACAACTTGAAATCATTGTTAGTAGTATGGACAATAATATGCGAATAAATTCAAGCCTAGCTATGGAAGCAAAAGTTTCATCAAAATACAAACCTTTCAACTTCTAAGTACCCCCTGGCCACAAGTCTTTCTTGTCAACAAGACATGCTCATCTTGCTTGTTGTGGAAGACCCACTTGGTGCCTACCAAGTTGGCATTAGTTTTTTTCACAAGCTCCCACACTTTGTTTCTCTTGAAGTTGTTGAGCTCCTCTTGCATGGGCATCACTTAATCTGGGTCTCGTAGGGCATCTTCAACCTTAATTGGCTCCAAAGAAGACATAAAGGAATATTGAGCACAAAAGTCAGCCATACGAGAGTGAGTCATTACCCCCTTGGAGATGTCTCCAAGTATGTTGTCAACGTGATGGTCCCTTTGAACACATTGATGGACTCTTGGGTGAGGTACACTTGGTCTTGAGTCAACTTTCTTGAGTTCCCTCATCTTCATTGCCCCCCCTTGATCATTGCCACCATTTTGATCATCATCTTCTTGATCATGATGATCTTGATATTGCTCTTGAACTTGGGGATCTTTGGCTTGATATTGTGCTTGGAGCACCTCTTGTGATGGGGATGGGTCACTTGGGCCTTGTTGTTCTTGTGGTCGCATGTCACCAAGTGCCATCCTTCTCAACACCATACGTGGTGCCTCTTCTTCATCTAGCACACATTGATCAACTTGCTCCACTTGGGAGCCATTAGTTTCATCAAACACCATGTCACATGAGATTTCAACACAACTGGAGGTTTTGTTGAAGACACGATTGGCATAGGTGTTTGAATCATAGCCAAGCAAGACACCTTCATTAGATTACAAAACGAACTTCAAAATTTGGGGCTTCTTGTTGAGAATGTAACATTTGCTTACAAAGACTCTAAAGTAGGAGATATTTGGTTTGTTACCCGTTAGAAGTTCGTATGGAGTCTTCTTCGATAGGCGATGGAGGTAGAGACAATTTGTGGCATTGCAAGTGGTGTTAACCGCTTCCACCCGAAACCGATTGGATGTCTTGTACTCATCAAGCATGGTCCTTGACGTCTCTATTAGAGTACGGCTCTTCCTTTCGGCCACCACATTTTGTTCGGGTGAGTAGAGTGCCGAAAACTTATGGTTGATGCCCTCATCATCCAAGTACTCTTCAACTTGGGTGTTCGTGAATTCGATGCCATTGTAGCTTATTATATTTTTATTCTCAAGGAGAACTCATTTTGATCTCTCCTTAAGAAACTTTTGAGGACACCTTGTGTTTCACCTTTGTCATAGAAGAAAAACACTCAAGTGAAGCGAGAAAAGTAATCAATAATAACTAAGCCATATTCATTACCGCCAATGCTTATATAAGCAATAGCACAAAAGAGGTCCATATGCAACATCTCCAATGGTCTTGTGGTTGTCATCACATTCTTGGTGGGATGAGATGCTCCTACTTGTTTCCCAACTTGGCACGCGCTACAAGGACTATCTTTCTCAAAAACAACATTCTTAAGACCACGGATGTGATTGCCTTTTAGATGTTTCTGAAGATTCCTCATACCATGACGGGCTAGTCTATGGTGCCACAACCATCCCATGTTGTTCTTTGCCATCAAGCATGTGTCAAGTTGAGTTTTATCCGCGATGAAGTCAACGAGATATAGCTTTCCCTTGAGCACACCCTTGAAGGCAATTGAGTTACCAATTCTTCTACTGACAATCACACCCTCATTTGTGAACAAGAAGTTATATCCCTTTTCGCATAATTGAGAAATGGATAAGAGATTGTAATCTAGAGACTCAACATGCATGACATGAGAAATAGTGTGTTGTGGAGAAATAGAGATTTTACCCATACCTAGTACCATGTCTTGTCTATTGTTGCCAAAGTAGATACCTTGACTTGGATCATTGTTTTCTTCATAATCCACAAACATTCTTCTAGCTCCGGTCATGTGGTTGGTGCATCCACTATCTAGCACCCACTTTGTACCACCGAAGGAGTAAGCCTAGAAAACAAGTTTCGGCTTTGGTTTCAGGTACCCAGGCTTGGTTGGGTCATTTGAGGTTAGTGACAAGACATTTGGGCACCCGCACACAAGGCTTTGGGCTCTTTCTTTGTGGCCCAACATATTTAGCATAGGCACGACCAAACTTGTTTCTCATAAGCACATAAGCTGCATCAAAATCATGAAACATAGTCAAGTTGGCATTTTTAACATTTTGGGTATCCTTGTTAAATATTACAATTTCAAGAGAAGTAGATGCATGACGTTCATTCTTGACTTGATATGAACCTTCCCTGACAAACTTAATTCGCATCTTGTTATTCTTGGGAATTCTAGCATTTTGCTTTCCTTCCCTTGAATAGCCAAAACCATCTTGGACCAAGGAAGATATTGTGATCGATTATGCACTATGTTTATACTTGATCTTCTCCTTGTCAAAGATGCCACCTTTAGGTGTGCTCTTGATCTTTGTCATGTTAAGCTCATTTTTCAAGTCAAGCATAAGGTTAGCACATTTGCATGTTTAGTGTTCGCCTCCATATTAGGCAAGTTTGAGCTTGTTGAGGCGGAAGCGGGAATACTTGACTTGAGAGTTGCGAATTGTTCCTCAAGATTCTTATGAGCTTTGTTCAGGCTCAGAAGTTCATCTTTGAGCACAACATTCGAACTCTTGTGGCTTGAGGAAGCCTCCTTGCATTTTACGAGTTCAAGTTCAAGTTCCCTGTTCTTCTCCCTCTCAAGCTCAAGGAGCTTCTCATGGTCAAGATTCTTTTGCTTCTCTTTGACAAGCAATTCATCTTGTTCCTCAAGAAGTTCCTCATTGTTTAAAATTTCATCGGAGAGCTTTTTCATTTTAGTTATAGCACTTTTGCTCAAACCTTCAAACATGTACTCATTCTCACTAGCACTATCAAAATCCTCATCTTTAATAGAACGCATGGAGAGTTTAGATTTAACCTTTCATTTTCCCTCCTTCACCATGAGGCATGTGTGGCTTGAGCTGTACCACTCTGCCTTGTTTGGCAAGAGAGTCTTCTTCATCTTTGGCTTCTTGATGGTGACGGTTGCCACTCCTGCCTCATCAGCGGAGGGTGACTCATCATTGGAGTCCCAATCCTTTCCAACATGAGCATGCCCATGTGCCTTTTCCTTCTTGAACATCTTCCTCCCTCGAGGCTTCTCATCCTTGTTCTTCTTTTCTTGTCCTCTTCGTTTTCATATGGGAAATTCACAATGAAGTGCCCATACTTGAGAGTTGCCTAGAGGGGGGGGGGGGGTGAATACGCAAAAAACCTGAACTTTGACTTAATAAAAGCTAATCAGTAAATAGAGTGTGGACTAGTCTGACTTGGGTGAGGACTAGTCCAGTCACAGAAGGATAATGCACAAGGCGAGATTTTTATAATTTTCTCAACGATCTACGAGATGAACTATGAAGAACAATAACCTAGCAATCTATTGGAGAAGTTGCACGAAGATAAACGACTAGATCTAGATCAATCGCAAGATTGAGGCGAAGAATGTGAAGAACCCTAAATTGTTCTAGCGGAGAAAATAAGACAAATCAAGAGCACAAAACACAAGATTTATCACATGGTTTAGCTTCATGGAGAAGACTACATCCACGTTGAGGAGCCCACAAAAGGGTCGGGTTTCACTCAACCCTTTCATCCCCAAGCCATCAAGAAGGCCGGCTTGTTCTTCCACTAAATCAGGGGAAATCATAAGATCCATTGGGCAACTTACAATCAGAGGCTCCCACTAGTTTACAGCTCAAAGAGATCACGAATCAACACCCACACGAACTCAAATCAACAAATCAAACCGAGAGAATCAACCAAGAGCTAAAGTCAAAGCACACCCTTCTCTCTTCTCTCCCAAAACTCACAAATCCTCGAGATTCGCTCTTAGGACTCAAAGAATCAAAGAGAAATTGCTAGGAGGGCTCTTGGAAGGCTTTGGTGCTAGGGTTCGAGACAGGGCATTTGAGGCTCGGGGGATCCCTTTTTATAGGGATCCCGACAGTTAGTTGTTGCCACCAGAAAAAGTGCGGACTAGTCCGGTCTGTGGGGACCAATGATGTCACCCTTGAACAACCAAAAAGTCCCCCACCACCTTTTGAAATCAAACAATCACAACACCACAGACTAGTTTGTCCAAGAACGAACTAGTCCGATCTCACACATAACCTTTTGTTCTGGTTGAGAACGGACATGTATGGTCTGCCGGACTAGTCCAACCCCAAAGGGTGAACAAGTCCGGCCATTTAGGACTTAGTCCTAGCAGCCACATCCAAGTCCACAACGGACTAGTCCGACTCAAAACGGACTAGTCTAAACTCATACATAAACTTCTTTTTCAGTCAGAAATGGACTAGTCTGAGTGAGCGGACTAGTCCAGCCCCCCAGGGCAGACTAGTTCGATCATTCAGGACTTAGGTCCAGAAGGACTAAGACACACTCACCACAGAATAGTCTGTCTCCAAACAGACAAGTCCAAACTCACACAGTACCTCTTGGTCCGCCTAACATCAGATCAGTCTGATGTGGCCGGACTAGTCCGACCTTCTAGCCCGGACAAGTTCGGCTCTTTCCTTAGGATTGTCTCAACTCATCTCTCAATCTATCCTAACTTGGACTAAGAGCTCTTAGGAGATTCTAAACATTTTGACACATTGAACACACTCATTCTATGAGGCTAAACTCGACGCAAAGAAAATTTAATCTCTAAACTCTATTCTTCAAGTTTTCCACCTTTTTCTCATCTTTTTCCATTTTGAGTGTATCCAACTCCGTCCATTATTTAATCACCTGTACTCACACTTGTAATGCTCATTAGTCCCTTTAGTGTTGTCATTAATCATAAAGACCTACAAGGATTAGCCTAGATGCACATTCAATCTCCCCCTTTTTGGTGATTTGATGACAACACATTGAGGTTTTTGATAAAAATATAACTGAGTTGGTTTTCATAACGCACAAGTCTATAAAGAGCTCCACCTAAATGTGTGCATGATTTATTTGCAATAAAAGTAATCCACAAGCATGAGATCTAGAGGAGATTTATACATTTGTGTGTTATGGAGGGGTGTCTACGTGAGATGCAAGTGTTGAGATGTGATAAATGGAATGAAACATGCATCTCAATTGGATTTAAGTATCATCACACATATAGAACAATAATGTGATCAAAGTAGAAAGATATTCAATATGATCAACATAGAGTAACATACCATAGCATAAAAGTCATTACAATCCAAATATGGAAATGTAGCAATGTAACGACATTACAACCCGAATTTTTCAAAAATAATACACAGTTCATGTATCTAGAGAGGTAGGTACTCCCCCTCAATCTCTGCCCCTTTTGCATAAAGACACAAAAAAAGAAAGGATTAAGGAAGAAAGGAGAGAGCCTAAACTACTCATCAACTCTCTCACTCTCGTCACCACAGTCTCCATCACTTCGGGTCTCCTCATCATCCTCCTCTCCATCGTTGTCTTCATCTTCCTCTTCAACTTCCTCAACAGCGGGAGGGGCACTAGAAGGGCCACCCTCACCACCAAGGAGAGCAGCCTCCGCCCCCATAAGGTTTGGGAAAGGTGTGAAGTCTTCATCCTCGGATGCATCCGGTGACATGGCAATGTCCGCCTTCTCACAAAGCCTTCTCAGGTACCTGTCTTGCTTCATGGCCATCTTCTGAGTTTTGACTTCAACTTTGCGGCAAGAAGTGAATATGGACTTTAGGAATTTGAGAATGGCACTAGAAGTGTCATCGAAGGAGGAAGAGGCGAGAGTGGGAGGAGGAGGATGTGCATTGGAGGCACCTCTCCTCGAAGCTTCACCAATTTTTGGCACAGAAGGGGGAATTTGAGGACGGAGTTCTCTATGCTTGACATCCTTGACAAACTCCAGACCTGAAACCTTCTCAATCAAGAACATAATGAGAGGAGCATACCCACAAGAACGGTTTGGAGTGTGGGATATGTTGAAGATGTCATTGTAGATGTAGTCAAACACGTTGAATATCTCATCTTCCACAACCAATCTCATCAAGTGCCGGAGGATGCCTTGGATCATGTCTGCGTCCCCATCCTTAGGTGCTAGAGTTTTCCTCAATATGTGATTGAGCACACTAAAGAAGGGCGAAGAATATTGGTTGTGGGAAGATTGCAGAAACCAACCTCGTACAT
Source organism: Tuctoria greenei (assembly GCA_036927565.1). Taxonomy (NCBI): domain Eukaryota; kingdom Viridiplantae; phylum Streptophyta; class Magnoliopsida; order Poales; family Poaceae; genus Tuctoria; species Tuctoria greenei. The sequence continues at coordinate 75,513,848 of JAYESD010000003.1, read as the reverse complement.
GAATTCTATCTCCCCAAAATCCATAGTCTAGAGGTTGTGAATGATCAAATCATAGCTTAGGAGCTCTTCAAGACCAATGATCCTTGCAAATTCATCATAGAGCATGGAGCATTGGACTCCGTCGGTCAACCAGGTAATCTTACTACCTCCAAAGGTGGAGAAGTAGCATGTGGTGTAAAACTGAGCTACCACCTCTCTGTTCCAATTTTATTTAAACCATAGAAACTCCTTGAGTCCATGGTGCTCAATAGCCTGAATCGCTGCATTGAATGCTTGATGGTTCTTCTTATCCATATATGCCCTATCAACCCACTGAGCATATGCCACTGGTTTCTTCTTCGTTAAGTAAACCAAGCGATAATAATCATAATGAAAATTGCACCAAAAGCGATGATCCGGAGTGGCCTTCTCGTACTTGTAGGATCTTTCCGTCTCAACCTTCTGGCATTCTCTTACCCTTTACCTTAAAATATGTTGCTTGCGAGATCACGGTGGAGGTTGGGGTCATGCATAGGATCAGTCATGACCAAGGGTCCAATGGGGCCTTGTGGTGGAGCACTTGACCCCACAGGATGGTCTCGAATGACCAAACCCCTACCAGCTAGGGCCTTCTTCTTTGGGGGTGCCTTCTTGGCTGGCACCTTCTTTGTTGGGGCCTTTGCCTTGGTCTTAGCTGAACTGATCTCAACCATGGGTCCTTTTCCTTTATCAGCTGCTTGGGTCCTTTGCTTCTCACCAATCATGATTATTCTCTCCCTTCTACTAGCTTGCTCTTCGGTTGCCTGTGCTTGTGCCATGTCGTGGTCATGCTTCTTCTTTGTTCTAGCTTCATGGCGAGCTAGCTCTTGAGCTATAGCCGCGTTATCCGCGTCCCTTCTGTGATACACCTCTTATGAAGCCGCCTCCTTTCCAGATCGAGAAGAGGAGAGTCGTCGCGCCGATACATGCTGAAAGAATGATAGCAAGAGGATATGATTGAGAACAAACAAGATATTGCGATAGAAGTGCAGCAAATCCGCGAAGTTAGGAGTTAACCCTAGGTTATGCCGAACTAGCTCGATCAGGAACAAACTTGTCCATCCTTGGTCCGAACTAGTCCAGGCTATCGAGTGTTAAACCCTAACTATGCAATTTTTCTTCAAATATCAACAAAAGGTTGCAATATAGCAACGAAAGGATCACAGGGTGTTTATGAAGCAATATGGATCCTAGGATGGGGAAGGAACAACTTAGAAATGAAGGACGAAGGGATTTGATTTTGCTCAAAAACATACCTTGAAGGTTAAAATCCGAGCAAAACACTGGATTTAGGGCGGAGAAGCCCGAGGATTGACTTCTCGAGATTCCAAAGAGTAGATCCCATGGATTCTTTGAATATTTTGGTGGTGGATCTCAAGAATAGCCAATGGGGGTGAGTTTTGAGAGGAGCACACATTTGAAAACGTTAGAGTGGAATGGGAGGAGTCGGGCCCAATGGTTGGGGTTTAAGTACCCAAGGGCCCAGACTAGTCCGATAGGTATACCGGACAAGTCCGGTAGTGGGACCAGGTCCGAAATTACTTGGCAGTCTGGACTTGTCTAGGAGGTCAGACTTGTCTGGCTCTATGGGCAGACTAGTCCGGTCCTAGACAGCAAATCTTCATATATATCAGGATTTGCAAGGAATGATCTATATGGACAAATTTTTCATAAACATTCTCAATGAATATGGCCAGTAAAGCACACAACCAATCATACAATGACCATGATTAAAGGAGACAATAATCATAAATAGTTAGATATAAAATTGAGGAAGATAAGTTTTCAAAAGCATGCATAATTTTGAAGAAAATAAACAACTAATAATCAGATGTGCAACATTTCAAGCCACATTTCGAGAATCAAGGATACTTAGCTGATTCTATGCCTGCAAAAGAGTTTGATATCTAGTGCTTGGTGAATATATCGGCTAGTTGTTTTTCGGTTCTCACATGTGAAATGACAATATCCCGCTTCATTGAATGGTCTCTTAAGAAGTGTGCTAGATGTCAATGTGTTTGGTCCTAGAGTGTTCAACTGGGTTATGGGAAATCTTAGTGGCACTCTCATTGTCGCATAGGAGTGGAATATGGTTCATATTGAGACCATAATCACTTAGAGTTTGTCGCATCCAGAGAAGTTGTGCACAACAACTCCCGGCTGCAACATACTCCGCTTTGGCTGTGGATAGGGCAATGGAGTTTTGTTTCTTGGATGACCATGACATTAGGCACCTACTCAAGAATTTGCATGTCCCGGAGGTACTCTTCCTATCCACTTTGCATCTAGCATAATCCACATCGGAGTATCCGATGAGATTGAACTTGGACCCTTTAGGATACCATAACCCTGGGTTAGGTGTATGAACTAAATAGCGTAAGATTCTCTTTACAACTGTCAAGTGGCACTCCTTTGGAGCAGCTTGAATGCTTGCACACATGCATACACTTAACATAATATTAGGCTTGGATACACAAAGGTAAATAAGGGATCCAATCAGGAACAGAATACCTTTTGATCGAGGCTAGGGCAATCTTGGTTGAGGTCGAGATGCCCGTTTGGTGCCATTGTTGTCCTGATGGGCTTGGCCTTCTCCATATCAAACTTTTTAATTATATCTTCAATGTACTTGGTTTGACATATGAAGGTTCCTTCCTTGAGTAGTTTCATTTGGATACCTAGAAAGAACTTCAATTCTCCCATCATGGACATCTCAAAGCTCCCCGTCATAATTTTGCTAAACTCTTCACAAAAAGATTGGTTAGTAGAATCAAATATTATGTCATCGACATAAATTTGGCATACAAATAAATCATCATCCATGTTCTTAGTAAAGAGTGTATAGTTGGCCTTTGGTATCCTAAAACCATTGTCAATGAGAAAATCTATAAGGCACTCATGCCAAGCTCTAGGAGCTTGTTTGAGGCCGCAGAGAGCTTTATGAAGTTTAAAGACATGGTTAGGATACTTATCGTCCTTAGAGTTGGGCGGTTGCTCCACATACACCTCCTCCTTGATCGGGCCATTGAGGAAAGGCTCTTTTCACGTACATTTGATACAACTTTTCACGTAGATTCAGGCCTAGCTACAGGAGCAAAAGTTTTATCAAAATCCAAATCTTTGACTTGTGAGTACCCCTTGTCCACAAGCCTAACTTTGTTTCTTGTCACAATGCCATTCTCATCTTGCTTGTTGTGAAGACCCACTTGGTTCCTACCATGTTGGCACTAGGTCTTTTCACAAGCTGCCACACTTTGTTTCTCTTGAAGTTGTTGAGCTCCTCTTGCATGGCCATAACCCGATCCGGGTCTCGTACGGCATCTTCAACCTTAAATGGCTCCAAAGAAGACACAAAGGAATAGTGAGCACAAAAGTTAGCCATACAAGAGTGAGTCATTACCCCCTTGGAGATGTCTCCAAGTATGTTGTCAACCGTATGGTCCTGTTGAACACATTGATGGACTCTTGAGTGAGCTACACTTGGTCTTGAGTCAACTTCTTCATCTCCCTCATCTTCATTGTGTCCCCCTTGATCATTGCCGCCATTTTGATCTTCATTTTCTTGAGCATGATGATCTTGATCTTGTTCTTAATTTTGGGGATCTTGGGCTTGATCTTTTGCTTGGGGCACCTCTTGTGATAGGGATGGGTCACTTTGGCCCTGTTGTTTTTGTGGTCATATGTCACCAAGTGCTATCCTTGTCAACGCCATACATGGTGCATCTTCTTCATCTAGCACACATTCATCAACTTGCTCCACTTGGGAGCCATTATTTCATTACAAACCACGTCACATGCTATTTCAACACAACCAGAGGTTTTGTTGAAGACACGATAGGCGTAGGTTTTTGAATCATAGCCAAGCAAGAAACCTTAATCTGATTTTGATGTGAACTTCAAAATTTGAGGCTTCTTGTTAAGAATCTAACATTTGCTACCAAAGACTCTAAAGTAGGAGATATTTAGTTTGTTATCCATTAGAAGTTCATATGGAGTATTCTTCAATGGGCGATGAAGGTAGAGACAATTTGTGGCATGGCAAGCGGTGTTAACCGCTTCCGCCCAAAACCGATCAGATGTCTTGTACTCATCAAGCATGGTCCTTGATATCTCTACTAGAGTTTGGTTCTTCCTTTCTGCCACCCCATTTTGTTTGGGTGAGTAGGGTGCCAAAAACTAATGCTTGATGCCCTCCTCATCTAAGTACTCTTCAACTTGGGTTTTTTTAAATTCGGTGCCATTGTCGATTCTTATCTTCTTGATCCTCAAGGAGAACTCATTTTTATGTTTTAGAAGTTTTTGAAGTTTCCTCATAACAACATGGGCTAGTCTATGGTGCCACAACCATCCCATGTTTGTCTTTGCCATCAAACATGTGTCAAATTGAGTTTTATTCACAGTGAAGTCTACGAGATAAAGCTTTCCCTTGAGCACACCCTCGAAGGAAATTAAGTTATAAATTCTTCTAATGACAACCACACCCTCATTAGTGAACAAGCAATTATATCACTTTTCGCATAATTGAGAAATGGATAAGAGATTGTAATCTAGAGACTCAACATGCATGACATGAGAAATAGTGTGTTGTGGAGAAATAGAGATTTTACCCATACCTAGTACCTTGCCTTGGCTGTTGTTGCCAAAGTAGATACCTTGACCTTGATCATTGTTTTCTTCATACTCCATAAACATTCTTCTTGCTCCGGTCATGTGGTTGGTGCATCCACTATCTAGCACCCACTTTGTACCACCGGAGGAGTAAGCCTACAAAACAAGTTTAGGCTTTGGTTTTAGGTACCCAAGCTTGGTTGGGTCCTTTGGAGTTAGTGAAAAGGTATTTGGGCACCTGTTGAGGGATGTTATATACCAATTTCACCCGTCAATATAACTCAATTATGTGAAGGAATTGTCATTTCTTGCACACATCACCTTCCTATTTAAACTATTTGCACTTGTCCTTGGAGAAAGTAGTGCATGCAAGGATTTTATGCAGAACTGAAGTGAAACAAGGGGATGGATTCTATAAAATATCATTCTAGCCAACCAGGCGACGCCACAAGGCACCACATGGATCAAATGGCCCACAAACAGAAGTATACCAGGCCATCCAACGGTTTAGCACCATATCATGGAATGGGACCCACCTGTCAGTCACCTAGAGGAAGAATTGGCCGTTTGGAGCCAGGACTAGGTCGGCCGACCCCCTAGTCGGCCGACTAGTTCCTGGCGCCAAATGCGATCAAACGCCACGTGTTGGCTCCTTCCAGCTTGAAGAGGTAAGGGGTGTCTGATTCGCCCGCTTTTGGTGGCGAGAACCAACCCTTCTGCAAGATTTAAATAGGACCCCTAACCCCTCACTTCAACACACACCATTTGAGTATTCATCCATTGTATCCACTACTCTCTATAGGTTTAGAGGAGTATAGACTATAGAGAGGAGAGCCTCTAGTCCATAGTCCAAGTAGGAGAGGAGTAGAAGGAGTCTCTTCCCAATTTCCAATTGGGAAAGGTATGTATCCCATATTCCTATTTGTATTTGTGACTTTATTCATAATAAAGACGATATCTTTAGTCTTCTATTGTTCATATACTTGGAGGAAGCGTTTCTTGTTTAATTGTGGACTCCATGTATGTGGTAGGAATAGTAATTATGATTGTGCTATACCATTCTTATAACATCATGATAAACACTATAAACCTCCACTATAGTCTAATTTATTATGATATGACTATATTAATATGAATCAATTATGCTATGAATTAACATTGGTTCAACAATGATTTAGTTCATTGCCTTGGGATGGCTTGTGCCTAGGCTCTTAAGGTAATTACTTAATATGCTAGCATGGTGCTAGGATAGAGAGTAGCGTTGAATGTCTCGTAGACCCACGGATTGAAGAAGTAGGTAGTAGGTGGTGATAGCCCTATTCGCCCTTTGTAATCCTCCACGTTCAGCTATGCCACAGGCTCATGGCGGGAGTCGCCTAGTGTTGCTAGGGTAAACCCGTGCCCGATGTGTTAATCCACTTAGCATGAGAATGAATAATTAGTACAATCATTAGTAACTAACTTAGGCTATGTATATGTACATTAGAAGCATAGTAGGAGTATATACCTAACTCTTAGCCTAGTTCCTCTATTACCTCATTTATCCCCTTAGGATAGATGCTCTTGTGTGTGTCACACTACCTCAATTGCCCTTTATCCATCCTTGATAGAACCCTACCTAGGCCAACCTAGCCTTTCCACTTGAGATTGTTTTACTTCCATCTAGTCTTCCTTTGGAAAATACAAATGACATCCTTTGGGAATACTCTTTAAAGGGAAAATTCTACATCGATAGTTTCGGTGCACTTGCGAATTTACATGTATAATATTAAACCTACCAACAAGCATTTATGGCACCCCTGCTAGGGATGAATTGTTAGTAGTGCGTAGGAAATATCAACAAGCATTTCTTGCGCTGTTGCCGGGGAAGGCAACTAAAGTATTGCATGATTGAGTGAATAGGATAGGACCCTGGTAGGTTTTAGTAGGATGACCCTTCTTTGTTTTTGCATTTTATGTGAAAACAGGGTAGTGTATGTCTGGTTTTTGCTTGTGAGAAAACTTTGTTGAAGATCCTGAATCCCTTCTGAGAGATCGACCTCGTGTCATTACTCCTCAAATGCTTCGAGCAGCAAAGCAAGCTAGCACAACCACACCAACAACCGAAACACCAATGGCATAGAAGACCCTTCGTGAGTTTTCAGCTCCCTCTGCTAACAATGTGCCTGTTGGGACCACTGTTAACACGGGAGATGTGAACTTCGAAATTAAGACTGGCCTAATCACTATGGTGCAAGCCAACCCATTTTGTGGGAAGGTTAACGAGGATGCAAGTGCTCATCTTCAATAGTTCCTTGAGATATGCAACACTTTTAAGATTAAGGACGTATCCCCTGATGTTGTCTGTCTTAGGCCGTTTCCGTTCTCTCTTCTTGGGAGAGCGAAACAGTGGTTCTACACGAACCGAAGTGCTGTAGATACTTGGGAGAAATGTTCTACGGCATTCCTCGCCAAGCTTTTCCCATTGGGCAAGACTAATGCCCTACGTGGAAGAATTTCCAGCTTCTAGCAAGATGCCAAGGAATTTATTCCCGGGGTTTGGGAAAGGCTTCAGGAGTACATCCTAGCCTATCCCCACCATGGGATGGATGATTGGCTCATCATCCAAAACTTCTACAACGGGCTAATCCCTTTCGCCTGTGACCATGTTGATGTTGCTGCTAGAGGAGCCTTCTTCTCATTGATGGTGCCCAAAGCCAAAGATTTCATTGAGAAGATGGTTTCAAACATGGGTTTGAGCGACGAGCGTCTCCATACCCGCCAGCAAAGCATGCACACCTTGAAGGAGGTGGACATGATCGCCGTCAAATCGGACTTCCTAATGAAGAAAATTGATGGACAAGGCAATGGTGAGCTATGTGGCAATACCTATGCCTTAGAATCTCACATCACTTGTGAAGTTTGTGGAAACACGGGCCATTTGGGCATAGATTGCCCGGAATCCCATGAGGTTGCCCTGTACCTAGCCAACAATGGAAGCAACAATGGCTGTCATCCAGGAGGTCAAGGGTGGGGCCCACACCCATTATTTCAAGGAGGGTACAACAACAATGGCAACAACGGAAATCAACCCAACTTCAGAAAACTTGCCATTGGCCAGCTGAAGATCAATGAGGCTATATCCAAGAAGTTGTTGGCCAGAGACAAGACCCTATAAAACATTAATGCCAATATTGAAGGACTATCCTCAACCTTCAAGAATCTATTGAGTTTCAACAAGATGTTGGAGTCTCAGTTGGCTCAACCTGCAACTGCTGTTCCTCCAGTGGAGAATGGCAAGATGCCAGGACAGCCTAAACCCCATGTGGAAAATGTCAACATGATTTCTCTACAAGGAGACAACTGGCTGAAGGACCTTGGATGTCCTACAATATCATGCTCAATTGGGGCACACCACTTTGACAAAGCCCTTTGTGACCTTGGAGCAAGTGTGAGTGTGATGCCCAAGGTTGTTTTTGACCAGCTAAACTTCACGGAACTCACTCTAACACCAATGCAGCTCCATCTGGCTGATTCCTTAGTCCGTTATCCGGCAGGTATCACTGAAGATGTCCCAGTGAAAAACTGGAACTGCTTCATACCCATGGATTTCGTGGTGCTCCACATGGATGTTGAGAATGATATGCCGCTCATTCTTGGGCGCCCGTTCCTAAGCACCGCGAAGGCTCACATAGATGTGGTAGCTGAAGAAATCCACTTCCATATCAATGGCAAGGAGGAGAAGTTTAACTTCTGCCTAAAGTTGGAGTAATGCTCCATGATCCGTATCAAGTATGGGCCAAATGATAAACACATTCAAGATGTCGAAATCGCACCTCCAAAGTAGACCCGCTCATTGCATTCATGAGGAATTTGAACTATGTGGAAAACCCGTCTTATTGTCCACGACGACACCCCAATAAGATGGATAAGTCCGGGCCTCTTCAAAGGCCCAAGTCCACCAAGCCGGCAAAAAAGGTTTGGAGGAAGAAGCAAGAAAAGCCGTCTGAGCCCATCCTCCGGGCCCGGATGTCAATGAAGAAGGAGGAATGTCCATCTCATCAGATGGTGGTAGACCTAGCCAATAGGTTAAATTGGTAGTTGTCATTCTCTTTGTTTTTCTCTTATGTTTATTTTTATTTGGTTTTCCACATTTAGTTTTATTTTCCCCGCTGCATATTTGGTTTTCCTAGTAGTTGAGAATCTTATATTCTCAGCTATCATTTTTATTTCTTTATTTTTCACAAAGAGAAAATTGATAGATTTTGAAAAGGGAGTTTTTATTTGGAAAACAATTTTTCTGAGCTGCAAAAGTGGTATTTCACCAACGTGCTAATTTCATAGCCGTTGGGGAGCCACCTGCCAAAAGGGGGAATAGGGGGCCCACCTGTCAGGTCGGCTTACCCCCCTGTTCGGCCGACTAGGGGAAAGAGCCATTTTGGCTCTCTCTCCTCCAACGGCTACATTTGGTTCCCTAGTGACCGTTGGATATTGCACAATATAAATGGTGGCTGTGAGGAGCGCTTCTCCTCACAATTCACCTCATTTCATACATCCCCAAAGTCACTCTTGCTCAAATTGTTTTTCTTGCTCTTCATTGAAGCACTCTTGCTCAAAATCTAACTCAAAAAGATTTGCTTTTGTTTGCATATGCAATTTGCTCTGATGTTCTTCAAGGGAAAATCCGTCTGGGTTTTGCTTTCACTAACATCACCTCTTTCGATTTTTCGCCTTGTTGTGTTCGTGTTTGTTGTACCCATGAAAGGAATGAAGAGGTTGTTTGGAAAGAGGAAGGAGGCTGCAAGCACAAGCCATTATGGAGACTCGAGTGCACGCCCCTCTCCTGTTGCTACACCAAGTTCACAGAGGAGGAGTGTAGGAGAGGACACTCCCATGGGTGAGAGGAGCAACCCTCATAAACTTCTTCATGACGACGACCTCGACATCCAAAGTGAAGTTGAAGATCAAGCACGCAAGCTCCTCCAAGATCGTGAGTTTTCTCATGCGAAAGCTTATGATCAGGATTTGATCTCCAAAATACGTATGGATTCCGAATTCTTTTCCATTTGGCGTGCATTAGGATGGGAAAACCTTGCTCACGTAGAGGATAAAGGTTCGCACCTTCTCTCCATACAATTCCTTTGCACACCCAAATAGGATTTGATGGTATTACTTTTAGATTATCTCAAAAATAATGCAACATCCTATGGAAAGAATTAAGTGAAATCCTAGGCTTCCATAGACATTGTTTGCTAGATTTAGACACTTTGCCTAAGTTTAACAAACAAAGATTTTGGAAGATTTAACTGGTGAGGGCAGATGTAGTGCACCTGGGAATAGCAACTTGCACAACCCTACTTTATGCTTCATGCATAGATGGGTGGCTATGACTATGTTCCCTAGAGGAGATGTAAGGATTTTGCGTGATGATGAGCTGAAAATTATATTTGCCATGATTAAAAAGATAAAAGTTGCTCCAGTTATTGCCATGATGACACAATGGTTAGATTAAATTCCAAGGGTAGAGCCAATTGAATGTACTTCATTGATTACCCATATTAATACTAGGGTAGGAGGACTAGAACATTCTTCATTTGAGTATATTGGAAATGAAAGAGAATTAATTGATGAAGAATATTTAGTGCAAGGACACACTCTTAATCATGATCAAGATGGCTCTTTGATATTTTATTATCCCGACTTTGTTAATGAAATTCAGTTACCTAAACCGGGTTATCATTTGTACAAATGTCGGAGGCTAACCATTGAACTCCTTCCCATCGAGGAAGCTGGAAGAAGTAACGTATCTAGCAGGGTAACTAGAAGTCGTACAAAGAGAGCGGACATGCCCCCGACAACCTCCACGGTCCATGAGTATGAAGAGAAAGAGAACCCAACGGGTGATGCACCTGGATGGACTCAACATCCTTCATATGAGACCGAAGGTCCGTCTTGGAATGGATGGCCTGGTGCCACATGGGAGACACCCCTATCCACTTCAAGCTCTAGCAGCTTGCCTCCAACATCAAGATGTCATTCCACTTCAGCTAGAAGTCATCGTGACTATAGCCAAGGAATGACAGATCTCTCTAGACATATGGAGGAGCTTGAAGTGAGGACAGGTGACATCTACAATACTCTCCAAGATCATGTCCAAGGTACCCAAGACTGGCAACAACACATGGACGCTCAATTAATCAACTTCAACTCTGTGCTACAACAACAACAAGACGATCTCGAGGCACATTTCCATCATCAAGGGTTCAGCCCTCATCACGGAGGTGAGTGAAGAACAAGCTTTGGGGAGGACCCCCACTCCAGGTAAATTGTATACACCCCTTGCATATTTATTTTCCACTTACCCATCATCCACCTTGCATCTAAGAAAATAGGATAGTTTTATTTTCAATAAAATAAATGATGTGCCCTAAGAATGACTTGGAATTCACATAGATGAAATGATAAATAGATGCTCTGTTTTGATTTTCCTAAGTCCCTAGTTTACAACTTACTACTGTCAAACATATTGCTCTCATTGGATAAAATTGCTTTTGCCTTGATTTGGAAATTGTGGGTAGAAAAAGCTTAATCTATTCTAAGTTGTTGTGAGATATGATATAGTGATAGGGCTGCCATTCCTAGTTTGATAGTGAAACTTAGATTTCTGGGGAAATTCTAAAAAGATTTAAGTTATCCTCATTTGATTGGAAATACCCCACTAAAGTCATATGATACATTACCTTGATAGACCTTATGCAGATGCTATTTGTCTTCACATTGAGCTTTGTCAAACTAGTATATACCTATGTGAGATTTCATTCATTACTTTTTGAATTCAAGACTTCACTTGCACATGCTATACTTCTACACTAGATCTAAGTAAAATTCCATCATACCACCATTCCATAATAAAAGAGAAACTCCATATCATTCATGCTTAGTACTCTCTCCAAAATTCATTGCATAGAAAGGAGTAGAAGACATGGCTAAAAGTTAAAGAAAAAAAATCCATGCTTACATCATAAGCATGAGAAAAAAAAAGAAAAAAAAAGAGAAAGTAGCCATGTTTCATCCTTGCAAAATAAGAGAGTCCACTAAAAAAGGAGTCATCTCAAGGTCCACATCCACTCCATTCCATCACACATGCATAAGTCTTGAATCAAATTTTTTTGAATTGATTTCTCCTAAGGCTTACTCTTTTGACTTAGCAATATTATATGTTGCAAATATGCCTACTATATTCCCTACCAAGCTCTACATACGAGCCTTATGTAGAGGTAGGATGAATTTAGGCAAAGTGCCTTGGTGAGGATTCATTTCCAATACACACAATGGAGAGACTTGAGAGAATCAAATTGAGATACTTAAAATCTAAATTGTGCTCTCCGGAATTTGAGTGGAACTTGACTTCTACGGTATGTGTGCTCTATTTGCTGTTCTATCTTTCAACCAACAATGAATAGGAGATGACATAAGCCCCATAATGACTTAAGATGGGTGAAGTACCATGCCACATTCTGCAATACTAGGTAGAGTATTTTGTTGTGCACATGGTACTTTTGAAAAATAGAACATAGTAACAACTCCTGATCATCAAACTAAAGTCTTAACTTTACTTGGGGCGAGCAAAGGATAAGCTTGGGGGAGTTTGTTGACGGCTGTTATATACAAATTTCACCCTTCAATATAACTTAATTATGTGAAGGAATTGTAATTTCTTGCACACAACACCTTTCTATTTAACCTATTTCCACTTGTCCTTCGAGAAAGTAGTGCATGCAGGGATTCTATGCAGAATTGATGTGAAACAAGGGGATGGATCCTATAAAATATCATTCCAGTCAATCAGGCGATGCAACATGGCCCCACATGGATCAAATGGCCCACAAACAGAATTATCCGAGGCCATCCAATGGTATAGCACCCATATCATGGAATGGGACCCACCTGTCAGTCACTTGGAGGAATAACTGGCCGTTTGGAGCCAGGATCAGGTTGGTCGACCCCCCTAGTCAGCCGACTAGTTCCTGGCACCAAACGCGGTCAAACGCCCCATGTTGGCTCCTCCTGGCATGAAGAGGTCAGGGGTGACTGATTTGCGCGCTTTTGGTGGAGGGAACTGACCCTTCTCCAAGCTATAAATAGGACCCCTCACCCCTCACTTCAACACACACCACTTGAGTATTCATCCATTGTATCCACTACTCTACATAGGTTTAGAGGAGTATAGGCTGTAGAGAGGAGAGCCTCTAGTCCATAGTCCAAGTAGGAGAGGAGTAGGAGTCTCTTCCCAATTTCCAATTGGGAAAGGTATGTCTCCCATATTCCTATTTGTATTTGTGATTTTATTCATAATAAAGATGATATCTTTAGTCTTCTATTGTTCATATACTTGGATGAAGTGTTTCTTGTTTGATTGTGGATTCCATGTATTTGGTAGGAATAGCAATTATGATTGTGCAATACCATTCTTATTACATTATCATAAAAACTATAAACCTCCACTATAGTCTAATTACTTATGATATGACTATATTAATATGAATCACTTATGCTATGAATTAACATTGGTTCAATGATGATTTAGTTCATTGCTTTGGGATTGCTTGTGCCTAGGGTCTTAAGGTAATTACTTAATATGCTAGCATGGTGCTAGGATAGAGAGTAGCGTTGAATGTCTCGTAGACCCACTGATTAAAGAGGTAGGAAGTAGGTGGTGACAGTCCTATCTGCCCTTTGTAATCCTCCATGTTCGGCTATGCCACAGGCTCTTGGCGGGAGTCGCCTAGTGTTGCTAGGGGTAAACCCGTGCCCGATGTCTTAATCCACTTAACATTAGAATTCATAATTATAATTATTAGAAACTAACTTAGGCTATGTATATGTACATTAGAAGCATAGTAGGAGTATCTACCTAACTCTTAGCCTAATTCCTCTATTACCTCATGTATCCCTTTAGGATAGGATGCTCTTGTGTGTCACACTACCTCCATTGCCCTTTATGCACCCTTGCTAGAACCCTACCTAGGCCAACCTAGCATTTCCACTTGATGATTGTTTTACTTCAATCTAGCCTTCCTTTGGGAAAATATAAATGACACCCTTTAGGAATACACTTTAAAGGGGAAATTCTACATCGATAGTTTCTGTGCGCTTGCGGATTTCCATGTATAATATAAAAACTACCAACAAGCATTTCTGGCACCCCTGCTAGGGATCAATTGTTAGTAGTGCATAGGAAGTATCAACAACACCCACACACAACGTTGTGGGCTCTTGCAGAGTGGCCCAACATATTTAGCATAGGCACGACCAAACTTGTTTCTCATAAGCACATAAGATGCATCTAAATCATGAAACATAGTCAAGGTTCCATTTTTAGCATTATGGGCATCCTTGTTAAATATTACCATTTTCAAAAGAAGTAGATGCATGGTGTTCATTTTTGGCTTGATATGAGCCTTTCTTGACAAACTGAATTCGCATCCTGTTATTCTTGGGAATTCTAGCATTTTGCTTTCCTTCCCTTGAATAGCCAAGACCATCTTTGACCAATGGAGATCTTGTGATCGAGTATGCACTACGTGCATACTTGATCTTCTCCTTGTCAAAGATGCCACCTTTCGGTGTGCTGTAGCTCTTTTTCATATTAAGATCATTTTTTAAGTCAAGCACAAGATTAGAACATTTGGAAGTTTTAGTGTTCGCCTCCATATTTGGCAAGTTTGAGCTTGTTGAGGCGGAAGAGGGAATACTTGACTTTAGAGTTGCGAATTGTGCCTCAAGATTCTTGTGAGCTTTTTTCAAGCTCACAAGTTTATCTTTGAGCACAACATTCGAACTCTTGAGGCTAGAGAAGCCTCCTTGCATTTCACAAGTTCAAGTTCAAATTCCTTGTTCTTCTCCATCTCAAGCTCTAGGATCTTCTCAAGGTCAAGATTCTTTTGCTTCTCTGTGACAAGCAATTCATCTTGTTCCTCAAGAAGTTCCTCCTTGTCTAAGACTTCATCAGAGAGATTTTTCATTTTAATTATAGCACTTTTGCTAAAAACTTTAAACATATACTCATTCTCACTAGCACTATCAAAATCCTTATCTTTAATAGAACGCAAGTTTGACACCTGGTTCCAAAAATGAACCAAGTGAACGCATATGTGCGCCCAGGACGTTGATCACACATACACAAGAAAACCACAAATGATATACAAAAAATTACCACGGCACAAATAAGCAAATAGGTACTTTTACAACAATATTCAAATATTCCTCGAATTACAAACTCTAATGATCATCACTAATAATACTGCAGCGGAAATAAACTAATCTAAGAAAAACTAAGCAAAGCAGCGCGGCTCCAACTCATCCACAGGCAGTCGACGACAGCACACAACCTAAAAATCGGCATTACTGATAGGAAGAAAGGTTTAGGCCCGATCTTCTGAAATGTAATGGATAAGTCGATTGATGTGGAGATCTCAACATTGATGATCTAAGGCTCTCGAGTAGAACACGAACAACCCCTGCAATCACTATACCACCGCTCTATTGGTTATCAACCATGCTTCACACGATTGACCTCGCCAAGAAGGCTAATCCCTGCAAGTGCAACCGAGAACACAAACAAGAACGTAGAAGAAGCAATATGAAATTGCTGAATTGCGGTTTTACAAACTGATAAACGGCGATATTATTAATCTAAGCAAAACCCAATTGTTTATGACGGCTACTATAGTGTATATATAGGTGAGAGGACGTACAAGGTGGTGTTGGGGTCGTGACCTAACCCTAAGATACGAAAATAATGGACTTAGACTTGATACAAGGCCCAATGGCCCAATACAGTGGTGCAGCACCCTCATAGATTCTGAACTCAATGCCATTCCGACGATTCCCGTCCACTCCCAAGGAATTTTTATATGGGACCAGCGCCATTGGATAGTTCATCCTCTCCCCTTTCTGTGCATATGTATAACGTCCAAAAGAAAGTTCATATGCGTCCTGGGTGTCCGTTTTAGTGTGTACTGCTCCTGGACTCCGAGTTCGATACGATTTTGAGTTGGGGTCGGTTTCCATCTTCTTTAAACGTATTGTCTGGTCCTCCACGCCCCTAAACCTTCCTCCAATTACTCCTTGAACCACTCCATGTATCCTCATTATAATTAAATTATTAGGTAGCAATCTATTCTCAAAAATGTATAAGGAAATATATAAGAACGAGCTCACCTCTGAAATTAATTGTTGTGTGTGAATTCTATTGATTGCATCTTGTATGTTCAATGGAGTGTTTTGTATATCCATAGGAGTGATGTCATCATCATCCTCCCCTTCTTGAATTGGAGTCGTCCTCGACTCAAGTTCATCTTCTCATGTGTGGGCCCATATGTGCAACGCCATCAAATCTTCTCGTATGCATGAAAGGAGGAGGCCAAGGTGGTGGACGATATAGTGCACCATCTTTATATTGTCCATCAAACAAGAGCGCACATTCACCTGAGTCAGGATTCCAAACAAATAAACTTTGTACCATGTTTGTAGGTGCAATGATAACGTGCATGATCTCGTCATTCTCCCCTTCTTTATGACAAGCCGTCCTCGGCTTACTCGTATGTCTAGCAAAGAGGCTTTCTTTGGGGGTAGAATGAGCGCTGTCCATATTGCATAACCGCAGCAAACAATGCTCCTCTATTATATGTTGTCCCTACTGCAAGAAAAAAAATACTAGAAAAACTTGACAAAGAATTATTAGTGTTAGTGCATCCATTCGTTTCACCATGTTGTTGCAGCACAAAAGGAGTTTTCGCATTTGAATATATGTAAACTTTATGCACCATAAACATACCACTATGTTCATATTTTCCTATAGCATGAAAAACATTTCTACTTAACAAAGGCAATTCAGATTGGGAAAATATTCTCTTCTCTACGATATCTAGATCACAAAGAGTGCCAAATTCAATATAACCCAAAGTATTTAGAGAAGACAACAATTTTAGCTCATCCCTTTCACATGTAATTGGAATCAAATGCTTAATTTCAGCACAAGTGAGTGATAAAGTATCGAATTCATTTGAGTGTTCTAGCATAGGTACAATATAATTATCACACAACTCTTTCTTAGTGCAACAATCAGCAGGAAAATCAACATGTGACAATGGTGTATAAACAAATGATTCTAATGGTTGCTCCTCGAAAATAGCATGATTGGTGGAAAAATTCAGAACATCCAAAAACATCTCAGCTTCTGTATTTGTAGAATGTTTTGCCTTACCATTTTCAGTAGTGATTTCGAGTGCATTATGAGTTGATCCGTCTAAAACTTCACAAGTGTTGTCGAAAGCCTCGTTCTCTTTTGCATCATCTATATTATTTTCTATATTGTCCTGCAAAACATTAGCCACAAAAGGAGGTACAACAAGAAATTTCTCCACAAATTGATGCAATTCATCTTTGCAATTAGATACATTTATAAAAGTTTCTCGCATACAAACTTTCATATCCTTCCATGTTCGAGGTTTTTCTAAATCATTTAAATTGCTCCACCAAGTTAATGCACAACCTAATAATGCACTTGCAACATTTCTAATTATTCTCCTCTCACACATATGACATTGTCCAAAAATTTTATCTAACTCTATTTCCCAAGCAATATATTCATCGTAACCAAAACCATCATAAGAAGGAAGAGATGGATGAATATAATTACTTTCTATGGAAGGAGTTGTAAACATGGTCTGAATGCCATGTGAAACCTTGGTTGATTTTTGATTCTTAGCTAGCAACTTGATCACCGTCTTCATCATGTCAATCATCTCAACATATAATGCATGATTCTTGCTTTTACTAGATATTGTTAGTAGCAAACAGAAGACAACAAAAAAATATGTTATCCCTGTAAAATACAAAGGATAATGGCACTGTGGAAGTGGAATCACACACTCTCAAGCGTCTTACCATGCTCTTACAAGTGTTCTTACCCACACTCATGGTGGCAAACGGTGGCTGGTATGAAGAAACCAATGAAGCGTGGAATTGCAAAGGTGTATCGATTCTGCTCAAGAGTAAAGTGTAGCTTATATGGCACTTTATATGTAGCAAGGATTAGCAACAATGAAATCAGATAGTAAAGTTGAATAAGTGTCCAAAGTACTTGTCAAAGTTGCTGGCCTAAATGTGTTCCTAGTAGTTCAAGCAAGCAAGACATGAGACAAAACTAGATGACACAAAGGATGGAAGCACTTCTGTTTTTTTTTGTTATTTTTTTCTCCTCTTTTTTTCTTCTCGTGCGGCTTTTGTATCTTGTTTTGCACTTGCCTTTTTCTTTTTTTTTCTTCCTTTTCTCAGAATGTGCTGGAAAAAGAAGAACACAATAAAAAGTAATCAAAGATATCTTGTGTGTCTGTCGCAGATTTTCTACTCAATCTTCCAAGGACAAATAGGCACACTTAGAGACTCCAAATAGAAAAAATAACAACAGCAAGATTGTAGATATATATCTCCTCTTTAATTTCAATATATGAAAGACCTATTTTGGAAAAGAACAATAGGAGATATTCCCCCGAAATACAGACTGTTCAGAATTTCTAGGTCAATAATAGATTCGGATCTAATGCAATTTCGACATCGATAACTATATTTTATAGGAAAATGATGAATAATCAAGTTATAGAGAACTTCTTAAGATTTCTAGAAAGTACAAGAACACCAAAATCTGAGTTCATATGAGCGATATATGATGAAAATACCGAACTGGACAGAGATGAATCTAATCTGGACATGATGACGTGATTCAAAAGGATGAATCACACAATGCAAAACTCAAACTAAGACCAAAAACACATTCTAAACGAGCAATATGACTCAACAATGGACACAAACTCAATAAAACCAAACTGAATAACAAAGTTGAAAAGGCTCAATGGTGGTTTGGACAAAGTGGTGAATAGATCTACTAAACTACAAGTTTTTTGTGGCTTCTTTTGTGGACTCTAGGTATGAAAAACAAAAAAATCGAAAGGATAGATGAATTACCTAATGGGCAACCTGGAAATCTGATATCAATCTGCACCACCATATTGGGCCATTGGGCCTTGTCTCATTCCTTATATGACATGGGACCAGCTCTGATACCAATTGATAAGAAGAAAGGTTTAGGCCTGATCTTCCGAAAGGTAATGGATAAGTCGATTGATGTGGAGATCTCGATGTTGATGATCTGAGGCTCTCGAGTAGAACACGAACAGCCCCTGCAATCACTACACTACTGCTCCATTGGTTATCAACCGTGCTTCACACGATTGACCTCACCAAGAAGGATACCCGTGCAAGTGCAACCGAGAACACAAGCAAGAATGTAGAAGAAACAATCTGAAATTGCTGAATTGGGGTTTTACAAATCGATAAACAGCGATACTATTAATCTAAGCAAAACCCAATTGTTTATGGCGGCTACTATAGAGTATATATAGGTGAGAGGACGTCCAAGGGGGGTGTTGGGGTTGTGACCTAACCCTAAGATATGAAAATAATGGACTTAGACTTGATACAAGGCCCAATGGCCCAATACGGTGGCGCAGCATCCTGACAGATTTTGAACTTAATACTGTTTTGACGATTCCCGACAACTCCCAAGGAATTTTTATATGTAACCAGCGCCATTGGATATGTTATCCTCTCCCCTTTCTGTGCATATGTAGAACGTCTAAAACGGAGTTCGTATGCGTCACGGGCATCCGTTTTAGTGCGTACTGCTCCTGGACTCCTAGATGGACACAATTTTGAGTTGTGGTCGGTTTTCATCTTCTTTGAAAGTATTCTCTGGTCCTCCACGCCCCTAAACCGTCCTCCAATTACTCCTTGAACCACTCCATGTATCCTAATTACAACTAAATTATTAGGTAGTAATCTACTCTCAAAATATATAAGGAAATATATAAGAACGAGCTCACCTCTGAAATTAATTGTTGTGTGTGAATTCTATTGATTGCATCTTGTATGTTCAATGGAGTATTGTGTATATCCATAGGAGTGATGTCCTCATCAATTACTCTCGTGGTACTCCCAAACATCACCTGAAATTGTTTGTGGGGAATTGCAAGGGTGAGCACATGTCGTACTCAGCAAGTGTGGGAAAATAATGACACATAGCTTAAACAAGGAATGATAATAAATAATGGCTATTCGCTAAAAAGTACATTTAAAACATGTAAAAAACATCCTACAATGTCTATGTGAATTAGTGCCATCATATCCCAAATAATTACCAGTTATGAGTCCAACACCATAATTTACCATCATATCACATCCATCAATATTTATCCATCCATATACCAGATTCTTACCATCATCATCAACCATGTCCATTTCTCACAACCCAAACCATGACCATAACCAAACCATCCCAAATCCAAGTTCCACTCTAATCATGTAGGTCATCCAGGTGCTCATAACAGGGAGCACGATTATCATGATAGTTTTTAACACTTTGCAGAGGTTGTACCACTTTACCCACAAGTTCATGATTTTATCACCCATCGGTGACTTAAAGTAAACCTCCATCATGACAAATACACTACCGTTAGTGTATTGCTAAGAGATCACAAAATAGCCTTTACAAAGTGATTACCAGCACGTGTGGACTCACTGAGTTTTCACCGGTGGTGATGCCTCCAACTGAGCACATCCAACCAAGGGTCCTCTCTTGTGCCGTTCGGATCCCAGGGTAGTCCCACAACTAATGCAAAACCAACCGACTCCCATTACCCAAGCCTTCCATATGATCCAGACGACACTGGCAATTAACTAATTAGTCAGCTAAGCCGCACCCATACTTGGCCTTGTGGTGGCACTATAGTCCTGGCTTATTCTCGCATGAACTAGTCTTTAGATCCAAGGCAAGCAAAACCACCATATCTTCCAACCCAGTCCACAAACCATGCTTGCTTAGATCTCCCAAGTCCCATGTTACCAATTAATCAAGTTCATCAATTCACATCATCCATAAGTTCATTAATTCATAGTTAAGCTGTTTGGTTGTTTTCCCATCCCAATTAATTAGAGTGAAGCAAAAAGGTAAAATACTCTTCCCCACTCTTCACGATATATTCCAAGCGACAAGGATAGTTAAACAAGTTTAGTAAACACCTATCATGGATTTCCCATCAATTTGACTCAAGCATGCAGATTTGCAAATGAAACATTTAAAAATAGATTCAAAATGATCAAGGACACTTTCCTTGCCCTTGAGACTAGTCTGGATCAAAAACCTCAAAATTCTGGTGCTGGAGGTCCTCGAAGGCACCCTCTAGAGCGTTACCTTCTATTCCGCGTGACAAACATACAAAACAAACGTCACAATCAATAAATGCTCTTATATTACTCAATATGTCACGACATGCATGATTGATGCAATTATGTGGTGATGCATGTTATTAGGTTGATATTATAGCTTACTATCTAGTTACAATTAAGTCTTACATGTTAGAACTATATTTTTCAAGTCATTTCGGAGAATACTAAAGAAGATTCAGGAATTTCCGGATTTGGGAGACTAGTCCGCACCATGGGACGGACATGAAAGCTCTGGACCAGAAAGTTGAACGAACTAGTCTGCACTGGACCAGACAAGTCCGCTATAGCTAGGGTTTTGGCGATTTTCGATTAGAGCATAGTTTTAGTTAAATATGGAACAAAAATTGACATAGGAAAGATTGATATAAGATATTTACCATGAATCCTAGGGTTCAAAGGTCGAGGATTCGATGAAACTCGAGAACTTCTCGTCTAGATCAAATGAAGACAGAGTATTGACAAAGGAGAAAGATGACATCGAAAAATAGTCGAGGAAGATCGCAGCAATGACCACGGTCTCGATTGATTACTTCCTCTCCACCTTCTTCCTTCTTCTCCCTTCAAGAGCGGTGGCTATGGAGAGAGCAGGCGCTGAGATTCGTCTAATGTGGCAAAGGGGTAAAGGGTGGGTGGTGGGGTGTTTATATAGGGGTAGATGTGGTAGGGTTAGGCCAAAATCCAAATATAAGGAAGTGGAAAAAAGTAGAGGCCGTGGCAGAGTCCCTCTTGAGATCCTCAGGGGTGGGGCACGATGTTCTTGGGCCGAATTAAGGCAATGATCCAATAACTCGTCGTGGAGGAAAAATAGAATCTGAGTCGAAACCCTACACACGGGACTATTCCGTGGTCTGGCCGGACAAGTCCGATGGGGTACAAAGAGCTCAACAGAGAAGTCTGGTGCAATACCAGACAAATCTGTTGAAGATCAGAGAGTCAAATGGACAAGTCCAGTACAAGGCCGGACAAGTCCATGATTGTCTAGTTTAAAAACCAGACCAAAATTTTTGGGGGTTTTCAACAAATATTATTGGACTAGTCCGTATTTAGCAAAGGACAAGTCTGTATGGGAACAAAAACAAAACCGGATTAGTATGCAGGAATGAACGGACATGTCTGGAGGACATCAGTAGCTCAATCAGACTAGTCCAGGGTCCAATCTGGACAAGTCCGTACTAAGCTAGGTTTTTATTGCTATTTTGGTTCTAGTTCATTAAGTCTTGTTCCTTTTCATGTTGTATTGTGTTAGACATGTATAAGAATAAATGCAATGAATGATGGAAGAAAATGAGGGTGTTAAAAACATACCCCCTTAAAATGAATTTCGCCCTCAAGATTCGACGTAGAAGGAAAAAGCTAGGGAAATTCACTCTTTAGATCTTTTTCCTGCTCCCAAGTTGCTTCAGATTCAGTATGGTGTTTCCATTGTACTTTGCACCATCGAATACCTTGTTCCTTGTGGCTCTCTCATTTGTTTCCAAGATTTTGACAGGTTACTCAGCATAGGTCAAATCTGCCTCTAATTCCAATTTTTCCATTGGTAGTTGTTCCTCCGGTACTCTTAAACACTTCTTGAGTTGAGAAAAGTGGAACACATCATGAACATCAAAAAGATGTGTTGGCATCTCCAACTTTTATGCCACTTCTCCATGTTTGTCGAAAATCTTGAATGGTCCGATATAGCGAGGTGCCAACTTGCCTTTGATATTAAATCGCTTTTGGCCTTGCATCAGTGACACTTTGAGGTATACAAAGTCTCCCACTTCAAAAGCTAAGTTTCTTCACCTAATATCCACATAGCCTTTTTGTCTTGACTGTGCAGCCCTTAAATTCTCGCGGATTGCCTGAACTTGCTTTTCAGCTTCATGTAACACATCAAGCCCAAATATCTGATTTTTTTCTGTCTCATTCCAAAGAAGAGATGTTTTACACCTTCTACTATTCAATGCTTCAAAAGGTGCAATCTTCAAACTGGTTTGGTAGCTATTGTTATATGAGAATTCAGCATATGGCAAACTCTGATCCCAGCTGCGTCCATGTTTCAAAGCACAAGCCCTCAATATATCCTCCAATATCTGATTTGTCCTCTCAGTTTGTCCATCAGTTTGTGGATGATATGCGGAAGCTGAAATTCAACCTTGTACCCCATAGCTTCGTGCAATTTCTCCCAAAATTTGGAAGTGAATTGAGGACCTCGGTCGGACACGATATTCTTCGGAACTCCATGTCGGCATACAATATGCTGCCTGTACAATTCTGCTTGCTTCGCGGTGGTATAGGTGATCCTGACGGGAATGTAATGAGCTGATTTGGTCAACTGATCCACAATAACCCATATAGAGTTATAACCGAATTGGGTACACGGTAATCAAACTATGAAGTCCATACCAATTTCTTCTGAATCTTCAATGGTTGCAATAATGTAGCTTCCCTTTGGTGTTCAGCTTTCACTTGTTGGTAGACATCACAAAATGCAACATATGTAGCTATGTCCTTCTTCATCCCATCCCACCAATAGCACACTTTCAGATCCTTGTACATTTTTGTACAACCGGAATGAATCTAATAAGACGAGTCATGTGCCTCCTTCAATATCATCTCGCAGAGATGCTTCACATTGGGCACAACAATCCATTTTCCAAGCCATAATGTACCATGGTCATCTTCATCAAATCTGAATTCTCTCTCTTCTTTGATCTTTTCCTTGATTTATTGGATTTCCCCATCCTTTGTTTGACCCTCTCGTAGACCTTGTTCCAAAGTTGGGTTTACTTCCATTATTCCCATCACATTAATGAATTCCAAGATGCAACCGTTCAAACTCCTTACATAGCTCGGGTGGCAACTCCCAAACCGTGAGTTGGTGGCTTGCTCCTTTTCTACTCAAGGCGCCGACCACTACATTGGCTTTTCCTGGGTGATAGTTGATTCCCACACCGTAATCCTTAATGATTTATATCCATCTTTGTTGCCCGAAATTCATATCTGTTTGTGTGAATATGTACTTGAGGCTCTTTTGATTCGTGTAAATCTCACATCTATGTCCAAGGATGTAATGTCTCCATATCTTCAAGGCATGCACTACGGCTACAAGTTCAAGATCATGCGTAGGATAATTCTACTCATGTTTCTTCAATTGTCTCGATGCATAAGCTACCACTCGGCCTTCTTGCATGAGTATGCACCCTAGTCCCTGTCTTGATGCATCACAATAGATATCAAAGCTCTTGCATGGCAACACCAAAACTGGTGCGGTTGTCAACCTTTTCTTTAGATCCTCAAAATTGTCTTGACAATCTTGAGTCCATTGGAATGCCTTCCCTTTCATTAACAACTCATTCATGGGATTCGCTATTTTGGAGAAATCCTTGATGAATTGATGGTAATATCCCGCCATTCCCAGAAAACTCCTAATTTCCTTCACATTTTGCAGTGGCTCCCATTTTAGCACATCTCTCACTTTTCCTGGGTCAACCAATACTCCTCCTCCGGAGATGATATGTCCCAAAAATGACACTTCCCTTAACCAAAATTGGCACTTACCGCATTTAGAGGACTCGTTCAATTTTACTTAGAGAGGTTATCGGACTAGTTCGTGGTGATTTCGGACTTGCTCGATTTCATGCAAATCTGTGAAGTATAGAGGACTAGTTCGCACTGAGGAGGACTAGTCCGATTTTAGTCAGAAAGATATCAGACTAGTCCGTGATGATATCGGACTAGTCCAGTCTGTGTAAACCAGGACTGTGCAGCCAAGTCTGCACTGGGAGGACTTGTCTGATTTTGAACAGAGGGGTTATCAGACTAGTCTGGATACTATCGGACTAGTTCGGACCTGTATAAATTAGTGCAGTGAGTGAGTTTTCTTGTGATTGAGCTCTTGGGGTGTGTTTCTCCAACACACTCCATACACAACGATCTAATCTATTTAGCTCTTGAGCTCTTTTCCATATAGGTCCTCATTCTCCTTTATTTTTGCGCTTACCCCATTTTATCATTAAAACTTGCGCTCATTTCAACAATTTGGTTAGGATATCATATGTTTGTCATAAATCAACCAAAACCCACAAGGGATGCCTAGATGCACTTTTAATCTCCCTCTTATTTGGTGATTGATGACAACATATTGAGATTTAACAAAATATGATAGAGATACAAAATTTTCATAAAGTGTGCACATATGGGTTAGGTAGAAGTTAAGCAGTGAAAACATAGGTCATATGTGCACTCTTTATGGTGGGATGCAAAACTAAGTGAGTGTGATCAGTAATCATGATGATAGTGAAATAATTGACATCAATGTATCAACAACAAGCATATATGTCAATTTTAGAGCAAAATCACATATTTCATAAATATGAGCATAAATAGTTCATAGTATTGCATCACAAGACCAAAAGTATCAAAAGAGCATAATATGAAGTCTTACAACCCAAAAGAGACAAAAAGTTGCATAAATGAAGCTCTCATATCTCAACCTACAGCTAAGACCTAGTGACCCCCCCTCAATCTCTCTCCCTTTGGCATCAAGACACCAAAAAAGAAGGAGAGGAGGGATCTAAGATCTTCAATCCTTGCTGTTGGTCCTCTCATCATCTTCATCTTCATTCTCAGGCTGAGGAGGAGGACGAGGAGCGGATCCACTCGAAGTATCCCCAATGTCAAAGTAGGGAAGCTCGGAGGGAGTCAAAGGTCCGAGCTCTATGAAATTAGAGGCTGAATCTTCAGAGATGACTGGGGATCCAATAGGCTCGATCTTTAGCTTCTGGCAAATATGCTTGACATTTTCTTTGACATACCCCATATCTGCCTTCCTCGCCTTGTTCAGCTTGTGAGTGTTCACTTCGGCCTTCTTGCATGAGGCAAAGATTGCTGCTAAGTATTTCAAGATTCTACTAGGAGACCCTTTTTGAGGAGGGGCCCAAGTGGCGGGAGCAGTCCTTGCATCTCTCTAGCTCTCCTCGGAGCTTCTTCACTGGATGCAGGAGAAGGGGCAGCTTGATTAGAGGCTTGGGGAGGCTTCTGGGGCCTCAATGGAGTGTGCTCCACATCCTCCACAAACTCGATCCCTGTGACCTTCTCAATCATGAACATCAAGTAAGGTGCATAGCCACATGATCTTTTCGGAGTGCAGTAGATGTTGACCATGTCATTCCACATGTAGTCAAAGACATCAAACTTCCTTTCTTTGTTTATCACCTTCATCAGTGTCCCGAGATAGCCTTGGACACTCCCTGCATCTCCATCCTTCGGGGAAATAGTCTTCCTCAGGACTCTATTGAGGACCACAAAGTATGGCTTCATATTCTTGGTGGAAGGAGGGTTGAATGTTGAGCGGGTGTCATAAAGGAACTTCATTTTGTCCTTCCCAAGGAAACCTATGTTGTGAATGATCAAGTTGTCACTACTGGAGCTCTCAAGATGTAGCAGCCTTGCAAACTCGTCATAGGTAATGGTGTACTTGGATCCATGAGTCATCCAAGTCACCCACTCTTCCTCATCACTTGAAAACTAGCATGTAGCATAGAACTGAGTAATGACTTCGTCGTTCCAATTGTTCCTAAAGGCAAATAGATCCTTCAATCCATGCCAGGCCACTTCACTTATAACCTCATCAAATGCTGGACAACTCTCCTCTCAAAGTGATTCTAGTTGATCCACTGGCTGCGGACCACCAGAGTATTCATAGTAAGATACACTGAGCTGTAAAAAGTCTGCATGAAAATTGCTCCAAAACCTTGCATCAGCAACCTTCTTGGGTCGGCTGTAGCAGTCCACGAATCTGAGTATGGAAGCAGCATCGCTTCCCTTGCCGTTGAACTTCTCCTCGGAGAGATCTCTGTTTCCCTGCCTCGGAGCATGCATCTTGAGAGGGCCGACTGGGCCCGATGCAGTTCCCTTCCCTTTGCCCTTCACTTGGCGAAGAGCCGCCGAGCTGGAGCCAACTGCGTCCTTGGCCTTGGACGCAGGCTTCTTGGCAAGCACCTTGTGCCGCACCTGAGGTGGGGAAGGTGCATGCTGGGAGGGACGCTCTTGCCTCTTCTAAGCGCGAGACTCCGAAGCTCGTGGCAACGGGTCTTGTAACATTTCATCTTCAAAGTCGAGATGTTCTCGTTCGACATTGTCCTGAGAGAGCATTGCACAATGCACGGATAAGAATTGATGACAAGGAAGTTCATTGAGGAATGAGTAATTAGGGTTGAGTTTAGGAAAAATCGGAGTTGTCCGGTCTACAACTATGGACTAGTCCGGGCGTACTGGACTTGTTCGTACATGGACTGGACTAGTCCGGTGTTCATCATCTGAAACCCTAACTAGACGACAAATGGTGATACCCAATGCAAAACTAGTTCAAGGTAAATGTAATACAGCTAGGAGGCATGTATTAACCGATAGGAACTAGGCTATTTAGTCAACAATGAAGAAAATCATGATTTCTAGGGTTTGGGAGGAAATTTTACTGAAGATTCTTGATTCTTGGAGATGGAGGGGTTGAAGTTGCAGACAAGTCTGTGGTCTTCAATCCCTATGCAATGGAGATCGTTTTCCACCCAAACTTGAAAGGATTAGATGGAGAACGGAGGAAATCGCCTTTGGAGCACTCGAGTGAGGAGAGAGAGCGTGGGGCAAGTTGTGAGGATGAAGAAGATTAGATCTTGGAGGCGGCTAGGGTTATGGAGTCAAAAAATCGGACTAGTCCGTGGTCTGCCGGACTAGTCCGGACTACCAGACACTGTGTGGACTAGTCTGCAGAGGCGGACTAGTCCGGGTAACCAAGGACTAGTCCGTGGTCACCAGAACAGAATGCTTAGCCCATTCGTATATATTCGAAGGTACTTATTAAGAAAACATGGGAGCCAAAACAATTAAGTAATCTTGATGAATATGATCAATAAGCATACAACAATCAAGCAATGACCGTAATTCATCAAAATTAAGTAGTTGAAACAGTTTTTGGAGAAAATTGAGAAAGATGATTATCGCAACTCAAACAATATATTTTGAAGAGTCCATATGGGTATGCAAGTTTTCTAGCCACATTCTGAGCATCAAGGATATTGAGTTCATTCCGGAGCTCGCAAAAGCGTTTTTCATCAAGTGGCTTGGTGAATATGTCGGCTAGTTGTTTTTCGGTGTTGACATGGGAAATAGCTATGTCTCCTTTCATTGAGTGGTCTCTCAAAAAGTGGTGTCGGATGTCTATATGTTTGGTCCTAGAGTGTTCAACAGGGTTATGGGCGATCTTAATAGCACTCTCATTATCACGAAGGAGTGGAATACGGCTCATATTGTAACCGTAATCCCTTAGAGTTTGTCGCATCCAAAGGAGTTGTGCACAACAACTCCCGGCTGCAACATACTTCGCTTCGGCCGTGGATAAGGCAATGGAATTTTGTTTCTTGGAGGACCAAGAAACTAGGGATCTACCTAGGAATTGCCAGGTGCCGGAGGTACTTTTTCTATCTACCTTACATCCAACATAATCTGCATCGGAGTATCCAATGAGATTGAACTTGAAACCTTTTAGATACCAAAGGCCTAGGTTGGGTGTATGAACCAAATATCTCAAGATCCTTTTAACGGCTGTCAAATGACACTCCTTAGGATTGGCTTGAAATCTCGCACACAAACATACACTCAACATAATATCAGGCCTAGATGCACATAGGTAGAGTAATGATCCAATCATGGAGCGATATACCTTTTGATGCACGCTTGGTACATCTTCATTGAGATCCAAGTGCCCATTAGTTTCCATAGGAGTCTTGATAGGCTTCGCCTTGTCTATCCCAAACTTCTTGAGTATGTCTTTGGTGTACTTGGTTTGGCTTGTGAATGTCCCTTCCTTTTGTTGTCTCACTTGGAATCCCAAGAAGTACTTTAGCTCTCCCATCATAAACATCTCAAACCTATCTGTCATAATCTTAGTAAATTCTTCACAAAAGGATTTATTAGTTGAACCAAAGATTTTGTCATCAACATAGATTTGACAGATAAAAAGATCAGTGTCGAAGTGTTTTGTAAATAATGTATAATCTGCTTTACCAATCTTAAAACCATTTTCAATTAAGAAATCTCTAAGACACTCATACCAAGCTCTAGGAGCTTGTTTGAGGCCATAGAGAGCCTTACACAGTTTAAAGACGTGGTTGGGGAACTCTTTATCTTCAAATCCAGGAGGTTGCTCCACGTACACCTCCTCCTTGATTGGACCATTGAGGAAGGCGCTTTTCACATCCATTTGGTAGATCTTGAAATCATGGTGAGTAGCATATGTAAGCAATATTCTAATTGATGCAAGTCTAGGTACGGGAGCAATGGTTTCATCAAAATCCAAACTTTCGACTTGTGAATACCCTTTGGCCACAAGTCATGCCTTGTTCCTTGTCACCACCCCGTGTTCGTCTTGTTTGGTGTCGACGACATTCTCGTTGGGTCTTTCGACGAGTTCCCACACATAATTCCATTCGAAGTTGTTCAGTTCTTCTTGCATCGCCAGCACCCTGTCTGGATCTTTCAATGCATCCTCAATCCTGCGTGGTTCCAAAAAGAAAACAAAAGAGTAATGCTCACAATAATTAGCTATGCGGGATCTAGTTCTTACTCCCTTTTGGATGTCACCGATTATGTTGTCGATTGGGTGATCCCTTTGGAAGCATTGGTGTACTCTCGGGTGTGGCACTAGCGGTCTTGTATCTTCATGATCTTCTTCTTCTCCCCCTAGATGGTTGCCCTCATTGACTTGTTGATCATCTTGTCTTCTTGAGGTGGATCTTGTGTGGAAGCTCCACCTTGAACATGGGCCTCCAATTGTGGTTCATCTTCCTCATCCACATGTAGAGGTGGCTCTTGTGGTCGAACATCGCCCAACGCCATTCTTCTCAATGCTTGACAAGGAGCTTCTTCTCTATCTAGAACACATGGATCAACTTGCTCTTTTTGAGAGCCGTTAGTTTCATCGAACACTACGTCACGTGCTACTTCAATAAGTCTGGTGGTCTTGTTGAAGACACGATAGGCGTAGGAGTTCGAATCATAGCCAAGCAAGAAACCTTCATCGGACTTCGAGGCGAACTTTGAAGTCCTCGACTTCTTGTTCAAAATATAGCATTTAGAACCGAAAACTCGAAAATAAGAAATATTTGTCTTGTTACCAGTGAGTATCTCATAGGATTTGTTCTTGAGTAGTCGATGAAGATAGAGTCGATTTATGGCATGGCAAGAGTTGTTAACCACTTCCACTCAAAACCGATCCGAGGTCTTGTATTCATCGAGCATAGTTCTCGCCATCTTTATGAGGGTTCGGTTCTTCCTTTCGGTAACTCCGTTTTGTTGAGGGGAATAGGGTGCTGAAAACTCATGCTTTATCCCTTCTTCGTCTAGGTACTCTTTAACTTGAGTGTTCTTGAACTCTGTGCCATTGTCGCTTCGTATGTTCTTGACCTTCAATGAAAACTCATTTTGGGCACGCTTGAGAAACTTCTTGAGGGTTACCTTGAGTTTCTATCTTATCATGCAAAAAGAAAACCCAAGTGAAGCGCGAAAAGTCATCAACAATTACTAAGCCATATTTGTTACCATTGATGCTTATGTAAGAAATTGGGCCGAAAAGGTCCATGTGAAGTTGCTCGAGCGGTCTTGTTGTATTCATGACATTCTTCGCGGGATGAGGTGCTCCAACTTGCTTCCCGGCTTGGCACGCGCTACAAGGCCTATCTTTCTAAAAAACAACATCCTTCAAACCTCGGATGTGATCACCCTTGAGGAGTTTTTGAAGATTCCTCATACCAACATTCGCTAGCCGTATATGCCACAGCAAACCCATGTTGGTCTTTGCAATCAAGCATGTGTCAAGTTCGGATTTATCTTTGTTGAAGTCAACAAGGTAAAGCTTTCCCTTTAACACACCCTTGAGTGCAATGGAACCATCACCCCTTCTAGAGACGGTCACACCCTCATTAGTGAACAAGCAATCATAACCTTTATCACATAATTGAGATATGGACAGTAGGTTATAATCTAAGTAATTGACATGTAACACATGAGAAAGAGTATGTTGAGACGATATAGCAATTTTACCGGTACCGAGCACCTTTCCATGACTATTGTCTCCAAAATAGATGCCCTCATTTGGATCCTCATTTTCTTCATAGTCAACGAACATCCTTCTTTCTCTAGTCATATGGTTGGTGCAACCACTGTCTAGCACCCATTTCGATCCACCAGAGGAATAGGCCTGCAAAACAAATCATGCTCTGGTTTTAGGTACCCAAGCTTGCTTGGGTCCTCTGAGGTTAGTTACAAGAGATCTGGGCACCGACACATGAGACTTGGTGTTCCCATGGCGTGGCCCAACATAATGAGCATAAACTTTACCAAAACTTTTCATAAGAATGTATGATGCATCAAAAGTTCTAAACAAAAGTTGTTGTTGTTCATGAACAGAACTAGTTCGGGAAACCGGACTTGTCCGGAGGGCCTAACTTGTCCGTGCGGATACCGGACTAGTCCGGTGCTCATATGTGTTGACTATAAGCTTTGTAGCTTGAGAGGAGTTTCCCTTCACAAAGGCAATGCTCCCCTTGTTATTTTTATGGCTTCTAGCATATTGCTTTTCACCATAAGAATACCCAATGCCATATTTGACATTTGGAGGTCTTGTGGCCAAGTATGCACTACGTGCATATTTGATCTTCTCCTTGTCAAATATGCCACTTTGGGAAGGATGCTTTTCCTTGGTAGAGGTTGACTTGTCTTTCAAGCTTTTGTCAATTTTAGCACATGAACTTATAAAAGTAGCTTTAGTTTTAAGGTGTTGAGAAGGTGAGCTTGAAGATGATGAGGGGTCACCTTGTTTGAGTGACTCAACTTGTACCTCAAGGATATTGTTAACCTTGGATAGGTTAGCAAGTTCGTCCTTGATGGTAGTATTTGAGTCACTTAACTTCAAGCAAGCTTCCTTGCTTGAGGCTATCTCAAGCTCCAGTGACTTGCCTCGCTCCTTTTCAAGTTCGAGAAGCTTGTCAAGTTCATGATATTCCTCCTTTTGGGTGATAATCATATCTTCTTGACGGTTGATCAACTTCTCCTTCTCAACAAGCTGATCAAGTAGAAATTTCATTTTTGCAGCTGTTTTCTTATCTAACCCAACGAGCATGTCTTCATTATCACTAGCGACTTCACTATCACTAGAATAGGAATGCAAGGAAGAGGATTTGGTTGTTACCTTTCGTTTACCTTCCTTTTCCATGAGGCAAGTGTCGCTTCCCTTCCATGCACCAAGATTTGGGAAGAGGGTGGACTTCTTAGTTGTCTTCTCGATGGTTATGCTAGCCATATCCTCTTCCTCTTCGGATGAGGACTCATCATTTGAGTCCCACTCCTTTCCTAGGAGCGCTTGTCCAGCTTGCTTCTTCTTCTTGAAGAATTTCTTGGGTTGAGGCTTCGTTTTCTTGGTCTTCTTCTTGTTTTCTTCATATGGGCAGTCAACTATAAAGTGGTCATATTCACCACAATTATAGCACGCCCGCCTCAACTTCGGTATTGATTTTTCTTTGAGTTTTCCTTCACTCGATTTACCCCCTTGTCTTCTCTTCATAATTCTCTTAAATCTCTTCATAAATAGGATCATGTCTTCCTCATTTATCTTG
Source organism: Tuctoria greenei (assembly GCA_036927565.1). Taxonomy (NCBI): domain Eukaryota; kingdom Viridiplantae; phylum Streptophyta; class Magnoliopsida; order Poales; family Poaceae; genus Tuctoria; species Tuctoria greenei. The sequence continues at coordinate 75,481,248 of JAYESD010000003.1, read as the reverse complement.
CTACTTTCATCATCGATGTCCTCTTCTTGTTGAGCTTCTCGAGCTTCTTTTGACAAGGGTTTGCAAGTGGACTTCAAAGCGACCCCTTTCTTCTTTGCCGAGGTGAGATCGACAATCTCCTTGACATGCTTTGCCTGCTTTTCCATCATCTCAAAATTGATGATTTTCCCAAGTAGCTCATCCGAGGTCATTTTTCTGTACCCGGGGCTTTCTCTAATCATCGAGCACAAGGTGACGTTGCGAGGCATGAAAGCTCTAAGGATGAGCTTCACCACCTCGTGATCGTTCCACTTCCTGCTTCCGTATGCTCAAACCTTGTTAATGAGTGTCTTTAACCAGTTGTACATGTCTTGTGGCGACTCATCTTCTTCTATGGCAAATCTTCCCAATTTGCCTTCGGTCATTTCAATCTTTGCTTCTCACACATGACGATCACCTTCATGTGCAGATTGCAATGTATCCCAAATTTCTTTCGCAATCTCGAGCCCATCCACCTTGGTGAACTCGTCCCGACTTAGAGAGGATATAATGACTACTGCAGCTTGAGCATTCCAATGAATTGCTTGCTCTTGACTTGGTGTAAGCTCTTCATCGTCATCCGGGATATGTATTCATGTACACACAATATGCCACAAGCTGGGATTGAGTGAGATTAAGTGCATTTTCATATTTTGCCTCCACATTGAGTAGTCATTGCCATCGAAGTGTGGGGCTTTTCCTAGAGGAATAGATAAGTAATGGCTATTGTTAGAATTAAGACGATCGTAGTTAAAAGGATATCGGAAGTAGTAGGTGTGACTACTCCCCTTCTTCTTCTCGTCCTTGACCTTCACTTTCCTTTTTGAGAGGGCTTTCTTCCTTAGGAGCACCTTGAGTTCAAGCGTCTCCTTATCATCATCCTCAAAGTCATGGATGGTGTCGAGGAGCTTCTCCAATTTTGGAGCTTTGTCATCTTCAACCTTGTCTTGGTTGAGACTCTTGTGCACATCCTTCATGTCCGACATGTTCTCTTCGAGCGATTAGTCTTTTGCGAAGAGTCCTGCTCTGATGCCAATTGAATGTGTCCTAGAGGGGGGGGGGGTGCATAGGCCTTTTTGAATTTTAGTCAGAACCTGCAACACTTAACAGACTGATCAAATCTCGAGATATCGGACTAGTCTGGTGGAGTGCGGACTAGATTTATCAAGTTAGATCAATGATTTCAATACAAGCACAATATGCAGCGGCATATAGTATGTAAACTGAAAGTATTGAGTCAATGAAATCAAGTGTTGTACAAATTAACTTTGGTTTGAATGTTTTAATGTAAGATGGACAAAATCAAGTAAACCTTAGAATATGATATGAAAAAATATTTAAAAACAAGTTTGACACAAGATTTTCTCCCGTGGTTTGATTCCCACAAAGGCAACCTACGTCCACATTGAGGAGCCCACAAAAGGACCGGGTCTTCACTGACCCTAACCTCGTCGAATCGCCACGAAGGCCAATTCTCTTTCACTATCACAAGGGTAAATCACCAAGTTCAAGGGGCCTTCTCACACGTTGAGGGCTCCCCAAGATTACAAAGCAAACACCACCAAGAACACACTCTTAAGATCAACAATGAAAAACCAGGAGTGTGTTAGAGATCAAACCCAAGAGCTCAAATGTGTGAATCGTGTCTCTCCTTTGATCCGAGGTGAATCCTTAAGGATTTGATCTTTCTTGCGTTGGATTATGTGGAGAGATGTGTTATCTAAGCTCTTGGAGGCTGTGATGGCAATGGGAGTCGAGAGATATGAAAGTAGGGCCGTGCACATCTATTTATATGGTGTTTCCAAAAGTTACCATTAGGGTTTCGAGGGTCCGGACTAGTCTGTGGTGGAGTCCGGACTAGTCCGGTGTGCGGCGTGCAGGAAACCCTAAGTTCTCAGGAAGATCGGACTTGTCCGACATAGGGCGGACTAGTCCGATTTAGGCTCTGGAAAAGTTTAGACTAGTCCGATAATTTTCGTACAAGTCTGGCTGTGGTGATCTTCTTAGTGAATTGGGACATGTTCGCATTTAGAGGATTTGTCCGATTTTAGTCAAAAAGGTTATCGTACTAGTCCGTGGTGATTTCGGACTTGTCTGATTTCGTGCAAATCGGTGAAGTATAGAGGACTAGTCTGCACTGAGGAGGACTAGTCCTATTTTAGTTAGAAAGGTATCGGAAAACTCTGTGGTGATATCGGACTAGTCCGGTCTGTGTAAACCCGTACTGTGCAGACAAGTCCGCACTGGGAGGGCTTGTCCGATTTCGAACAAAGGGGTTATCGGACTAGTCCGAATATTATCGGACTAGTCCGGACCTGTATAAATTAGTGCAGTGAGTGAGTTTTCTTGTGATTGAGCTCTTGGGGTGTGTTTCTATAACACACTCCATACACAATGATCTAATCTATTTAGCTCTTGAGCTCTTTTCCATATAGATTCTCATTCTCCTTTCTTTTTGCGCTTACCCCATTTTTTCATTAAAACCTACGCTCATCTCAACAATTTGGTTAGGATCTCATTTGTTTGTCATAAATCAACCAAAACCCACAATGGATGCCTAGAATCACTTTCACAAATTCACCTCATGCTCCACCTCGCTTCTCGAGTAGATCATAATGTCACCAATGAACACCACGATGAACTTATCCAGGTATTCCATGAAGACCTTATTCATGAGGTACATGAAGTATACTGTTGCGTTTGTCAATCCAAAGGACATGACGGTGTACTCATAGGATCCATACTATGTCTGAAAAGCAATTTTGGGTATATTCGACAGTCTAATCTTCATTTGGAAGTAACGTGACGTCAAGTCGATCTTGGAGAAACACAAGCACCCTTCATCTGGTTGAACAAATCCTCTATATGGGGCAAGTGTATTTGTTCTTGATCGTCACCTCATTGAGAGATCGATAATCCACACACATTCTTTGGGTCCCATCCTTCTTATCCACGAAAAGAACTGGTGCTCCCCATGGCAAAGAGCTTGGGCGAATGAAATCCTTCTATAGCTGCTCTTGAATTTGCTTTTTGAGCTCTACAAACTCCATAGGAGACATCCTATACATGGCCTATTAGCTATAGGTGTAGTTCCAGGTATTAATTCTAAAACGAACTCTACGTCACAATTAGGTGGCATACCTTGCAACTCATCCGGGAACACATCCAAAAATTCACACATCACTGCAATCTCCTCTATTGCTGCACTATCCATTTAATTTAGTTCTATCGGCTTTGGTGTGTGTTAAGATGCTTCAAATTCTATGTTGACCCCTTCCTTATTTGTCAACTTCACTGTCTTTGTGCCACATTGAATTATCCTATTGTGCTTCCTTAACCAGTCCATACCAAGTATTATGTCCAATCCTTGTGATTCCAAAACAATGAGGTTGGGGAAGAAGTCTACCCCCCCCCCCCCTTATTTTGAGGCTTACTTTTCGACATATTATATTTGTCCTCATCTCCACTCCAGGTGACTTAACCAATAAGCTATACTTCATGTGAGATATGGGCAAACTATACTTGGCAACATACTTTGATGTAATGAATGAATGTGATGCTCCAAAATCAAATAATATAGTCGTGGTTTTGAATTTGCGAGACACATACCAATCACCACGTCATCCGCGTGTTGGGCCTCCTCCGCAGAGACATGGTTCACCTTGGCACGAACAAAATTCTGCGGTCCATGGTTGCCTTGTGGTGCTCCTCCATTCGGCCTTGGGTTCTGTCTTGGAGAATTGTTCACTTGACCCAAGCCCGACTTAGGACATTGCGATGCAAAGTGTCCCACTTCACCACAAGTATAGCATGTCCTCGCTGCACAAGAATTGTTAGGGCAAGCTTGGTTTTAAGCATTAGCAGGAAAATTTGCATGGGGCGCATGAGGCACTGAAGGGCGAGGTGCTTGCATAGCAGGACATTGCTGCATGGACTAAGCTGGTCGCAATGAAATAGCACGCGATATGCAGGAGCAGAGGGGTTGTAGTAAGGTGCATTTGGTGGTGCAGGGCGGGGGCGAACATTGCTTCCTTGTGGGTGCCCTTGATATGGTATCTTCCTCTTGTTTTCTTGCTCCATCTCATGAACCTTATTCTCAACCACAATAGCCTTGTCCACAAGCTCTGGAAATTTGCATAGTCACAATTGAGCAACTGGACCAGAATTGCATTGTTTAGGCGCCTCATAAACAAATATTGCTTGCGGCTGTCCCGATTGACATCATCGGCAGCATACCTTGAGAGTTGAGTGAATTTATTAAAGTACTCACTCACACTCGACTTCCCTTGCCTTAGATTATCAAATTCTTGCCTATTCAAGATCATGACACCTTCAGGAACAAAATGAGAACAGAAGTTCTCCTTAAATTTAGCCCAAATGATTTCTCTCCTGATTTTCATGGGCATTGCAAAGCGATTCCCACCAATCTTCAGCTGCTCCAACTAGTTGATGGGAGGCAAAAAGAAGCTTCTCTCGGTCATTGCATTGGACAATAGCAAGCTTCTTCTCCATGGATTTCAGCCTGTCGTCAGCTTCCATAGGATCATTGCCTTGAGCAAAAGCGGGTGGCCTAGTCCTCATAAACTCTCCCATCTGTTATGAGGCGGTGGGGCTGGTCGTGGTGGCATGTGGGGCTGATTCTGGTTGTTGGCTTGCAACTGTCCCAAAGTTTGCATCACAGTCTACATGAGCAGATCCTGCATAGCCATAAACCGCTCAAGGTTGCTAGCCTCAGGTCCAGGTCCATTGTTGTTGTTCTCAGGTGACACATTGTTCTCCTCCTCCTCATTGGCATTCCTTTGGTTATGCGTTCTCGACATCTCAAGAAAAAGAGCAAGAGATGGAAGACTTTAGAAAACGTCCCCAACAATATGCATCAAGGGATATGAAACTAAGCAACTACCTATATAAGCCTATATGGATATGAAAAATGCCAAAGCATCCCACGATCCTATATTAAGAACGAAAGCACACAAGCAATTATTACATGGCAATCAGCACACCAGACAACCCTAAACTATTCCTATGTGCTCCAAAGTGTCCATTCTATCTAGGTTGCGTTCTACGATCAACTTGTGGCTTTGATACCAATTTGTGACACCCGGTTCCAAAAATAAACCAAGTGAACACATTTGTGCGCCCAAGACGTTGATCACACATACACAAGAAAACCACAAATGATATACAAAAAATTACCATGGCACAAACTAGCAAATAGGTGCTTTTATTACAATATTCAAATATTTCATAAATTACAAACTCTAATGATTCTCACTAATAATAATGCAGCAAAAATAGATTAAACTAAGCAAAGCAGCGCAGCTCCAACACATCCAGATGCAATCGACGACAGCACACAACCTAGAACTCAGCATTACTCTCGTGGTACTCCCAAACATCACCTGAAACCGTTGGTGGGGAAATGGCAAGGGTGAGCACATGTCGTACTCAATAAGTGTGGGAAAATAATGACATGTAGCTTAAACAAGAAATGATAATAAATAATGCCTATTTGCTCAAAACTACATTTGGAACATGTAAAAAACATCCGACAATGTCTATGTGAATTAATCCCATCATATCCCAAATAATTACCAATTATGAGTCCAACACCATTATTTACCATCATATCACATCCATCAATATTTATCAATCCATATGCTAGATTCTTACCATCATCATCAATCATGTCCATTTATCACAACCCAAAACCGTAACCATAACCATAACCACACAATCCCAAACCCCAAGTTCCAGTCTAATCATGCATGTCATCCAGGTGCTCATAACCAGAAGCACGGCTATCACGATAGTTTTTAACACTCTACAAAGGTTGTACCACTTTACCCACAAGTTCATGATTTCATGACCTTTGGTGACTTAAAGTAAACCTCCATCATGCCAAATACACTACCGTTGGTGTATGGCCAAGAGATAACAAAATAACCTTTACAAAGAGATTTCCAGCATGTGCGGACCCAATGAGGTTTCGCCGGTGGTGATGCCTCCAACTGAGCACATCCAACCAAGAGCCCCCTCTTGTGCCATTTGGATCCCAGGGTAGTCCCGCCACTAATGCAAACCCAACCGACTCCCATTCCCCTGGCCTTCCATATGATCCAAACGATACTGGCAATACACTAATTAGTCAGCTAAGCCGCACCCATACTTGACCTTGTGGTGGCACTGTAGTCCTGGCTTATTCTCGCATGAACTGGTCCTTAGATCCAAGGCAAGCAAAACCACCATATCTTCCAACCCAGTGCACAAACCATGCTTGCTTAGATCTCCCAAGTCCCATGTTACCAGTTAATCATGTTCATCAGGTCACATCATCCATAAGTTCATTAATTCATAATTAAGCCGTTTGATTGTTTTCCTATCCCAACTAATTAGAGCAAAACAAAAAGGTAAAATACTCTTCCTAACTTTCTACAATATATTCCAAGTTACAAGGACGGTCAAACAAGTCTAGTAAACACCTATCATGGTCTTCCCATCAATTTGACACAAGCATGCATATTTGCAAATGAAATATTTAAAAAAAGGATCGAAATGATCAATGAGACTTATCGTGGTCTTGAGACTGGTTTGGGTCAGAAACCTCAAAATTCGGGTGCTCGATGTTATCGAAGTCACCTTCTAAAGCGTTATCTTCTATTCCGTGCGACAAACATACAAAACAAACATTTCAATCAATAAATGCTTATGTATTACTCAATATGCCATGACATACATGATTGATACAATTATGTGGTGATGTATGTTATTAGGTTGATATTATTGGTTACTATCTAGTTACAATTAAGTCTTACATGTTAAAACAAGTTTTAAGTCATTTTGGAGAATCTTAAAGAAGTTTCGGTAATTTCCAGATTTTGGAGACCAGACTAGTCCGCACCATGGGTCAGACATGTCCGCTGTGGATTAGAAAGTTGAGCGGACTAGTCTGCACTGGACTAGACAAGTCCACTATGGCTAGGGTTTTGGCGATTTTCAACTAGAGCATAGTTTTAGTTAAGTATTGAACCAAAATTGATGTAGGAAATATGGGCCTTTGATATTTACCATGAATCATAGGGTTCAAATGTTGAGGATTCGATGAAACTCGAGAACTTGTTGTCTAGATCCAATGAACACGGAGAATTGATGAAGGAGAAAGTTGACGTCAAACAATTGTCGAAGAAGATTGCAGCAGCAATGACGATCTTGATTGATTCCTTCCTCTCCTTCTTCTTCCTTCTTCTCCCTTCAAGAGCGACGGCTATGGAGAGCGTAGGCGTTGATATTTGTCTAATGTGGTAAAGGGGTAAAGGGTGGGTGGTGGGGTGTTTATAATGGGGTAGGGTTAGGGTAGAATCCAAATATAAGGCAGTGGAAACAAGTAGAGGCCATGGCAGAGTCCCTCTTGAGCACCTTAGGGGTGGGACACGACGTTCTTGAGCCCAATTAAGGCAATTACCCAATAATTCTTCATGTAGGAAAAATAGAATTCGAGTTGAAACCCTACACACCGAACTAGTCCGTGGTCCGTCCGGACAAGTCCGATGGGGTACAGAGAGCTCAACGGAGAAGTCTGGTGCAATACGAGACAAAACTGTTGAAGATCTGAGAGTCAAACAGACAAGTCCGGTACAAGGGAAGACAAGTCCGGGATTGTCCAGATTCAAAACCAGGCCAAAATATTGGGAGTTTTCAACAGAGATCATCGACTAGTACGTAGTTGGCAATTGACAAGTCCATATGGGAACAGAAACAAAACTGGATTACTCCGTAGGAATTAACAGACTTGTCCGGAATACATCAATAGCTAAATCGGACTAGTCCGGGGTACAATCCGGACAAGTGTTGACGGTCCTTAAGTGCCACATTCTGACTGTCAATTCACCTCATAATGTGCACAAAGATAAACATAACATAGTGGTAGGGTTAAAAACTAACAACTTCCACAAGTGTTGGTGTTTATTTATATGCAGCTGAATTTAGACCAAAAATACCAAGACATGCAGGGAGTAATCCATAAAATTGGGTTTCGATGATTCAAGCAACGCCACGTGTCATCACATGGATCAAATGATCCACAAACAGATGTATCCGAGGCCATCCAACGGTGTAGCACCGATATAAGGGGATGGGACCCACCTAGCAGGGACCTGGAGGAAGCACAGCCCCAACAAGGCTGAGACCAGGTCGGCCGACCTCCCAAGTCGGCCGACTAGGTCAAGCACCACGTGTTGGCTCCTCCCGACTAGAAAAATTCATGGATGATTAATTCGCGTACATTTTGTGGCGGGAACCGACCCTTCTCCCCCCTATAAATAGAACCCCACATCTCACTTCACACACACACGAAAAGATGAGAATAGGATACCACTCCAAAGGTTTAGAGTAGTCCTAGAGGCTGCCATGTAGAAGGAGAGTGTGGTGAGAGTTTAGGAGAAGGAGGCTTGGGATTGTCAAGTCCCTCATATACACTTGTATCCCTACAAAGGTGTACTCAAATCATGTAAGCCCTTTGTGAATTCAATTCAAGTTTGATTCTCAATTCATCATAGTTTGCACAAGTAGTTACTTGTGGGTTCATTGCTTTATAATTTATTAGAGGCTTTAGTTGTAGCTTTGTGTTTGAAACAACTAGAGTTGCAATTTAGAACGTAAGCGTGGTGCTTTGGTTAGAAATCACCAGTGAATATCTTGTAGACCCACAAATTGAAGAGGTAGGCAGTAGGTGGTGACAAACCTATCCGTCCTTTGTAATCCTCCACGTTAGGCTATGCCATAGGCTCTTGGCGGGGGTCGCCTAGTGTTGCTAGGGGTAAACCCGTGCACGAAGCAAGCAGCTACTACAAATTCCTTTGAATTAGATTTGATACTTTGTATTCCTCTCTCTTCCTTACCTACCAAACAACTTTGTGTCCATGGGTGGATTAGTTCGTAAGATTACACACATGTTCCTTGGATTCGATACCCTTGGAATACTCTCTTAAGGGAAAGTGATACACGACAGTATCCGTGCGCTTGCAGATTTTTATCTGTGACGTAAGAAACGTCAACAAGAATTTCTGGCGCTGTTGCTGAGGAACGGTTGCTGTTAATCTTCGAACCTTGGTCACCCTCGTATCTATATACTTATCTTACCTTTCCTTTTATTACCACCACCACCTTTATGGAGCAGCCCACCATTCTTTCTTATTCCGCTCCACAGGGCAAGTTCTATGAGCCACCGCCTTCGGCGGAACCCATTTGTTCTACTAGCTATGAACTTTGCCCTGGCTTTATAGCAATGTTTCAGGAGCAATACTTCTTGGGAACAGATTGTGAAAACCCTTACCACCATCTATGAGAGTTCGAGCAATTGTGTTCATGCCTTCTAACCAAGGGTATGACACAAGAAACTCTCAAATGGAAGCTGTTTCCCTTTCCCCTCAAGGAAATAGCCAAACAATGGTACAACCACAACGGTTGGAAGACATATTTTGTCTTGCATTCTTTCCAATTGCCCAAATTTTCTACCTACGAAATGAAGTATTATGCTTCCAGCAGATGGAAAAGGAATCCATAGGTGCAGCTTGGGATAGATTATCTCTTTTGAGAAATTCCAGCCCAGATTTGTCTATTCTTGATCCGTTGCTCTTGCAACACTTCTATATGGGATTGAACAAAGAGTCTTCCCTACATCTTAAGATTATAGCTGGAGGATCTTTCCTCCATAAGACACCGGAAGAAGGCAAGGATCTTCTAGACCAAATTCTAGAAAATTCCTCCTTCATTATGGGTCTTAATGAGCCCCCTCAAGAGGAAATAGTGTCAAGATCCGAGGATAAATCCATGGAAAAGGAAGAATCTATCTCTTGCCTATCTCAAATCGTGCTGGATGAATCCTCTCCCAACCAAAAACTATAAAGGAAGAAGAAATGCAACTTTCGGAGTTTCCCTCCTACTTGGAGGAAGAGATATTTGAAGATTTTGGAAATAGCTTGAAGTATTGTTGCCATAGGAAACCATCATTGCCATTAACTCCACCTGACCCACCTGATGGAGTGTTCATCCAACAGACGGTCAAGGAGTTAACCTCTATTCCAAGTAGGGAATGGATTGCAGAAGTTGAGCAGTCACCCGAAATTCTTCGGATGACCTCACCTTTAGCAACTATTATATATTTTATTAGAGGAATACCAATGAATGTCCTATACAACCCCAATGTTGGAGCAAATCTCATTTCTGATTCTTGTGCTCTCGCCATTCTTGGCGATGTTCCATTGGCACCAACATGTAAATCCTTCCCAAACTCTTTCGGAAACATCCTTGAAAGATGCGGGGTTTTGCAATAGGTGTCTGTAAGACACAATGATATTGTGGCAACCCTATATTTCCATGTGTTCAAAATCCAAGATTCCGACGTTATGTTGGGATTCCCATTTAGAAATTTCACATGGAAATTCCTTTGGAAGGAAACCTTAATGTCAACCTTGGAGGGAGAAAGTTTTATATTCCTGTCCTGCATTCCAAGAACACATCCGCAGAATCTCCCATCAAAGATTAACCATTAGAGGAGGTTAGAACTCTTCAATTCTTAGCTTCTCCTAAAATAGAAGGAGAAGAAGATTTCACCCAAGAGGAGGATGAATTTCTGGAGGCAACTGAATTGCCAAAAGAAGAGTTCTTCCCAGAACCTCCTGTAGAGTTAAAAATGCTACCTCCAGGCCTGTGTTGTGCCTTTCTAAAAGGCAATTTGGAAGCCCCTGTCATCATACGCGACAAGCTTTCAGATGATGAGACACTCAAACTCATTGCCATGCTAGAAAAGCATAGAGCTATAGTTGGCTATTCATTAGAGGATCTCAGGGGGATTAGTCCAGCGTTATGCAGCCATTGCATTCCCATTGACCCCGGGAGTGTCCCCTCAAGGGAACCTCAAAGGCGATTGAATAATACGATGTGGGAAGCTGTCAAGAAGGAAGTCTTGAAACTTCTGCATGTCGGGATTATCTACCCTGTCCCTCATAGTAACCGGGTAAGCCTAGTACAAGTAGTACATAAGAAGGGAGGTATGACTGTAACACCCTCATTTTCATCCATCATACACTACATACATTCTTAAACATGTTTAATATTAAGAAACATAAAAAGGAACAAGTTTAAAATGAATTATAAGCAAAATAGCACTTAAAAGTCTGTAGAAGTACAGACTTGTCCGGTTGGTACCCTGGACTAGTCCGGTTTTCCCCTCTGAAGCACCTCTGGACTTGTCCATTTTTACTGCGGACTGTTCCGATTAAGTCTTCGTTCCATTCCGGAATCGTACGTGATTGAGTGCGGACTAGTCCAATACTTGGTACGGTTTTCGAATAAGTTGTCAAATCCCCGGACTTGTCCGATCTATGACGGACTTGTCCGTTTTACTCGCTGGACAAGACCGGACTTTTCCGTACCTCCTACCTAACTTGTCCGTTTTTGTCTTTGTCCAACATCTGACTAGTCTGACCCTCTAGCGGACTTGTCCGTTGTGTCCGACTCGGATTCAATATTTTTCTCCACGACTTGTTATTGGGTATTTACTTTAATTTGGCCCAAGAATGTCGTGTCTAACTTCTTTAGAGCGCATGTGGGACCCCAGCCCGGCCTCCACCCACCTGAGTGTGGAAGTCCATCAAACCCTACCTATCCACCTCTATATAAACAACTCAAGACCACCTTTTCACCTCTCTGCAACAATTGAAAGAACTCCAAACCCTAGTTCGTGGGAGCCGCCATCAAGAGAGGATCCAGCCGCAAGGAGGAGGAGGAGAACACGAAGGAGGATCAATCAAGCAAGATCTTCATCAACTTTTCATTCTTCATCACCAATTCACCCTCAACTCTCCACCATCAACCCTAATCGTCAAGATTCGAGTTTCACGCCCAATTTTTTATCTTTGGATCTCTAAACACGTGGTACACCCTTTACATTCACTTTCCTACGTCAATTCAACCCCAATTCTCATTGATCAAGAAAACCCTAGTTCACAAGTTCTGATCAGGGCAGACTAGTCCGGCCCTGAAACCGGACTTGTCCGGCCTCTAAATCTGTTTGGTGCTGAATTAATTCCAAATTGACTCGAATCAATTATAAAACTATTCAAACTTGTTTGAAATCTTTCTTACTAGTCAATAAACATTAATGAAAACTTGTTAACAAGTTTTACCACTCAATTGCATTAATCATGCATGTCATGGCATATTGAGTAATATATGATCATTTATTGATTATAATGTTTGTTGTGTATGTTGATTGCGCAGAATAGAAAGTGCTGCTTTAGAGGGTGTTGTCGAGGACCTCTAGTACAAGAATTTTAAGCCTTTGACCCTAACAAAGCTCAAGAGCAAGGCAAGTGTCCTTGATCATATTGATCCTTTTTTTTAATGTTTTGTTTGCAAAACTACATGCTTGTGTCAAATTGATGGGAAACCCACTTATAGGTGGTTACTAGACTTGTTTGACCATCCTTGTCGCTTGAAATACATTATAGAGAGTCAGGAAGGGCTTTTTACCTTTTTGCTTCCCTCTAATTACTTGGGATGGGAAACAACCAAAATGCTTAATCATCATTTAATGAACATATGGATGATGCAATTGATGAATATGGGTAAATGGGTAACTTGGGACTTGGGCGATCTAAGCAAGCATGGTTTGTTGATTGTGTTGGTCGATATGGTGGATTTCTTTCCTTGGATCTAAGGACCGGTTCATGCGAGAATAAGCTTGGACTACAGTGCCACCACAAGGCCAAGTATGGGTGCGGCTTAGCCAATTAATTAGGTGTATTGCCAGCATTGATTCGGATCATTTGGAGGAGCGAGGAATGGAAGTTGGTTGGGTTTGGAAGAGTGGCAGGATTGCCCTGGGATCTGAACGGCACAAGAGGGGGCCCTTGGTTGGATGTGCTCAGTTGGAGGCATCACCATCGGTGAAACCTCAGTGGGTCTGAATATGCTGGTAGTCCCTTTGTAAAGGCTATTTTGTGATCTCTTGGCCATACCCCTAAGGAAGTGTAATGGGCATAAGTGAGGTTTATTTAGTCGCTGACGGGTGATGAAATCATGAACTTGTGGGTAAAGTGGTACAACCTTTGCAGAGTGCTAAAAACTATCATGATAGCTGTGCTCCCGGTTATGAGAACCTTGATGACCTACATGATTAGAGGGAACATGGGATTTGGTTATGGTTATGGTTATGGTTGGGTAATGGTTTTGGTATGGTTGGGTCACAATTATGGTATGGGTCATGATAATTGAATATGTTTGATGATAATGGTAAGAACTTAGCATTTGGATGGATAATAATTGTTGAATGTGGCATAACAGTAATTAACGGTAATGGACTTGTTATTGGTAATTATTTGGGTTATGTTGGGATAAATTCACATAGATATCTTAGTATGTTTTTACATATTTTAAATGTACTCTTCAGCAATTAGCAATTATTTATTTTAATCTTTGTTTTTAGCTACATGTGTAAGGATCGAATGCCCAAGAGGGGGGTGAATTGGGCATCTTTTTCAAAAATTAAAGCGATAAAAACTTAATTACTAAAAGCCCAATTCCCTATGCAAACAACCTATGCATTCAAGTGAATAGTAACTTTGCGGTATATGAAATGCATAAGTGTAAGGGGAGAGGAAGAAAGTGCAAACTCCCGAGGAGACACGAAGACACGGAGATTTATCCCGTGGTTCAGCAAGATCATCAAGATCTTCCTACATCCACGTTGTGGCACCCACCAAAGGGTATACCCACTCCCAAGTCACTGAGACCAGGGATCTTCACTAAACTTCTCCGTTCGCCAACCTCGGCAAGGTGGAGCTCAAGCCTTGTACAAGTTGGATCCTCCGGGCTTCCACAACCGTCTTGGCAAGCTCCGGAAGGCTCTCTCCAATACAATCACCAAGGGACACTCCCTTATAGCTCTCACTATACTAGAGACTCCAATCACCAAGAATGGAAGCACACAAGCACTATCTCTAGCAAGTTCTAGCCTATCTCTTGCTATGTAAGTGGTGTAGATGATGTAGAAGTGGTAGCTCAATGTCTTGAATGCTTGAGAATGTGTAGAGTACCTCTAGTTGTCAAGACTTGTCGAATAGACAGGTTGAAGGGGTATAAATAGCCAGCCTCCATGAAATAGCCATTGGAAAAGTAGGCTGACACCACTGTTCTGCGAACACCGGATGATCCGATGTTCTCCCTTCAGTTTTCATCGGTCGAATCCAAATTAGCCGATGTCACTTTGTCAGATATGACCATTGTTAGACCGATGTTACACTTGCCTTCTCATCGGATGATCCAGTGGCACTTCATCCAGAATTGGTTCAGAATTAATGCTTATTGGAGTGATCGACCGATGTGTTTATAGTTGTACATCGGATGGTCCAGTATTACACTTGGTCTAGGGAGATTGCTTACTATACTGATGGACCGCTGTATTGTAACATCCCCTTCATCATCGGATGATCCGGTGAGTACTTAGTTCTGAGGTCTTATTCTTCTGCTAAACCAACTCGACCGATGTATTGTTTTCTGGAAATATCGGTTGATCCGGTGAGTTGATTTTGTTTGCTTCGAGTTGTTCTAAGTGATTCTTTTGGAATTTGCTCGATTGACCTCTTAGACATTGGTTGGAAATATTCTTCTGATGATTATCAATCATTGAGTGCTGTCAATTTTGGTTGAATAATTTTGACATATGAGCTTTTTCTTCTATTCTTCATAAAAATCGATTGACCTCATAGAATGATTTGTTAAGGGGTCTCCAATCATATCCAATGAGCACTAGATGATATTCATATAGATTTCATTAAGTGGAATAAGTAATATGAGAGACCTTGCATCGACAAATTCATTAGTAATATCCAATGGTTGTCATTAATCACCGAAACCATACCTCATGGGGGGTTAGATGCTTTCAATCTCCCCCTTTTTGGTGATTGATGACAACACAATAAGTAAAGCATAATAGTAATGAATTTAAGAATACGATACTCAAGAGGATATGCAATTAGTACAACATTTGGCACATCAAACTTGAAGACTCAAAAGCGATTAATAACTCAAAAGCTCAACAATCAATAACACATGAGAGAATTAAGAGGCACACGAATACTCAATGAATAGCAAAAGAGTAGCAAATCACCAAATTACAAAAGACTCCCAAAAGATAAACTCCCCCTACAACTAGGACTCCCCCCGGGACTAAGCTATCCCTCCCCTGACTCTTCTCCCCCTTTGGCATCAAGACACCAAAAAGGAAGTCGAGTGCCTAAGGATCCTGAGCGCTCGGGGCGATGACGAACTGGTCACCGTCAGGGGTGCTGTCGTTGGAGCTGCTGCCTGCTGCTGCTGAAGCTGGAGTGGAGGTGACGACAGCTGCAGGAGCTGCTGTCGGTGCCTGCTGAGTCTGGACTGCTAGCAACAGGGCACTGACAACAGACGTTGGCGTCTATTGGAAAAGCATCATAGCCGACAAGGGAGAGTGGGTAGGCGCGCCTGGAGCTAGAAGTGGTGACATGCTGATCGACGAGATCGGCGTAGTCGGCACTAGTGCTGAGACTGGAGCCAGAACAGGCGGACCTAGAGCTAGGCCTAGTAGCTGCGATGGTAGAGCAATCCCAGTCTGCAAGCAGAGGTTGGTGATCAACCCCAGGATGCCCATCATAGCCTGCTGCGTCTGCTGCTGCTGGTTGAGAGAACGCTGGTGCATCTGATCAACCAGCCCAGTCAGCCTGTCAGTGTCCTCTCGCCTCTCGCGGGCAATCTGTCGCTGCATCTCCTGCTGCTGCTGCTGGAGCTCCAAGAGACGCGCAGCCTGCTCAGCTCGAGCCTGCTCAGCTGCAAGCCTATCCAGACGCTGCTGCTCAACCATCTGCTAGAGAAGAGAGGTAAGCTTGGACGGCTGAGAGACATGTGCCTCTGACACCGGAGGTGGAGTAGAAGGTGGTGTAGTCGAGCCTCCAGCCTCCGCGTCGTGCTGCCTGGGTGAGAGAGGAGGAGGAAAGTACTCCTCGACGCTGTCACTGGTGTCACTCTTGGACCAAATGTGCTGTAGATCCTCACCTTGAGCCTTAGCCTGTGCTAGTCTCTCATCTTCCTTCTCCAGGTGTGACCAATCTTCCTCTGAGAGACGGGCACGGACCAGACGCTCAACTGCACGGCCAAGGCGGCGGTCTCCAGGAGCTGGAGCACGGTAGTGCCCGAACCGTCTGACGCTCTCGTCGGTGAGACTGTCACGAACGGCGGACCCCTCTGGAGCTATCATGTAGAGCAAGTGACTGATCCAGTAGCCAAACACAAGCTTCCTCATCATCCCAACTCCATCAGTGATGACGTCCTCCATCTCACATATAAGGATGTCCACAATGTCGAACTCCATCCTGTTCATGACATAGAACAGGACAGTCTGCTGCAAGCTGGTGAACCCCTCAAGGTACCCGGACCTCGGCAGAAGTGTGCGACGCAAAGCAAGGTGCATAGTGCGCTCAGCTGGAGTGAGTTGTGCCGGTACCCTCGGCTGGTCTGGAGAGAAAGGTTGAGCGAACATTGAGCGTATCTCCTCAAGTGGTGGTGCCACACCTCCAGTGAGCGGCCTCCTCGGTGGGTCATCCTGTTCATACACTCTCTCATGTAGGCTTGTGTCGTGAATATCCACGCCTAGCAGCTGTCCCAAAGTCTGCCTGGTCAGGTGGTGATGCTGGCCCATAAACATGAAGTCAATGGATCTGCGGCCCCCAGAGACGTAAAGTGTGGCATAGAATACTCGGACCCAGTCCTTCACGTAGGCACCCCTCCCGTAAGACATCATCTCTACTAGCCCTCTGTACCTCTCAAAGTATGGACGTATCTTTGTCCCGGCTGCAAGTGCAAGCTGATCCCAATCCAGGAAATTGTGCTGGAAGAGCTTATGGCCCCGACGTCTGTAAGTCTCGTACAGCGACGCCTGTGTCAGGGTCCAAAAGCGGTTGTCCACAAGTGACTCTCTGGGCTGCAGGAACCACTCCTCAAATAAAATACTCCATCTGAGCTTCCTGAGCTACTTGGCCTTTAACTTCCTATAATCTGTCAGGCGGACACCCTCACCAACACGGACGTTGGTGTTCATCTCATATATGGCTCTCTAGGCCGCCCTGTCCTCTCGAAGGTCAGCTGCTGACGGTTTCTGTCTTGGGGCTGTAGCTGGATGACCCCGATGGGTCCTGGCTGAGCGCCGGCGAACAAGCGGCACTTCCGGCTCCTCTTCCTCCTTTGGCTCCTCAGGCACTGGAGGTTGCCTCTGTCGGGCCTCGGGGATCCTCAACGATCCTCCTCGGCCTCGCTCTCGCTCCTCAGCAGCGCGAGTGACCATCGGGGCTTTCTTCGCCACCTTTGACACCTTTTGCTTTTAAGCAGCCGGCTCCTCAATAGCCTTGCCCTTTCCCTTCTTGTCGCGGCCCATGACGACGACGAGGATGAGCACGCGGGACAAACGAGCTCAGGCACACGGGACGGCGACGCAAAGATCGTCGCGGCCAGGGAACCCTAGCGGTGAAGCGACAGTGACCGTAGGGGGGGGGGGGCAAAACGGCGGCACGGAGGGCGGTGGTTCGATGTGGGCGGCGGCAGAGGTGCGGTGGCGGTGAGGCGTGGGGAGTAGTGGCGATGGTGCTTAGGGTGGTGGCGGCTGGATAGCAGCGGCGGTCAGAGGGTGGCGGCGCTAGAGGGCAGCGGCGGCCGGAAGGCGACGGTGGCCGGAGGCGCGGAGCGGCGGTGGTGCGGCGGCAGAGGTGAGGCGTCGGGGGCGCAGAGCTAGGTCGGGGAGAGATAAAATGAGAGTGAAGGGGCGCCTAAAAAGGTGGGGCCCGAACCCTAGCTCAAAATTTAACATCGGATGAACCGACGTAAGACGGGGGCTGCATCGATCGAATGGTATAGTAAGGGTATTACAAAAGGTACCATTGACACCGGATGATCTGACGTGAAAATGATTTGCATAGTTTGATTTTGGCACAACTCCAGAAATGTGAGCATTGGATGCTCTGATGTTTCTCAGAATGAACTCGTCGGTTGATTTGACTTTTTGACTGAGCTGACCCTTGGCCCTTGAGCACAAACTGATCCGATGAAGATTCTGCCTTAAGCATCGGATAATCCGATGACTACAGAACAACAACATCCCATATATGTCCTTTGACTTAAACACACAACGAGAAACACAAGTCTTAGGAATTTTTGGGCAACCCCTTACCCCTCAAAAAGACTAGTTGCCAATAACTTGGCTAAGCCCTAAAGCAAATAGAACACCGAAGAAAATAAGGAATAAATCCAAATAAAATGTAAGGCCCATGCTTTGTGAGCTAGAGGATGAAAAATTCTATCTCTTTAAAGC
Organism: Tuctoria greenei; assembly: GCA_036927565.1. Lineage (NCBI taxonomy): Eukaryota > Viridiplantae > Streptophyta > Magnoliopsida > Poales > Poaceae > Tuctoria > Tuctoria greenei. Next base: position 75,462,836 of record JAYESD010000003.1, on the reverse strand, counting down.
ATGTTCCTTTAGGAATTAATGCACCTAACATTTTGTTCTTTCCACATCATATGAGTTGAGATATTGCATTTCAAACAAGTCTCTTTCTCATGAAGTGGGTTCCCCTTTGTGACAATCTACCGTATGTAATGGCAAACAATTTAGAATGCAAGAAATTAAACGTGAGTCCAAGTCTATATGGCAGGCATCATGCAAGACATAAATTAAATCTATCTTGCCAAATTTGAACCTTTCAAAGGCTTCTTCAGGGAGCCACTCTCCAAGCCTTGGGGAAACCCAAAGGAACAACCATCCTAAGCTAACCCTTGCTCACCCCTATCCTTTGAAAGTTAGACAAGACCTATATGAGATGCATTCTTACATGATCATGGCAACTTACATGACATTCGATGCATCTAGCACATTTAATTCACTTCTTAGTCTAGAAAAAGTTTTCTCATCAAGTGGTTTAGTGAAGATATCCGCCAATTGTTCTTCGGACCTAACACCTCACAAGGAGATGTCTCCCTTAGCTTCATGGTCACGCAAGAAGTGATGGCGAATATCAGTGTGCTTCGTGCGGGAGTGTTGAACGGGGTTTTTAGAAATCTTAACCGCACTTTCATTGTCACAAAGGAGAGGCACACAACCAAGTTTAATACCAAAGTTTAAAAGGGTTTGCTTCATATAAATAATTTGGCCACAACATGCACCGGCCGCAATATATTCCACTTCCGCCATGGACAAGGCAACGAAATTTTGCTTCTTGCTAGACCAAGATACTAGGGAACGCCCAAGCAAGTGGCACCCACCAGAGGTACTCTTGCGATCCACACGACATCCAGCAAAGTCCGAATCCGAGTAACCCAAGAGATGGAATTTTGCACCTTTAGGGTACCACAGGCCTACACTTGGAGTATGCTTGAGATACCGAAGTATCCTAAAGACCGCCTTCCTATGCGATTCTTTAGGTACGGCTTGAAAGCGAGCACACAAGCATACACTAAACATGATATCGGGCCTAGACACGGTAATATAAAGCAATGAACCAATCATAGAATGGTAATTAGATTGGTCAATAGGTTTACCGTCCTTATCCGTGTTGAGATGACAATTTGTTGCCATTGGAGTACTTCTTGAGCTACAATCTCCCATCTCAAATTTCTTCAAGAGATCCTTGGTATACTTTTCTTGATAGATGAAGGTCCCCTCTCGAAGTTGCTTGATTTGAAATCCAAGGAAGAAGTTGATCTCTCCAATCATCGACATCTCGAATTCCCTAGACATCATTTTGCCAAACTCATGGCTAAGAGCTTCATTAGTTGAACCAAAAATAATATCATCGACATAAATTTGACAAATAAATAATTATCTGTAGATGTCTTCGGTGAAGAGTGTAGTGTCCACCCTCCCGATCTTGAATCCTTGCATGATCAAGAAATCTCGTAGTGGTTCATACCACGCCCTAGGTGCTTGCTTGAGCCCGTAGGGCGCCTTGGGCAACCTAAACACATGATTAGGATTCCTCGGATCTTCAAACCCGGGAGGTTGTTCAACATAGACAAGCTCGTTAATATAACCATTAAGAAAGGCACTTTTCACATCCATTTGATAAAGCTTTAAGTTATGATGTGATGCAAAGGCAAGAAGTATACGAATGGCTTCTAGTCGGGCGACCGGAGCAAATGTCTCCCCAAAGTCTAGTCCTTCAACTTGCGAGAAACCCTTGGCCACATGTCTTGCCTTGTTGCGGACCACAACACCGTTCTCGTCTTGTTTGTTGCGGTATACCCACTTTGTTCCAATGATGTTCTTGTCCTTGGGTCGCTCCTCCAACACCCAAACTTCATTGCGGATGAAGTTGTTAAGTTCTTCTTGCATGGCCATGACCCAATTTGGATCTTGGAGTGCTTCCTCAATGTGATTGGGTTCTACGCATGAAACAAACGAGTAGTGCTCACAAAATGTAGTGAAATGGCGAGAACGTGTACTTACTCCCCTTGACGGACTTCCGATAATTTGGTCAATTGGATGAGCCTTGGAGATGCGTCCATGCCTCATGAGTGGTTGTGAAGCACTTGAAGGTGGTGATGCGTGTTGCTCATCTTGTGGTTGGACTTGATCATGGACTTCTTCTTCTTCTTGATGATGTGTGGCCTGTGAATCTTGTGTCGGCAATGGATCATCTTTCTCTTCTTCGTCAACTTGAGGCGCCATAGATGTGTTGATGTTGGAACTTGAAGCCCCCTTGATCATGGCTCTCCTCAACTTTAGGCTTGATGTCTCCAATGGTCATGTTCTTCATAGCTTCTCGTAGAGGCTCATCATCTATTTCATCATGACCAAAACTCTCCTCTTGGGAGCCATTAGTCTCATCAAACTCAACATCACAACTTTTCTCAACTAAACCGGAGGTTTGGTTGAATACTCGATATGCTTTTGAGTTTGATGCATAACCAAGAAATATACCAACATCACATCTTCTTTCAAACTTACCGAGCCTTTTCTTGTTGCACCCGAAGACTTGGAAATAGGAGATGTTGGGCTTTCTCCCAATGAGAAGTTCGTACGGGGAGACCCGATTTGCGGCATGGCACGCCGTGTTGATTGCTTCGGCGTAAAACTTCTCGGACGTGCCATAGTCATCAAGCATTGCTCGTGCAAGAGTGATGAGGGTCTTGTTCTTCCTTTCAACGACACCATTTTGTTGAGGAGTGTATGTGGCCGAAAACTCATGCTTCACGCCTTCACGATCACACCACTCCCCAATGTTGTAGTTCTTGAATTCGGCACCGTTGTCACTCTGGACCTTGATGATGGGAAGTTGAAATTCCCTTTGGGCACGGTTATCGAAGGTCTTGAACACTTCCGGAGTTTCACTCTTGTCACCTAGAAACAAAGTCCAAGCATAGCGAGAGTAGTCATCAACTATAACAAGACATAGAGGTTGCCGCCAAGACTTTGATATGTGGACGGTCCGAAGAGGTCCATGTGAAGGAACTCAAGTGGCTTGGAGGTTGGCACCATTGTCTTCATCGGGTGGTGAGAAGCAACTTGCTTTCCGGCTTGACAAGCGCTACAAAGCTTGTTCTTCTCCAATGTGACATCCTTCACGTCGGTCACCATCCCAAGCTTGAATGACTTCTTGAGCTTGCTCATTCCAATGTGCGTTATGCGTCGATGCCATAGCCAACCCAAAATCGTCTTAGTGAAAAGACAAGTGGTCAAGCTAGCATCCTTGTTGGAGAAGTCTACTAGATAGAGATGTCCATGCCGAAATCCTTTGAAGATTAGTTCTTGGCTTGTTTCAATAGTCACAACAACATCATTTTTGCTAAAGGTGCACGTTAGTCCAAGATCACATAGTTGTGCAATAGAAAGCAAATTGAAACTAAGTGACTTAACATACAATACATTGGAAATAGATAAATCATTTGAAATTGCAATCTTACCTAAACCAATTACCTTCCCCTTAGAGTTATCACCAAAGGTGACTTGTTCATGATTGCCGGGGTTTTCTATGGTGGTGAACATACCATCAATGCCGGTCATATGTTGAGTGCGCCCGCTATCGAGTACCCAATGCTTTCCTTCGGCTTTGTAGTTCACCTACACACATGAATTCAATTTTGGACTTTAGGCACCCAAGCCAACTTAGGTCCTTGTATGTGTGATACAAGTGTTTTTGGGACCCAAAGTTGCTTGGGGAGCTTCCCCTTCATGCCCTTTATGTCCTTGCCGATGAACCTTGCCTTCACCTTGCCATCTACTTTAGTTAAGAGATAATAATGTTCATCGAAAGTAGACTTGTAGTTAGTAGGCAATTTTGGAGAAGGTCGGTTAGGAAGAGGACACTCCCTTGTATGGTGACTAGTGACCTCACAATGTTGGCAATAGGAACCAACTTCCTTGATGAAGCTTGTTCTAAGCTCCGGTGAGGGCACCTTTCCTTTGTTAGGCACCGGGAAGGATCCAAGTCCTCTCTTGTTGAAGGCCTTTGCTTGTTGGAAGAGGATTTCCTTGTGCTTGACTTCTCCTTTAGATAGTCTTGCCACACTAGTGCGGAGACTTTCAATTTCTTCCAACAAGTCCTTCTCCCTAGCATTCTCTTTCAAAGGCAAAGACTTATGCAAGACATTAGTGGCATGAGAAGTAATGGATACCTTATCATTAAGGGTTTGTTTCTTTATATTTTTCAATTCTTGATCAAGAACTTCATAAGCAATATTAAGTACTTGATGCTCTTGAATTAACTCATTGTGCTTTCCCAAGAGTGCTCGGTGTGCTAAGTCAAGCTCATGATGATCTAGCTTGATTTGAGCCTTATCCTCCTCAACTTGCTTGACATGAGATATGAGCGTGTCATGCTCCTTATGTTTGCTTTCATACTTGTCAAGCAAATCGAATTTAGCACTCTTAAGCTTAGCACGAGTTTCTTCAAGAGCCTTGACCTTACTCTTTTCCCTCTTAATGATAATGTGGTATTCATTTATCAATGAAGTTAAGTCATCGGGGGAAAGCTCATCATCGCTAGAGTCATCACATACCTTGGTGTTACCTTTAGCCATGAGGCACATCGGAGGTGGATGAAGAGATGAGTCATCATTGTTGGCAATGGCAAGGCTGGCCAAACTTTGTTCTTCCGCTTCACTCTCTTCATCACTTGATTCTTGGTCGGTGATCCATTCATTTGACTCATGCATGAACACCTTTTGTCAACCTTTCCTCTTCTTCGGTAAGAGTTTTGCCTTCTTGCCCTTGTCATGCTTCTTCTTCCCAAAGGATCTTGGTTTGGGCTTGTCCTCTTCATTGTCCTCACTATCTTCAAACTTGCGATGCTTGCTCTTGTGGCTCTCTCTCCTTTTATCTGGTTTTGGACAATCATAGGAGATGTGGCCTTGATCACCACAATTGTAGCAAGTCTTGTTGTCATCTCTCCTTGGTAGAAAAGCTTTCTTCTTGGGATCAATGGTGTATCCCTTCTTGGCAATCTTGGAGTTTATGCGAGAGAACTTTCTCATCATCAATGCAAGCTCATCATCGTCATCTTCACTTGATTCTTGCTCTTCTTCACTTAAGCTAGGCTCAACCACTTTCTTTTTCTTGACACTTGTTTTCTTGGTGGAAGCCTCTAGAGCAATTGTCTTTGAAGATGATTCCTCCATCATCCCAAGTACACTCATCTCATGAGCGTGAATCTCTCCAATAAGTTCCAAAACTTCAATGTGATCAAGAGATTTTTTTTGAATCATGGAGTTGATGATGTTGTACTTTGGCTTAGGGAGGAGCATAAGAATCTTGCGGTTGATTAGTCCCTTGCCAAGAGAAGCAATGTCAAGAGCATTAATTTCCTCAATAAGCACATTCAAGCGAGAAAACATTTCATTAACATTTTCATGAGGTAGCATTTTGAACTCATCATATTTGGCTTTAAGCATATGATATTTTAGTTCTTTGACACGAGAAGGACCCTGATGAATTTCAATCAAGCAAGCCCAAATTTCACAAGCTTTCTCTTTGCTAGCAATCCTAGCAAATAAATCTTGACTAATGCATTCATAAATTGCATTTCTAGCTTTAGCATCCCACTTGATTTGATCACCAACATAATTATGCTCACCAAACCCCGCATGGGTCGCTTCCCATACCTTGGGAGCAATAGCCTCTAGATAAGCACGCATGCGTGCTTTCCAATAGGCAAAGTTCTTGCCCTCGAGGATAGGAACCGAACCCCCATTCTTGGCCATTTTAGCTCTCTAGTAGTGAAACTAGAATGATCCAATGAGCAACCTTGCTCTGATACCAATTGTAAGGATTGAATGCCCAAGAGGGGGGGTGAATTGGGCTTCTTTTCCAAAATTAATGCGATAAAAACTTAATTACTAAAAGTCCAATTCCCTATGCAAACAACCTATGCATTTAAGTGAATAGTAACTTTGCGGTATATGAAATGCATAAGTGTAAGGGGAGAGGAAGAAAGCGCAAACTCCCGAGGAGACACGAAGACACGGAGATTTATCCTGTGATTCAGCAAGATCGTCAAGATCTTCCGACATCCACGTTGTGGCACCCACCAAAGGGTATAGCCACTCCCAAGTCACCGAGACCAGGGATCTTCACTAAACTTCTCCGTTCGCTAACCTCGGCAAGGTGGAGCTCAAGCCTTGTACAAGTTGGATCCTCCGGGCTTCCACAACCATCTTGGCAAGCTCTAGAAGGCTCTCTCCAATACAATCACCAAGGGACACTCCCTTACAGCTCTCACTACACTAGAGACTCCAATCACCAAGAATGGAAGCACACAAGCACTATCTCTAGCAAGTTCTAGCCTATCTCTTGGTGTGTAAGTGGTTTAGATGATGTAGAAGTGGTAGCTCAACGTCTTGAATGCTTGAGAATGTGTAGAGTAGCTCTGGTTGTCAAAACTTGTTGAATAGACAGGTTGAAGGGGTATAAATAGCCAACCTCCACGAAATAGATGTTGGAAAAGTAGGCTGACATCACTGTTTTGCGAACACCGGATGATCCGATGTTCTCCCTTCAGTTGTCATCGGTCGAATCCAAATTAGCTGATGTCACTGTGTCAGATATGACCGTTGTTAGACCGATGTTACACTTGCCTTCTCATCGGATGATCCGGTGGCACTTCGTCCAGAATTGGTTTAGAATTAATGCTTACTGGAGTGATCGACCGATGTGTTTATAGTTGTACATCGGATGGTCTGGTGTTACACTAGGTCCAGGGAGATTGCTTACTGTACTGATGGACCGATGTAACATCCCCTTCATCATTGGATGATCCGGTGAGTACTTAGTTCTGAGATCTTCTTCTTCTGCTAAACCAACTCGACCGATGTATTGTTTTCTGGAAACATCGGTTGATCCGGTGAGTTGATTTTGTTTGCTTCGAGTTGTTCTAAGTGATTCTTTTGGAATTTGCTCGATTGACCTCTTGGACATTGGCTGGAAATATTCTTCTGATGATTATCAAGCATTGAGTGCTGTCAATTTTGGTTGAATAATTTTCACATATGATCTTTTTCTTCTATTCTTCATAAAAATCGATTGACCTCATAGAATGATTTGTTAAGGGGTCTCCAATCATATCCAATGAGCAGTAGATGATATTCATATAGATTTCATTAAGTGGAATAAGTAATATGAGAGACCTTGCATCCACAAATTCATTTGTAATATCCAACGGTTGTCATTAATCACCGAAACCATACCTCATGGGGGCCTAGATGCTTTCAACATGTCATACTTTCTCACACTTTGCTGAGTAGGACATGGACTCACCCTTGCAATTCCCTCACCAACAGTTTCAGGTGATGTTTGGGAGTATCCTGAGGATAATGTGGAGTACTCCGTGTGCTGCCGTCGACTTGCCTGTGGGTGTGCTTGGAGCCGCGCTACCCTATTCGTTCAGTTTGGGTTAGTTGATTAATCCGAATATTTCCACTGCAGTTATAGTTCAATAATGATCATTAGAGTTGTAATATGAGGATTACTTGAATATTTTAATAGAAGTACTTATTTAATAATTTGTGTTGTGGTAATTATCTGTTTATCATTTGTGAATCACTTGTGTATGTGTGTTAAACATCCTGGGCACACATATACTACACTTGATTCATTTTCGGAAACGGGTGTCACAAATTGGTATCAGAGCTAGGTTGATCGTAGGACGCGGCCCAGATAGAGTTGACACTTTAGAGCACATAGGAACACTCAAAGAAGCGTTGTGGTTTATTCGGTGTGTTGTTTGCTATATAATGTTTGCTTGTGTGCTTAGTAGAGGATTGTGGGATGCTTCAACATTTGCCACATCAATATAGGCTAGTAGGTAGTTGCTTAGTTTCATATCCCTTGATGCTTATAGTTGGGGACGTTTTCTAAATTATTCTCTCTTGCTCTTTCTTCAGATGCCTAGGACCCGCAATCAAAGGGATACCAATGAGAATGAGTAGAACAAAGGAGCACATCAAAATAACAACAATGGGCCTATACATAAGGTTATCAACCTTTAGCAATTGTTGACTATGCAAAATCAGCTGATGCAGATCATTATGCAAACTTTGGGACAACTGCAGGCCAATAACCAGAATCAGCTTCACATGCCTCCACCACTGCCATCCCCACCGCCTCATAACAGATTGGGAGACCTTATGAAGACTAGGCCACCTACCTTCGCTCAAGCCACTGATCCTACCTTGGTTGAAGTCCATGGAGAAGAAGCTCGCTATTGTCCAATGCAATGATAGGGAGAAGGTTCTCCTTGCTTCCCATCAACTAGTTGGAGCAGCTGCAGATTGGTGGGACTCACTTTGCAATGCCCATGAAAATCAAGAGAGGATCACTTGGGCTAAATTCAGGGAGAGCTTCCATTCTCATTTTGTGCCTTAAGGTGTTATGATCTTGAAGAGGCAGGAATTTGAGAACCTAAGGTAGCGAAAGTCAAGTGTGAGTGAGTACCTGAATAAATTCACTCAACTCTCAAGGTATGCTCCAGAAGATGTTAATTGGGACAGCCGCAAGCAGGTCTTGTTTATGAGGGCCTTAAATAATGAGATTCAAGTTCAATTGCTTAATTGTGATTATGCAAATTTCCAGAAGCTTGTGGACAAAGCTATTGTGGTTGAAAACAAGGTTCGTGAGATGGAACAAGATAACAACACTGATGCGGCAAGTTCATGCTATACTTGTGGTGAAATATGACACTTTGCATCTCAATGCCCAAAGTAAGGCCTTGGTCAAGGGAACACTGCTCCAATATAGAACCCAAGACTGAATGGAGGAGCGCTACAAGGCAACCGTGGACCGCAGAATTTTGTTCGTGGCAAGGTGAACCATGTCTCTACGAAGGAAGTGCAACAAGAGGATGACGTGGTGATTGGTATGTTTGTCGCAAACTCCAACCGGCGACTATGTTATTTGATTCTAGAGCATCGCATTCATTCATTGCATCAAAGTATGTTGCTAAGTATAGTTTGCCCATATCTCATATGAAATACACCTTGTTGGTTAAATCTCCTGGAGGGGGGGTGAGGACGAATATAGTATGTCCAAAAGTAAGCCTTATAAGATGGGGGGATTCTCAAGGATTGGACGTAATATTGGTATGGACTAGTTAAGGAAGCACAACGGAATTATTCAATGCGCCACAAAGACGGTGAAGTTGACAAATGAGGAAGGGGTCAGCATAGAATTTGAAGTATCTCAACGCACACCAAAGAAAGTGGAGCTGAATCAAATGCACGGTGCAGCAATATAGGAGATTCCAGTGGTGTGCGAGTCTTCATATGTGTTTCCGGATGAGTTGCCAGGTATGCCACCTAATCGAGACATAGAGTTTGTTATTGTATTAATACCTAGAACTGCACCTGCAGCTAAGAGGCCATATAGGATGCCTCCTATGGAGTTAGCGGAGCTCAAGAAACAAATTCAAGACCAGCTAAAAAAGGGTTTCATTCACCTAAGCTCTTCGCCTTGGGGAGCGCTAGTGTTATTTGTGGATAAGAAGGATGGATCCCAAAGGATGTTTGTGGACTATCAAGCTCTCAACGAGTTGATGATTAAGAACAAGTATACATTGCCCCATATATAGGATTTGTTCGATCAAATGAAGGGTGCCTGTGTTTTCTCCAAGATTGACTTGAGGTCAGGTTACTTCCAAATGAACATCAGACCGTCGGACATACCTAAAACAGCTTTTTGGACGCAGAATGGGTCTTATGAGTACACCGTTATGCCTTTTGGATTAACAAATGTACCTTCATACTTCATGTACCTCATTGATAATGTCTTCATGGAGTGCTTGGATAAGTTCGTGGTGGTGTTCATTGATGATATCATGATCTACTCGAGAAGCGAGGAGGAACATGAGGAGCATTTGAGGCTCACATTGCAAAAATTGAGGGAACACCAATTATATGCCAAGTTCAACAAGTGTCAGCTTTGGTTAAAGGAGGTGTCATTCTTGGGCCATATCATCTCGGGAGGAGGAGTATCAGTTGACCTAGGAAAACTGAGAGATGTGCTGAAGTGGGAGCCACCGCAGAATGTGATGAAAATCCGTAGTTTTCTGGGGATGGTTGGATATTACCGTCATTTCATAAAGGATTTTTCCAAGATAGCGAGACCCGTGGCTGAACTGTTGATGAAGGAGAAGCCTTTCAGGTGGTCTCAAGCTTGTTAGGAGAGTTTTGAGGAGCTAAAGAAGAGATTGACGACAACACCTGTGTTGGTATTGCCAGATGTGAGCAAGAGCTTTGATATTTATTGTGATGCTTCAAGACAAGGACTTGGTTGTGTATTGACGCAAGAAGGCCGAGTAGTAGCCTATGCATCAAGGCAATTGAAGAAACATGAGCAGTATTATCCTACACATGATCTCAAACTTGCAGCCGTAGTGCATGCTTATGTTCTTAGCCATAGATGTGAGATTTATACGGATCACAAGAGTCTCAAGTACATTTTCACCCAAACTGACTTGAATCCGAGGCAACAAAGATGGTTGGATCTCATCAAGGATTATGACGTGGGAATCAACTATCATCCAGGGAAAGCTAATGTAGTGGCCGATGCTTTGAGTCGGAAAGGAGTAAGCCACCAACTCACAGTACGAGAGCTGCCATCCGAGCTATGCAAGGAGTTTGAATGGTTGAATCTTGGATTTCTCAATGAGATGGGGATAATGGAGTTAAATCCGACCTCGGAGCAAGAAAGTCGAGAAGGTCAAACAAAGGATGAGGAAATCCGAGAAATCAAGTAAAGGTCCCATGAAGGGAGAGAACTCAGATTTGATGAGGATGACCATGGTACTCCATGGCTTGGGAAACAGATTGTTGTGCCTAATGTAAATCATATTCGATAAACAATTTTGAAGGAGGCACATGACTCACCTTACTCAATCCATCTCGGCTGTACAAAGATGTACAAGGACCTGAAGACATGTTATTGGTGGGCCAGCATGAAAAAGGACATAGCCGAATATGTAGCCTTGTGTGATGTATGCCAACGAGTCAAAGCCAAACACCAAAGGCTAGCTGGATTACTGCAGCCATTAAAGATTCTGGAATGGAAGTGGGAAGAAGTTGGTATGGAATTCATAGTGGGATTACCGTGAACTCAGTCCGGCTATGTCTCATTATGGGTTATTGTGGATCGGTTGACCAAATCAGCTCATTTCATACCAGTCAAGACCACATATACTAGTGCGAAGCTAGCAGAACTATACATGGAGCCTATTGTGTGCCGACATGGAGTTTCGAAGAAAATAGTCTCGGATCGAGGTTCTCAATTCACCTCTGGGTTCTGGGAGATACTGCATGAAGTTATGGGAACTCAATTGAATTTCAATTCTGCATATCTCCTTCAAATGGATGGACAAACTGAGAGAACAAATCAGATATTAGAAGACATGCTAAGAGCTTGTGCAGTAAAGTATGGTGGAAGTTGGGACATGAGTTTGCCATATGCTGAATTTTCCTACAATAACAGTTACCAAGCCATCTTGAAGATGTCTCCATATGAAGCAATATATGGAAGGAAGTGTAGGGCACCTTTGTTTTGGAATGAGACGGGAGAGAGCCAAGTTTTTGGACCTGATGTGTTGCACGATGCCGAAAAGCAAGTTAAGATAGTCCGCGAGAATTTGAGGGCCGCTCAAACAAGACAAATTGGTTATGCAGATAATAGGCAGATAAACTTTGCCTTTGAAGTGGGAGACTTCGTATACCTCAAAGTATCACCTTTGCAAGGTCATAATCAGTTTAATGTCAGAGGCAAGTTGGCACCTCGCTTATTGGACCATTCAAGATTTTGGCCAATCATGCCGAAGTGGCGTATAAGTTGGAGATGCCAGCACATCTTTCCGATGTTCACGATGTGTTTCACGTTTCGCAGCTCAAGAAGTGCTTAAGGGTGCCGAAAGAACATGTTCCAATGAAGGAATTTGAATTAGAGGCAGACTCGACTTATGTCGAGCAACCGGTCAAAATCTTGGAAACCAAGGAGAGGGGTCACAAGGAACAAGGAGATTCGATGGTGTAAAGTACAATGGAAGCTTCATGTAGAATCAGAAGCAATTTGGGACCTAGAAGATGAACTCAAGAAAGAATTTCCTCATCTCTTTCCTTCTACGTTGAATCTCGAGGGCGAGATTCAATTTAAGGGGGTTAGGTTTGTAACACCCTCATTTTCATCCGTCATGCATAACTTACATTCTTAAACATGTTTAATATTAAGCAACATAAAAAGGAACAAGTTTAAAATGATTTAGAAGCAAAACAACACTTAAAAGTCTGTAGAAGTACGGACTTGTCCGGTTGGTACCCCGGAATAATCCGGTTTTCCCCTCTGAAGCCCCTCCACACTTGTCCGTTTTTACTACGGACTAGTCTGATTAAGTCTCTGTTCCATTCCGGACTTGTCCATGATTGAGTGTGGACTATTCCGATCCTTGGTATGGTTTTTGAATAAGTTGTAAAATCCCCGGACTTGTCCAATCTATGCTGGACTTGTCTGTTTTACTCTTTGGACAAGACCAGACTTGTCCGTACATCCTACCTGACTTGTCCGTTTTTGTCTCTGTCCAACATCGCACTAGTCCGACCCTCTAGCGGACTTGACCGGTGTGCCCGACTAGGATTCAATCTTTTTCTCCATGACTTGTTATTGGGTATTTACTTTAATTGGGCCAAAGAACGTCGTGTCTAACCTCTTTAGAGCCCATGTGGGACCCTACCACGGCTTCCACCCACCTAGACTCAAAATCCATCAAACCCTACACCTCCACCTCTATATAAACAACCCAACACCCCACCTTTTCACCTCTTTGCCACAATTGAAAGAACTCCAAACCCTAGTTCGTGGGTGCCGCCATCAAGAGAGGATCCAGTTGCAAGGAGGGGGAGGAGAACACGAAGGAGGATCAATCAAGCAAGATCTTCATTGACTTTTCGTTCTTCATCACCAATTCACCCTCAACTCTCCACTATAAACCCTAATCGTCAAGATTCGAGTTTCACGCCCAATTCTGGGTCTTTGGATCTCTAAACATGTGGTACACCCTCTACTTTCACTTTCCTACGTCAATTCAACCCCAATTCTTGTTGAAAACCATAGTTCACAAGTTCTTATCAGGGCGGACTAGTCCGGCCTTGAAACCCGACTTGTCCGACCTTTAAATCTGTTTGGTGCAGAATTAATTCCAAATTGACTCGAATCAATTCCAAACCTGTGCAAACTTTTTAGAAACCTTTGTGACTAGTCAGTAAACTTGTTAACAATTCTTACCACACAATTGCATTAATCATGCATGTCATGGCATATTAAGTAATATATGAGCATTTTGATTTTAATGTCTGTTTTGTATGTTCATTGCACGCAATAGAATGTGCTGCTTTAGAGGGTGCTGTCGAGGACCTCCAATACCAGAATTTTGAAGCCTTTTACCTTAACCAAGCTCAAGAGTAAGGCAAGTGTCCTTGATCATATTGATCCTGTTTTTTTAAATGTTTTGTTTGTAAAATCGCATGCTTGTGTCAAATTGATGGGAAACCCACTTATAGGTGGTTACTAGACTTGTTTGACCATCCTTGTTGCTTGGAATACATTATAGAGGGTTGGGAAGGGCTTTTTACATTTATGCTTCGCTCTAATTATTTGGGATGGGAAACAACCAAAATGCTTAATCTTGATTTAATGAACATATGGATGATGTAAATTCATAAATATTGGTAAATGGGTAACATGGGACTTGTGAGGTCTATGGAAGCATGGTTTGTGGATTGGGTCGGTTGATATGGTGGTTTGCTTGTCTTGGATCTAAGGACTGGTTCATGTGAGAATAAGCCAAGACTACAGTGCCACCACAAGGCCAGGTATGGGTGCAGCTTAGCCAATTAATTAGGTGTATTGCCAGCATTAATTCGGATCATTTGGAGGAGCGGGGAATAGGAGTCAATTGGGTTTGCAATAGTGGTGTGACTGCCCTGGGATCCGAACGGAACAAGAGGGGGCTCTTGGTTGGATGTGCTCAGTTGGAGGCATCACTACCGGTGAAACCTCATTGGGTCTGAATATGCTGGTAATCCCTTTGTAAAGGCTATTTTGTGATCTCTTGACCATACCCCTAAGGAAGTGTAATTGGCATAAGGGAGGTTTTTTTCGTTGTCTATGGGTGACGAAATCATGAACTTGTGGGTAAAGTGGTACAACCTTTGCAGAGTGTTAAAAACTATCATGATAGCCGTGCTCCCGACTATGAGCACCTGGATGACCTACATGATTAGAGGGAACTTGGGTTGGTTATGGTTATGGTTATGGTTGGGTAATGGTTTTGGGATGGTTGGGTCAAGATTATGGTCTGAGTAGTGATAATTAAATATGGTTGATGATAATGGTAATAACATAGCATTTGGGTGGATAATCATTGTTGAATGTGTCATAATGGTAATTGATGGTAACAGACTTGTTATTGGTAATTATTTGGATTATGTTGGGACAAATTCACATAGACATCTTAGTATGTTTATTTACATGTTTTAAATGTACTTTTCAGTAATTAGTTATTATTTATTATCATCCTTGTTTTTAGGTACATATCATACTTTCCCACACTTGCTGAGTACAACATGTACTCACCCTTGCAATTCCCCGACCAACATTTTCAGGTGATGTTTGGGAGTATCCTAATGATAATGCGTAGTACTAGGCTGTGTGTTGCTGTCGACTTGCCTGTGGTTATGCTTGGAGCCGCGCTACCCTATTTGCTCAATTTGCTTAGTTGATTAATTAGAATATTTCCATTGCAGTTATAGTTTAATAATGATCATTAGAGTTGTAATATGAGGATTACTTGAATATTTTAATAAAAGTACTTATTTAATAATTTGAGCTATGGTAATTATCTGTTTATCATTTGTGAGTCACTTGTGTATGTGTATTACACATGCTGGACACACATATACTACACTTGGTTCATTTTTAGAACCGGGTGTCACAATGACGGTTGTTCAAAATGAAAAAATGAATTAATTCCTCAATAAACCGTCACGGGTTGGAGGATGTGCATAGATTACCGAAAGCATATCAAGGCTACAAGGAAGGATCATTTTCCACTGTCCTTCATCGATGAGATGTTAGAGTGGTTGGCAAAGCACTCCTACTTTTGTTTCCTTGATGGGTATTCGGGTTATCATCAAATCCCAATGCACCCCGACGATCGAAGTAAGACCAAATTCACATGTCCCTATGGAACGTATGCCTACCGGCGTATGTCCTTTCGACTGTGCAATGCTCTTGTTGAACGTGGCCTCGAGGGGGGGTGAATAGGCCTTTTTGAATTTTAGTCGGAACCTGCAACACTTAGCAACTTGATCAAATACCAAGAAATTGGACTAGTCCGGTAGAGTGCGGACCAGTCCGGTGCGTGCGGACTAGATGTAACTAGAGAATGTTGCTTCAACTAAACTGAGGATAGCACAAAATGACCTTAGTTTCAAGGTTTTAACGTAAGATATGCAAGATCAAATAAACCATAGAATGTGATATGAAAAACTAAGAACAAGATTGACACAAGATTTTATCCCATGGTTTGGTTCCCACAGAGGCAACCTACGTCCACGTTGAGGACTCTACAAAAGGACCGGGTCTTCTCCAACCCTACCCTCGTTGAATCACCAAGGAGGTCGATTCTCTTCCACTAATCACAAAGGGTAAATCACCAAGTTCAAGGGGCCTTCTCAAAAGTTGAGGGCTCGCCAAGATTACAAATCAGACACCACCAAGAACACACTCGTAAGATCTACAATAAAAAAACAGGAGTGTGTTAGAGAATCAAACCCAAGAGCTCAAACGTGAAGAATCGTGTCTCTCCTTTGATCTATAGTTGATCCACACAAATTTGATATTTCTTTTGTTGGATTGTGTGGAGAGACGTGTTTTCTAGGCTCTTGGAAGGTGTGATGGCATAGAGGGTCGAGAGTGATCATAGTTGGGCCGTGCACCTCTATTTATACTACGGTTTCCAAGGGTTACCGTTAAGGTTTTAAAAGTCCAGACTAGTCGGTGGTTGAACTGGACTAGTCCGTTGTGCGGTGTGTGGGAAACCCTAAGTGTCTCGAATTATCAGACTTGTTCGGCCAGGGGCGGACTAGTCCGTTTTTGTACCTGGAAAAGTTCGGACTAGTCTGGCACATATCGGACCAGTCTGATGGTGGTGAAAGCCTTAGTAAATTGGGGACAAGTCCGCACTTGGAGGACTTGTTCACTTTTAGTCAGAAAGGTTATCGAAGTAATCCGGATATAATCGGACTTGTTCGATTTCGTGCAAAGCTCTGAAGTGTTGAGGACTAGTCCGCACTGGGGAGGACTAGTCTGATCTTAGTCAGAAAGATATTGGACTAGTCCGTGGTAATATCAGACTAGTCCATTCTGTGTAAACCTGGACTGTGCGGACACTACCGCACTGGGAGGACTTGCCTGATTTTGAACAGAAGGATTATCGGACTAGTCCGGGGTATATCGAACTAGTCCGGTCCTGTGACAATTTGTGCAGTGAATGAGTTTAATTGTGCTTGAGCTCTTGGGGTGTGTTTCTCCAACACACTCCATAAACAATGATCTAATCTATTCAGCTCTTGAGCTCTTTTCCATATAGATCCTCATTCTCCTTTCTTTTTGCGCTTTCTTCAAAATTTCATTAAAACCTACGCTCATCTCAACGATTTGTTTAGGATCTCATTTGTTTGTCATAAATCACCAAAACCCAAAAGGGACGCCTAGATGCACTTTCAATCTCCCCCTTTTTGGTCTTTGATGACAACCAATTGAGGTTTCACAAATATGATAAAAATATAGAATTTTCATAAAGTGTGCACATATGCGTTTGGAACAAATTAAGCATGACAACATAAGGCATATGTGCACTCTTTATGGTGGGTTACCAAACTACTTGTGTGTGAACAATAACTGTGATGAGAAAGAACAAATTGACATATATTTCACAACATCAATCATACATGTCAATTTCAGAGCATAAGCACATATTATATGAAACTTTCATCACAGATTTCAAAAAATCATAGACATAGTCATTGTACCACATCACAAGCCCAAAAGCATGATAGAACACAGATAAAGATTTACAACCCAAAATAAACACGAATAGAGCTCTCCTCGCAACCTACAACTACACTTAGTGACTCCCCCTCAATCTCTTCCCCTTTGGCATCAAGACACCAAAAAGAAGGAGAAGAGGGATCTAGTGCCTTCATTCCTCGCTGTCGGTCCTCTCCTCATCTTCATCTTCATCTTCAGGCTATGGAGGAGGAGGAGCGGATCCACTCAAAGTGCCCCCAATGCCAATGTAGGCATGTTCGGGAGGTGAGAGTGGTGGAAGCTCAGTGAAGTCGGAGGCAGAGTCATCGGAGATAATTGGAGATCTAATAGGCTCCATCTCTAGCTTTTGACAAATATTCTTGATATCTTCTTTGACATACTTCGAGTCTGCCTTCCTTGCCTTGTTCTTCTTGTGTAGCTTCACTTCAGCTTTCTTGCAGGAGCCAAAAATGGTGGCCATGTACTTCAAGATTCCACTCGCAAACCATTTTTGAGGAGGGACCCTAGTGGCGGGAGCAGTCCTGGCATCTCTTTGAGCTCTCCTCGGAGCCTCTTCACTGGACACTGGAGATGGAGCAGCTAGGAGAGTAGCTTGGTTAGGCTTCTATGGCCTCAGGGGAGTGTGCTCCACATCCTTCACGAACTCGATCCCCGTGACTTTCTCAATCATGAACATGAAGTATGGTGCATAGCCACAAGATCTGTTTGGTGTGCAGGAGATGTTGACCATGTCATTCCAAATGTAGCCAAAGATATCAAACTTCCTGTCTTTGCTAATCACCTTCATTAATGTCCTCAAGTATCTTGGACACTCCCTGCATCTCCATCCTTTGGAGCAATCGTCTTCCTAAGGACCCTGTTGAGAACCATGAAGAATGGCATCATGTTCTTGGTGTTGGGAGGATTGAATGTCAAGCGAGTGTCATATAGAAACTTCATTTTGTCCTTCTCCAAGATGACAATGTTGTGGATCACAAGTGCATTGTTGTCAGTGTTCTCCAGGTGAAGCAATCTTGCAAACTCATCATAAGTTATGGTGTACTTGGATTCGTGAGTCATCCAAGTCACCCTCTCTTCTTCATCACTAGCAAAGTAATAGGTGTCATAGAATTGAGCAATGATTTCATCGTTCCAGTTGCACCTGAAAGCAAAGAAGTCTTTGAGCCCATGCCTTTCCACAACTTCTATCACTTCATCGAAGGCTGGGAAACTCTTCCTCTAAAAGTGACTCCAGTCAATCCATTGACTCTTGACCACTGGAATCTTCATCTACATGTACATGAAGTTGTAGTAATCCGCGTGGAATTTACTCCGGAACTTGCATCAACTGCCTTCTTTGACCGGCTGTAACAGTCAATCATTCTGAGCTTGGAAGCCATATCACTTCCTTTGCCATTGAACTTCTCCTCGTAGGAATCCCTGTTTCCCTGCCTCGGAGCTGCCACCTTGAGAGGGCCGATTGGGCCCGAGGCAATTCCCTTTCCCTTGCCTTTAGCTTTGCGAGGAGCTGTCGAGCTAGATCCCGCTGCATCCTTAGCTTTGGGCGCAGGCTTCTTGGCTAGTACCTTGCGTCGCACCTGAGGTGGAGAAGGTGTTGGCTCGGAGACATGCTCTTGCCTCTTGTTAGCGCGAGACTCCGAAGCACGCGACAACAAATCTTGTTCCATCTCATCTTCAAAGTCGGAGATGTTCTCATTCGACATTGTCCTAACAAAGAGATTATGCAAAGAATGGATGAGTGTTGACATCAAGGGTATGCATTGAGTAGTTGGAATTTTATGATTGAGTTCAGTTAAAAATCAGACTTGTCCAGTGTTCATGTGCGGACTAGTCCGGAGGGACTAGACTTGTCCATATAGAGACCGGACTAGTCCGGTGTTCAACATCTCAAACCCTAACTATGAGACAAATGGTGTTTCTAAATGCAAAAATAGCTTAACACAGATGTAATACAGCAAGGAAGCATGTATTAGCTGAAAGGAATTAAGCTATTTGATCCAAAATGGAAGAAATCAAAGTTTCTAGGGTTTGGTGGGAAATTTACCAAAATTCTTTGATTCTTAACGAAGGAGGAGTTGGAGGTGCAGACAAGTCCGTGGACTTCAATCCCCTCGCAATGGAGATCGATTTCCACCAAAACTTGAAGGTATTTGATGGAGAAACTGCCAAATCGCCTTAGGGGACCTCGAGTGAAGATAGAGAATGTGAGGTGAGTTGTGACGGTGAAGTATATTAGGTTTTGGCGGCGCCTAGGGTTATGGAGTCGAAAAATCAGACTAGTCCATGGTCCACCAGACTAGTCTGGACTACCGGACACTTTGCGGACTAGTCTGCAGTGTGCGAACTAGTCCGGGTGACCACAGACTAGTCTGTGGTCACCAGAACAGAGCTGGATAGACCATTCGTATATACTCGAAGGTCTAGAGAAAATAGGGGCCAAAACAATCAAATAATCTTGATGAATATGATCAGTATACATACAACAAGCAAGCAATGACCATAATTCACCAAGATCAAGTAGTTGAAATAGTCTTTCGGAGAAAAATGAGAGAGATAATTTTCACAACACAATCAACGTATTTTTGAAGAAGCCATACAGGTATGCAAGTTTTCAAGCCACGTTCCAAGCATCTATTATATTTAGTTCTTTTTGGAGCTCGCGAAAACGTTTTTCATCGAGTGGCTTGGTATAGATATCGGCTAGTTGTTTTTCAGTGTTGACATGGGAAATGGCTATGTCTCCTTTCGTTGAGTGGTCTCTCAAAAAGTGATGTCGGATGTCTATGTGTTTGGTCCTAGAGTGCTCAACGGGGTTATGGGCAATTTTAATGGCACTCTCATTATCACAAAGGAGCGGAATACGGCTCATATTGTAGTTGTAATCCCTTAGAGTTTGTCGCATTCAAAGAAGTCGTGCACAACGAATCCCGGCTGCAACATACTCCGCTTCGGCCGTGGATAAGGCAATGGAGTTTTATTTCTCGGAGGACCAAGAAACTAGGGATCTACCTATAAATTGGCATATATCAGAGGTACTTTTTCTATCTGCTTTGCATCCGGCATAATTAGCATCGGAGTATCCAATGAGATTGAATTTGGCACCTTTAGGATACCAAAGTCCTAGGTTGGGTGTATGAACTAAATACCGCAGGACTGTTTTTATGGCTGTCAAATGACACTCCTTAGGATTGTCTTGAAATCTTGCACACAAGCACACACTCAACAGAATATCAGGCCTAGATGCACAAAAGTAAAATAGGGATCCAACCATGGAGCAATATACCTTTTGGTCCATGACTGGTCCATCTTCATTGAGATCCAAGTGTCCATTTGTTGCTATGGGAGTCTTTATAGGCTTCACCTTGTCCATTCCAAATTTCTTGAGTATAATTGGTTTGTCTTATAAACGTCCCCTCCTTTTGTTGCCTCACTTGGAATCCCAAGAAGTATTTCAGCTCTCCCATCATAGACATTTCAAACCTATCTGTCATAATCTTACTAAATTCTTCACAGAAGGATTTGTTAGTTGAACCAAAAATGATATCATCAACATAAATTTGGCAAACAAAGAGATCATTGTTAAAATGCTTCGTGAATAATGTATAATCATCTTTGCCAATTTTAAAACAATTTTCAATTAAGAAATCTCTAAGACACTCATACCAAGCTCTAGGAGCTTATTTGAGGCCATAGAGAGCCTTACGCAGTTTGAACACGTGGTCGGGGAACTCTTAATCTTTGAATCCGGGGGTTGCACCACGTACACTTCCTCCTTGATTGGTCCGTTGAGGAAGGCACCTTTCACATCCATTTGATAGAGCTTGAAATCATGGTGAGAAGAATATGCAAGTAATATTATAATTGATTCAAGCCTAGCTACCGGAGCAAAGGTTTCATCGAAATCCAAACCTTCGACTTGTGAATACCTTTTGGCCATAAGTCGCGCCTTGTTCCGTGTCACCACCCCGTGTTCATCTTGCTTGTTGCGGAAGACCCATTTGGTGCCGATGACGTTGAACATGGGTCTTTCGACTAGTTACCACAGCTCATTCCTTTGAAGTTGTTGAGTTCTTCTTGCATCGCCACCACCCAATCCGGATCTTTCAATGCATCTTCTATCCTATGTGGTTCCAAAAAGGATACAAACAAGTAATGTTCACAAAAATTGGCAATTCGAGATCTAGTAGTTACTCCCTTTTGGATATCAACGATTATGTTGTCAATTGGGTGATCTGTTTGGACGCATTAGTGTACTCTTGGGTGTGGCACTTGTGGTCTTGAATTTTCATGGTCATCTTCTTCTCCCCCTAGATGGTTGCCCTCATTGATTTGTTGGTCATATTTGTCTTCTTGAAGTTGATCTTGTGTGGAAGCTCCCCCTTGATCCATTACCTCCACTTGTGATTCATCTTCTTTAATTTCATTTTGAGGTGGCGCTTGTGGTCGAAATCGCCCAACGCCATTCTTCTCAAAGCTTGACATGGAGCTTCATCTCTATCTACCACACATTGATCAACGGTGAGTAGTTCATATGATGTCTTCTTGAGTAGGCAATGAAGGTAGACTCGGTCTCTGGCATGACAAGCGGTGTTAACTGCTTCCGCCCAAAACCAATCCGATGTCTTGTACTCATCAAGCATTGTCCACGCCATCTCTATGAGGGTTCGGTTCTTCCTTTCGGCTACTCCGCTTTGTTGAGGGGAGTACGATGCTAAGAATTCATGTTTTATGCCTTCTTCGTCTAGATACTCCTCAACTTGGGTGTTCTTGATTGTCAACGAGAATTGATTTTGGGCACGCTTGAGAAACTTCTTGAGGGTTCCTTGTGTTTCTGACTTATCATGCAAAAAGAAAACCCACGTGAAGCGCGAAAAATCATCAACGATTACTAAGCCATATTTGTTACCGCCAGTGCTTATGTATGCAATTGGACCAAATAGATCCATGTGAAGTAGCTCGAGCGGTCTTGTTGTTGTCATGACGTTCTTCGCAGGATGGGGTGCTCCTACTTACTCCCCGGCTTGGCACGCGCTACAAGGCCTGTCTTTTTCAAAAACAATATCATTCAAACCTCGGATGTAATCGCCCTTGAGGAGCTTTTAAAGATTCCTCATACCAACATGTGCTAGCCGTCTATGCCACAGCCAACCCATGTTGGTCTTTGCAATCAAGCATGTGTCAAGTTCGGCTTTATCTTTGTTGAAGTCAACAAGCTAAAGCTTTCCCTTTAACACACCCTTGAATGCAACCGAGTCATCACACCTTCTAGAAATGATCACACCCTCATTAGTGAACAAGCAATTATAACCCTTGTCACATAGTTGAGATATGGACAGAAGGTTATAATCCAAGGAGTCAACATGCAAAACATGAGAAAGCTTGTGTTGAGGCGATATAGCAATTTTACCGGTACCGAGCACCCTTCCTTGACTATTGTCTCCAAAATAGATGCCCTCGCTTGGATCTTCATTTTCTTCATATTCTACGAACATTCTTCGTTCTCCGATCATATGATTTGTGCATCCACTGTCTAGCACCCATTTTGCACCACCAGAGGAGTAGGCCTGGAAAAACATATTATGTCTTCGTTTTAGGTACCCAAGTTTGCTTGGGTCCTTTAAGGTTAGTCACATGAAATTTTGGCACCCACACACGGGACTTGGTGATCCCATGGCGTGGCCCAACATATTTGGCATGCACATTACGAAAAGTATTTTTCATAAGAACATAATATGCATCAAAAGTTATAAATAACAATTGTTGCTCATATGTGTTAGCGTGTTTGGACTTATCAACATTATTAGCTATTCTAGATTGAGGGGAGTTCCCCTTGACAAAAGCAATGTGCTCCTTGTTATTCTTGTGGCTTCTGGCATTTTGCTTTTCACTATAAGAATACCCAATGCCATATTTGACATTAGGAGGTCTTGTGGCCAAGTATGCACTGCGTGCATACTTGATCTTCTCCTTGTCAAATATGCCATTACGGGAAGGATGCTTGTCATTTCTCAAGTTCGAATTATCCTTCAACCTAGTATCAATTTTAGCACATGGACAAGTAGTAGTAGTTCAGATTTTGAGGGTTGAGAAGGTGAGCTTGAAGAGGATGAAGGTTCACTATTCTTGAGTGACTCAACTTTTACCTCAAGGGTCTTGTTAACTTTGGTTAAGCTAACAAGTTCATCCTTGATGATAGCATTTGAGTCGCTTAACTTCAAGCAAGCTTCCTTGCTTCAAGCTAACTCAAGTTCAAGTTATTTGCTTCGTTCCTTTTCAAGTTCAAGGAGCTTTTTCATCTTAAGATACTCCTCCTTTTGAAGGATGATCATATCTTCTTGTCGATCAACAAGCTCCTCCTTGTCAACAAGTTTATCCATCAAAAAAATCATTTTGGCAGTTGTTTTCTTGTCTAAGCCAATAATTATATCTTCATCACAACTATCATATTCACTAGAATCATCACTATCACTAGCAAAGGAATACGAAGAGGAGGATTTTGTTGTTACCGTTCTTCTACCTTCTTTGGCCATTAGACACGTGTTGTTGTCCTTCCATGCACCAATAGATGGGAAGAGGGTCGATTTTTTGGTCGTCTTCTTGATGGATATGCTAGCCATCTCCTCTTCCTCTTCGGCTCCTTTCCTAAATGCGCCTGTCCAGCTTGCTTTTTTTCTTGAAGAACTTCTTGGGTGGAGGCTTTGCTTCCTTGGTCTTCTTCTTGTTTTCTTCATACGGGCAATCAACTATAAAGTGGTCATATTCACCACAATTATAGCAAGCCCGCCTCAGCTTTGGTCTTGACTTTTCTTTGTGTTTTCTTTCACTTGATTTTCCCCCTTGTCCTCTCTTCATCATTCTCTTGAATTTCTTCATGAAGAGGATCATGTCTTCATCATCTATATCGTTGCTCTCATCATCGTTGTCATCTTCTTCTTGAGCCTCTTGAGCTTCTTTTGACAAGGGCTTGCAAGTGGACTTTAAGGTGACCCCTTTCTTCTTTGCCGAGGTGAGGTCGTCAATCTCCTTGACATGTTTTGCTTGCTTCTCCATCATTTCGAAGTTGATGATCTTTCCAAGCAATTCATCTGGAGTCATTTTCTTGTACCCGGGGCTTCCTCTAATCATCGAGCACAGGGTAACACTACGAGGCATGAAAGCTCAAAGGATGAGCTTCACCACCTCGTGATCGTTCCACTTTTTACTTCCATATGCTCGAAACTTGTTGATGAGAGTCTTCAACTGGTTGTACATGTCTTGTGGCGACTCTTCTTCTATGGCGAATATTCCCAATTCGCCTTCGATCATTTCAATCTTCACCTCTCGCACATGATGATCACCTTCATGTGCACTTGCAATGTGTCCCATATTTCCTTTGCAATCTCGAGTCCATCAACCTTGGTGAACTCGTCCCGACTTAGTGATGATGTGATGACCGCTGCAGCTTGAGCATTCTGATGAATTGCTTGCTCTTGGCTTGGTGTGAGCTCTTCATCGTCGTCTGGGATATCTATACCTGTGCACACTATATGCCACAAGCTGGGGTTAGGAGAGATTAAATGCATTTTCATGTTTTGCCTCCACATTGATTAATCATTGCCATCGAAGTGTGGGGCTTTTCCTAGAGGAGTAGACAAATAATGGCTATTGTTAGAATTTAGACGATCGTAGTTGAAAGGATATCGGTAGTAGTCAGTGTGACTACTCCCCTTCTTCTTCTTCTCATCTTCGATCTTCATTTTCCCTTTGGATGGGGCTTTCTTCCTTAGGAGCGCCATTAGATCAATCGTCTCATCATCATCCTCGAAGTCCTGAATGGCGTCGAGGATCTTCTCCAATTTTTGAGCCTTTTCGTCTTCAACCTTCTCTTAGTTGAGGCACTTGTGCACATCCTTCATGTTCGACATTTTCTCTTCGAGCGATTAGTGTCGTCTTGAAGAGCTTGGCTCTGATAACAATTCAATGTGGCCTAGAGGGGGGGGGGGGGGGTCAATAGGCCTTTTTGAATTTTAGTCAAAACCTACAACACTTAGCAACTTGATCAAATACCAAGTAATCGGACTAGTCCGATAGAGTGCGGACTAGTCCGGTGCGTGCGGACTAGATCGATCAAGTTTGATCGATGGTCTTGATTCAAGACTCTACGCAGCAGAAATTAAGATGTATCTAGAGAATGTTGCTTCAACTAAACTGAGGATAGCACAAGGTGACCTTAGTTTCAATGTTTTAACGTAAGATATGCAAGATCAAATAAACCCTAGAATGCGATATGAAAAACTAAGAAAAGATTGACACAAGATTTTATCCTGTGGTTCGGTTCCCACAGAGGCAACCTACATCCACGTTGAGGAGTCCACAAAAGGACCAGGTCTTCTCCAACCCTTCCCTCGTCGGATCGCCACGGAGGCTGATTCTCGTCCACTAATCACAAAGGGTAAATCACCAAGTTCAAGGGGCCTTCTCAAAAGTTGAGGGCTCCCCAAGATTACAAATCGAACACCACCAAGAACACACTCGTAACATCTACAATAAAACAACAGGAGTGTGTTAGAGAATCAAACCCAAAAGCTCAAACGTGAAGAGCCGTGTCTCTCCTTTGATCTAGAGTTGATCCACACAAATTTGATCTTTCTTTCGTTGGATTGTGTGGAGAGACGTGTTTTATATGCTCTTGGAAGGTGTGACGGCGCAGAGGGTCAAGAGTGATCATAGTTGGGTCGTGCACCTCTATTTATACTTGGGTTTCCAAGGGTTACCGTTAGGTTTATTAAAGTCCAAAGTAGTCTGTGGTGGACTCTGGACTAGTCCGGTGTGCGGCGTGTGGGAAACCCTAAGTGCCCCGAATTATCGAACTTGTCCGGCTAGGGGCGGACTAGTCCGTTTTTGTCTTTGGAAAGGTTCAGACTAGTCCGGCACATATCGGACCAGTCCGATGGTGGTGAAACCCTTAGTGAATTGGGGACAAGTCCGCACTTGGAGGACTTGTCCGATTTTAGTCAGAAAGGTTATTAGACTCGTCCGAATATAACCGGACTTGTTCGATTTGATGCAAAGTTGTGAAGTGTTGAGGACTAGTCCAATCTTAGTCAGAAAGATATCAGACTAGTCCAGTCTGTGTAACCTGGACTGTGCAGACAAGTGCGCACTGGGAGGACTTGTCCGATTTTGAACAGAGGGATTATCGGACTAGTCCGGGGTCATGCATGGTTCTATCGGCGATTTATCAAAGATTTCTCAAAAGTTGCTAGACCCCTCACTAACCAATTAGCTAAGGAAGCTCCCTTTGATTTCGATGATGAATGCCTTAAATCATTTGAAACACTCAAAAAGTATTCATCTTAGCTCCAATCCTTCAACCTCTCGATTGGATGGTGCCATTCGAAATCATGTGTGATGCTAGTGATTTTGCTGTTGGTGCGGTCCTACGCCAAACCAAAGATAAAAAGCATCATGAAATAGCCTATGCTAGCAAAACTCTAACAGGAGCTCAACTCAATTATGCCACAACTGAAAAAGAGCTATCGATAAGTTTAGGTCCTATTTGGTTGGAGCCAAGGTCATAGTCTACACAAACCATGCTGCCTTGAAGTACCTGCTCACCAAAAAGGATGCTAAACCTAGGCTAATCCATTGGAGTCTTCGACTCCAGGAGTTTGACTTAGAAATAAAAGATAAGAAGGGAGTAGAGAATTCCGTGACAGATCATCTCTCACGTATGGAAGTCACCCAAACCATGGACATTCCTATCAATGACTTGCTACGAGATGATATGCTTCTCAAGGTGACTGACTCTCACCCTTTGTATGCAGATATCGTGAACTTCATGACCACGGGATATGTACCATCAGGGGAAAACAAAAAGAAATTCATCTATGAGAGTCGTAGACACCTTTGGGATGACCCATACATCTATCGAGTTTGTGCCGATGGCCTTCTTAAAGGTGCGTCCCGTCAGAAGGCGCCAAGAATATTGGGCGTGGTGGCCTAGGGCTGCCGGTCAATGCTGCTGCAGCGATGGGGCCCCGAGCAGTGGGCTATTCTTGCTACCATCCTTGTTCTTATTCTTCTTGTCGCTTCCCTAGGGAGCGGTGCCTACGCCAGGCTAGTCGGCCTTAACTGCCTCAGGGGCAGGCTATGAGTGCCAGTCATGACCTTCAGCAGTCCTGGTGCACCTGTCGGCGATGGCGAAGAGCTTAGAGATGTCTTGCACATTGTGTGTGGCAACCTTCTGGAGCATCTTCTTATCTCGCACACGCTAGCGGAATGCAACTATGACAGAAGCATTTGTGATGTGGAGGATAAAGTTGCGCACCTGACGTAACCGCTGGATGAACAATCGTTGCGTCTCTCCGTGACAATGTCACATGACATGGAGGTCGAGCTCGATGTCATGTGACAGTGTCACGGAGAGACGCTACGATTGTTCGCCGTGAACTGTCAGCAGAGCTCCGCCCAGGAGGTTAGGGACCCCTCGGGCAGGTTCATGAGTTATGACAAGCCCGAGCCGCTCAGGGCAATGGGGAAGTAGTTGTCCATGATGGTCTGTTCAACTCCTGCAGCAAGGAGTGTGTTGGTGTAGATCTGCAGGAACTCGGTAGGGTTGACACTCCCGCCGAACTTCTCTAGCAGATATGGCCGGAACTTACGTGGCCATGCAACGATGCGGAGGTGCCAAGCCAGGGCTGCACACCCTTCTATGGCTCCTGCCGGAGCTTGGGGCGCCTGTTGCGCTGCATATGCTGGGGGTGCATACTGCATGACGTACAGCTGAAGCTGAGGCATTGGCTGTACGACGTACAGGTGTTGTGGTGTTTGCTGCACAGCGTACGACTGATGCGCGTGTTTTGCTGCATACGGCTGATGTGCAGGCTGTGGAACATGTTGTTGTAGAGCTAGCTGCGCAGCATACGGCTGTTGCACGTTCTGTGTTGCATATGGCTAGTGAACTGTCTCCGCAATGTACTCTAGCGGTGGAGGTGGTGCAGGGTTTATCGTAGCCGCCGGCTGCTTAGGGTACCCATATGGTGCACCCTATGCAGCGGATGCTTGGGGCTCGGCTCCTTGAGCATTGTAGTCAGCCTCAAGGTTGCGCTGTCTCTCCTAATACCACTCAATGGTGACGCAACTATCCTCCTTTTCAACTCGACGATGGTTGAGCTCAGCTTGGAGGTCAGCCATTGAGAGCCTGGTGGAGTGGCAGTCGGTCGTGTAGCAGTCAATGGTCAGTGTGCGCGATAGTGACACATGATTTCACCTTTTCTTAGGGAATTTCATGGCGGCATCGACAAGGTGATCGACATCGTTGGTCCACTACTGCACTGCTCCCCGAGAGCGCTCGGGCCGCAACCAGAGCGCTCTCCGGGCTTGCAGTGGGTGGGTGCTGTAGCCTCCAACGGAGCTGGCGTCAGTCGGGAAGCGTTGTCTAGGCCGGCTGTGAGCGGAAACTGGCCTCACCACCGCCTGTCGTGATGTGACAGACTCGAGAGTTGCCATCTAGAGGCCTGATATTCACCATTGTGTGAAGGCGCGAACTTATTGAGGCAAAAGCACCCTTCCTGGCGTGCCAAATGTTGAAGTGTTCAACACTTCCCTGGGGCATGCTTAGTCGCAGCTCGTGGATGTTCTTATTTATAAGGGGCTAGTCTCTAAGGAGCTTGCACATATGAGAAATGGTAATCATAGTGGTTTTACGTGGTTTAGGCTGCTGGAGCATAACACCCTACGTCCATGGTGAGAGTTGTATTGCCTAAGTTTTGTGAGCTACAGAAGCTTGTGAGTGTCTGAATGGAGATGAGGTGCTGTGTGTGGTTCGAATGAACGTGTCTAGAGTCAGTGGCTTCCCAAACCTTTTATAGTAAGGCAGGGCACCTTACAAGTGGGACCGGGGGCCCGGCAGGTGGCCTCGGAGCGATCTTCTGCCTGTACAAGATCTAAGGGTCTGCTATGCCTGTTTCCTCTGACCGTGGCTTGAAACTCACAGTATTGTCGTGTCGTCGCTAGTGTCTGGGTGTAGTCATTGATGGGAATGTCTTGTCTTTCTTGTCGCTGCAAGCTACCCAGTAAGTACTGTAGGGTAGTTCTATAGCGCCTTCACTGCGATGTGATTGGGCACAGCGGCACCTGACAGGGGTGTGCGCTGCGTGGTGCGCATGAGAAAGGCGAGTGCCTTCAATGCGTGACTTGGATAGGGCATGCCGCCATTTACTCTCGCAACTTACCGCTTGGGGCTAGTTTTAGAGTGTGTGGCAACACGAGAGCCCGCCTCAATGGGGAAGACTGAGTCCTATCCTGCAGGCCACGTGCCAGCTCCGGAGCTCAACTGTAAGGAGAGTTGGGGATCCGGAGCTGCTGGCCATGTGGTGGCTCTAAGGGGGAGGCCGGCCCAGAGACCTCTGGCCACATGGTGGCCGGAGCCCACTCATGTGGAGGAGCAAGGTCCCGTCCCGCTAGACACGTGGCGACTTTGGACGATTCCTATGCATTACTAACAATTCGTCTCTAGCAATGGTGCCAGAAATGGTTGTTAATAGATTCTATATTATACATGTAAATCCACAAGCACACGGAAACTATCGATGTAGCATTTCCCCTCTAAGAGTATTCCCAGAGGGTGTAATTTATATTCTCCCAAAGAAAGGCTTGATGGAAGCAAAACAATCATCAAGTGGAGAAGCTAGGTTGGTCTAGGTAGGGTTCTAGCGAGGATGGATAAATGATAAGTGGAGTAGTGTGACACACACAAGAGCATTCTATCCTTAGAGGATAAATGGGGTAAACATGGACTAAGCTAAGAATTAGGTAGACACTCCTACTAAGCTTCTAATATACATATACATAGCCTAAATTAGTTACTAATGATTATATAAATTATGAATTCTCATGCTAAGTGGACTAACACATCGGGCACAGGTTTACCCCTAGCAATACTAGGAAGACTCCCGCCAAGAGCCTGTGGAGGATTACAAAAGACAGACAGGGCTGTCACAACCTACTTCCTACCGCTTCAATATGTGGGTCTACGAGACATTCACCGCTACTTTTTGTCCTAGCACCATGCTAGCATATTAAGTAATCACGTTAAGAGCTTAGGCACAAGCCATCCCAAGGCAATGAATTAAATCATCGTTGAACCAATGTTAATTCATAGCATAAGTAATTCATATTAACATAATCATGTCATAGCTAATAAGACTATAGTGGAGGTTTGTAGTGTTTATGATGATATAATGATAATGTTATAGCATACTTATAAATACTACTCCTATCACATATATGGAGTCCACAATCAAACAAGAAACGATCCATCCATGTATATGAGCAATAGAAGACTAAAGATAACATCTTTATTAAGAGCAAAGTCACAAATACAAAAAATAATATAAGAGCCACACCTTTCCCAATTAGGAATTGGGAAGGGACTTCTTCTACTCCTCTCCTACTTGAGCTATGGACTAGAGGCTCTCCTCTCTACACCCTATACTTCTCTAATCCTATGGAGAGTAGTGGATACAATGGATGAATACTCAAGTGGTGTGTGTTGAAGTGAGGGGTCAGGGGTCCTATTTATAGCTTGGAGAAGGGTTAGTTCCCGCTACCAAAAGTGCGTGAATCAGTCTTCACTGTGAACAGGGCACCACAAGGATTCGACACATGGAAGCAAACTGAGTTGGCACCCGGAAGGGTTCGATCGAACCCCCTAGCGGGCCGAACAGAAAGTTGGACCATTTCCTGTGTGCTTCCTCGTGGTGACTTCCAGGTGGGTCCCTTTGACTTATATTGGTGCCACACCTTTGGATGGCCTCGGATACTTCTGTTGGTGGGCCAATTGATCCATGTCATGCCACATGTTGGTGCTTGATTGGCTGGAATATTATTTTATAGGATCCATCCCCTTGCTTCACTTCAATTCTGCATAAAATACATGCATGCACTAATTTCTCCAAGGACATGTGGAAATAGGTTAAATAGAGAGGTGATGTGTGCAAGAAATGATATTTCCTTCACATAATTGAGTTATATTGACGGGTGAAATTGGTATACATAAGCCATCAACAAACTCCCCTAAGCTTATCCTTTGCCCATCCCGAGCAAAGTCAAGACTTTAGATTGATGATCAGGAGTTGCTTCTATGTTCTATTTTTCAAAAGTACCATGTGCACAACAAAATACACTATCTAGTATTACAAAAATTGGCATGGTACTTCACCCTTCCTAGGTCATTATGGGGCTTATACCTTCTCCTATTCATGGGTGGTTGAAAGATATAATAGCAAAGGGAGCACATATACCCTAGAAATCAAGTTCCACTCAAATTCCGAAGAGTTCAATTTAGATTTTAAGCATCTCAATTTGATTCTCTCGGTCTCTCATTTATGTGTAGTGGAAATATATCCTCACCAAGGCATTTTGCCTAAATTCATCCTACCTCTATATAAGGCTTGTATGTGGAGCTTGGTAGTGAATATTGTAGGCATATTTGCAACACATACTATTGCTAAGTCAAAAGAGCAAGCCTTAGGAGAAATCAATTCAAAACAATTTGATTCAAGACTTGTGCATTTGTGATGGAATGAAGTGGATGTGGATATTTGAGATAACTCCTTTTTGAGCGGAGTCTCTTATTTTGTAGGGATGAAACAAGGCTACTTTTCATCTTTTTTTTTTCTCATGCTTATGATGTAAGAGTGCATTTTATTTTTCTTTTTTCTTTTTCTTCTAGACATGTCTTCTACTCCCTTTTTATGCGATAAACTTTTGAGAGAGTACTAGGCATGAATGGCATGGAGTTTCTCTTTTTATTGTGGAATGGTGGTACGATGAAATTTTGCTTACTTCTAGTGTAGAAGTATAGCATGTGCAAGTGAAGTCTAGTTCAAAAAGTAATGAATGAAATCTCACATATGTCTATACTAGTTTGACAAAGCTCAATGTGAAGACAAATGGCATATGCATAAGGTCTATCGATGTAATGTATCATATCACTTTTGTATGTATTTCCAATCAAATGAGAGTAACTTAAATCCCTTTAGAATTTCTCCGGGAATCTATGTTTCACTTTCAAACTAGAAATAGCAACCCTATCACTATATCATATCTCACAACAACTTAGAATGGATTAAGAATTTGCTACCCGCAATTTCCAAATCTTTTACAAAACAATTTTAGCCAATGAGAGCAATATGTTGGAGAGTAGTAAGTTGAAAACTAGAGACTTAGGAAAATTAAAACAGAGCAACTATTCATCATTTCATCTATGTGAATTCCAAGTCATTTCATCAAGCACCCTTTGGGAATACTCTTTAAAGGGGAAATGCTACATCAATAGTTTACGTGTGCTTGCAGATGTTCATCTAAGAATTCAAACCTACCAACAAACATTTCTGGCACCACTGCTAGAGATGAATTGTTAGTAGTGCGTAGGAAATATCAACACTTACAACACATCATTTATTTTATTTTAAAACAAATCTATCCTGCTTATTTATTTTATTTTATTTATATGCAAGATGGATAATGGTTGAATGGAAAATAAATATGCAAATGGCTTGATACAATTTACCTCATGTGGGAGTCCTCCCCCAAGCATGATCTTCACTCACCTCTATGATGAGGGTTGAACCCTTGATGACGGAAGTATGTCGTGAGATCGGCTTATTGTTGTTGTAGCGTGGCATGGCGTGGAGTTGAGGTTGGCGAATTGAGCGTCCATGTGCTGTTGCCGATCTTGGCTACCATGGACATGCCCTTGGAGAGTGTCGTAGATGTCACCTGTTCTCACTTCAAGATCTTCCATACGTCTAGTGATATCCTTCATTCCTTAGCTATAGTCATGATGACTTCTCGCCGAAGAGGAATGACATCATCTCATGGACGTTGGAGGCAAGTTGCTTGAGCTTGAGGTGGATAGGGATGGCTCCCATGTGGCAACTGGACATCCATGACAAGACGGACCTTTGGTCTCATACGATGGAGGTTGAGTCCATCCGGGTGCATCACCCGTTGGGTTCTCTTCCTCTTCGTAGTCATGGACAGTGGAGGTTGTCGAAGGCATGGCCGCTCTCCATGCATGGCTTCTAGTTACCGATATTGGAGGAGCTTGCAGCTTGATCTTTAACTTCAATTTATATGTTGAGATTATCATCGAGAAGAAGCTGATGAGGCTTGCTTCTGCCATCGGAGTGTCTTCACCTACACTCCTATTCCGTGAACTTGGTCTAGCAACGGAAGAGGGGTGTGCACTTGAGTCTCCACCAAGGCTTGATCTTGTAGCCTCCTTTCTCTTTCCAAATAACCTCTTCATCCCTTTCATGGCCACAACAAACAAGAACACAACAAGGGAAAAACTCGAAAGAGGTGATGTTAGCAAAAGCAAAACCCCCCGACAAATTTTCCGTTGAAGAACTTGATAGCAAAATTGCAAATGCAAGCAAAAGCAAATCTTTTTGAGTTGGGTTTTGAGCAAGAGCACTTCAATGAAGAGCAAGAAAAACAATATGAGCAAGAGTGACTTTGGGTAGGTATGAAATGAGGTGAAGTGTGAGGAGAAGTGCTCCTCACGGCCAACATTTATAGTGTGCACTCCCCAACGGTCACTAGAGAGAGCCAAAGTGGCTCTTTCCCCAAGTCGGCCGAACAGGGGGTTGGTCGCATTTACAAGTGGGCCCCCCTTTCTCCCTTTTGGCAGGTGGCTCCCCAACAGCTATGGGATTAGGATGTTCGTGAATTACCACTTTTGCAACTCGGAACAATAGTTTTCCAAATAAAAACTCTTTTTTCAAAACCCAACAATTTTATTTTTGTGAAAAATAAAGAAATAAAAATTATAGTTGAGAATAGAAGATTCTTAACTTGCCAAGGAAAACCAAATATGCAGTGGGGAAAAAATAAAATCAAATGGGGATAACCAAATGAAGAGAAAAGAAAAATCAAGAAAGGATACCTACCAATTTAACCTATTGGCTAGGTCTCACCACCGTCCGATGAGATGGACATTCCTCCTTCTTCATTTCTTGACATTCAGGCCTGGGGGGATGGGCTCGGACGACTTGTCTTGCTTCTTCTGCCATTCCTTCTTTGGCAGCTTGGTGGACTTGGGCCTTTGGCGAGATCCGTACTTCTCTGTCTTCTTGGGGTGTCGGCGTGGATGATAAGACGGGTTCTCCGCATAGATCAAATTTCTCATGAATGCAATAAGCGGGTCCACCTTTGGATGTGTGATTTCGAACTCTTGAATGTGCTTAATATTTGGCACATACTTGATGCGGATCATGGAGCATAGCTCCAACATTGGGCGAAAGTTAAACTTCTCTTCCTTGCCATTGATATGGAAGTGGATTTCTCCAGCCCCCACATCTATGCAAGCCTTCGCGGTGCTTAGGAATGGTCACCCAAGAATGAGCGGCATATCCTTCTCAACCTCCATGCCGAGCACCACGATATCCACGGGTATGAAGCAATTCCGAATTTTCACTAAAACATTTTCAGCGATACCCGCCAGATAATGGACTAAAGAATCAGCCAGTTGGAGCTGCATTGGTATTGGAGTATGTGAGACCTATGTGTGATGAATACATTGGCTATGGCGATAAAATTTTTGAATTTTTCCAAAACACCCGTCTCATCAAGGTCCGACTCTAGGTCCGAGTTCTTCCAAGGTCCGATGATAGGTCCGGTTTGTTTTGGGTAGCTCTGGCAAGGTCTGACATAAGGTCCGACTTGATTTGGCTAGGTCGGACTTCTTCGTCTAGGTCTAACTTATTTTGGTTTGGTCCGACTTGTTGTGGCTAGGTCCGACTAGCTTTGGAAAGCTCCGGTGCTAGGTCCGACTAGCTTTGGTAAGCTCTGGCGCTAGGTCCTGCTAGGCTTAGTAAGCTCCATTTCAAGGTCCAGTTAGCTTTCGCAAGGTCCAATGCTAATCTGAAATGGTTCTGCTTTTACCTTGAAATGTTGCAAACTTACTTTACACATACGGAAAGTTTGCTTAGTATTCTTTTACTATGTTTTTGGTGTGTTTTGGTGGTTATGGCTGATATCGTTTTGCTATTGTTTGCAGCATGCTTATGTGAGGTGCTCACATAAGGTGTTGTGGTTTCGGAACTAATGAGCATCAAGTCAAGGACTTGTGCTGAGAAGTATTGGTTGTTTATTCATGTGCACGTGTTGCTTGAGTTCAAGACATGGCTGGTGGCGGGATCCATTGAACTAGTCATAGGGAGAAGATGAGGTTCAACAACCAAGATCGGGAGGAATTGTGGTTGAGTTGATTGGGAGGTCGTGCAGCATGTTTGAATCAAGAACAATGCATATGACGGTATTGTGGACATCGTTGGAAGGTGTTTGCACGTATGCAAGGAGTGCATGGACGTGGAAACATGGTTCCAAGGCATGGTAAAAAGAAGAGCACATAAAGAATTGGTCGGAAAGGTCCAAACGACTAGGTTATGGACTCAGGCTGCTGTTGAGTCGGGTTTGACTCAAATATGGAAAGATTCGAGTTGATTATGATAAGATTTCGTGTGGGTCACAAAGTTGGGTGATAGGTAGAATTGAAATTCAATTTTGTTCCCATACACTCGTGCAAATATATCAAGGTGCCAACTTGCCTTTGACGTTAAAACCTCTTATGACCTCACAAAGATGACACTTTGAGGTATACGAAGTCTCCCACCTCAAAAAATAAGCTTCTTTGTAGATTATCCACATAACCCTTTTGTCTCGACTGAGCAGCTCTCAAATTTTTACGGATTGTCTTGACTTGCTTTTTGGCATCCTAGATCACGTCAGGTCCAAATACATGAGTTTCCCCTGTCTCATTCTAAAACAAGGGTGTTCTACACCTTCTCCCATACAATGCTTCATATGGCGACATCTTCAAACTTTCTTGATAATTGTTGTTGTAGGATAAACATATGGCAAACTTTTGTCCCAACTTCTTCCATACTTTAGCGCATAACCTCTTAGCATATCCTCCAATATCTGATTTGTTCTCTCTGTTTGACCATCCATTTGAGGGTGATAAGTAGAACTAAAATTCAATTTAGTTCCCATAGACTCATGCAAATTTTGCCAGAACCTTGAGATAAATTGAGAACCTCTATCAAACGCTATTTTCTTGATGAAAGAAGGTTGAGTAGTAGCTTACGCATCCAGGCGGTTGAAGAAACATGAGAAGAACTGCCCTACGCATGATCTCGAACTTACAGCCGTAGTGCATGCATTGAAGATTTGGGGACATTATATTCTTGGCGACATATGTGAAATTTATACAGATCACGAGAGTCTCAAGTACATATTCACTCAAACGGATCTGAATCTGAGGCAACGACGATGGTTGGAACTCATCAAGGATTATGATGTGAGAATCAATTATCATCCAAGAAAAGCCAACATAGTGGCTGATGTTTTGAGCCGAAAAGGAGCAAGCCACCAGCTCACCGTCAGGGAGTTGCCACCCGAGCTATGCAAGGAGTTCGAACGGTTGCATCTTGGATTTGTAAATGAGATGGGAACAATGGAAGTGAATCCAACACAGGAACAAGAGATTCGAGAAGGTCAAACGAAGGACAAGGAAATCCAGGAAATCAAGGAAAGGACCCAAGAAGGGATAGAATTCAGATTTGATGAGGATGACCATGGTACTCTATGGCTTGGAAAATGGATAGTTGTGCCAAATGACAAGAGTCTCCGACTGTTGATACTGAAGGAGGCACATGACTCGCTTTATTCTATTCATCCCGGTTGTACAAAGATATACAAGGACTTGAAGACATGCTACTAGCGGGATGGTATGAAAAGGGACATAGCGGAATATGTTGCATTGTGTGATGTGTGCCAACGAGTCAAAGCTGAACATTGAAGGTTCCGTAATGGAAGTGGGAAGAGGTTGGTATGGATTTCACAGTTGGATTACCTTGCACTACGGCAGGATATGATTCAATATGGCTTATTGTGGATTAATTGACAAAATCAGCTCATTTCATTCCTATCAATACTACTTATAGTGGAGCCAAGTTGGCAGAACTGTATACGGGAAGAATAGTGTGTTTACACGGAGGACCCAAGAAAATAGGGTCTGATAGAGGTTCTCAGTTTACCTCAAGGTTCTGCCAATAGCTGCACGAGTCCACGAGGTTGATATAATGAGAATGGTATAGCATAATCATAAATACTACTTGTAAAGGCCCTAATTTCCATAATGCAAACTTCAGTTTGGACTAAAAATTTTGAATGATAAAAAGAATTCAAAAGGAAATGAGAAAAACAAATTTATTCAAACTCCAAATGAGGGAATTCAAAAAAATAAACTTAACTAATGTTCAAATGATGTTAACATGAAAATTTGAGTTCACCAATAGTTTTCCAACATTACAAATACTCTCCCTGCTCAAGAATTTTTGAAGCAAGTTTGCTATTAAATTCATTAGCTTCATTGAATTTAACTCAAATTCAAATGAAACTTTGTCAAATCAACAATCTGATTTCAGAATCAATTTCTAAACCTTCAATTTAGTCTACCATAAAATATCTAGAATTTTTGGACACAAGTTGGTGGCATATTTCAGTGTCCAGAGAAGATAGCATTGAAGGGAGAGGTGGGACCCACTTGTTTGTGGGTCAATTTTGCTCCTTTTTTTCCCGTGGCGCCACCTCCCGGCATGCAAATGCCACCGCTCTCCCTGGTTGCTTAAGTCACCTCTAGCTGCCTACAGGCCACCCCAGGCTCCTCCTTATCATCTTCCCAGCCCCCAAGTCGAACACTTCACCGTCGTTTCATCCTTGGCTCCAGATTTTCGCCCACCGGTGAGTTCTTCCCCTCCCCCTCGAAATCAAGAAAGGATGATCGGTATGGCTCAAATTTTTAGCACTGGGTTACTTCTAAACCTTTGGCGCAACTCCTTGATCAATTTCTTTCACTGTTTGAACCTCCCCATCGACGGATTTGACGATTGTTGGGCCGCCGGTGAACTCCCCTGCTTTGCCGCCTCTCTGCAACCGTGGCACCGCCAATATCTACCAAGTCACAAGCTGCTCCCAACAGCAAAAAAGAAGCGCCTATCCACCCTCTTGATCAAGGTGAAAACGCCATCAATTTTCATTCCTCCTCAAAGTAGAAATTCATTTTTTTCGGCCAAGTATGAGCGATGATGCTATGTTTTGCGTTTAACTCAGTTTGTATGTGCAAACATTTTTCAATCCAGTTAAGGATTAGGGACTAGACCTCCATACGCACCTGAAGACCAAAATTCAGAGCAACCCATCGAGTAATTTAGCCAGCGGAAGAGTTTTCGTAGCCGCATTTTGAAAATTCCGACGGCTCGCTAGTGAACTCGACGTTGCCGGCTTTTCCACTCAATTTGCGTCCCCTAATCATCCTCTCCTGGATTCCAGGAAGATTCCCGGTCATTTTACAGCTTGTGCGGGTGTTGTTTAAGACTTCCCGACAACGCCGTAACCCTAGCTCCGCTCGCCGCTGTCGCACTGCCACCTCCGGCCACCAACCGCCTTCGGGAGCCTCACCATCGACTTCCCCATCAAATTTTAGGTGGGGGTAGCGAGGGCGGAGTGCCGCCATGCCTTGGAACGGGCTGCGGCGAGTAGCTGCCGTCGGGCGCTGCCGCGCGCCGTGCCTCAGTGCCGTGGGCGCGAGGTAGACGAAGACCTGGGCGGGCCCCGACTGTCAGCCAAAGAAGCGCGTGCCCGGATCCGGGCAGCCTGGCGATCAGATGTGGATACGCTGTTATCTCTGTGGCCCCCCGTGTGGCTTGAATGCCACTGGTCCATTTTAAAACCGTGGGGCCCACTGTTTAATTCACATTTTCACAGTTAAATTTAATTTCGGATTTGGTCCCAACTTTGAAAATCCATAGCTCCTAGAATACTTTCCCGAAAATTCCCAAATAATTTTTTCTGGAACTAGGATGTTCCATACTTTCAAGTGGTGCACTTGGATCTTTATGGAAATCCATAAATTAATCTTCTATAAATAAAAATGCTATTGGAATAAGTTACCTCTGCTCCATTCATTAAAAAATTATCAGATTTGTCCAAATCATTCCAAATAATTTTATTGAGTTCCAGTAAAAGTTTCAGGTCCATTTGAGTACATTTGTGAAAAATTCCAAAATGTCCAGAAGCTTTTCAGTAAATTGTCCAAAATTGTAAATTCAATATCTCACAGTAGGATGCTTAGAAAATTCTGAAACCAATTTTTTTTGTCACTCTTGAGCTCCTATAAAAATAAAACCAACTTTTGTCCATGTCAAAGCTACAGATGTTTCCTCAAATTTTTGGGAATTGTTTAGGTTCATTGAATTTTATACAACAGTAACTTCTATGAATTGATCCTAATTTTGGCCAGAACCATACCCATGGTACCTAGTGTCCCCTGTAAAATTCCCAGAACCATTAGGTTTAAATTCATATACTTAATTGTCCTTCCATTAAGCGATATCATAAAACCGGTATTGATTAACTTCCATGCTGAATACCGGCTTAGAATTTTTACTTTGTGAGGCACGTAGTACAGACATGTATTCCATTGATGCATTAACCACTTTTCTGTAAAATGGAATTGATAATATGTAAAAATACTTATATTATCTATCGAGCTCTGAGTTTGAACTAAGTTTTCAAATTTGGAGTAGGTTTTGAAATCACCAGTTTAAAAACAGAGTGTTCTGTTTTCTGCCAGAAAAATACTTGAATTTGAGAAACCATATCTCCCATAAGATAACTCCAATGAAGGTGTACCATACATGGATCGAAAGTTTAGGAAGTCCTTTAAAACTGTTATGTTCAACTCTAGAACTGAATTCACTTCTAACCTGTTAAAAAGTTCAAAGTTCCAAAATCTGCCAAATTGGACAGAAAATGGAACCCTCTCTGGACTCCTGATGGTTTTCACCATATCTCACTCTAGAAAATTTGAACTGGGTCGTGCACGACATTTATGGAATGCTTTTAGTATTTGTTACAAATTTGTAAATTGTGCTTTTGTAAATTCTGCTGGTTTATATCTGGAAATTGTGGCCCCAAATCAGCATAAACAAAGGAGATGCTGTCAAAATTTCCAGAAAAACTATCAGGTTCACAATGCCATATCTTCTCAACCAGAAATGATCTGAAGGCAAACCAATACTTTTTCAAATGACCTTGAAGTGTACTTCAACTTTGTAGTTCATCTCAAGATCTGATTCTGCCATTTACTAGGTCAAATTTGTGTTTAAGTACAAGCTGGTCAGGTTTCAACAGAAACTTCATTCGGTTTGGCATAATTTTGTCTTGTTATGGATCTGGTCCTCGATTTCACTTTGAGAAGTGTCATAACAGACCAGGTGTCTATACTCAACCATTTACCAGTGGAATTGAGTGTTGACCCACTCAAACCTCTTTTCTTTTTATGACCATGTTTGTGTCATATTGAAGATAAGAAAGTGTATTCGCACGATAACGCGCATAACGTCCCTTCGCGACCAACGATAGTCGAAATGAACTTTGATCCATGGAGTTCATTATTCTGGAGCTCGCTATTGTAACATTGGTCCAGGGATGATGTATTGTGTATAAAGTTTATACTTTATCAATATATGTTACCATTATGCAAGTTTGGTTATCAATACACACACTATTGTTTTTATCCTTGAGTGATCTTGCAAAATCATGTCTCATGTTGGATTCATGGCTCTGGCTGCAGAATGGTGCACACTCGTGCAACATACGAGGTCCGTGGTTCAAGTCAGGGAGGGGATGACTCCTGAGAGCCGGATGAGCCGGCGCAACAACCACATCCATTTCCGCTTACATTGTCAGATGATATTGCAGCCATGGTGGGTTCGCGCGACGAGCGGACCGAGCTGCTGCGAACCCTTGTGCAGATTACATCCCGTTAGGAGGGACGTCCAACCGAAGGCAATCGTCAACCTCAGCAAGCAACATATCAGGAATTCTTGGCGATTGCACCCCCCCATGTTCAGTGGTGATGGTGAACCTCTAGATGCGGTCCATTGGCTCAGCACCATTGAAGCTAAGTTCGGACTGCTAAAGTGCAGTGATCATATGAAGGTTTTATATGCAGCACAACAACTACATGGCATCACCGGTGCTGGGTGGGTGAACCACATCGCCTCCTTGGCCGCCAGACAGCAAGTCACTTGGACGGAGTTCCAGAAGGCATTCCAAGCCTATGTAGGATCGAAGAGCACGTGAAAAGCTACCAGAGGGGGTGAATGGTAGATTTAAAATCTTACGCAGCAGAAACAATTAAATCCCAACCCCTTCGGTAGAAAATCAAACAATTGATAAACCGTGTGCAAATGATCTTAATGTGTTCAATCGTGACAAAAATTGTAGATATTAGAGAAAATAAAGTCACGGTGACAACAAAATAAGAATCACTCAAGTCCGTAGAGAAAAACTCGAGTTACGATCAAAAGATTGAACTAGGACCAATCTGTTCTACCGAGTAAAAACAGGTCTATTTTTCATCAAAGAAACTCGTGTAGATTAGAAACCACAAATCCAATGACCGTGAAATTTTAACAGATGATAGAAAATCAAGTTTTGAAGACAACCCAGGAAGAATCACGTCAATCGGATCTGTAAAACTCGAGTTATGATAAAACCACAAAAAAAGGTAGGTTTGTACAGAAACTCGATGAGAAAGACTTGAAGAAAACAAGTCAGACAAAACAGGAACAAAAGTTTCTTCCAACTACGAAATTTATTCAATAAAACACAAGTGGAACCGCCCAAACGTCTTCTACATGAGCTCTGGCCTCCCTTGCTTATATAACCAGCCCAAAGGCCAACTCAACTCAAACGAGCACTTTAATCCTACTCAATTAACGAATCGAAACTTTCCATAACTGCTCAAGATCTTCCTATTCACAGATAGAAACAATCTCGAGACTTCCTAACAAACCAGGAACACGTCTCGTATTCCTAAATAGTTTGACTTTCGTGCGACACACGAAAACTACTATAACCAACTCCATACTTTCCATATTGAGCCATAACCGACTCAGCCAGCAGCCGAAGTCATCATGCGATACGATCTGAACCTTCAGATCTTCCTTCCATAATCCGTCTTCAGAACCATGTTGCCACGTCATGCACTGCATTCATACGTGTGAACACCTTCCTTCGTCGTCCAATAACCTTCATATGCACAGCCCTTTGATTCAATCATTCTGCATGACCTCCTGACCCGTTCAACCACAATTCCTCCTGAACTTGGATGTTGGAACCTCATCTCCTCTGTGAGACTAGTCCAAAGGATCCTGTCACCAGCAATGACTTGAACTCAAGCAACACCTGCACATGAACAAACAACCAATCCATATGAGCCCAAGTCCGCGACTTGACTCACGTCAGTTCAAGAACACAACACCTTACGTGAGCACTTCACACAAGCGTGTTGCAACAAACAGTAAAAATGATATCAACCTTATACAACAAAAACGCACCAAAAACTTAGCAAATGAATACTAAGGAATATTTCCAACAATGTATAGCAAGTTCGAAACATTTTACAGGAAAATTAGGAACATTGCGATCAAGCTCCGAACGTTGCAAAAGCTAACCGGAGCTTGAACCGAAGCATGCCAAAGCTCGCAGGACATGGCTTCGGAGCTTACCAAAGCTAGTCGGACCTAGCGCCCGAGCTTACCAAAGCTAGTCGGACCTAGTCAACCTAAGAGCCAGAGCTAAAAAAACATGTCAGAGCTTAACAAGGACATGCCGGAGCTATCAAAGACATGCTGGAGCTAAGGACAAAGCTCACTGGAGCTACCCAAAAACATGTCTAACCTAACCGACATAAGTCAGACCTAGCAAAAGCTCGGACCTAGAGTCAGACCTTGCTAAAAAGGTGTTTTGGTAGAATTCAAATTATTTTATTATCAAATTTAATGTTTTCAAGACAAGCCAATGTATTCAGGACACATAGATTTCACAATATCCCCCTTGATGAATTCATTGGCAACACAACTTAAAATCCGAACATTGGCTTATTCACATAAAAAGTTTTGAAAACAAAAAAAAAATTCCCCCCCCCTTTTGAAAATCAAATGAGAGATAGACATAACTTCTCCCCCTATCCATATTTCTCCCCTTGCATACTTACTTCTCCCTCTTTGACAATGTATTCAGCAATGTTTAAATATGAAATTTCAAATGTTATGAGCATATTATAACATATACATATAAAACAGAGCTTATCCAAATTCATACTATAAAGTAACTTACACTATCACATCAATGAGATACATAAAG
Organism: Tuctoria greenei; assembly: GCA_036927565.1. Classification (NCBI taxonomy): domain Eukaryota; kingdom Viridiplantae; phylum Streptophyta; class Magnoliopsida; order Poales; family Poaceae; genus Tuctoria; species Tuctoria greenei. The sequence goes on along the minus strand of JAYESD010000003.1, from coordinate 75,419,462 downwards.
TAGTGTAATCCATGCTAGAAATCAAGTGTAATTTTCAATTTTAAGCAAGTCATGATCTCACAAACTTAGGTATTTCAAAACCTGAAAGCATGACACTTGTTGCTGCAATTTTATTTATCTTTGAAGCATAAATTTGATCATATAATATTTGCAAGAGATTATATGCGCATCTGCCTTATTCTAACCAACCAAGCCAAGCCAATGTCATTTGACAAGCTTAAGGACATGGTTGTAGTCATACACAACTTCTTCCAAGTTCATATCTATGTGCAATGATAAGCCATCTCAAAAGAAGAAGTGCGATGCATGCATATTCTCTTGATCTTTTGTCAATTTATATTTGATCATAAAACTCAACGTGTGAGTTGCTTACTTGATTAAATCATTATGATTCAAATCACTTGTGATCATGCAACAAGTTCAAAACGGCAAGAAAGTTCAATCATGACCAAATTTAGTGTGAGTAATTATTCCAATTACTAGTCATGGCAAAAACTACAAAATGTAAAACATGAGTAAAGTAAGAACTTTCAGCACAAAAAGGAATCACAAAGTCATATATGTATGAAATATTATGCTCATATTTTCAAGTTCTGATTTACATATTCCAAATTTTAAAATCAACGCCCCCTCAAATTAACCCTTGTGGATGCATTACCCCAATTTCACTACGAATAAGGCAAAAATGTATGAAATCCAAAGGTTTTTTAAAAAATTTCAGCCAATTGATGTTCGATATCTACATGGTGAAGCACAATGTTACCTTTTTCAACATTATCACAGAGAAAGTGATACCTAATGTCAATGTGCTTAGTTCTCGAGTGTTGCACGGGCTTTTTAGCAATGCAAATAGTACTAGTGTTATCACAGAAAAGTGGAACACTATCTAGATTTACCCCAAAGTCCTTAAGTGTTTGAACAATCCAGAGTATTTGTGAGGAAGCACTAGCAGCAGCTACATATTCAGATTCAGCAATGGATTGTGCAACTGAGTGTTGTTTTCTAGAGGACCAAGCAACAAGATAGTTAGCAAGATAATGACAAGTACCGGAAGTACTTTTCCTGTCAAACCTACAACCTCCAAAATCAGAATCAGAAAAAGCTCTCAAAGAAACGGTTGAGAATGACAAATGAAAAATGCCAAATTCTTGAGTTCCATTTATGTACCTGAGAATATGTTTGATGGCTTGACTATGTGAAGCTCGTGGGTAGGCTTGAAATCTTGGACAAAGACATACACTGAACTGTATGTGTGGTCCTGATGCCATGAGATACGAAAGTGATCCGATCATGCTTCGATATTCTTTTTGATCGACCGGTTCGCCATCTTCATCAAGCTCAAGTGTTGTTTTGTGCTCATTGGTGTCCAAAGAGGCTTGCTTTTGTCCATGTTGAAGCGCTTGAGAAGGTCTATTGTATACTTTGTTTGATGCACAAAGATACCTTCTTTGGTTTGCTTGATTTGCAGCCCCAAAAAGTACGTGAGTTGTCCCATCATACTCATTTCAAATTATGAACTCATCATAGCTGAAAACTTGGACACAAGATCATGAGAAGCACAACCAAAGATAATATCATCCACATACACTTTAAAAAATAATGAGTCATTGCCATGCCTAAGTACAACAAGAGTTTTATCTACATTGCCCATGGTAAAACCATTTTCAATTAAGAAAGTTTTTAGCCTATCGTACCATGCTCTTGGAGCTTGTTTTAGACCATACAAGGTTTTAGTACGTTTGAAAACATGATTAGGAAATTTTGGATTCTAAAAACCAGGTGGTTGCTTAACATAAACCTCCTCATCTATGAAGCCATTAAGAAAAGCACTTTTTACATCCATTTGATATACCTTGAAACCTTTAGATGCAGCAAACGCTAACAAAATTCTTATGGCTTCTAATCTCGCAATAGGAGCAAAAGTTTCATCAAAATCTAGACCTTCAATTTGTGTGAAACCTTGAGCAACCAATCTAGCCTTATTCCCAATCACAACCCCATCCTCACTTTGTTTATTTTTGAACACTCATTTAGTTCCAATTAAAGTGTGATCTTGAGGTGGAGGTACAAGTTTCCAAATATCATTTCTTTCAAAAATTTCTAACTTTTCTTGCATGGCAATAATCCAAGAATCATTAGTGAGTGCGTGTGATATATCTTTGGGTTCAAAGGAAGCAACAAAAGCAGAATGAGCATGAAAATTGGGGTCGGAAAACCTGGATCTTGTAACTCGTTCATGCAAGCTTCCAATTATCTATTGCTGGGGATGATTCTTGTAAAACCATAAGGGAACAGATATCTCACAAGCTTCTTCTTCATCGGGTTCATTGCAGATTGATGAGCTTATGGCATGTGGGCGATCAGGTCTAGCAGAGATGGTAGTCGGAGCTTGTTCAAGATTTAGAGCTGGACATGTGTCAGCTTCGGAACTATCAGGCAATATCACCGACTCTTCTCCTTCTTCGGAAATACCCCCCCCCCCCAGAGGATATGGGTCCAGTCCTGCAATAGAGGAGCTAGTACCTGGGCTAGCTTCATCAAAAGAAACTTCACAAGTCCCCACAATTTTGTTAGTTCCAAGTAAAAACACACGGTATCCTCTAATGTGGGATGGGTAACCAAGAAACATGCCATCTTCGGATCTGGCTTCAAATTTATCAGGATTTACATAATTCTTAGCAAAGTATTTGCAACCAAAAACCCTAAAGTGTGAAACACAGGGCCTATGTCCAAACCGAAGTTCATAAGGTGTTTTACCAAGCTTAGTGTGCAAGAAAATACGTTTTGAAACATAACAAGCTGTCGCAATTGCCTCTGCCCAAAATTTTCTAGGAGTTTGATATTCATCAAGCATAGTCCTAGCCATCTCAACTAAGGTTCTGTTTTTCCTTTCTACAACACCATTTTGTTGAGGTACATATGGTGAAGAAAATTGATGATCTATTCCATTTTCAGCACAAAAGTGATCAAAAGTTTGATTTTTAAATTTGGTTCTGTTATCACTTCTAGATTCTTTTAAAGATCGGGGGTGATCAATTGATAGTCTAAGAAATAAAGTTCTAAAGTGACTAAAAGCTTCGTTCTTAGATGCCATAAAGTGAACCTAAGAGTATCTAGAATAATCATCATCAATGACAAGAACATACCATTTACCTCCAAAGGATTGTACACGTGCCGAACCAATGGTGTCAAGGTGCAAAAGTTGACCAGGTTCAGTTGTCATTGTCATCGTAAGAGGGGCATGTAAACCTACAATCATCTTAGCATGTCAACACGAAGCATACAATATCTTTGTCCCCTTTGATTTTAGGTAAACCACGTATTCGATCAAGAGCACTAACACGAGTGAGGTGATCAAAGACTACGTGACCAAGTCTACGATGCCAGAAGAATAAATCTTTTGAATCATTGGCAACTAGACACCTATGCTCAGAAGTTCACAGATCAAAATCAGCTTTAAAAACCCTTTCAAAGCGAGACATGTTAAACAAAAGCTCACTATTTGAATTTACAACTTTACATCAATTTTTGGAAATAATTAATTCTCAATTTTCATCAAGCAGTTGAGGAACAGAAAGTAAGTTATATTTCAAATTTTTGACAAGTGCCACATCTTTTAAAGTGTAGTGATCATTTACTCTAACCAATCCTTTAGCAATAATAGGAGTTGAAGAATTATCGACAAAAATAACATTTTCTATACGTGATACAAAAGAGAGGGAGGAGAACCATTCTTTGTTACAGATCATGTGGCGTAAGCATCCTGAGTCCCAATCCATATGTTCTCCTTCCTCAAACGTGAAACCTACACGGAAGCATAATACGTTGATGACTCAATACTGGGGTTAGTCAATAAGCATTTGGGAATCTAGTACTGAGCCATGTGACGTCCAGTAGGAACATCACGCAAAAATTGTGATAAACCAACAGGTTTATGAGTCAAAGATTGAGGTTTCCTATTCTTAACCACTGATCTAAAAGTTGTTACACATTTATAACGAAAACCAGTAGCTCCGGAGGTGAACGCAGAAGTTTCAGAAGAAAAGGCTGAAGCTCCAGAGGAAGCAACAGAAGGTCCGGGAGCTCTCAGAGCTATCAGAACTGCTAGAGCTGCCTTTGCAGATTTCATATCAAAGGTCCGGATGCTACATTTTCATTTTTCTGACTCATTAAAGCAGGTTGCATGTTTCTAATTTTAGGTTTAGCAGGCATAGCAGATTTACCGTGAAAGTTATGAGATCCAGCAGTCATTTTATCCTTTATTATTTTGTTTAGCTAGTCTATAACAGAAATCTACGACATGACGATCTTTACACGGTAAGTAGAATGAAATTTAATTTTGTTATCATGTCTAGATGAGCATCCAACATTTGAAACAGAATTAGAAAGCACTCCTGTAGATTTAAAAAAATATCCTTTTGTTTAGGGACAATTTTGATTAAACCCCTTCCGAACGTTTTTACAACGTTAGATGGATGTGTTTTAGAATAAGCATGAGAATCAAAACCTAAACCAGTTTCATCATTGCATGGTTTAAAAGAATTTAATAGCAAGTCTAGATTCTTAATCCCATTATTAAACCACTCTAGTGTCCTATTCATGTCATCAAGCTTTTTAGAAAAGTCTAGACATTTTTCACTTGAAGCTTTATCTGTAAGTTTGCAGTTAGAACAATTTTTAACTTAATGTGTTTGTAAAGCATTGTTCAGAATGGAAATTTCATTCATTGCATCTTTTAATTTTTTATCAAGATTATCACATGCAGTACAATGCAAATCATCTTTAGAACAAGAAGCATCTTTTAAGTTTTTAACATTAAAATCAGACAGCTTCTTATTCTTTTAAATCTCTTCATCAAGTCTATCTAGAGTGGAGGAGTGTGCACTTCTTAATGTGGACAATTGTTCATAGATTAAGTCACAAGAGGGGCATGCGTCATAACTAGGAATCAAAGTTTTCAAACGTTTGATTTCAGATTCTAGTGATTCAATTTTAGCCGCATTATCCCTAGGTTTTTTGTCCTTTTTCTTGACAATAACAGTTGCACAAGAAATTGCATCACACACTTCATTACAAGTGGAGCATACCTAATCGTCGTCGCTATTGTGTTCTGCATCCTCCTGACTTGATCTTGATCTTTTTTTGCCCGTCATAAGGCATAAGTTGGCCAGATCGTCATCATATTCATCACTTCCAATGTCTACATCACTTGAACTAAGGTCTTAAGTGTAGTGATGAAGTTGTTTATCATCTTGCGTCCTATGGTACCCTTCTTTTTCTTGTTGGAGTTTCTAGAGATGGTCTTGACCTTGTTCTGCTTCTCATCACGGGTAGTAGGACCTGAAAGATTAGGGCATTCTGTATGGAAGTGTCCTATCCTACCAAATTCAAAGCAGCGATGTGGTCCGGAGCTTCCTCTATTTCTAGTTCTCACATTTTGCAATGCTTTTGAGAATCTAGTAGAGATGAGTGCTAATTCTTCTTCTGGAAATTCCTCAATCTGCTCCAGGGTTAGTGAGGACACCAAAGCAAGAGTATTACAAGATGATGATTGGCCGGAGCTAGGCATATCATGTTGCGAGACAAAAGCAATAGACTTATTTGGATTCTTACGTGATAAGATGTCAATTTCATGAGCTTTTAGTTTAGAGTAAAGCACATCTAATGTAAGAGAACTCATGATAGTTGATTCAAGAATAGATGTAACTTCCATCTCCTAGATTGACATGTCTAATGCACTAAGAAGTTGTCTACTGTTCCCAGCATTAGAAAAGTTACATTGACACTACGCAGGTTGCTGAAAATTTTATTGAAGCGAGCAAAAAGGTCATCGATAGACTCACCGGGTTGGATCTCAAAACACATGTATTCCTTTTTGAACATATCTTGTCTCACCTCCTTGATCGTGTTGGATCCTTCGTGATAGTCACAAAGTGCTCTCCAAAAATCGTATGCCGATCGTAGGTGTGCAACGCGGTCGAAGATGCTCTGAGTGAGTCCTTGGATGATCCAGTTTCAGGCTTTGTTGTTGTTGTCGACATCCCGTACGTTTGTAGCCGTAACATGATAATTTGGTGGCACTTCATAAGGTTTGTATACCTTTTCCCATATGCTGAAGCCTTGTACCTGGATAAAAGCTTCCATGCATACTTTCCAAACCTGAAAATCAATGCCAACAAACACACAAGGTTTTACAGAGTACTTCTCCATGAAGATTAGTCAAAAACATGTGCAAATTATAGAGATTAGAGCACCAAAGCTCTGATACAAATTTTAGGATCGAAGAGCACGTGAGAAGGTAATAGACGGGGTGAATGGTAGATTTAAAATCTTACGCAGCGGAAACAATTAAATCCCAACCTGTTTGGTAGGAAATCAAAAAATTGATAATTTGGTGCAAATGATATTAAAATGTGTTCAATCGTGACAAAAATTGTAGATATTAGAGAAAATCAAGTCACAATGACAACAAAATAAGAATCACTCAAATCCGTCGAGAAAAACTCAAGTTGCGATCAAAAGATTGAACTAGGATCAATCTGTTCTATCGAGTAAAAACAGTTATGTTTTTCGTTAAAGAAACTCATGTAGATTAGAAACCACAAATCCAATTACCATAAAATTTTTTCAGATGATAGAAAATCAAGTTGTGAAGACAACCCACAAAGAATCACGTCAATCATATTTGTAAAACTTGAGTTATAATAAAACCACCAAAAAAGGTAGTGCTGTACAGAAACTCGACAAGAAAGACTTGAAGACAACAAGTTAGATGAACTAGGCACAAAAGTTCCTTCCAACTACGAATTTTATTCAATAGAACAGAAGAGGAACCGCCCAAAAGTCTTCTACACGAGCTCTGGCCTCCCTTGCTTATATAACTAGCCCGAAGGCCAACTCAACTCAAACGAGGACTCTAATCCTACTCAATTAACGGATCAAAACTTTCCATAACTGCTCAAGATATTGCTATTAGATGATAGAAACAATCTCAAGACTCCCTAACAAACTAGGAACACATCTCGTATTCCAAAATAGTTTGACTTTCGTGCGACACACGAAAACTACCATAAACAACTCAATACTTTCAATATTGAGCCATAACCGACTCAGCCAGCAGCCAAAGTCATTATGCGATACGATCCGATCCTTCAGATCTTCCTTTCAGAACCCATCTTCAGAACCATGTTGCCACATCATGCACCGTATGCATACGTGCGAACACCTTCCATCAACGTCTAATAACCATCATATGCACTGCCATTGATTCAATCATCCCGCACGACCTCCTGATCCCGTTCAACCACAATTCCTTCTGAACTTGGTTGTTGGAATCTCATGTCCTCCCTGAGACTAGTCAATAGGATCCTGTCACCAGCAATGACTTGAACTCAAGCAACACCAATCTATACGAGCCCAAGTCCGCGACTTGACTTACGTCAGTTCCAGAACACAACACCTTACGTGAGCACTTCACATAAGCGTGTTGCAAACCTTAGTAAAAACAATATCAACCTTATCCAACCAAAATGCACCAAAAACTTAGCAAATGAATACTAAGCAAGTTTGAAACATTTTACAGGAAAATTAGGAACATTGCAATCAAACTCCGAACGTTGCAAAAGCTAACTGGAGCTTGAACCGGAGCTTACCAATTCTCGCAGGACCTAGAGTCGGAGCTTACCAAAGCTAGTCGGACCTAGTCAACCTAAAAGTTGGAGCTAAAAAAAAACATGTCGGAGCTTAACAACGACATGCTGAAGCTATCAAAGACATGCTGGAGCTAAGGACAAAGCTCACCGGAGCTATCCAAAAACATGTCTAAGCTAACCAACATAAGTCGGACCTAGCAAAAGCTCATACCTAGAGTCGGACCTTGTTAAAATGGTGTTTTGGCAGAATTTAGAACTTTTTATTATCAAATTTAATGTTTTCAACACAGGCCAATGTATTCAGCACACATAGGTCTCACAGCCTATCATGTTCCTCCTGCCATTATGAGAAGGACCATTATGAGAAGGAAGCTTCAGGAGTTCCTTGATTTGAAGCAAGGAGAAATGAGTGCTCAAGAATACTCAAAAGTCTTTATTAATCTAGCGCAATATGCGTCGGAGTATTGAGTACGGAGGATCAGAAGCGAGAGTATTTCTATCGGGGTCTATGCCCCATGTTGAAAGACAAGCTTGCATTGTTCAATCACGGATCGTTCAACGCTATGCTTAATGCCACGATTAGGCAAGAGGATGCCATACTTTAGCGGATCGCGGAGGAGTCAAAGAAGAGACTTGCTGTGTAGGACAGCACACAAAATGTTCCTCAGAAATACCGTGTGGTGTACCGATCACCGTCCGATCAGATATGGCAGCCGGCTTCACAACCAAGTTCGTATCAGAGTCGCCATTCGGAGTATCATATTTCCAACCAGCATTACATCAGCAGCAAGAACAGTCTCAAATTGGTCCAGGGGCATTTATCTCACAGCGAGATGTAGGACAATTCAGGCCTCAAATCACCAGGATGTTGAATCAGTATAAGTGTTTCACATGTGATCATGTTGGGCACGATACCAAGGATTGCCCAGAGAAGATGTTGAGCAGCAGGCAAGTACCAGTACAAAAGTGTATTCAGCCCCGTAATCAACCCGAAAGAACAGCACTGCAAACCGGAAGTGTTCAACATATAGCGATCGAGGGTGTTCCGGAGGGAGCATCGGTGCTAGCAGGCATGTTTGCTATCAAAGACATACCCGTCCTCATACTTTTCGATTTTGATGTTACCCACAATTTTATTAGTAAATCATGTGTTGCTCAGCACCAATTATCCACTAATACTCCCAAGAATAGTTATCTTATAAGTTCACCGGGTGGAAGTATCTCTGCTAGTCAGATTGTTCCCCGAGCAGCTCTATGTTTGGGAGGCAAGATATATCCAACGTCGTTAGATTATATTGGATGGACAGAAGATAGACATAATATTGGGGATGTCATGGTTGAACCATCACGGTGCCGTTCTTAATATCGGTACCCGGACTGTCTAAATTGAATCTCTGATACACGGACAGCACGAACTGGTTTTGGACAGCATGGAGCAGGACAGTGCAGCTGTATATAACACTAAAGCAACTAATCTTGAAGATATTCCGGGGGTCCGTGAGTATCCCGAGGTGTTTCCCCATGACTTACTGGGCATGCCGCCCGCACGTGACGTTGAGTTCAAGATTGAACTTGTACCGGGAACCACACCGATCTCTCGAAGACCTAATGAATGCGCCTAATGAGCTAGCTGAATTAAAGGAGCATTTGAAAGACCTATTGGACAAGGGTTTTTTTCGCCCAAGCTCGTCACCTTGGGGCTGCTCAGCGTTGTTTGTCAAGAAGAAGGATGAAACATTGCGGTTATGCGTGGATTATCGACCGCTCAACGTTGTGACTATAAAGAACAAGTAGCCGCTGCCCACATCGACATTTTATTCGATCAAATTGTTGGTGCGAGGGTGTTCTCGAAGATGGATCTTTGGTCTGGATATCATCAAATAAAAATCTGACCGTAGGATATACCGAAGACAGCATTCTCGACGCGATATGGATTATACGAGTATCTTGTCTTGTCTTTTGGTCTCACCAACGCTCTGGCTCACTTTATGTATCTCATGAACTCGGTATTTATGCCGGAGTTGGACAAGTTCGTTGTGGTCTTCATCAATGACATATTGATTTATTCCAAGTTAGAGGAGGAGCATGCTGAACATCTGCATATTGTGCTGCAACGGTTGAGAGACCATAAGCTCTATGCAAAATTCAGCAAGTGTGAATTTTGGATCAGCCAAGTGCCATTCTAGTGACACATTATTTCAGCTGAGGGCATCGCTGTCGACCCAAGTAAGATTGCTCAAGTGCTGAAATGGCAATCCCCTAAGTCCGTACATGAAGTCTGAAGTTTCCTTGGTTTAGCGGGATATTATCGGAGGTTCATCCCGAGTTTCTCAAAAATCGCTAAACCGATGACGGAGCTGATAAAGGAGGGCACCAAATATAATTGAAGTTCAGCTTGTGAAGAAGCGTTCAAGACATTAGTTCAGAACCTTACAATAGCCCCGGTTCTTGCTCTGCCGGACACGACAAAACCATTTGACGTTTATTGCGATGCATCCGACATCTGACTTGGCTGTGTTCTGATGCAAGGAGGACGTGTGGTCGCGTATGGATCTCGACAACTCCAAAATCACGAGCAGCACTACCCAACTCACGACCTTGAGCTTGCTGCTGTGGTATTGGCATTAAAAATGTGGAGGCATTACTTGCTTGGAAATCTTGTACACCTCTACACCGACCACAAAAGTTTGAAATATATTTTCACACAGAAGGAGCTGAATATGAGACAACCAAGGTGGTTAGAGCTGATCAAATATTACGAAATGGAAATTCACTACCACCCCGGTAAAGCAAACGTGGTTGCCGACACGCTTAGTCGGAAAGCTCATGTCCACAACATCACCATGGCTGAAATGGAAGATGAGGAACCAAGTCTGTATGTGATTCCATATGGGGCTGTCCACAATCTTGCTCTCATTCCCACCATCCGAGAGAAAATTATTGAAGCCCAAAAGAAGGACAAGGGCATGTCACACATACGGGAAAGTGTGGACAGCGGGGAGGTAAAATGTTTCTGGAAAGATAATCACGGTACAATATGTTTCAAGGACCGGGTAGTTGTACCCCAGGATGTTATGCTCCGGAAGTAAATATTAGATGAATCTCACATGTCAAAGTGTTCTATTCATCCGGGAAGCAATAAAATGTATCAAGATTTGAAAACCAAGTTTTGGTGGACATGAATGAAGCGGGAAATAGCAAAGTACGTATTCGAATGTGATACGTGTCGGCGAGTGAAGGCCGACCACATGCGGAAAGTGGGACAGCTGCAACCGCTGAATATTCTGGCATGGAAATGGGAGGATGTGAGTATGGATTTCATAGTTGGATTGCCACGCACATTCCGGAAGCATGATTCGATTTGGGTGATAGTCGACTGACTAACCAAATCAGCACACTTCATTCTGGTAAATGTAAGATTCAATGCCAAGAAATATGCGGAGTTATACATATCAAGAATCATGTGTCAACACGGCATTCCTCGCACGATTATTTCAGATCGAGGCTCACTCTTTGTTGCTCGTTTCTGGGAGCAGCAACATGCCTTGTTGGGTACTAAAATGATTAGAAGCTCCACATATCACCCTCAGACCGATGGACAAACCGAGAGGGTGAACCAAGTCCTTGAAGACATGTTGCGTGCATGTGCCATCCACCACGGTAAAAATTGGGATGATCATTTACCGTTGGCGGAATTCTCGTACAACAACGGTTATCAAGCGAGTATCAAGATGGCACCATACGAAGCTCTCTACGGATGGAAATGCCGCACACCACTGAATTGGTGTGAGCCCAGCGAGAGGGTGATGTTCGGGATTGATCTAGTCAATGAAGCCGAGGAACAAGTTCGGATCTTTCAAGCAAATCTCAAGCAAATCTAAGAGCGGCTCAATCTCGACAGATGAATTATGCGGACAACCGGCATCACCCGCTGCACTTTGATATCGGAGATCACGTATACCTCCGCGCGTCACCGATGAAAGGAATTCATCGGTTTGGTGTAAAAGGGAAGCTCGCTCCCCGATTTATTGGCCCGTTTGCTATCACGGAGAAGTGCGGACTTGTGGCTTATCGACTGGAATTACTGGCATCTCTCGCTGGTATACATGACATTTTCAACGTATCTCAGCTCCGGAAATGTCTCAAGTTCAGAGCTGCAGTCCACACCGACGAAATCGGCGAATTGCAGCCGGATTTGACGTACTCCGTCCGGTTCAGATTCTCGACGAGAAGACCCGAACCACGCGGAACCGCATGCTGTGGTTTTATAAAGTGTTATGGAGCAACCATACCGCTGAAGAAGCGACATGGGAAACTGAAGAATATCTCCGCTCCAACTATCCAGATTTCTTATCGTCTCACATCCGGTAATTTTTCTCCTACTTTCGTCTCTTGATTGTAATCTAGGGACGAGATTCTTTTAGGGGGGGGGATGTAAAAGCCCTAATTTCCATAATGCAAACTTCAGTTTGGACTAAAAAAATTGAATGATAAAAAGAATTAAAAAGGAAATGAGAAAAACCAATTAATTCAAACTCCAAATGAGGGAATTCAAAAAAAATAAACTTAACTAATGTTCAAATGAAGTTAAAATGAAGATTGGAATTCACCAATAGTTTCCAAATGTTCCAAATACTATCCCTACAAACTTTCAGAATTTTTGAAGCAAGTTTGCTATTTAATTCAATAGCTTCATTGAATTCAACTCAAATTCAAATTCAAATTTGGATTCAAATGAAACTTTGCCAAATCAACAATCTGATTTCAGAACCAATTTCTACACCTTCAATTAGTCTACCATAAAATATCTAGAATTTCTGGACACAAGTTGGTGGGATATTTCAGTGTCCAGAGAAGATAGAGTTGAAGGGAGAGGTGGGACCCGTCAGTGGGTCAATTTCGCTCCTGTTTTTCCCGTGGCGCCACCTCCCGGCATGCAAATGCCACCACTCTCCCTGGTTTCTTAAGTCGCCTCCAGCTGCCTACAGGCCACCCCAGGCTCCTCCTTATCATCTTCCCAGCCCCCAAGTCGAACACTTCACTGTTGTTTCATCCCTGGCGCAAGATTTTTGCCCACTGGAAAGTTTTTCCCCTCCCCCTAGAAATCCAGCAAGGATCATCAGTATGGCTCAAATTTCTTCGCACTGGGTTACTAGTCAACCTTTGGCGCAGCTCCTTGATCAATTTCTTTCACAGTTTGAGCCTCCCCATCGACGGATTTGACGATTGTTGGGCCGCCGGTGAACTCCCCTACTTTACCGCCTCTCTGCAACAGTGGCACCGACGATATCTACCAAGTCACGAGCTGCTCCCAACAGCAAAAAGAAGCGCCTGTCCACCCTCTTGATCAAGGTGAAAAAACCATCCATTTTCATTCCTCCTCGAAGTAGAAATTCCATTTTTCGTTTCGGCCAAGTATGAGCGATGATGCTAGGTTTTGTGTTTAATTCAGTTTGTATGTGCAAACATTTTTCAATCCAGTTAAGGATTAGGGACTAGACCTCCATACGCAGCTGAAGACAAAAATTCCGAGCAATCCATCAATTAAATTAGCCGGGAGTCGAGTTTTCGTAGCCGCCTTTAGAAAATTCCGACGGCTCACCGGCGAACTCGACGTTGCCGGTTTTTCCACTCAATTTGCATCCCCTAATCATCCTCCCCAGGATTCCAGGAAGCTTCCAGATCATTTTCCAGCTTGTGCAGGCATTGTTTGAGACTTGCCGACACCGCCGTAACCCTAGCTCCGCTCGCCACCATCGCACTGCCATCTCCGGCCGCCAATCGCCATCGGGAGCCTCACCACTGACTTCCCCATCAAATTTTAGGTGGGGGCAGCGAGGGTCGAGTGCCGCCATGCCCTGGAATGGGCTGCGGCGAGTGGCCGCCATCGGGTGCCACCGCGCGCCGTGCCACAGCCCCGTGGGCACGAAGTAGACGAAGATCCGGGCGGGCCCCGATTGTCAGACAAAGAAGCGCGCGCCCGGATCCAGTGCAGCCGACAATCGGATGTGGCTATGCCATTATCTCTGTTGCCCCCGTGTGACTTGAATGCCACTGGTCCATTCTAAAAACGTTGGGCCCACTATTTAATTCAAATTTTCATAGTTAAATTTAGTTCCAGATTTGGTCCCAACTTTGAAAATCCATAGCTCCTTGAATACTTGTCCAAAAATTCCAAAATAAATTTTTTAAGAACCAGGAGTTCTACAATTTCAAGTGGTGCACTTGGATATGTATGAAAATCCATAAATTAATCTCAATAATTCCATAAAACAAAATATTTTAGGAATTAGTTATTTGTGGTCCATTCATTCAAAAATTCTCAAGTTTGTCCACATCATTTCTGATAATTCCCTTGAGTTCTAGTAAAAATTTCAGGTCCATTTGAGTTCACTTGAATAGCCAAATTATGTTTCCAGTCTCTATGTATCTGGAAATTCCAAAATGTCCAGAAACTTTTCAGTAAATTGTCCAAACTTGTAAATTCAATATATCACATTAGGATGCTTAGAAAAGTATGGAACCAATTTGGTAGAGTCACTCTCAACCTCCTATAAATAGAACACCAACTTTTGTCCATGTCAAAGCTACAAATTTTTCCTCAAAATTCTGGGAACTGTTTAGGTTCATTGAATTTTATACAACAGTAACTTCTATGAATTGATCCCTATTTTGTCCAGAACCTCACCCATAGTACCTAGTGTGCCCTGTAAAATTTCCAGAACCATTAGGATTAAATTCATATACTTAATTGTCTTTCCATTAAGCTATATCATAATACCGGTATTGATTAACTTGCATAATTCTTTGCATATCGATTAGTTGCCGAGCTCAAGAGGATCCCGGAGCTACTTGAAGTCATCCCTCTGGAGATTAAATTTGATGCCATCTTGCAACCAGGCAAGCCCCGGTTTGCATTTATGCACTATTACAAAATTTTGATTTCTATCACCTATGTCTAGAGTGAGTTATGTGCATTATGGCTAAGGTGATTGAAAATCCACTTGCATGACCAGATCAACCCATGGAGTATTTCGGTAGTTGTTAAGGAATCGTGTAGATTATTCTATGCTAAATATTTTATAGGATTCGGTAGAAGTCGAGTAGTTGGAATCTACTCGCATGGCTAGGACTTTTTCACACGGGATTGGTGCAAAGAAAATGGAGTAGTAATCTGAAAATGAGACCAGGCAGGGGTGTAGGACGCAGCAAGACGTGGTCTTGGGTGCGTAGCCCTGTCTGTGTCGGTTAAGGACCGATTCGTATGCCGCCCTGCTAAGCAGGTTTGGACTGTACTGGAGTCATACTAGATATATGGGATCCAGGAAACCGATGTACCTTGGGAAACCTTTGTTGAGACTTTTTCGATTGCCTCAGGCTTTCGGCCGCATCACAGTAGATGGAAACTCTCTCATGACATCTTGACAGCTGAAAGGTGCACTGTGAGTGGGAATACTATCCTAGGCGATTGAATCGATTCAACTTGGGTGGAACTTAAGAAAGGTGGCTGTGTACGACATCCGTGGAGTGCTCCTACATGACGTCCAGTACGGCGTACGTGTTGTGCGAATCACTGTCCCTCGCGGATATGAGTACCACATGTTCACTGAGTTGTGATGTAGTAATACTTGCATTTGAGATGATAATTAATTACTTCTGTTATGAACATTATATTATCATTGTATTGTTATGTTGTATGTATTAGTATAGTGCTCACTAAATTTATTTTCCACCTTGGGCATGCAACATCGTGATGAAGCATTTCTTGTTTGATTGTGGAGTTATGATGCTGCCCCGCACAAGGTTTAAGCCGCTGCTATAAATCTGAAAATAAGGACCCACATTTAGGCGATTCCATTATGGAAATCTGCCATCCTATGTTTATGTCTTTACCAACATGTAGAGTTTCATGTTTAGGTGAGACGGTTAAGTCTTGCTGAGCCTTCATGCTCACGGTTTCTATATAAGTTGTTTTGCAGGTACTAACCTTTGTGCTTATGATTATGGTTGTCCGATGAGACTCGGGATTCTCCGAGTGATATACTAATGTGGAAACCATGCCGTTGATGTTTGGTCTTCGTGGCTAGTGAGGAGCGTCCGTGGACTGGAAGGCTTCTCTTTTGCTTATTAGACGTAAGTACGAGAGTTGTAATCTTATCTTCCGCCGAAGTTTATTTTATATAAACTATTTGTAAACTGAACATCTTTGTAAATTTCAGCAAATGATTTATGTAATACGTGTTCCTTTACATATGTGCTGTTGAGTGTCGAATCGCACGGCACCACCCACTGCGATTCCTGGAAAGTGTGGACTCTGGTCCCCACACTACTCCTACCACATATATGGAATCCACAATTAAACAAGAAATGCTTCATCCAAGTATATGAACTATGGAAGACTAAAGATAACATCTTTATTAAGAGCAAAGTTAAAAATACAAATAGGAATATAAGAACCATACCTTTCCCAATTAGGAATGAAGAAGAGACTCCTTCTACTCCTCTCCTACTTGTACTATGGACTAGAGACTCTCCTCTCTACAGCCTAAACTCCTCTAAACCTATGGAGGATAGTGGATAAAATGGAATGAATACTCAAGTGGTGTGTGTGTGAAGTGAGAGTAGGGGTTCCTATTTATAGTTGGAGAAGGGTCGGTTCCTGCCACCAAAAGCGCGTGAATCAGTCAGCACTGACTTCTTCAAGTCGGGAGGAGCCAACATGTGGAAGTTGACCAATTTTGGCCCAAGGAAGGGGTCGGCCGAGCCACCAGGTCAGCCGACCAGGTCCTTGCTCCAAACAGTTTGTGCTTTCTCTAGGTGGCTTCCAGGTGGGTCCTATTGAATGATATATGGTGTACAACATTGGATGGCTTCGAATACTTCTGTTTGTGGGCCATTTGGTCCATGTGGTGCAACATGTCGACGCTTGATTGGCTGGAATGATATCTTATATGAGAACTCCCCCTCTTTTACCTTATTTCCTACAATAATTCCTTGCATGCACTATTTATCCAAGGACAAGTGGAAATAGGTTAAATAGAAAAGTGATGTGTGCAAGAAATGACAATTCCTTCACGTAACTGAGTTATATTGATGGGTGAAATTGGTATATAATAGCAGTCAACAAACTCCTCCAAGCTTATCATTTGCTTGTCCGAGCAAAGTCAAAAATTTAGGTTGATCATCAGTAGTTGCTACAATGTTCTACTTTTAAAAAGTACCATGTGCACATCAAAATACTCTACCTGGTATTGCAAAAAATTGGCATGATACTTCATCCATCTCAAGTCATTATGAGGCTTATGCCATCTCCTATTCATGGGTGGTTGGGAGATAGAACAGCAAATGGAGCACACATATTCTAGAAATCAAGTCCCACTCAAATTTCGGAGATTTCAATTTAGATTTTATGTACCTCAATTTGATTCTCTCAGTCTCTCCTTTATGTGTAGTGGAAATATTTCCTCACCAAGGCATTTTGCCTAAATTCATCCTACCTCTAAACAAGGCTTGTATGTGGAGCTTGGTAGGGAATGTAGTAGGCATATTTGCAACACATAGTATTGCTAAGTCAAAAAAGTAAGCCTTAGGAGAAATCAATTCAAAACAATTTGATTCAAAACTTGTGCATGTGTGATGGAATGGAAGTGGAAGTGAATATTTGAGATGACTGCTTTTTGAGTGGACTCTCTTATTTTGCAGGGATGAAACATGGCTAATTTTTATTTTCTTTATTTCCTTTTTTTCTCATGCTTTTGAAGTGAGCATGCATTCCTTCTCTTTTTCTTGTAACCATGTCTTCTACTCCATGTTTATGCAATAAATTGTGAGAGAATACTAAGCATGAAGGCTATGGAGTTTCTCTTTTTATTGTGGAATGGTGGTATGATGTGAATTTGCTTACTTCTAGTGTAGAAGTATAGCATGTGCAAGTGAAGTCCGGAATTCAAAAAAAATGAATGAAATCTCACATATGTCTATACTAGTTTGACAAAGCTCAATGTGAAGACAAATAGCATATGCATAAGGTCTGTTAATGTAATATACCATATGGCTTTGGTAGGTATTTCAAATCAAATGAGAGTAACTAAAATCGTTTTTAGAATTTTCTCCAGAAATCTAAGTTTCACTTTCAAACTAGGAATAGTAGCCCTATCACTATATCATATCTGACAACAACTTAGAATAGATATAGCTTGTGCTACCCACAATTTCAAAATCAAAGCAAAAGCAATTTTAGCCAATGAGAGTAATATGTTGGAGAGTAGCAAGTTGTAAACTAGGGACTTAGGAAAATTAAAACAGAGCAACTATTCATTATTTTATCTATTTGAATTCCAAGTCATTCTTACCGCACATCTTTTATTTTATTTGAAAAAAATCTACTCTACTTATTATTATAATATTTTTTTATATGCAAGGTGGATGATGGGTGAATGGAAAATAAATATGCAAACGGTTTGATACAATTTACCTCAAGTGTGGTCCTCCTCCTAGCTTGTTCTTCACTCACCTATGTGATGAGAGTTGAACCCTTGATGATGGAAGTATGCCGCGAGATCGGCTTGTTTTTGTTGTAGCGTGGAGTTGAAGTTGGTGAATTGAGTGTCCATGTGTTGTTGCCAGTCTTGGGTACCTGGGACATGCTCTTGGAGAGTGTTGTAGATGTCACATGTTCTCACTTCAAGGTCTTCCATATGTCTAGTGAGATCTATCATTCCTTGGCTATAGTCATGATGACTTCTATCCAAAGAGGAATGAAATCTTCTCATGGACGTTGGAGGCAAGCTGCTAGAGCTTGAAGTGGATAGGGGTGGTTTCCATGCAGCACACGGCCATATATGCAAAGACGGGCCTTCGGTCTCATATCATGGAGGTTGAGTCCATCCAGGTGCATCACCCGTTGGGTCTTCTTCCTCTTCATACTCATGGACCGTGGAGCTTGTCAGAGGCATGACCGCTCTCCTTGTGTGGCTTCTAGTTACCCTGCCAGAGACATTACTTCTTCAGGTTTCCTCGATGAGAAGAAGGTCAATGGTTAGCCTCCGGCATTCGTATAAATGAAAATCCGAGTTAGGTAACCGAATTTCATTGACAAAGCCAGGATAATAAAACATCAAAGAGCCATCTTGATCATGCTTAAGGGTTTGTCCTTGCACTAAATAATCTTCAGTAATTAATTCTCTTTCATATTCAATATACTCAAATGAAGAATATTCTAGTGCTCCTACCCTAGTAGCAATACGTGTTATCAATGAAGTGCGTTCAATTGGCCCTGTTCATGGAATGTAATCTAACAATTGTGTCATCGTGGTAATAAATGGAGCAACTTTTATATTTTAACCATGGCAAATAAAATTTTCAGCTCATCTTCACGCACTACACTTACATCTCCTCTAGGGAACATAGTCATAGCCACCCATCTATGCATGAAGCGTAAAGTAGGGTTGGGCAAGTGGATATTCCTAGGTGCACTACATCTTACCTCACTAGTCAATTCATGCCAAAAACCTTGTTTGTTAAACTTAGGCAAAGTGTCTAAATCTAGCAAACAACATTTATGGAAGCCTAGGATTTCACTTAATTCATTGCATAGGATGTTGTATTCTTTTTGAAATAATATAAAAGAAATACCATCAAATCCTATTTTTACTGTGCAAATGAATTGTATGGAGAGAAGACGTGAACCTCTCTCCTCTACGTGAGCAAAGTTTTCTGTCGGAAGTTAAGTCCTGCAATTCTCCCGGTACTACTGTTGGCAGCCCGCGAAGTTCTTAGTTCGGTTAAGGGCGCGCGGAGATTCAGAAGAAGGTGGTGATTTGATAGGAGTATTTACGTGGTTCGGGCCGCTTGAGCGTAATACCCTACTCCACGGGTGTGTTGTTGTTGTATTGAGCGTCTGAGCGCTTGAGTGTTAGAGACTAGAGCGTCTTGAGCCCGTGTGGAAGCCTCTCCCCCGTATATCGTTCGATCAATCCTTTTATAGTATAAGGACTGGCTATTACACCATCAGCCTGGCCTGACATGTGGCCCTGGCGGTTACTGATGTCTAATACACGGTTAATGTACTTAATTCCTCTTAATGGAGCAGTAACATCCCTTAATGGTGGCGTTACTTGTATTAAGGGTCATCTGATCGTGTGTCATTAAGATAGCATTAATGACACTTAATCAGGTCTTCAAGTCTTTAATTGTTCCTTGAAGGTCCGAGCCATTGGAGGTCCACCAATCTGCCTGTTGAGGTTGAAGGTCCGACCGTTGGATGCGTGGCAGCTCCGGAGCTTACTGTCTTGGACGAGTAGGTCCGGTGCTATTGTACACATGTCGGTGCTGGAGCTTCCCTCTGTCGAGGGTTAGGTCCGGGGGTGCCACACAGGTATCTAGTCCGGAGCTTTCCCATGTATGGAATGTAGCTCCAGTTTAACGACACACGTGGCGGCAATGGGAGTAACCATAGAAGGGAGGTATGTCCAGTTCTGTATGACACGTGTGGCCTTCAGATGTCTTCAACTCAGACAGGTGGAGTTCCTTTGTGCTCTTTGTAGTCCCAAAGGGTATCCGATACGCAGGGTACCGATAGTGGCCCCCTGGGCCCACCTCTGGGAGAGACTTTTTGGATTAAGTCATTCTGCTAGAGGTGGTTCCATATTTTTATTTTTGCGCCATGTCTTCAAGGGTCATTGGATGTGTTGTTGAGGTGGTGGTTCACAGTTAAACCTCCGCCGTTTGGCATCTTCAGGATCCGCCGTGTGAAGGTCGCCGGTTCCCAATACGAAAATCGTATCGGTTCCGTGCGCCCTGTCAGGCCGCCGCCCTTGGGTTTACCGGTTCTCATGATGACAACTGTTCGCTAGGGGTAAGGACCTTGACTTGATCGTCAGGGTGGCCCCGGGCCCCCTTGTCATTGGCAGGGTGAAGTTTTCGAACTTTATCGTTGGCACTTCTATGGTTTCCATCGAAGCGTTGCGGGGGCTTCCTTAAGAAGGAAAGCGCGCCTTGTTTGAGGATTTCTTATGCATTCATTTGAACTTGCGCTCGAATCCTCCAAACTTTCATTTGCTTTTACTCTCTCGCCCCGCCGTGCTGCGATGGAGTTGGGTCTCCGCAAGAGTCGTCTCACGACCGATGGCAATTTGAAGAAGGTCCGGACCTACATGGGGTGGTCCAGCAACTCCTTCAACCACCTGGTCCGCGCTGGCAAGCTCTCGTTCAAGAAGGAGTGTGCCAGCGACATGGTGTACTTCTTCGTGTACGCCATGGTGAGACTGATCCCACCTTTCTCCACCTTTCTCTTGATGCTGTTAGACATCTATGGTCTGCAGCTGTACCACCTTGGCCCCCACTCCATTCTTCTGGTGTCAACCTTCGTCCACTTCTACTAGATGTGGGTGGGTATTGCCCCCTGCGTCGATCTCTTCTGCACCTTCTTCACCAACCACACCACCGACAAGAGTGACGAGTATCTCAGCTTCTACTATTTTGCGAAGTGCAAGAAATGCCCGTACAAGTACTTGAGGTCGTTCCCTTCCGGCAGGTGGGACGACTGGAAGAAGATTGGATTGTCGTCACGGCAGAGGAGCATGAGAAGATGGAACTGCCCGAAGGCCTTCCCAACGTCGACACTGAAGCCTAGAGCGAAGTTCCGGTGTTGTCTGATGCCTTCAACCCTGACCTTTCCAGGATATGCCAATGTGCTGAAGGAGGGGTGACTCCCCAGGAGGTCTTCTATAATTTCCTGGTCAACAAGTGGGCTCCAATGAAGAAGAGGGAGAAGCTCGCCTGGGCCCTCAATAGTGTGATGGACGATGACCGGATTGAGACTGGTTTGAAGTCCAATCTAGAAGGTGCAGCTTTGGAGCTTCATATCAAGAAGTTCCAGCACGGCATCAACGTCGAGGGCGACGACTTGACTCTGCCGGCGGCTTTTCTCCCTCTGAACATGGAGGCGGAGTTCAGCAGGGAGCTCTGGCGGAAGATGCTAGTGCTTGACGACCTCGGTGACATTGAGAGGCATCCGACCACCAAGCTGGCGATCCCTAGAGCTTCAAAGGGTGGCCATGCTCCTGCCTCGAGACAGAGAGTTGAAGTAGGCAAGGGCAAAGAGTTTGTTGAGCCCTCGAGCCGAAAGAGGAAGTTGAAGCACTCTAACGGGAGGTCTGTCAAACCTGCTCCTTCCACGATAGCTCCTTCTCCCCGGTGGTGGAGGTCTTCGACGGCGACAACCATTCCAGCATCAGCGTCTCCCCAGAACGCCAGCTCCGCCCAGGTGACTTCGGCGCCGGAGCCAGCGAAGGGCTCTAGGTCCGAGGGTCCTTCTCAATCGAGGGGAGCCTCAACCAAGACGTAGCTGGCGACAGCAGCAAGCTCCGGGGTACCTTCCGGAGCTACTACCCCAGTTGCGACTGGGTCGGGCTCCAAGCGTCCGACAAAGAGGTTCCGCGCTAGCTGGAGTGGAAGTCTCCCAAGGTAAATTTGCTTTTTTACCTCAGCTGGTTATTTTTTGTTGTAATCATATTTTGAGTTTTGAGCGTCCTTCATCCACAGGGTATCCAACAGAGGGGTTGAAGCTCCTATTCCTTCGATAGCAAGTGATATTGTACAGCCGGAGGCTCCAGCTCCAGTTCCAGCACCGCCCCAGGTGGTGGCTGAAGTCGCGGCAGCTCTGGCGCCAACTGTCGTGGTCCATGACCTTGAGTCATCCCCTGAAGCTCCCGTGGTAGCGTCGGACCACGAGAAGGAAGATGTACCAGCGGCACCAGCTCTGGAGGTTGAAGCTCCAGTTTTGGATGCTGTGATGATGGACGCTCTGGCCTCAGAGCTGGAGGTAGCTGAAGTTCCGGTCCTAGAGCCAGATGTTGTTGAAGCCCCAGCGGTAGAGCCGGTGGTTGATGAAGTTCCGGTGCCTGGGCCTGTTGTTGCAGAGCTACTAGCACCCGAACTGGTGTAGGTTGAAGCGCCAGCACCGGAGCCGGAAGTGGCCTCAGCTCCGGCTGAATCTTCAATGCCTGCCCCAGAGGTGGTGGTTCCAGAGGTACCCGCGCCTGAGCCAGGGAGCCCAGACGAAGCGACCGGTCCTTTGCCAAAGGGACCAGTTGCTGATGACCTAGCGGCGGGACCTTCGGAGCCAACTCCGGAGGTAGAAACTTCCATTGCAGGACCATCCTCGGCGGTGACCGAGGCTATCCCAGAGGGCGGCCCTAGTGATGTGGAAGCTCAGGGGACCGCTCTTGTGGAGTGGGACCCAATTTTTGTTATGGAGAAATCGCTGGAGCCGGCGGAGAGGACCCCGGCAGGTCCGGAGCCAATCCCCTTGTCGTTATCCATCAACAATGCCTGTTCCAGCCTTCATCAGGTTCAGCTGGCATTTTACCACGAAAGCAAGGCCCTCGAGGAGGAGCGCCAAACCCTTCGGAGGTGGCGCAACCAGCTCCAATTCGAGACCAAGCTGGCGCAAACAAGGCTGGCTGACGACAAGGAGTGGGTCAAAAGGGAGAAGGCCCGGATGGAGTATTGGGGCCAGCTGCTGGACGAGAGGGAAAGCATGGTGCGATCCCTCAAAAACCAGTCTTGGGCCATCCACGAACGGGCCGTGGCTGCTAATGAAGCAGCGAATGATCGCCAGGAGAAGCCCAGTGCAATCCACGGCAGCCTCGTCAAGCGCCAGGAGGCTCTTCAAGAGCGGGAGAAAAAACTCGAAGATGAAGAGCAAAAACTCCTGGAGCTGCGGGATGACCTCGTGAAGAGGAAAGATGAGCTCGCTTAGAGGCTTGCTCTGGGTGACAAGAGCCTCACGAAGCGCATCAAGAAGTTGGAGGAGCTCTGCGAGAGCGAGGAGAAGAAGGCCTGGCAGCAGGGATAGGACCTCACCAAGAGGGAGAATGAAGTTGCTGCTAGGGAGAAGAAAGTGTGGGGTCGGGAGAGAGACCTGGTCGACCGCCGGAACAAGATCCACGTCCGGAAAGAGGAGCTTGGTAAACTAGAAAGGCAAGTTGCTAAAAAGATTCAGCAACACGCCAAAGAGGTCGAGCGCCTTGCTCGGGAGGATTCGGAGCTTGCGGCGACCAAGAGGTCCTTGGAAGAGGTGTGAGGCTCAAGGGCTGCAGAGTCCCAACAAGTATGAGACTTCTTGGCCAAATCCAATGACACGCTGATGCCGCTGGGATTTAGTCCCGTGCGTCCGGATGATCCGGAGCCGGAGCTGGACCAGGCATTGAAGGCGTTGAGCTCAGCAGGTAGCAAACTCAACAAGATGGACGATGTCATCGCGGATCAATTGGAGACTGAAGGGAAATCCCTTGCGCAGAATGTCGCAAAGTACATGCTAACGTGCTACACAAGCCGGGATCCTAATTTCCCACTAGATCCGATGCTTGCAGGTCCCATCGATGGAGAGGGAGATGCCGCCAAGGCCAGCGCGTCGGAGGTTGCCCAGAAGGTTGCCTCATTCTTCCGTAGGATCTAGGACTTTTGTAGGATCAAAGAGCACGTGAAAAGATACCAGAGGGGGGTGAATGGTAGATTTAAAAAATCTTACACAGCGGAAACAATTAAATCCCAACCCCTTCGTAGAAAAACAATCTGTTAGAGAAATCGTATGTGAAACTAATCTAAACGTGTTTTGCCATGACAAAAGTGATATTTCTCAGATAGAATAAAGTCACGAAGAAAACACAAGAAGAATCACTCAAATCCGTCGAGAGAAACTCAAGTTATGATCGAAAGATTGAACAAAGGTCAATCTTTCCTACACGAGAAAAACAGTTCTGGAACGCTGCAAAGAAACTCGTGTAGATCAGAAACCACAAATCCAATGACCGTGAAATTTTGACAAATGATATATAATCAAGTTGTGAAGACAACCCAAAAAGAATAACGTCATTTGGATCTGTAAAACTCGAGTTATTACAAAACCACCTACGAAAGGAAGTGCTGTCTAGAAACTTGACGAGTAAAACTTGTCTGGAACAAGTTCGGACGAACAAGGCACAAAAGTTCCTTCAAGCTACGAATTTTATTCAATAGAACACAAGAGGAACAGCCCCAAAGTCGTGCACCACGAGCTTTGGCCTCCCTTGCTTATATAACCAGCCCTTAGGCCAACTCAATCTCAACTAGGACTCCAATCCTACTCCGATCACGAATCAAAACTTTCCATAACTGCTTAGGACTCTTCTATACGCAGATAGAAGCAATCTTATGACTTCCAAACACATTAGGAACATATCCCATATTCCTAAAACTACTCAAATTCGTGACCGACACGAAATCCTAACATAACCAACTCGATACTTTCCATACCGAGCCATAACCGACTCCGCCGCAGCCGAAGTCATCAACCGATACAATCCGATCCTTACAACCAGATCTTCCCATCCATAAACCATCTTCGGAACCATGTTGCCATGTCATGCACCGCATGCATACGTGCAAACACCTTCCTTCGACGTCCAGTAACCTTCATATGCACTGCCCTTGATTCAATCATCCTTCGCGACCTCCTGACCCGCTCAACCACAATTCCTCCTGAATTTGGTTGTTGGAACCTCATCTCCTCCCTGAGACTAGTCCAAAGGATCCTATCACCAGCCATGACTTGAACTCAAGCAACATTTGCACATGAACAAACAACCAATCCGTACGAGCCCAAGTCCGCGACTTGACTCAAGTTAGTTCCTAACACAACACCTTATGTGAGCACCTCACATAAGCATGTTGCAAAACCACAGTAAAATGATATCAACCATATCAATCAAAACGCGCCAAAAACTTAGCAATGGAATACTAAGCAATCTTTCCATAGATGTAAATCAAGTTCGAATCAATTCAGAGAAAATGCAGAACCATCGCAAACTAGCTCCGGACCTTGCCAAAACTAACCGGACCTACAGTCGGAGCTTACCAAAGCTAGCAGGACCTAGCAC
Organism: Tuctoria greenei; assembly: GCA_036927565.1. Classification (NCBI taxonomy): domain Eukaryota; kingdom Viridiplantae; phylum Streptophyta; class Magnoliopsida; order Poales; family Poaceae; genus Tuctoria; species Tuctoria greenei. Next base: position 75,393,889 of record JAYESD010000003.1, on the reverse strand, counting down.
TGGGGCTTACCAAAGCTAGCAGGACCTAGCACCGGGGCTTACCAAAGCTAGCAGGACCTAGCACTGAAGCTTAACAAAGACATGTCGGAGGTATCAAAGACATGTCGGAGCTAAAGACAAAGCTCATCGAAGCTACCCAAAAACATGTCGGACCTAGACAAAGAAAGTTGGACCTATTGTCGGACCTTGCAGAAGCTCGAAGCTAGGGTCGGACCATGCTAAAAAAGATGTTTTAGCAGAATTCAAAACTTTTATTGACAAAGCCAATGTATTTAGTACAATCCAATGTATTCATCACACATAGGTCTCACAATCTCCCCCTTGATGAATGCATTGGCAACACCATTTAAAATCCGGACATTGGCATGAAAAGTTTTGAGAACAATTTTTCCCTTTTTTGAACATCAAATGAGATAGAAATAAATTTCTCCCCCTATACATATTTCTCCCCCTTGCATAATTCACCATATTATCTCTCCCCCTTTGACAATGTATTCAGCAAGGTTCAAAAGTGAAATTTTAATTGTTATGAGCATATTATAACATATACATATAAAACAAAGCTCATCCAAGTCATACTGTCAAGTAACTTACACTATCACAACAATGAGATACATAAAGTAGTGTAAGCCATGTTAGAGATCAAATGTAATTTTCAATTTAAAAAATTCATGATCTCACAAACTTAACTATTTCAATACCTGAAAGCATGACACTTGTTGCTGCATTTTATTATTTTGAAAGCACAAATTTAGATCATATGATATTTGCAAGAGATTATAGGTGCATATGCCTTATTCTAACCAACCAAGCCAAGCCTATGTCATTTGACAATCAGAAGCTTAAGGACATGGTTTTAGTCATACACAACTTCTTCCAAGTTCATATCTAAGTGCAATGATAAGCCATCTCAAAAGAAGAAGTGCGATGCATGCATATTCTCTTGATCTTTTCTCAACTTATGTTTATTCACAAAAACTCAACATGTGAGTTGATTGCTTGATTAATTCTTTATGATTAAAAGCACTTGTGAGCATGCAACAAGTTCAAAAGAGCAAGAAAGTTCGACCATGACCAGATTTAGTGTAAGTAATTATTCCAATTACTAGACATGGAAAAAACTACAAAATGTATAACACGAGTAATGTAGTAAGAACTTTCAGCATGTAAAAGGAATCACAAAGTCATATATGTACGAAATACTATGCTCATATTATTTTAATTTTAGATTCACACATAGACTTCCCAAGTTTCAAATGCTTCCCCTCAATTTAAGCCATGAGGATGCATAACCCCTATTTCACTACGAATGTAACAAAAACGAGTGAAATCCAAAGGTTTTGTAAAAATGTCAGCCAATTGTTGTTCGGTATCTACATGGTGAAGCACAATGTTTCCTTTTTCAATATTATCACGGACAAAGTGATACCTAATGTCAACGTGCTTAGTTCTAAAACGTTGCACAGGGTTTTTAGCAATGCAAATGGCACTAGTGTTATCACAAAACAGTGGAACACTATCTAGATCAACCCCCTAGTCCTTAAGTGTTTGAACAATCAAAAGAATTTGTGAGCAAGCGCTAGCAGCAGCTACATATTCAGATTTGGCTATGGATTGTGCAACTGAATTTTTTTTTCTAGAGGGCCAAGCAACAAGTGAATTGCCAAGAAAATGACAAGCACCGGAAGTACTTTTCCTATCAATCCTACAACCTCCAAAATCAGCATCGGAGAAAGCTTTCAAAGTAACGGTTGAGGAAGAAGGAAGAAAAATGCCAAATTCTTGAGTTCCATGTAAGTACCTGAGAATCCTTTTGATGGCTTGACGATGTGAAGCACGTGGGAAGGCTTGAAGCCATGCACAAAGACATACGCTGAATTGTATGTCAGGTCTTGATGCCGTGAGGTACAAAAGTGATCCGATCATGCTTCTATATTCTTTTTGATCCACAGGTTCACCATCTTCATCAAGTTCAAGTGTTGTTGTTGTTCCCATTGGTGTCCGAAAAGGCTTGCTTTTGTCCATGTTGAAGCGCCTTAGGATGTCTTTTGTATACTTCGTTTGATGTACAAAGGTACCCTCCTTGGTTTGCTTGATTTGCAGCGCCAAAAAGTACGTGAGTTCTCCCATCATACTCATCTCAAATTCTGAACTCATCATAGCTGAAAACTTGGACACAAGATCATGAGAAGCACAACCAAAGATATTATCATCCACATACACTTGAACGAATAATGAGTCATTGCCATGCTTAAGCACAAAAAGATTTTTATCAACCTTGCCCATGGTAAACCCCTTTTAAAGTAAGAATGTTTTTAACCTATCATACCATGCTCTAGGGGCTTGTTTGAGACCGTACAAGGCTTTGGACAGTTTGTAAACATGATTAGGAAAATCTAAATTTTCAAAACCCGGTGGTTGTTTGACATAAACCTCCTCATCCATGTAGCAATTAAGAAAAGCACTTTTAACATCCATTTGATATAGCTTAAAACCTTTAGATGCAGCAAAAGCTAACAAAATTCATTGCTTCTAATCTAGCAACAGGAGCAAAAGTTTCATCAAAATCTAGACCTTCAACTCGAGTAAAACCTTGAGCAACCAACCTAGCCTTATTCCTAACCACGACCCCATCCTCACTTTGTTTATTTTTAAACACCCATTTAGTTCCAATTAATGTGTGACCTTGATGAGGAGGTACAAGTTTCCAAACATTATTTCTTTCAAAATTTTCTAACTCTTCTTGCATGGCAATAATCCAAGATTCATTAGTGAGTGCGTGCGTTATATCTTTGGGTTCAAAAGAAGCAACAAAAGCAAAATGAGCATGAGAGTTTGGATCACAAAACCTGGACCGTGTGACCTGGTCATGCAAACTTCCAATAATCTGTTGTGGGGGATGATTCTTGACGATCCGTAGGGGAACAAATGTCTCACAAGCTTCTTCTTCATCAGGTTCATTGCAGATTGATGAGCTTGTGGCTTGTGGACAATCAGGACAAGCAGAGGTGGTAGTCGGAGCTTGTTCAAAGTTCGGAGCTGGACACATGTCCACTTCAGAACTACCAGGCAGTATCACCAGCTCTTCTTCATCTTCGAAAATACCCTCCCCCTAAGGATATGGATCTGGTCCTGCAATACTGGAGCTAGTACCTGGGCTAGCTTCATCAAAAAAAAAACTTCGCAAGTCTCCACAATTATGTTAGTGTCAAGTAAAAACACATGGTAGCCTCTAGTATGAGATGGATAACCAAGAAACATGCAATCAATGGATCTAGGTTCAAATTTATCAATATTACCATGTTTCTTAATAAAGCATTTGCAACCAAAAACCCGAAAGTGCACAACACTAGGCCTATGTCCTAACTGGAGCTCATATAGTGTTTCACCTAGCTTAGCGCGCAAGAAAACACGATTTGAGACATAACAAGTGGTTGCAGTCGCATTAGCCCAAAATTTCCTAGGAGTTTGTTATTCATCAAGCGTAGTCCTAGCCATATCAACAAAGGTTCTGTTCTTTCTTTCTACAACACCGTTTTGTTGAGGTACATATGGTGAATAAAATTGATGATCTATTCCATTTTCAGCACAAAAGTAAACAAAAGATTGATTTTTAAATTCAGTTCCGTTATCACTTCTAATTGTTTTTAAAGATCTTTGATGATCAATTGATAATCTAAGAAATAAAGTTCTAAAGTGACTAAAAGCTTCATTATTAGACGCCATAAAGTAAACCCAAGAGTATCTAGAATAATCATCAACAATAACAAGAACATACCATTTACCTCCGAAGGATTGAACACATGAAGGTCCTACGGTGTCAAGGTGCAAAAGTTGACCCGGTTCAGTTGTCATGATCATTGTGAGAGGATTATGTGAACCTACAACCATCTTAGCATGTCTACAAGAAGAGCACACAATTTCTTTGTCCCCTTTAAGCTTAGGCAGCCCACGTATGCGATCAAGAGCACTAACACGCGTTAGGTGATCAAAGCCTACGTGACCAAGTCTACGATGCCAAAAATATAAGTCCTTTGAATCATTAGCAACTAACACCTATGCTTAGAGAAAGACATATCAAAATCAGCTTTAAAAACTCTTCCAAACCAAGACATGTTAAAAATAAGCTCACTATTTGAACCTACAACTTTGCAGCAATTTTTATTGAAAATAATTTCTAGATTTTTATCTTGCAATTGTGAAACAGAAAGCAAGTTGTATTTCAAATTTTTGACAAGTGCCACATCCTTCAAAGTGTAGTGATCATTTACTCTAACTGAACCCTTAGCAGTTATAGGAGTTGAAGAATTATCGACAAAAGTAATATTCTTTACACGTGACACAAAAGAGAGCGAGGAGAACCAATCTTTGTTACCGGTCATGTGGCGTGAGCAACCTGAATCCACAATCCAAATATTCTCCTTCCTCAAGCGTGTAACCTACATAGAAGCACAATACGTCGATGACTCAATACTGGGGTTGGTCAAAAGGCATTTAGGAATCCAGTACCGAGTCACACGACGTGCAGCAGGAAAAACACGCGAAAGCTGAGATAAAATAGCTGGTTTATGAGTCAAAGTTTGAGGTTTTTTATTCTTAACTATTGACCTATAAGGTGTTACTTGTGTAGCACAAAAATCAGTAGCTCCGGAGGCAGAAATAGAAGGTCCGGAGGTAAACTTCGAATGTTTTTGACTCATAATAGCAAGATGCATGTTCCTGGCATTCGGTTTAATATGTGCAGCAAATTTTGCATGAAAGTTATGAGATGTAGCAATCATTCTTTCCCTTTTATGTTGTTTAGCTAGTCTATAACAAAAAATCTATGACATGACCATCTCTATCACAGTAGGTACAATGAAATTTAACTTTGTGTTCATTTCTAGATGAGCAAGCAATATTTTTATTTGAAACCGAATGAGACAACACTCCTGCAGATTTGAAAACCACTTCTTTTTGTTTAGGAACTGTTTGAATCAAACCACTTCCTAATGACTTTACAATTTTAGGTGGATGTGCCTTAGCATGAGCATGAGAATCAAAACCTAAACAAATATTATCATTGCAAGACTTGGAAGAATTCAGCAGCAAGATTAGGTTCTTATTCCCATTACAAAACCAATCTAATGGCTTATGCATGTTATCAAGTTTATTGGACAGATCAAGGCAATTTTCACATGAAGTTTTTCATTTTATTTGCAATTGGAACAATATTTAACTTCATGAGAACCTAAAGCATTATTCAATATTGAAATTTCATTCATAGCATCTTTTAGTTTCTTTTCAAGATCATCACAACTAGAACAATGCAAATCAATTGTAGAACAAGAAGCATCTTTTAAGTTTCCAATGTCAAGTGCAGCAAGCTTTTTGTTCTTTTCAATTTAAAGTTCAACTATATCTAGAGTGGAGGAATATGCAGTTCTTAATGTGGACAATTGTTCATAGATTAAATCACACGAGGGACAAGAATCATCACTAGGAATCAAGGTTTTCAAATGGTTGATTTCAGATTCTAGTGATTCAGTTTTAGCAGCATTATCCCTAAGCTTTTTGTCCCTTTTCTTAACAATAATAGTTGCAAGAGAAATTGCATCACACATTTCATTACAGGTAGAACATACCTCATCTTCGTCACTGTTGTGTTCTGCATCCTCCTGACTTGATTTTGATCTTGTTTTGCCCACCATGAAGCATAAGTTGGCCAGATCATCGTCATCTTCATGACTCTCAAAGTCTACATCACTTGAACTGAGTTCTTGAAGTGCGGTGATGAAGCTGTTAATCATCTTGCGTCCTATGGTACCCTTCTTTTTCTTGTTGGGATTTCCAGAGGTGGTCTTGACCTTGTTCTGTTTTTCTTCACGGGTAGTAGGACCTGAAAGCTTAGGGCATTCTGTATGAAAGTGTCCTATCTTACCACATTCAAAACAGCGTTGAGGTCCGGAGCTTCCTCTCCTTCTAGTTCTCACATTTTGCAATGCTTTTGAGAATCTAGTTGAGATGAGTGCTAACTCCTCTTCTGGAAATTCCTCGATCTGCTCCAGGGTTAGTGAGAACAACAAAGCAAGAGTATTGCAAGATGATGATTGACCGGAGCTAGGCATATCACATTGTGAGACAAATGCAATAGACTTATTTGGGTTCTTACGTGATAAGATGCCAATTTCATGAGTTTTTAGTTTAGAATAAAGCACATCTAATGTAAGAGAACTCATGACAGTTGATTCACAAATAGATGTTACTTTCACCTCCCAAATTTACACGTCTAACGCACTAAGAAGTTGCCTAGCATTCTCAGCATCAGAAAAATTAACATTGACACTACGCAAGTTACTGAGAATTTTGTTAAAGCGAGGAAAGTTATCATTGATGGACTCACCGGGTTGCATCTCGAAGTGCATGTATTCTTTCATGAACATGTCTTGCCTTACTTCCTTGATCGTGTTGGATCCCTCGTGGTAGTCACAAAGTGCTCTTCATACATCGTATGCCGATCAGAGATGTGCAACGCGGTCGAAGTCGCTCTGAGTGAGTCCTTGGATGATCAAGTTTCGGGCTTTGTTGTTGTTGTCGACGTCCCGTAGGTTTGTAACCGTAACTTGATCGTTAGGTGGCACTTCGTAAGGCTTGTACACCTTATCCCATATTGTGAAGCCTTGCGCCTGGATGAAAGTCTCCATGCGTGCCTTCCAAACCTGAAAATCAATACCAGCAAACAAACAAGGTTTGGCGGAGTATTTCTCCATGATGATTAGTCAAAAACACGTGCAAATCACAAGGATTGGAGAACCGTGGCTCTGATACCAATTTTAGGATTGAAGAGCATGTGGAAAGCTACCAGAGGGAGGTGAATGGTAGATTTAAAAAACCTTACGCAGTGGAAACAATTAAATCCCAACCTCTTCGGCAGAAAAACGATATGTTAGAGAAATCATATGTGAAACTAATCTAAACATGTTTTACTGTGACAAAAGTAATACATATCAGAGATAATCAAGTCACGAAGAAAAAACAAGAAGAATCACTCAAATCCGTCAAGAGAAACTCAAGTTATGATCGAAAGATCGAACAAAGGTCAATCTGTCCTACCCGAGAAAAACAGTTCTGAAACGCTGCAAAGAAACTCATGTAGATCAGAAACCACAAATTCAATGACCCTGAAATTTTGACAGATGATATATAATCAATTCGTGAACACAACACAAAAAGAATCACGTCAATTGGGTCTGTAAAACTCGAGTTATGACAAAACCACCGACGAAAGGTAGTGCTGTCCAGAAACTCGATGAGTAAAACTTGTCTGAAACAAGTTCGGACGAACAAGGCACAAAAGTTCCTTCAAACTACGAATTTTATTCAATAGAACACAAGAGGAACAGCCCCAAAGTTGCGCACCACGAGCTTTGGCCTCCCTTGCTTATATAACCAGCCCTTAGGCCAACCCAATCTCATCTAGACTCCAATCCTACTCCGATCACGAATCGAAACTTTCCATAACTGCTTAGAACTCTTCTATACACAAATAGAAGCAATTTTAAGACTTCCAAACACATTAGGAACATATCCCATATTCCTAAAACAACTCAAATTCGTGACCCACACGAAATTCTAACATAACCAACTCGATACTTTCCATACCGAGCGATAACCGACTCCGCTGCAGCCGAAGCCATCAACCGATACGATCCGATCCTTCCAACCAGATCTTCCCATCCATAAACCATCTTCGGAACTATGTTGCCACTTCATGCACCGCATGCATACGTGCAAACACCTTCCTTCGATGTCCAGCAACCTTCATATGTAGTGCCCTTGATTCAATCATCCTGCGCGACCTCCTGACCCGCTCAACCACAATTCCTCCTGAATTTGGTTGTTGGAACTTCATCTCCTCCCAGAGACTAGTCCAAAGGATCCTGTCACCAGCCATGACTTGAACTCAAGAAACACCTGCACATGAACAAACAACCAATTCATACGATCCCAAGTCCGCGACATGACTCAAGTAAGTTTCGAACACAACACCTTACGTGAGCACCTCACATAAGCATGTTGCAAAACCACAGTAAAACGATATCAACCATATCAACCAAAATGCGCCAAAAACTTAGCAAATGAATACTAAGCAATCTTTCCATAGACATAAATCAAGTTCGAATCAATTTAGAGAAAAGGCAGAACCATCGCGAACTACCTCCGGACCATGCAAAAACTAACCGGACCTTGGGCCGTAGCTTACCAAAGCTAGCAGGACCTAGCACCGGGGCTTACCAAAGCTAGTAGGGCCTAGAACCGGAGCTTACCAAAGATAGCAGGACCTAGCACCAGAGCTTAACAAAGACATGCTGGAGCTATCAAAGACATGTCAGAGCTAAAGACAAAGCTCACCGGAGCTACCCAAAAACATGTCGGACCTAGACAAGGAAAGTAGGACCTATTGTTGGACCTTGTAGAAGATCGGAGCTAGAGTCAGACCTTGCTAAAAAAGATGTTTTAGCAGAATTCAAAACTTTTATTGACAAAGCCAATGTATTAAGTACAATCCAATGTATTCAGCACACATAGGTCTCACAACTTTCTCCTTGTAGCTTCCACTTGTATCTTCTCTTCTTTTCTCCAATTTTGTAATCTCTTGTCCTCAGATGAATGAAATCCAAATTTATGAATTTCATTTTTTTCTTCAACCTTTGTCTCACTTGGACCCCTGGTAGATGTACACAATTTGATTGCGGACATGTACCAAGAGGATGTAACATTTTGTTGAAGACTTGAGTGCTTCGAACTTGTAGAGTATAGGTCCAAAGTCATCTATAGCAGGGCCCCCTGAGGTTGTTGGAGCTTAGTAGCTCCGGCAGCAACCTTTATCAACGCGTAGAACGTCGATAGTTGGTCCTCTGGGGTTGTCGGAGCTTAGTAGCTCCGGCAGCGTCCACTGTAAACACGTAGAGCATCGACAGCAGACCCCATTAGGGTGTCCTTCTATCATCTTTTCTTCACGTTGACGGTTGGTCCCATGGATTTGCTGGAACTTTTGTTTGCTCCGGCGACGCCTACTATCAATGTTTGAAACATCGGTAGTGGGCCACCTTAGGGGCTGTCGAAGCTTTGATAGCTCCGATGTCATCCACCATCATCATGAGATCTTTATTTTTCCTACACACTGAACTCGAGAAAAATAGGAAAAATCCATTTCTTATCTATAACTCGTTTGCGGCTTACTATTCTCGAAAGAAATTTTTAGGTCGACCACAATTCTATATAAGATCAAGTGGATTTGCTTATCTCCTCCAGGTCTGATCGTTTTCTGGACTCACCTTACTCAGGACTGCCGGGGTGTAGGTAGAGTGCCGTACTTAGGGTGCTGGACCAGGCTAACTCGATAGTACACTCTGGACCTAGATTGGCATGGCGTTCAGGCGAGTAGGCCATTCAACAATGTTAAGATCATTAAGAATGAACAAAGCGACTTGAATTATACATGAATTGTTCGAACTAAAGTTTCATGAGAATTGCACAACTTTGTTATAGACAAGAAAGAGAAAAATAAAAAATATTGAGCCTGTACAAAATAAATGCACGTGGAGTCTGTTTTCACATAATGATGTCTTTCATTATAGGTCCGGGGTACAGGGGAAACAAGTACACTCTTAGGGTACAAAACAAGGCTAAGTGTGTTACATTTCTTGTTTGACCTAGGGTAACTAGTTACACTTTTAGTTCTAAAACTGTGTCAAGTGTTGCCTAAACCTTGAGGACCTTCCGGGAAAGGTCCGACTGTTCTCCCGGAGGAGCTACGCGGCTCTGTACAATGACGCTATAACATACATCATATGTAACTACAGACTCACCTTCGTGATATTAAGTGTAGACCTTACAAAGGTGCTCATAGTTCCAAGGATTAGGGAGCGGTGTCCCATCCTCGGTTGCCAAGCGAACACATCCGGGACGGGATACTTTGATCACTTGAAAGGGTCCTTCCCAGCTGGGGGAATGTTTGTTTAAACCTTCTCGAGTTTGTATTCTTCGTAGCACCAGATCGCCTTCCTCGAGCTGTCGGTTATGAACATGCCTTTGGTGATAGCGCCGGAGCGCTTGGAGGTATCGTGCATTTCGAACAGCTTCTCGGCACCTTCCTTCTTCAACGAGGTCAAGGTCTTCACGCCGAAGCTAGTCCTGCGTGGCTTCGTCAAAGGTCTGGACCCGAAGTGACCCCATGGTGACTTCCGGAGGAAGGACTGCTCAGCTCCGTACACCAGGAAGAAAGGTGTCTCTCCAGTTGACCGATTTGGAGTTGTCCTGTTGGCCCACAGGGTGGGCGGAAGCTCTTCAATCCAGTTGGCTCCATGTTTTTTCAGGCGCTCATATGTGCGCGTCTTGAGTCCTTTTAGGATTTTTGCATTTGCTCTCTCAGCTTGGCCATTTCTTGCCGGGTGATCTACGGAAGCGTAGAAGACTTGGATGTCGATGTCTTTGCAATATCTTGGAATGCAGAGCTTGTGAATTGGGTCCCGTTATCAGTTATGATCTTGTTTGGGACTCCAAATGCATACTACGGACTGCAAGAAGTTGATAGCTGATTGCTTGTTTATTGTCACAACTGGAGTTGCTTCCGTCCACTTGGTGAACTTTTCGATGGCAACGTACAGGAACTTGTAAGTTCCGATGGCTCTTGGGAAAGGTCCCAAGATATCCATCCCCCACACAGCGAATGGACATGTAGGAGGTATCATTTGTATGTGTTGAGTTGGTGTGTGAATTTGCTTCGCATGGCATGCTTCACATTTCTTCACTAGCTCGGTTGCATCCTGGAGTGTTGTAGGCCAGTAAATACCATGCCGGAAGGCTTTACCGACCAACATGCGAGAAGATGCGTGGTTCCCACACTTGCATCCATGGATTTCCGCGTGGAGCTCGTGGCCTTCTTCCATTGTAATGCACTGCGTTAGGACGCCGTTGGCACCACACTGGTAGAGATCCCCTTCTACCAGCGTGTATCTTTTAGCAATCTGACTATCCGGTCAGCAGATACAATGTCTTCAGGAAGGATGTTGTCTTTCAAGTAGCTCCGGATCTCTGAGATCCATGCATTGGAGCTAACTTGAGCTTCTGAGTCTTGCGTGCTGGGTTGCTCGGAGCTTCCTGCAGCACCTACGACCCTTGATGGACGCCATGGTAACAGGGCCATCGAGACCGCCAGCTTCGAGGTGCTCGTCTTGCCCCCTTCGCTCAGTTCGGCAGGCTGAGCTGTTGGTCTTGACAATCTCCAGACGAAGGTTCCATCGGGAACTGGAGCTCCGGTTGAAGCTTTCGTCAAGATTTCGTCAGCTTCAACGTTGTTGAGACGCTGGACATGGCAAAGATCCAAGACTTCGAAGTCCTTCTGAAGCTTCTGGACCTCAAGTAGATATGCAGCTAGTTGAGGGTTGTTGCATCAACATTCACCTTTGACTTGTTTTATAATGAGCTACGAATCACCCTTTACCAACAGCTGCTTGACATCATATGATATTGCCACCTTGAGCCCATAGATTAATGCTTCATACTCCACCATGTTATTGGTCGCCTTGAAATCAAGGTGAACCATGTATATGACCTTCTCCCGGGTCGGAGCGAGGAGAAGGATTCCAGCTCCGGCCCCCTGCTTCTGCACAGAGCCGTCAAAGTAGAGAGTCCAATGAGGCTCAATGAAGACCGGAACCTTGGGTTTCGGCTTTTGCTCACTGGGACCCCCAGGATTTGATGGAGAGGGGGTCCATTCCGCCATGAAGTCCGCCAATACTTGACTCTTGATCGCTTGTCTTGGGACGAATTCAAGATCGAACTCGGCCAATTATGCTACCCACTTTGCAATGTTCCCAGTAGAGTTGGGGTTATGCAAGATTGCATGCAGTGGATAAGACGTTACCACTGAGATCTTGAGATCTTGGAAGTAGTGACAAAGCTTCCTAGAGGCAATAAGGACTGCGTAGAGCAGCTTATGAACCTCTAAGTATCGAGTCTTGGTGTCATGAAGTACTTCGCTGATGAAGTACATTGGGCGCTGGACTGTCTGGACCCTCCCGGAGGCACCCAAAGCTTCCTATTCATCAACCTGAACCCTCCTTGAGGGGTCCGAACCTTCATCGGGGACCTCCAGGTTCTTGCTTGAGGAACCCGGAGCTTCTTCTGAAGTGACCCGGACCTTCCCAGAAGGGTCTGTATCTTCTTGTTCAGCAACAGTAACTCCTTCATTTGAAGGAGATCGATCCTCCGATGTCATGCATTGAGGATCTAGGTCCGGGGGCTGGGACCCAAACTCGCCTTCAGGTAGTTCCGAACCACCCCGGAGGGGTCTAGACTCTTGAACTGGGTATGGTTCTGGTCTTTCCGCAACTAGGACCATGCTGACAACTTCGTCAGTTGCCGAAATGTAAAGCAGAAGTGGCTCACCAGGATTCGGAGCTACCAAAGTTGGTAGAGTGGTGAGGAGCTGCTTTAACTCTTGGAAAGCCTTTTCTGCCTCTTCATACCATTGGAATGGTCTGGACTTGCTCAATAATTTGAAGAAGGGTAGCACCCATTCCGCTAGTCTTGAGATCCTTGACATCCAGTCAGCTTCTGGACATCCTTGATGCGGGCTGGTGGCCGCATGTCTTCAATAGCTTTAATCTTCACTGGATTCGCCTCTATTCCTCGGTGGTTCACCAAGAATCCAAGAATCTTTTCGGAGCTAACCCCGAAGACACACTTCTCTGGGTTTAGCTTTGTGCGTGTGATTTGCAACTTGTCAAAGACAACTTGCAAGGTGTCAAGAAAGGACTTCTTGTTCTTGATCTTGATGACGATGTCATCGACGTACACCTCCACTACATCTCTGATGAGCTCTCCAGAAGTTTTGTACATAGCTTGCACAAACGTTGAAGCAGCGTTTTTGAGACCAAATGGCATGGCAGTGTAACAATATAATCCATCTACTGTGATGAAGGAGGTATGCTCTTCATCTTCCTTAGACATTCTGATTTGATAATACCCAAAATATTCGTCTAGGAAACACAGTAATTCACACCCGGAGGTGGAATCCACTATCTGATCTATTCTTGGTAGTGGAAATGGATCCTTTGGACATGCCTTATTTAGTGTAGTGTAGTCGATACACATCCAAAGCTTCCCACCAGCCTTAGGTACAACGACTGGGTTTGCCAGCCATTTTGGGTGGAAGACTTCCCGGATGAATCCAGTTTCGAGCAACTTCTTCACTTCTTGACGTATGAAGTTTCGTCGCTCCACTGATTGATTCCGAGGCTTCTGATGTACAGGCCGAGCATCGGGATAAATCTTCAGATTGTGCTCAATCACTTCCCTAGGGATCCCAGGCATTTGTGACGGTTGCCAGGCAAACACATCGACATTAGCCCAGAGGAAAGTGATGAGCGCGAGTTCCTATTTGTCGTTCAGACCTCCTGATATATGGGTGGTCTGAACAGCATTGGAACCAATTTGGACGAATTTGACAGGAATTTCGGTGTCGCCGCTTGGTTGCACACGAGGTGCGGAGGTTGAGCCTCGATGACGAATGCTCGGAGGCTTCGGAGCTTGTTCCTTTCCTGATTCTTCCTCCTGCGCTGTAGCAAGCGTGTGGACTTCTTCCAGAGCAGTAACTCCGGCGGTGCGATCTCCGCGGATCTGGAGAACGCCTGAGGTTGTTGGAATCTTCAACATAAAGTAGCAATAATGAGCAGCAGCCACAAATTTGTACAAGGCTGGCCTGCCCAAGATGGCGTTGAATGATAAGTTGATCTGCGCCACGTCGAAGACCAACTTCTCAGTCCTATAATTCTCCCGAGTCCCGAAGGTCACCGGGAGAGTAATGGCACCGAGTGGAGTGATGGCCCCCGGACCTACTCTAGAGAAAGGTTGGGAGGGGTGAAGATCCGAACGTCGGAGTTGAAGCTTGACGAATGCTTCGAAGCTTATGAGGTTCAGCCCCGAACCTCCGTCCACCATCACGCGGTGGAGCTGGATGTTGTTGATGGTTGGAGATACCATTAGATGAAGTTGACCAGCTCCGATCATGATTTGTTGGAAGTCCAAAGCATTGAAGGTGATGGTTGTATCGATCCACTTCCGATGAGGCTCCGCCTTGGCGGTGGGAGCTACAGAGGCCATGTCCCGCCGCATGGTCTTGAGGACACGTTGGGGGGTGATGTCCCATGAACCACCAAAGATGGTGTTCATGGTCTTCTCACGCTCATTGTCGGAGACGTCAGAGTCATTGTCGATGGAGGTGTAAACAGCCTTCAAGACCATTTTTGAGTCCTGAAAGACTAACTCCTCTTCAGCTCGAGCTTCGTCGACTTTTTGTTTTCCTTCCCTTTGACAGAAAAGAGCTTCTTCTCGGCGCTTATTGTAGCACTCGGCGAGGTTCTGGACCTCTCGGCAGCCTTCCAGGTTGTGGCTGTTTGTCTTGTGTATGGGACACCACATCTTAGAGCTGCCACCGTCTTCAGACAACGGCCGAGGTCGTTTCTCTGGGCGTGGCCCCCGACCACTCAGAGCTGCAGCAGCTGCAGCAGTAGGTGTGCCGGCCGACGGCTTCTTGTTGCCGATGGACTTTTTCTTCTTCTTGCCACTCCCGGAGGTAGTGGCTTCACCCTTGGAGGACTTTTTGTTGGCCTCAGGAGGTGGTTGGGAGTGCATTTCACGGCCCTCAGCAGCCTTGGCACACTTGTCTGCCAAGCTGAAGAGTTTCGTGACGCTGGTGACTTCCTTGGTCGCCAGCTTCTCCAGCATCTTCTTGTCTCGAACGCCCTACCTGAATGCTACAATAATAGAAGCGCTTGAGATAGAAGGAATGGTATTTCGTAACTTGGGAGAACCTCTGGATGAAAGATTACAGGGACTCTCCCCCCTTCTGCTTGACAGCAAAATGGTCTAGTTCTGTGCCTGGTCGGGTATATGAGCTCCCGAAGTTGGCGATGAACTGTTAGCACAGCTCCGCCCAACTATTGATGGACTCAGGAGGAAGGCTCATGAACCAAGACGTGGCAGTCCCAGTTAAAGCCACGGGGAAATAATTGGCCATCACGGCCTCATTTCCCCCAGCCGCAAGAATAGCGGTAGAGTAGATTTGAAGAAATTCGGCAGGATTGACAGTCCCGTCAAATTTCTCCGGCAGGTGAGGCCGGAAATTTTGCGGCCATCTAACCATGTGTAGGTGCATGGCCAAGGTAGAACAGCCTCCTCCTACTTCCTCAGGAGTAGGGGTGTCTTGATCCTCTCGCCTCTCGCGAGCATGCTCGATGTGGACGCGACCGTCCTATTGTTGATAACGACGATCGAGCTCATCCCGGAGGTCATGAGTCGAAAGCCTTGCTATCGTGTGGGTACGTCGCGCCTCGGAAGGCAGCGATGTCGCCTGCTGAGACGCAGCACGCCTTCTGCCGAGTCTACCCGACAAGGTCCGATGTTGCGATTGGCCCACCCCGAGGGGGGAGGACCTTGATTGCTGATGCGATCGACTGTTGCTGCAACCAAATGATCCACATCAGCTCTCCACTGCTCTATTGCATCCTGGGATGCTCCTGGAGGCGGTGGACGTTGTAGAAGAGCACGCGCAACATGAAGCGCGTGTTCGGGGTTGTTGTTCGCTGATGCAGTGACCGACATGGATGCCCCATCTCGCTATCCAGCTTGATTCGCTGGTGCGACGGTGGTGGTGGTGGCATGACTCCTGCTGGAGCCACAACACCTGCTGGCTGCTGCATGTTGGAGGGGTTGCCTCCAACAGGTTGCGTAGCATGGTTGTCGTTGGACGATCCAGCAGCAGAATTCACCATATTTGAATCTCAGGCGCTGTCCCCCTACCTGGCGCGCCAACTGTTGGAGGGTGATTCCGGTAATTCTCCTGGTACTACCGTTGGCAGGCCGCGGAGTTCTTAGTTCGATTGAGGGTGCGCGGAGATTCAGAAGAAGGTGGCGATTTGACAGAAGTATTTACATGGTTTGGGCCGCCTGAGCGTAATACACTACTTCATGGGTGTGTGTTGTTGTTGTATTGAGTGTCTGAGCGCTTAAGTGTCGGAGACTAGAGCGTCTTGAACCCATGTGGAAGCCTCTCCTTCGTGTATCGCTTGGCCAGTCCTTTTATAGTATAAGGACTGGCCGCTACACCATCAGCTTGGTCTGACATGTGGCCCTGGTAGTTACTGATGTCTAATACACGGTTAACGTACTTAATTCCTCTTAATAACGCAGTAACGTCCCTTAATGGTGGCCTTACTAGTATTAAGGGTCATCTGCCCATGTGTCATTAAGATAGCATTAATGACACTTAATCAGGTCTTGAAGTCTTTAATTGTTCCTTGAAGGTCCGAGCCGTTGGAGGTCCACCAATCTGCCTGTTGAGGTTGAAGTTCTGGCGGTTGGACGCGTGGCAGCTCCGGAGCTTACTGTCTTGGACGAGTAGGTCCGGTGCTGTTGTACACATGTCGGTACCGGAGCTTCCTTCTGTTGGGGGTTAGGTCCGGGGGTGCCACACAGATATCTAGTCCTGACCTTTCCCATGTATTGAATGTAGCTCCGGTTTAACAACACACGTGGCGACACTGGGACTAACCATAGAAGGGAGGCAGGTCCGATTCCATATGACACGTGTGGCCTTCGGAGGTCTTCAACTCAGACAGGTGGAGTTCCTTTGTGCTCTTTGCAGTCCCAAAGGGTATCCGGTACACAGGGTACCGACATTTTCCATCCTAGTGCACACCAAATGAAAAAGAATTCGGAATCCATGCCTATATTAGAGATCAAATCCGGCTCGTAAACCTTCGTATGAGAAAACTTAGGATCTTGGAGGATCTTTTGTGCTTGATCTTCAACCTCACTTTGTATATTGAGGTCATCATCGTGGAGGAATTGGTGCTGGTTGCTCCACTCACCCATGGGAGTGTCCTCACGTACATTTCTCCCCCGTGAACTTGGTGTAGCAACGGAAGAGGGACATGCACTTGAGTCTCCACCATGGCTTGAGCTTGTAGCCTCTTTACTTTTCCCAAACAACCTCTTCATTTATTTCATGGCCACAACCATCAAGAACCAACAAAGCAAAAACTCAAAATAGGTGATGTTAGTGAAAGCAAAACTCCCGATGAATTTTCCCTTGAAGAACATGAGAGCAAATTGCAAATGCAAACAAAAACAAAACGTTTTGGGTTGGATTTGAGAAAGAGTGCTTCAATGAAGAGAAAGAAAGACAATGTGAGCAAAGAGTGACTTTGGGGAGTTGTGAAATGAGGTGAAGTGTGAAGAGGGGTGCTCTTCACCGCCACCATTTATAGTGTACACTCCCCAACGGTCACAAGAGAATCAAATGTAGCCGTTGGAGGAGAGAGAGCCAAAATGGCTATTTCCCCATGTCAGCCAAACAGGAGGGTCGCTCACATTGTAGTGTGGGCCCACCTGTTCTCCCTTTTGGCATGTGGCTCCCCAGCGGTCATGAAATTAGCACGTCGATGAATTACCACTTTTGCCGCTCAGGAAAATTGTTTTTCAAATAAAAACTCATTTTTTTTCAAAACCCAACAATTTTCTTTTTGTGAAAAATAAAGAAATAAAAATTATAGTTGGGAATATAAGATTCTCAACTTGCTAAGAAAAATCAAATATGCAGTGGGGAAAAATCAAACTAAATGGGAAAGCCAACTGAAGTGAAAAGAAATCAAAGAAAGGATAACTACTTATTTAACCTATGGGCTAGGTCTCACCACCATTCGATGAGATGGACATTCCTCCTCTTTCATTTCTTGACATCCGGGCTAGGTGGAATGGGCTCGGATGGCTTGCCTTGCATCTTCTGTCATTCCTTCTTTAGTGGCTTGGTGGACTTGGGCCTTTGTGGAGGCCCGGACTTCTCTATATTCTTGGGGTGTCGGCGTAGACGATGAGACGAGTTCTCCGCACAGACCAATTTCCTCATGAATGCAATGAGCGGGTCCACCTTAAGAGGTGTGATTTCGACCTCTTCAATGTGTTAAACGTTTAGCCCATACATGGTACAGATCATGGAGCATTGCTTCGACTTTGGGCAAAAGTTAAACTTATCCTCCTAGCCATTGATATGGAAGTGAATTTCACCATTGCCCACATCTATGCGAGAATTCTTGGTGCTCAGGAATGGTCGCCCAAGGATGAGCGGTGTATCCTTCTCGACCTCTATGTCGAGCACCACGAAATCCACGAGTATGAAGCAATTCTGAATTTTCACCGGAACATCTTCAGCAACACCCGCCGGATAACGAACTGAAGAGTTAGCCAGTTGGAGCTGCATTGGTGTTGGAGCAAGCTCCATGAAGTTCAGTTGGTCGAAGACCACCTTGGGCATCACAATCACACTTGCTCCAAGGTCACAAAGGGCCTTGTCGTAGTGGTGAGCCTCAATTGAGCAAGATATTATAGGACATCCAGGGTCCTTCAGCCAGTTGTCTTCCCGTAGAGAAATCATATTGGCACTTTCCACGAGAGGTTCAGGCTGTCCTAGCATCTTGCAATTCTCCATTGGTGGAACAACACCTGCCAGTTGAGCGAATTGAGTCTCCAACATCTTATTGAAGCTTAGTTGATTCTTGAAAGCCGAGGATAGTCCTTCAATCTTGGCATTAATGCTTTCTAGGGTCTTGTCTTTAGCCGACAACTTCTTTGATAGGGCATCATTGATCTTAAGTAGGCTAATGGCAAGCTCTCTCAAGTTGGTCTGATTTCCAATGTTGCCATTGTTGTTGTATCCTCCTTGAATGAAAGGGCGTGGTTGGCACCACCCTTGACTTCTTGGACTATAGCCATTGTTGTTCCTATTGTTGGCTACGTATAGGTCATCTTCATGCGTTTCTAGCCAGTCATTGCCCAAATGGTCCGTGTTGTCACATACTTCACATGTGATGTGAGAGTCTAGGGCATAGGCATTGCTACATACCTCACCATTAACTTGTCCATCTATCTTCTTCATGTGGAGGTCCAATTTGGCAGAGATCATGTCCACCTCCTTCAGGGTGTGCATTCCTCTGGTGGGTATGGAGACGCTCGTCGCTCCATCCCATGTTGGACACCATCTTCTCAATTAAGTCTTTGGCTTTGGGCACCGTCAATGAGAAGAAGGCACCTCCAGCGGCAGCATCAACATGGTCACAGGTGGAAGGGATCAACTTGTTGTAGAAGTTTTGGATAATTAGCCAATCATCCATACCATGGTAGCGACAGGCCAGGATGTACTCCTAAAGCCTTTCCCAAGACTCAGGAATAGACTCCTTGGCATCTTGTTGGAAGTCAGAAATTCTTCCATATATGGATTTGGTCTTGCGCAACAGAAAGAACTTGGCGAGGAATGATGTGGAACACTTCTCTCAAGTGTCTACAACACTTCGATTTGCGCAGAAACACTCTTTCGCTCTCCCAAGAAGAGAGAACAAAAACAGCCTAAGATGGACAACATCAGGATTTACTTCTCATCTTAAAAGATCTACAGATCTGAAGGAACTGTTGCAGGTGAGCACTTGCATCCTCATTAGCCTTCCCACAACATGGGTTGGCTTGCACCATAGTGATCAGGCCGGTCTTGATTTCGAAGTTCACATCTCACGTATTAACCGTGGGCCAAATAGGCACATTGTTAGCAGAGAGAGCCAAGAACTTGCGAAGCGTCTTCTGAGCCATTTTTTGTTTCGGTTGTTGGTGCGGTTACACTTTCTTGCTTTGCTGCTCGAAGCTTCTGACGAGTAAATACACGAAGTCGATCTCTCTGAAAGGATTCGAGATCCTCAACAAAGTTTTCCAACAAGCGGAAACCAGACATACACTACACTATCTTCCCATAAAATGCAAAAAAAGAAGGGTTATCCTACTAAAACCTACCTAGGGTCCTATCCTATTCACTCAATCATGCAATACTTCGGCTGCCTTCCCCGGCAACGGTGCCAAAAATGCTTGTTGATAGTTCTTAAGTAACACTATCAAATCATCCCTGGAAATGGTGCCAGAAATTCTTGTTGAAGGCTACTAACATCATAGATATAAATCCGTAAGCGCGCGGAAGCTATCGATGTACCATTTCAATTTTTAGAGTATTCCCGAAGGGTATCATTTATATTCTCCCAGAGGAAGGCTACGTGGAAGCAAAGCAATCATCAAGTGGAGAGGATAGGTTGGTCTAGGTAGGGTTCTGGCAAGGATGGGTAAATGATAGTTTGGAGGTAGTGTGACACACACAAGGGGATTTTATCCTAAGGGGGTAAATGAGGCAAAGAGGGACTAGGCTAAGAGTTAGGTAGATACTCCTACTATGCTTCTAATATACATATGCATATCCCAAGTTAGTTACTAATGATCATATTAATTATGAATTCTCATGCTAAGTTGATTAACACATCGGACACAGGTTTACCCCTAGCAACACTAGGACAACTCCCGCCAAGAGCCTGTGGCATATCCGAACGTGGAGGATTACAAATGACAGATAGGGCTGTCACCACCTACTGCCTACTCTTCAATCCATGGGTCTACGAGACATTCAACTCTACTCATCTATCCTAGCACCATGCTAGCATACTAATTAATTACCTTATGAGCCTAGGCACAAGCCATCCTAAGGCAATGAACTAAATCGTCGTTGAGTGTTTTGTAGTTTTTATGGTGATCTAATGAGAATGGTATAGCATAATCATAAATACTACTCCTACCACATATATGGAATCCACAATCAAACAGGAAACGCTTCATCCAAGTATATGAACTATAGAAGACTAAAGATAACATCTTTATTCAGAGCAAAGTCACAAATACAAATAGGAATATGAGATCCATAACTTTCCCAATTAGGAATTGGGAAGAGACTCCTACTCCTCTCCTACTTGGACTATGGATTAGAGGCTCTCCACTCTATAGCCTAAACTTCTCTAAACCTATAGAGAATATGGATACAATGGAATGAATAGTCAAGTGGTGTGTGTGTGTGTGAAGTGAGGGTAGGGGGTCCTATTTATAGGTGGAGAAGGGTTGGTTCCCACAACCAAAAGCATGCAAATCAGTCACCACTGACTTCTTCAAGTCGGAAGGAGCCAACATGTGGAAGTTGACCAGGTTTGGCACCAGGAAGGGGTAGGCTGAACCACCAGGTCAGCCGACCAGGTCCTGGCTCCAAACGGCCTGTGCTTTCTCCAGGTGGCTTCCAGGTGGGCCCCATTGACTGATATATGGTGTACACCGTTGGATGGCCTCAAATACTTCTATTTATGGGTCATTTGATCCAGGTGGTACCACATGTCGATGCTTTATTGGCTCGAATGATATTTTATAGGATTGCTCCTCCTCTTACACCTCATTTCCTGCAATAATTCCTACATGCGCTATTTTTCCAAGGACAAGTGGAAATAGGTTAAATAGAATGGTGATGTGTGCAAGAAATGGCAATTCCTTCACATAATTGAGTTATATTGATGGGTGAAATTGGTATATAACATCCGTCAACAATGTTGAACACGGTGGTTTTATGTGGTTCGGCCTGTTGATATTTCCTAAGGAACACTATCAAGTCATCCCTGGCAATGGCGCCAGAAATGCTTGATGATGGTTCCTACGTACTACTAACAATTCTTCTCTAGCAGTGGCACCAGAAATGTTTGTTAATAGATTTTAGATTATACATGTAAATCCGCAAGCGCATGGAAACTATCGATGTAGCATTTCACCTCTAAGAGTATTCCCAAAGGGTGTCATTTATATTCTCCCAAAGGAAGGCTATATGGAAGTGAAACAATCATCAAGTGGAGAGGCTAGGTTGGTCTAGGCACGGCTCTAGCAAGACGGATAAAGGGTAATTGAAGTAGTGTGACACACACAAGAGCATTCTACCCTAAGGGGATAATATGGGGTAAAGAGGGACTATGCTAAGAACTAGGTAGAGACTCCTACAATGCTTCTAATGTACATATACATAGCCTAGGTTAGTTGCTAATGATCATGTCAATTATTAATTCTCATGCTAAGTGGATTAACACATCAGCATGGGTTTACCCCTAGCAACACTAGGACGACTCCCGCCAAGAGCCTGTGGCATAGCCGAACGTGGAGGATTACAAAGGATAGATAGGGTTGTCACCACTTACTGCCTACCTCTTCCATCTGTGGGCATACGAGACATTCAACGCTACTCTCTATCCTTGCACAATGCTAGCATATTAAGTAAATACCTTAAGAGCCTAGGCACATGCCATCCTAAGGCAATGAACTAAGTCATCGTTGAATCAATATTAATTCATAGCATAAGTAATTCATGTTAACATAATCATGTCATAGCTAATTAGAAGGTTTATAGTGTTTATGATGATATATCGAGAATGGTATAGCATAATCATAAATACTACTCCTACCACATACATGGAATCCACGATGAAACAAGAAACACTTCATTCAAGTATATGAACAATGGAAGACTAAAGATAACATCTTTATTAAGAATAAAGTCACAAATACAGATAGGAATATAAGAGCCATACCTTTCCCAATTAGGAATTGGGAAGAGACTCCTTCTACTCCTCTCCTACTTGGACTATGGACTAGAGACTCTCCTCTCTACAGCATATACTCCTCTAAACCTATGAAGAGTAGTAGATACAATGGATGAATACTCAAGTGGTGTGTGTTGAAGTGAGGGGTGAGGGTTTCTATTTATAGCTTGGAGAAGGGTCGATTCCCACCACAAAAAACGCACAAATCAGTCACTCATGACCTCTTCAAACCAGGAGGAGCCAACATGTGGCGTTTGACCGCATTTGGCGCCAGGACCTAGTCGGCCAACTAGGGGGGTCGACTGACCTAGTCTTCGCTCTTTTTGAGGTTTGCTTCCTCCATGTCTCTGTCAGGTGGGTCCCATTGACTGATATATGTGCTACACCATTGGATGGCCTTGGATACTTTTGTTTGTGGGCCATTTGATCCATGTGGTGCCACGTGGCGTCGCCTGATTGGATGGAATGATACTTTATAGGATACATCCCCTTGTTTCACTTCAATTCTGCATAGAATCTCTGCATGCACTACTTTCTACAAGGACAAGTGGAAATAGGTTAAATAGAAAGGTGATGTGCGTAATAAATGATATTTCCTTTACATAATTGAGTTATATGGATGGGTGAAATTGGTATATAACAACCATCAACAAACTCTCCCAAGCGTATCCTTTGCTCATCCTAGGCAATGTCAAGACTTTAGGTTGATGATCAGGAGTTGCTACTATGTTCTATTATCCAAAAGTACCATGTGAAAAACAAAATATTCTACCTAGTATGGCAAAAATTGGCATGGTACTTCACCCATCTTAAGTCATTATGGGGCTTATGCCATCTCCTATTCATGAGTGGTTGAAAGATAGAATAGCAAATGGAGCACACATACCCTAGAAGCCATGTTCCACTCAAATTCCGAAGAGTTCAGTTTAGATTTTAAGTATCTCAATTTGATTCTCTCAAGTCTCTCTTTTGTGTGTATTTGAAATATATCTTCACCAGGGAATTTTTCATAAATTCATCCTACCTCTACATAAGTCTTGTATGTGGAGCTTGGTAGGAAATATAGTATGCATATTTGTAACACATAAAATTGCTAAGTCAAAAGAGTAAGCCTTAGGAGAAATCAATTCAAAACAATTTGACTCAAGACTTGTGCATTGTGATGTAATGGAGTGGATGTGGATCTTGATATGACTCCTTTTGAGTGGACTCTCTTATTTTGCAAGGATGAAACATAGCTATTCTTTTTTTTGTCATGATTAAGATGTAAGCATGCATTTTTTTCTTTTTCTTGTAGCCATGTCATCTACTCCCTATTTATGCAAGAAATTATGGAGAGAGTACTAAGAATGAATGATATGGAGTTTCTCTTTTTATTGTGGAATGGTGGTATGGTGGAATTTTGCTTACTTCTAGTGTAGAAGTATAGCATGTGCAAGTGAAGTCTTGAATTCAAAAAGTAATGAATGAAATCTAACATAGGCCTATACTGGTTTGACAAAGCTCAATTTGAAGACAAATAGCATATGCATAAGGTCTATCAATGTAATGTATCATATGGCTTTGGTAGGTATTTCCAATCAAATGAGAGTAACTTAAATCTTTTAAGAATTTCTCCGGACATCTAAGTTTTACTTTCAAATTAGGAATAGCAGTCCTATCACTATATCATATCTCACAACAACTTAGAATGGATTAAGCTTTTGCTACCCACAATTTCCAAATCAAGACAAAAGCAATTTTATCCTGTGAGAGCAATATGTTGAAGAGTAGTAAGTTCTAAACTAGGGACTTAGGAAAATTAAAACAGGACAACTATTCATCATTTCATCTATTTGAATTCGAAACCATTCTTACCGCACATCATTTATTTTATTAAAGACAAATCTATCCGAAAATTTATTATCATTGTTTTTTATATGCAAGGTGAATGATGGTCTAATGGAAAATAAATATGAAAAGTGGTTGATACAATTTAACTCAAGTGGGGGTCCTCCCCCAAGCTTGTTCTTCACTCACCTTCGTGTCCAGGGTTGAGCCGTTGATGACGGTAGTATGCCGCGGCATCGGCTTGTTGAGGTTGTACCATGGAGTTGAGGTTGATGAATTGAGCATCCATGTGTTGTTGCCAGTCTTAGGTACCTTGGACATGCCCTTGGAGAGTGTTATAGATGTCACCCGTTCTCACTTCAAGCTCATCCATTCGTCTAGTGAGATCTGTCATTCCTTGGCTATAGTCATGATGACTTCTAGCCGAAGAGGAACGACATCTTCTCATGGACGATGGAGGCAAGCTGCTAGAGCTTGAAGTGGATATTGGTGGCTCCCATGTGGCACCTGGCCATCCATGCCAAGATGGACCTTCGGTATCATACGATGGAGATTGAGTCCATCCGGGTGCATCACCCGTTGCGTTCTCTTCCTCTTCGTACTCATGGACCGTGGAGGTTGTGAGAGGCATAGCCGCTCTCCTTGTACGACTCTAGTTACCATGCCAGAGACATTACTTCTTTTGGCTTCCTCGATTGGAGGAAGGTCAATGGTTAGCCTCCGGCATTTGTACAAATGATAATTCGGGTTAGGTAACCGAATTTCATTGACAAAGCCGGGTATATAAAATATCAAAGAGCCATCTTGATCATGCTTAAGGGTATGTCCTTGCACTAAATAATCTTTAACAATTAATTCTCTCTCATTTTCAATATACTCAAATGAAGAATATTGTATTGCTCTTTCCCTGGTAGCAATACGGGTAATCAATAAAGTACATTCCATTGGTCATACCCTTGGAATGTAACCTAACCATTGTGTCATCATGGCAATAACTGGAGCAACTTTTATCTCATTAATCATGACAAATAAATTTTTCAGCTCATTATCATGTATTATCTTTTCATCTCCTCTAGGAAACATAGTCATAGCCACCCATCTATGTATGAAGCGTAAAGTAGGGTTGTGCAAGTGGCTATTCCTAGGTGCACTACATCTGACCTCACCAGTTAAATCTTGCCAAAAACTTTGTTTGTTAAACTTAGGCAAATTGTCTAAATCTAGCAAACAATGTCTATGGAAGCCTAGGATTTCACTTAATTCTTTCCATGGGATTGTCTATTCTTTTTGAAATAATCTAAAAGTAATACCATCAAATCCTATATGGAGTGTGCAAAGGAATTGTAGTAATACCATCAAATCCTAATTTGAGTGTGCAGGAGAATTGTATGGAAAGAAGGCGTGAACTGAGCAAAGTTTTCCCATCCTAGTGCATGCCAAATGAAAAAGAATTCGGAATCCATACCTATTTTGGAGATCAAATCCGGATCATAAGCTTTCGTATGAGAAAACTCACGATCTTGGAGGAGCTTGCGTGCTTGATCTTCAACTTCACTTTGGATGTAGAGGTTGTCATCATGAAGAAGTTGGTGTGGGTTGCTCTCCTCACCCTTGGGAGTGTCCTCTCCTATACTCCTCCTCCGTGAACTTGGTGTAGCAACGGAAGAGGGGCGTGCACTTGAGTCTCCAACATGGCTTGAGCTTGCAGCCTCCTTCCTCTTTCCAAAAAACCTCTTCATTCCTTTCATGTCCACAACAAACAAGAACACAACAAGACAAAAACTCGGAAGAGGTGATGTTAGCGAAAGGAAAACCCCGACGAATATTCCCTTGAAGGACTTGAGAGCAAATTGCAAATGCAAACAAAACCAAATCTTTTTGAGTTGGGAATTTGAGGAAGAGTGCTTTATTGAAGGGCAAGAAAACAATGTAAGCAAGATTCACTTTGGGGAGGTATGAAATGAGATGAAGTGTGAGGAGAAGAGATCCTCACGACCACCATTTATAGTGTGGAATCCCCAACGGTCACTAGGGAACCAAATGTAGCCATTGGAGGGGAGAGAGAGAGAGCCAAAATGGCTCTTTCCCCTAGTCGGCCGAACAGGGGGTCAGCCGACCTGACAGGTGGCCCCCCCTATTCCCCCTTTTGGCATGTGGCTCCCCAACGTCTATGAAATTAGCACGTTGGTGAAATACCACTTCTGCAGCTCAGAAAAATTGTTTTCAAAAAATAAACTCATTTTTCAAAATGAAACATATTTCTTTTTGTGAAAAAAATAAAGAAATAAAAATGATAGTTGAGAATATAAGATTCTCAACTTACTAGGAAAATCAAACATGCAGTGGGGAAAATCAAACTAAATAGGGAAAACCAAATAAAGAGAAAAGAAAAATAAAGAAAAGGATAACTACCAATTTAACCTATTGGCTAGGTCTCACCACCGTCCGATGTGATGTACATTCCTCCTTGTTCATTTCTTGTCATCCAGGCCCGGAGGGATGGGCTCAGACGGTTTGTCTTGCTTCTTCTGCCATACCTTATTTGGCGGCTTGGTGGACTTGGGCCTTTGGGGAGGCCCGAGCTTCTCCGTCTTCTTGGGGTGTCGGCATGGAAGATAAGATGGGTTTTCCGCATAGATTAAATTCCTCATGAATGCAATGAGCGGGTCCACCTTTGTAGTTGTGATTTTGACCAATTGAATGTGTTTAACATTCGACCCATACTTGATACGGATCATGGAGCATTGCTCCAACGTTGGGCGGAAGTTAAACTTCTCCTACTTGCCATTGATATGGAAGTGGATTTCTCCAGCTCCCACATCTATGCGACCCTTCTCAGTGCTTAGGAACGGGTGCGCAAGAATGAGCGGCGTATCCTTATCGACCTCCATGTCGAGCACCACGAAATCCATGGGTATGAAGCAGTTTCAGATTTTCACAGGGACATCTTCAGTGATACCCACCAGATAATGGACTGAGGAATCGGCTAGTTGGAGCTACATTGGTGTTGGAGTAAGTTCCGTGAAGTTCAGCTGGTCGAAAACCACTTTGGGCATCACACTCACACTTGCTCCAATGTCACAAAGGGCCTTGTCAAAGTGAAGTGCTCCAATTGAGCATGAAAATGTAGGACATCTAGGGTCCTTCAGCCAGTTGCCTCCTTCTAGAGAAATCATGTTGAGATTTTCCACGGGGGGTTCGGACTGTCCTGGCATCTTTCCATTATTCATTGGAGGAACAACAGCTGCCAGTTGAGCCAACTTAGTTTCCAACATCTTGTTGAAACTCAATTGATTCTTGAAGGCTGAGGATAGTCCTTCAATCTTGGCATTTATGTTCTCTTGTGCTTTCTTATTGGACAATAGTTTCTTGGATATAGCCTCATTGATCTTCAGCTGGCCAATGGCAAATTCTCTCAAGTTGGGTTGAATTCCATTGTTGCCATTGTTGTTGTACCCTCCTTGAATGGGCATTGTTGGCCCCACCCTTGACCTCTTGGACGATAGCCATTTTTGTTTCCATTGTTGGTTACATATAAGGCATTCTCACAGGTTTCTGGGCAGTCATTGCACAATGGCCAGTGTTGCCACAAACTTCACAAGTGATGTGAGAGTCTAACGCATAGGCATTGCCACATACCTCACCATTGGTTTGCCCATCAATTTTCTTCATAAGGAGGTCCAATTTAGCAGCGGTCATGTCCACCTCATTCAAGGTTTGGATGCCTCGCTGGCGGGTATTGAGACGCTTGTTGCTCAAACCCATGTTTGACCCCATCTTCTCAATCAAATCTTTGGCTTTGGTCACCGTCAATGAGAAGAAGGATACTCCAGTAGTAGCATCAACATGGTCACGGGCAGAAGGGATCAGCCCATTGTAGAAGTTTTGGATGATGAGCCAGTCATCCATTCCATGGTGGGGACATGCTAGGATGTACTCCTAAAGCCTTTCCCATGCCTCGGGAATAGATTCCTTGGCATCTTGCTAGAAGCTGGAAATTCTTCCACATAAGGCATTGCTCTTGCCCAAAAGGAAAAACATGGTGAGGAATGTCATAGAACACTTCTCCCAAGTATCTACAGCACTTTGGTTTGCATAGAACCACTTTTTTTCTCTCCCAAGAAAAGAGAACGGAAACAACATAAGACGGAAAACATCGGGAGATACGTCCTTTATCTTAAAAGTGATGAAGATCTCAAGGAACTATTGCAGGTGAGCACTTGCATCCTCATGAGCCTTCCCACAAAATCGTTCGGCTTGCACCATAGTGATAAGGCCAGTCTTGATTTCGAAGTTTACGTCTCCCGTGTTAACAATGGCCCCAACAGACACATTGTTAGCAGAGGGAGCTGAAAACTCACGAAGAGTCTTCTGGGACATTAGCATTTTAGTTGTTGCTGCATTTGTGTTGTCTTGCTTTTCCACTTGAAGCTTCTAAGGAGCAACGACACAAGGTCGATCTCTCAGAAGGGATTCGGGTTCTTCAACAAAGTTTTCTGACAAGCGGAAACCAGAGGTACACTACCC
This sequence comes from Tuctoria greenei, assembly GCA_036927565.1. NCBI lineage: Eukaryota > Viridiplantae > Streptophyta > Magnoliopsida > Poales > Poaceae > Tuctoria > Tuctoria greenei. The sequence continues at coordinate 75,365,000 of JAYESD010000003.1, read as the reverse complement.
TGTTTTCGCATAAAATGCGAAAACAAAGAAGGGTCATCCTACTAATACCTACTAGGTTCCTATCGTATTCACTCAATCTTGTAATACTTTGGCTTCCTTCCCCGACAATGGCGCCAGAAATGCTTGTTGATATTTCCTAAGGAACAATAACAAGTCATCCCTGGCAACGGTGCCAGAAATGCTTGTTGACGGTTCCTACGCACTACTAACAATTCATCTCCAGTAGTGGTGCTAGAAATGTTTGTTAATAGATTTTAGATTATACATGTAAATTGGCAAGTGCACAGAAACTATCGATGTATCATTTCCCCTCTAAGAGTATTCCCATGGGTGTCATTTATATTCTCCCAAATGAAGGCTAGATGGAAGTAAAACAATCATCAAGTGGAGAGGCTAGGTTGGTCTAGGCAATGCTCTAGCAAGGATGGATAAAGAGTAATTGAGGTAGTGTGACACACACAGGAGCATTATATCCTCAGGGGATAATATGGGGGTAAAGAGGGACCAGGCTAAGAACTAGGTAGAGACTCCTACAATGCTCATAATGTACATATACATAGCCGAGGTTAGTTACTAATGATCATGTCAATTGTGAATTCTCATGCTTAGTGGATTAACACATCGGCACAGGTTTACCCTTAGCAACACTAGGACGACTCCCGCCAAGAGCCTGTGGCATAGCCGAACCTGGAGGATTACAAAGGACAGATAGGGCTGTCACCACCTACTGCCTACCTCTTCAATTCGTGGGCATATGAGACATTCAATGCTACTCTCTATCCTAGCACCATGCTAGCATATTAAGTAATTACCTTAAGAGCCTATGCACAAGCCATCTTAAGGCAATGAACTAAATCATTGTTGGACTAATGTTAATTCGTAGCATAAGTGATTCATGTTAACATAATCATGTCATACCTAATTAGACAATACTGCAGGTTTATAGTGTTTATGATGATATATTGAGAATGGTATAGCATAATCATAAATACTACTCGTACCGCATACATGGAATCTAGAATCAAACAAGAAACGCTTCATCCAAGTATATGAACAATGGAAGACTAAATATACCATCTTCATTTAGAATAAAGTCACAAATACAAATAGGAATATAAGAGCCATACCTTTCCCAATTAGGATTTGGGAAGAGACTCCTTCTACTCCTATCCTACTTGGACTATGGACTAGAAACTCTCCTCTCTACAGCATATACTCCTCTAAACCTATGAAGAGTAGTGGATACAATGGATGAATACTCAACTGGTGTGTGTTGAAGTGAGGGGTGAGGTGTCCTATTTATAGCTTGGAGAAGGGTTGTTTCCCGCCACCAAAAGCGCGCGCATTAGTCACCCATGACCTCTTCGAGCCGGGAGGAGCCAACACGTGGCATTTGACCGAGTATGGCGCCAGGACCTAGTCGGCCGACTAGGAGAGTCTGCCGACCTGGTCTTGGCTCCTTTTGCGGTGTGCTTCCACCAAGTCTCTGCCAGGTGGGTCCCATTGACTGATATTGGTGCTACACCATTGGATGGCCTCAGATACTTTTGTTTGTGGGCCATTTGATCCATGTGGTGCCACATGGTGTCGCCTAATTGGCTGGAATGATATTTTATAGGATCTATGCCATTGTTTAACTTCAATTCTACATAGAATCCCTGCATGCACTACTTTCTCCAAGGACAGGTGGAAATAGGTTAAATAGAAAGGTGATGTGTGCAAGAAATGATATTTCCTTCACATAATTGAATTATATTTATGGGTGAAATTGCTATATAACAACCGTCAATAGGGCGCCGGAGCGTAACACCCTACGTCCACAGTGAGAGTTGTATTGTATGAGTCTTGTGAGCTACGAAAGCTTGAGAGTGACTGAATGGAGACGAGGTGTTGTATGTGGGTTCGAATGAACGTGTCTAGAGTCGGTGGCTGCCCGAACCTTTCATGGTAAGGTCGTGGCCTGACAGGTGGCCCGGAGCGATCTTATGCCTGTACAAGATCTAAGGGTCTACTACGCCTACTGCCTTTGACCATGGCTTGAAGACTTGCCGTCTTGCTGCGTCAGATGCCAATGGCTGGGCGTAGTCATTTAGGATGGTGGGGAATATCTTGTTTGTCTTGTCACCGCAAGCTACTCAATCAACAGTGTGGGGTAGCTCTATGGCGCCTTCACTGCGATGTGATTGGGCATAGCGGCACCTGACAGGGGCGTGTGCCATGTCGTGCGCATGGGGAAGGCGCGTGCCTTTAATGCGTGACTTGGACAGGGCATGCTGCCTTTACTCCCACAACCTACCACTCGGGGGCAAGTTGCAGGGCACGTGGTAGCACCGTAGCCCACCTCCACGGGAGAGGTTGAGTCCTACACTGCGGAAAACACGGCAGCTCCGAAGCCCAACTCTGAGAAGAGTCAGGGGTCCACCGCTGCTGGACACGTGGTGGCTCTGGAGCATCTAGCCACGTGGCAACCGAGAGCCCACTCCTAAGGAGGAGCGGGGTCCTGTCCCGCTGGACACATGGCGACCCAGGAGCCCATCTCTAAAAGAGAGTGGGGTCCTGGGTTGAGGTCTACGTGGCAGTACCAAAGCCCGCGCTTGAGGAGCGACAGAGTTCGGACCCGCTGGACACATGCCGCCATCGGACCCTAACTCAGTGGAGATGCAGGGCACTTAGGCGTTTTCATCCTGTGCGCGGGGGTACCCGGTATGCTGGGTAGCAATAGTGGCCCATGGGGCCACCCTGGGGGAGGCGACGAGCCTATGGGTGGAGCTCTCACCCTGGTTTCTCATGCTGCCTTTTCGTTTTTTTCATGGGCAGCCGAAACGGTTGTACACCTCTGCTGCCGTGGCCACATGTCTACACCTGGTTGAAGGGTCATGGCAACATGATCTTTACCTGCTGTGGCTCCTTTAATCGCGGCGGTTCTTGATGCGACCATTGTTCATCCACTGTTTTGCCTTTTTAGGAACCGCCAAGTCGTCTTCTTGGGTGGTCGAGTGCTCGGGCCAAGCCTTCTGACAGGGGACCTGGGCCTTGTTGTCATAGGTGTTGCGGGTTACGCATAACCTACCGAGCCTAGGCAACCCGCACAATGCGCCCAAGCACTATGGGGGTAAGTAAAAGGAAACCTATGCGAACGAAGCTAGTCCCTTCCTTATTCACCCCTATTGCTTGATCCTTCATCTTCTTCCTTGAGCGCCCAAACATTCACCTCTAGCCAAGCTCTTGCCCTATATCTGCTTCAATGGCCGCGAACTTGCATCGCTCTCGCATTGAAGACATGGGGCCAATGAGGCAGCTGTTTGGCTGGGAAGATGAGGATCGGTGGAATTTGATCCGCCCTGTATCCCTCCCTCACGGCCCACAAGCTGAACAAATTGTACTCTTCACTATGTACACGTATGCTTGGTTCATTCCACTGGTGTCCCTTTTCCTCGCAACACTTCTATAGGTCTTCAGACTCTAGCTTCATCACTTGTCACCGAACTCCATTGTAGTGTCTTCTCGCACTTCTGCGAGATGTTCATGGGAGTCCTCCCCGCCGTGTCGCTATTATGGCAGTTCTTCGTGTAGAGGTCGACGGGGAAGAGCAGGATGAACTTACTGGGAGCCTACTACTTCCAGCAGTGGGCGAAGAGCTCGCACAAGTAAATCACCCCCCTTGGCGCTAGGAGGTAGGATACAAAGAGGAAAGACTGGGTGATCATGCACGCCGACGCCCATGATTGCATGGCTCTACATACCGACAGGCCAACCTCGGAGAGCAACACCTGGGAAGAGCACCCAAAGCTTGAGAAGGATTATGCCTGACCCTAAAGAGGATCCAGTACCTAGCAGACAGTGGACTGGCGTTCCTGATGGTGCTGGCGGACTTTGCATCCTGCCGCATGGCCCCTCTCCAGCACCGTAGCTACCCAGTGTTGTATTACTTTGATCTACAGGACTGCACCCGGGTGGTGAGAGGCCCTACTTCAAAGCCAAGCCATGAGGAAGTGTTCCAGATGATGTCAAAGGTGAGCTACGATGTGTGACTGCCGGCGTCGTTGCCCTTCCAGAGTCTTGCCAAATGCTCTACACGAACTAGGCATTCAGGAGGAAGATCCTGAGGGAGATGTCGAATCTGGAAGCTCTCGTCCTTGCACCGTGGTAGGTCGAAGATGTAAACCGGGGGTTAAGTATCCATGCCATACAATAGTTGTCTGAGCCCATCCTGTGCCACGACGTGCAGGAGGAGGTAGAACTGACCTCCACCAAGGGGAAGGAGAAGGTGCCGGTCCCAGATACGGGGGAAGAAAAAGAACCGGTCATCAGGGATGTGAAGCAGAAATATCCTCGGTCACTGCTGAGGGCTACCTTTGCTCCAAGCCAGCGTCCTAAGGAGCACCCACGTCCGTCATTTGGGGGTCAAGGTTCTTCGAGCAAAGACCTTGTTTATGGCTGTTATATACCAATTTCACCTGTCAATATAACTCAATTATGTGAAGGAAATATCATTTCCTGCGCACATCACCTTTCTATTTAACATATTTCCACTTGTACTTGGAGAAATTAGTGCATGCAGGTATTTTATACAGAATTGAAGTGACACAAGGAGATGGATCCTATAAAATATCATCCCATCCAATGAAGCACCAACATGTGGCACCACACGGATTAAATGGCCCACAAACAGAAGTATTCGAGGCCATCCAATAGTGTAGCACTCATATCAAGGGATGAGGTCCACCTGGCAGTGACCTGGAGAAAGAACACGCGAAACGATGCAAAGACCAGGTCGGCCGACCCCCCCCCCCCCCCTAGTCGTCCGACCTGGTACTGGCGCCAAACTCGGTCGGCTTCCACATGTTGGCTCCTCCCGGCTTGAAGAAGTCAGTGGTGACTGATTCGCACGCTTTTGGTGGCTGTAATCGACCCTTCTCCACCTATAAATAGGACCCCTCGTCCCTCACGTCAACACAGACCACTTAAGCATCATTCTATTGTATACACTAGTTCTCTTAGTCCTTAGTGGAGTTAGGCTATAGGGATGATAGCCTCTAGTTGCCAATAAAAATTGGGAAAGGTATGGCTCATGTATCTTTTCTTATATTTGTTACTTTACGCATAACAAAGATATTATCTTTAATCTTCTTTTATTCAAATAATTGGACGAAGTGTTTCTTGTTTGATTGTGTATTCCATGTATGTGGTAGGAGTAGTCTTTATGATGATGCCATAACAATTTTATTCTATCATCATAAAAACTACAAACCCCCACTATAATCTAATTAGTTATGATATGATCATGTTGATATGAATAACTTATGCTATGTCTCAACATTGGTTCCACAATGTTTAGCTTAGTCATTGCCTTAAGATAGCTTGTGTCATGACTCTTAAGGTATTTACTTAATATGCTAGCATGGTGCTAGGATAGTTAAGTAACGTTTGATGTCTCGTAGACCCACAGATTAAAGAGGTAGGCATTTGGTGGTGACAGCCCTATCTGTCCTTTTTAATCCTCCACATTCAGCTATGCCATAGGCTCTTGGCAGAAGTCGTCCTAGTATTGCTAGGGGTAAACCCGTGCCCGATATGTTGAACAACATAGCATAAGTATTCACCACTGACATGCTCATTAGTATCTAACCCAGGTTATGTATATGTATATTAGAAGCATTGTAGAAGTAACTCCCCAACTCTTAGTCTAATCTCCATTAGTACCCATTTACCCTTTTGAAAAGATTGCTTAAGTGTGTGTCACTATTGACGGCTGTTATATACCAATTTAACCTGTCAATATAACTCAATTATGTGAAGGAAATATCATTTCTTGCACACATCACCTTTCTATGTAACCTATTTCCATTTGTACATGTGATACTTCTACACTAGAAGTAAGCAAAATCCCATCATACCATCATTCCACAATAAAAAGAGAAACTCCACACCCTTCATGTTTAGTACTCTCTCCAAGTTTATTGCATAGAAATGGAGTAGAAGACATGACTACAAGAAAAAGAAAAAGAAAAAGCATGCTTACATCATAGGCATGAGAAAAATAATAAAAAAAAGAAAATGAAAAAAAATGCATGCTTACATCATAAGCATGAAAAAAAGAGACAAAAGAATATGGTAGCCATGTTTCATCCCTGCAAAATAAGAGAGTCTATATGTATAGGAGTCATCTCAAATATCCACATCCACTTCCACTCCATCACACATGCACAAGTCTTGAATCAAATTGTTTCGAATTAATTTCACCTAAGGCTTGCTCTTTTGACTCAACAATATTATGTGATGCAAATATGCCTACTATATTCTCTACCAAGCTCCACATAGAAGCCTCATTCAGTTGTTGGATGAATTTAGGCAAAATATCTAGGTGAGGAAATAATTCCACTACACATAAAGGAGAGACTTGAGAGAATCAAATTGAGGTACTTAAAATCTAAATTGGACTCTTCGGAAATTTGAGTGGAACTTGATTTCTAGGGTATGTGTGCTCCATTTGCTGTTCTATCTTTCAACCACCCATGAATAGGAGATGGCATAAGCCCCATAATGACTTAGGATGGGTGAAGTACCATGTAAATTTTTGCAAGTAGAGTATTTTGTTGTGCACATGGTACTTCTGAAAAGTAAAACATTGTACCAACTCATGATGATCAACCTAAAGTCTTGACTTTGCTTGGGACGAGCAAAGGATAAGCTTGGTGGAGTTTGTTGACGGCTATTATATACCAATTTCACGAATATAACTCAATTATGTGAAGGAAATATCATTTATTGCACACATCACCTTTCTATTTAACCTATTTCCACTTGTACTTGGAGAAATTGGTGTATACAGACATTTTATACAGAATTGAGGTGAAACGAGGGGATGGATCCTATAAAATACCATCCCAGCCAATCAGGCATTGCCCAGTGGCACCACATGGATCAAATGGCCCACAAACAGAAGTCCCAAGCCATCCAATGGTGCACCCATATCAAGGGATGGGACCCACCTAGAAGTCACCCTAAGAAAGCACAGACCATTTGGAGGACATACCAGGTCGGCCGACCCCCCTAGTCGGTCGACCTGGTCATTCCTCCAAACTTAGTTAGCATCCACGTGTTGGCTCCTACCGGCTTGAAGAAGTTAGTGGTAACTGATTCACGCGCTTTTGGTGGCGGGAACTGACCCTTCTCCAAGATATAAATTGGAACCCTCACCCCTCACTTCAAAACACACCACTTGAGCATCATTCTATTGTATACACTAGTTCTCTTAGTCCTTAGTGGAGTTAGGCTATAGAGAGGAGAGCCTCTAGTCCCAAGTCCAAGTTGGGAAAGGTATGGCTCATGTATCTTCTCTTAGATTTGTGACTTTATACATAATAAAGATATTATCTTTAGTCTTCTTTTGTTCATATACTTGGATGAAGCGTTTCTTGTTTGATTGTGGATTCCATGTATGTGGTGGGAGTAGTCTTTATGATTATGCCATATCACTCTTAATCTATTATCATAAACACTACAAACCCCCACTATCGTCTAATTAGTTATGATATGATCATGTTAGTATGAATCACTTGTGCTATGTATCAATGTTGGTTCAACGATGATTTAGTTCATTGCCTTAGGATGGCTTGTGCTCGGGCTCTTAGGGTAATTACTTAATATGCTAGCTGAAAGTGCATCTAGGCATCCCTTGCAGGTTTTGGTTGATTTATAACAAACAAATAAGATCATAACAAAATTGTTGAGATGAGCGTGGGTTTTAAAGAAATTAGGAGGAAATCTCAAAAGGAAAGGAGAATGAGGATATAAATGGAAAAGAGCTCAAGAGCTGAAAAGATTAGATCATTGTGTAAGTGTGTTGGAGAAACACACCCCAAAAGATCAAGTTAACAAACAATTTAACTCACTGCACAATTCACAGGAAAACTGGACTAGTCCGATATTCACTGGACTTGTCCGACATCTCTCTAACTAAGATGGGACTAGTCCCCCCTAGTGCGGACTAGTCCTCAACACTTCACACCTGCACAACATCTGGACAAGTCTGATATCCATCGAACGAGTCCAATAATCTTCTGACTAAAATCGTACAACTCCTCCAAATCCGTACTTGTCCCTAGACCCACAATTTTTCCCGACACCAGACAAGTCCGATATCCATCGGACTAGTCCGAAAACTCTCTGACTAAAATCAGACAAGTCCTCCAAGTGCGGACTTGTCCTCAATTCAACATGAGGTTCACCACACCGGACTAGGCCGATTCGTGCCGGACTAGTCCGAACACATCCAGAGCCCAAATCGGACTAGCCCGCTGATTTCCGGACAAGTTTGATATATCTAAACACTTAGGGTTTTCCACAAGCCGCACACCAGACTAGTCTGGAGACCACCACGAACTAGTCCGGACATCGCAAACCCTAATGGTAACTTTTGGAAACCCTAGTATAAATAGAGTTGTACGGACCTACAACCAAGGTTCTCGACCTCCGGCGCCGTCACACCTTCCAAGAGCCAAAAATACACATCTCTCCACACATTATAACCCTAGAAAGATCAAACCTTTGAGGATTAGCATTGATCAAAAGGTGAGACTTGTTTCACGAGATCTTGAGCTCTTGGATTTGAATCTCTCGCACACCCTTTTGTTGTTTATTGCATATTTTTTGAGTGTGTTTGTTGTTATTCGTCATTGTAAATCTTGGAGAGCCCTCAACTTGTGAGATGGCCCCTTAAACAAGGTTATTTGCCCCTTTGTGGTTAGTGGCAGAGAACCAGCGTCTGTGTCAATTCGACAAGGGTAGGGTTGGTGAAGACCACGTCCTCTGTGGACTCCTCAACGTGGATGTCCGTTTCCTTCGTGGGAACCGAACCATGGGATAAAATTGTCTCGTGCGTCTTTTTTTTACTTTCCATCACAATATAGGTTTTGTCTAGTGTTGTGAAATCACCTTGAAACATTGTATCATACTTGATCATTGCAATATATTGATTCATTGGTTCAATACACTTTACTAGTAATCCGATTTCCGCTGCATAGTGGGATAGACATAGAATAGTCGATTTACTTTGATCGTTTAGTTCGCGCACACTGGACTAGTCCGCACAATATCGGATTAGTCTGATCTCTCTGTATTTGATCATTTTGTTAAGTGTTTCAGGATCCGGCAAAAGTTCATGAAGCCAATTTACCCCCCTCTAGGCTACATTGAATTGGTAACAGAGCCTGACTCTTCAAAAGAGACTCACCGCTCGAAGAGAATATGTCAGACGTCAAGGATGTACACAAGAACTTTAACAGCGATAAGGGTGATGAAGAAAGAACTTGAAAGCTAGAGAAGCTTCTCGACGCCATCCAAGATTGTGAGGACGATGACGAGGAGATGCTTAAAATCAAGGCACTCCTAAGGAAGAAAGCACTCTCCCCAAAGGGGAAGAAGAAGATCGAGGAAAAAAAGAAGAAGAAAGTGCATCTAGGCATCCCCATGGATTTTGGATGATTGATAACGACAATTAAGAGGCTAATGAGCTAAGTTGATCTTAAGCACAGGTACAAGGATCGAAATGAGATGAAAACCCTCAAAAACGAAAAGGAGAAAACGGGCGTCAAAGACCCAAGCGTAGAAATTAGGGTTTTTATGGTATTGAGCTTATATGAGCCGTAACATGTGAGAGGGTGGTCGTCTCATGTGCATTGAGATCATACCAAGGGGCTCCAAGTGGTGGTTTAGAGAAAAACCTAAGTGAGAAGCCTAAAATAATAAAAACCCTAGGAGGCCGAACTAGTCCGGGCCTTAGGGCCGGACTAGTCCGGCCATGGCAGAAAAGTCCGTTTTGAGACGGACCAAACGACTCTGGAGTGAACCTGGGTGAATTTTGAGCTAAGTCCGAGAAGTCCGGACTTGTCCATTTTTGGACAGACCAAAGTTCTCTGGAGAAGTTCGGACTTGTCCGTTTGGGTACGGACTTGTCTGTTTGAGACTTAGTATGACAGACGGAGAGAAACCCTAAGGGGCCGGACTAGTCCGCCCCTGTGGCCAGACTAGTATGGGCCAACTCAGAAAAGTCCGTTATGGAATGGACCAAGTGGTTCTGTTCCACTTCGGACTAGTCCGTTGTTGACCGGACTTGTCCGTTGTCTAGTGACCGTTTGAATTTGGAAACTTGGGGGTAGCATGATGATCGTTGCTCAGTGTGGCAGTTGTCAAGAACTGACCAGGGGCCAATGGTCCCATAGGGCCAGACTAGTCTGGGGTCTGTGCTGATGTAAGCAAAAGGGGCTCGAGACCCCTATAAAAATGGGACCCCCGGGCTCATTTGAATAAGTCTTGAACCCTAGCGCCGCCACAAGCATCCTAGAGCCTTCCAAAGCCTTCTACTCGTCCTACTAACCCCCTAAGAGCAAATCTTGAAGAGATTATGGTTTGGGGAGGAGAGTAAAGTAAGATCATCGCGCTTTGGCTCTCGGTTTGATCTCTTGCACATTGTGTTGTGTTGTGTGGCTTGTGTGATTTGAGCTTCGTGTGATCTTTCTGTAATGATTTGTGGGAGCCTCAAGTTGTGAGCAGCCCCATCAAACTTGGTGATTACCCATTGATATAGTGTAAACCAAGCCGGCCATTATGGTGGCTTGGTGAGAGAAGGGTCAAGAGACCCGGTCCTTGTGTGGACTTCTCAACGTGGAGGTAGGATTCTTCGTGGAGCTGAACCATGGGATAAATCTCATTTCATTTGTCTTTCGCTTTTTGTGATCACTAGTTTTGCTATTGGGGTTCACTTTGGTCTTATTGCCCTACACTTTGATCATTATCGTAAACTTGCAATCTTAGTGTTTAAACTTTACAATATGAGCCTTACAAGTTTACCAGACATTGCGCATATCTTTGGTGAACTTTAATTTCGCAAATAAAGTGTTGAAATCAAGTTTTAGGGTTTCCACCCTGTGGTGAACGGACTAGTCCGGCCCTGAACCAGACTAGTCCGGCCACAGGAATTTAATCTTGTTTGGTTAAGTGATTTCAGGTATTATTGTCTATTCACCCCCCCTCTAGGCGACTTTCAATTGGTATCAGAGCGGGCTTCTCCCCAAGAGTCTAAAAACTTAGAGAAGTAATGGCCGGAAGGGGTGACAACGAGGTTCTGGTGGTCGTCGATTAGACCAAGATGAAGAACGTCGATGTTCTTCAAGATGATCCGAATGACGACGAAGAACTTCGGATGCTCAAAGCACGGCTTCGTGAGAAGCTCAACGTGCCGAAGAAGGATATCAAGACAATTTCTCCGGTTAACATCGAAAATGGTAGTAGTTCACAAGAATACTCCTGGTATCCTTACAATTATGAGCAACTTACCGCTAGCAACCATTATTTGTCTATTCCAATTGGAAAACCTCCTCAATTTGACGAAAATGATTATTCTATGTGGAAGCATAATATGAAGATGCACCTCATTTCCTTAAACCCTAGTTTGTGGCAAATTGTGATGACAGGTGTTCATCTTCCGAATAATGAGAAAGGCATCACTCCGGAGCAAGCCATCCTTCTACATCGCAATGCTCAAGCCGTTGGAGTGATTACCTCCTCATTGACTCGCGAGGAGTTCAACCGCATTGAAGGGTTTGAGGTTGCCAAGGATATTTGGGATACCCTCAAGACGACGCACGAAGGCAACCACGTCATAAGGGAAGCAAAGATCGAGATGATCGAAGGAGAGCTTGGGAGATTCACCATCATGGAGGGTGAATCTCCGCAAGATATGTATGACTACCTCAAGACTCTCATCAACAAGAGTCGGTCATATGGAAGCACCCGGTGGACCGACCACGAGGTAGTAAAGAGGATGATTCGAGCATTCATGCCTCAAAACGTCACTCTTTGCTCACTAATTCGTGAAAGTCCTGGATTCCACAAGATGACTCCCGAAGAACTGCTAGGGAGAATCATCAACCATGAGATGATGGAGCAGGAAGCGATGTTCTACAACGACCTACAAAAGCTTTCCTCCTCCAAGAAAAGGGATGTTACATTCAAGGCAACATCCTCAGAATCTCAAGAAAAGGAAGAGAGTGATGAAGAGAGTCCCGACACCGATGAGGAAGAAGCTCTTTTGATCAATAACTTTAAGGGGATGTTTAGAAGGAGGAGAGGGAGCTACCAAAATGACAGAAGAAGCAAAGACAAGCCCAAGACAAGATCAAAAAGGGCTTGCTACAATTGCGGAGAATATGGCCACTTCATTGTGGATGGTCCACAAGAAGAAAACAATAAGAAGAAGGAGGGCAAGTCCAAAGATAAGAAGTACTTCAACAAGAAGAAGCAATCCGGACATGCCCACCTTGGAAAGGAGTGGGATTCAAGTGAGGAATCCTCCTCCGATGAAGATGAGAAGGTAGCAACTAGTGCTATGAAGAAGACAACAACAGAGAACAAGCTCTTCCCTAACTTGGAAATTTCAAGGCCAACATGTCTCATGGCCAAGGAGGGAAGAAAGAAGGTTAAATCTAAATCCTCCTCTTCAATTTCTTCTCATGATGATTTTGATAGTAGTAGTGAAAATGAACACATGCTTAAAGACACGAGTAAAAGCATGTTGAAAAGATTAAGATTGCTAACGGAGGAAATATTTGAGAAGGAGGAACTCATCAACCGTTAAGAGGACATGCTCATCCAACAAAAGGAGAGATGTCAAGAGGTTGAGGAGCTCTTGGAGCTTGAAAGAGAAAGAAGCAAGGCGCTTAAGCGTGAACTCGCTTTGAGCAAGCAAACTTGCTCAAACCTTGAGAACACTACAATTGTGCTCAAGGATGAACTCGTTAGTTTGACACAAGCTAACAAGATCCTTGAGACGCAAGTGAAGTCTCTCAAGGTCAATGCACCTTCTTCCTCTACAAGCTCACCTTCCACAAATGTTAAATCCAAAGCATCTCAATCCTGTAAATGCTCAAACATAATTATAAAGCTTAAAGATGAGCTAATGTTGGCGCAAACCAATCAAGCACCCAAGGGTGGCATCTTTGACAAGGAGAAAGTGGCATATGCACGTAGTGCATATACCAACACAAGACATCCCCTTGTGAAGGATGGTCTTGTTTACTCTAGGGGGATGAGGCAAAATGCCAAAACTCCCAATAATGGCAGAGACTTGATTGTTTTTGTCAAAGGAGGCTCATACAACAATAAAGGAAAGAACATTACCCCTACACCTAAAATGCCTAAGAAAGAACATCATCCATTGTTCCATGATTTTGATGCTTCATATGTTTTATTGAGGAAAAAATTTGGAAAGGCATATGCTAGGTATGTTGGGCCACACCGCAAGAGTCCCAAACATTGTGTGTGGGTGCCCAAGTGCCTCTTGACTAACGTCAAAGGACCCAACACCGCTTGGGTACCAAAAGCCAAGGCTTAACTCTTTCTTGTAGGCATACTCCTCTGGTGGAACCAAGTGGGTTCTTTATAGTGGATGCACAAATCATACGACGGATAGAGGAAGATGTTTGTGGAGTATGAGCTAAATGAAGATCCAAGTGAAGAAATCTATTTTGGGGACAATAGCCAAGGAAAAATCCATGGCACCGGTAAAATTGCTATATCCCCTAATCATACTCTTTCAAATGTTTTACATGTTGATTCACTTGATTATAACCTCTTGTACACATCACAACTATGTGACAAAGGTTATAATTGTTTATTCACTAATGAGGGTGTGATCGTCACAAGGAGAAACAATGGCTCATATGCCTTTAAGGGTGTACTCAAAGGAAAGCTCTATCTTGTGGATTTCTCTGCGGATAAAGCCCAACTTGATACATTCTTAATTGCAAAAACTAACATGGGATGGCTTTGGCATAGAAGGCTAGCCCATGTTGGGATGAGGAATTTGCAAAAACTCCTTAAGGGCGAGCACATCCGTGGTTTAAAGAATGTTGTGTTTGAAAAGGATAGGCCATGTAGCGCATGCCAAGCCGAAAAGCAAGTTGGAGCACCACATCCATCCAAGAACATTATGACAACATCAAGACCATTGGAGCTTCTACACATGGATCTCTTCGGTCCAATCGCCTAAATTAGTATTGGTGGTAACAAATATGGTCTTGTTATTGTTGATGACTTTTCACGTTTCACTTGGGTATTCTTTTTGCATGACAAAAGCAAAACTCAAGGTTTTCTCAAGTGATACTTGAAGAGAGCTCAAAATGTGTTCTCCTCGAGTATCAAGACCATAAGGAGTGAAAATGGCACCGAATTCAAGAATACTCAAGTTTTAGAATTTTTGGCTCAAGAAGGCATCAAGCATGTGTTCTCGGCCCCCTACTCCCCTCAACAAAATGGGGCGGTCGAGAAGAAGAATAGGACCTTAATTGATATGTCAAGAACCATGCTTGATGAGTACAAGACGTCGGACCGGTTTTGGACAGAAGCGGTTAACACCACTTGCCATGCCATAAACCGGTTGTACCTTCACCGCATACTTAAGAAGACGTCATATGAGCTCCTAACTGGTAACAAGCCCAACATCTCTTACTTTCGTGTTTTTGGGAGTAAATGCTACATTCTTAACAAGAAGCCCAGGACTTCGAAGTTTGCTTCTAAGTCTGATGAGGGTTTCTTGCTTGGTTATGACTCAAACACTTACGCCTATCATGTCTTTAACAAATCCTGCAGAATTGTTGAAGTAGCACGTGACGTAGTGTTTGATGAGACTAATGGCTCCCCAGTGGAGCAAGTTGATCGTCATGTGCTAGATCAAGAAGAAGCTCCACAAGTGGTGATAGGAAGGATGGCACTTGGAGACATACGATTACAAGAACAACCTCAAGATGAAAGTGACCATCCTACACATCAAGCAAGCTCTTCCTCAAATGTTGAAGATCAAATTCCCCAAGATGCGCTCCAAGAAGATGAAAATGGAGGCATCAATCAAGGGGGAGACAATGAGGATGAGGAAGACCAAGATGATGAATCAAGACCTCAAGCGCCACACCCAAGAATTCATCAAAGTGTCCAACGGGACCATCCCGTTGACAATATACTTGGAGACATCTCCAAGGGGGTAACTACTCAATCTCGTGTTGCAAACTTTTGTGAACATTACTCTTTTGTTTCTTCCTTGGAACTCCATAAGGTTGAGGAAGCACTACGAGATCCGGATTGGGTGATGGCCACATCTTCGAGAGAAATCAAGTATGGGAGCTTGTGAAGAGGCCTAATGCAAATGTTGTAGGCACCAAATGGGTGTTCCGCAACAAACAAGATGAACGCGGGGTGGTTACAAGGAACAAGGCACGACTTGTGGCCAAAGGGTACTCACAAGTCGAAGGTTTGGATTTCGAAGAAACCTTTGCTCCCGTAGCTAGGCTTGAATCAATTCGTATATTACTTGCCTTTGCTACTCACCATGATTTTAAGCTATATCAAATGGACGTCAAGAGCGCATTCCTCAATGGTCCAATCAAGGAAGAAGTGTATGTGGAGCAACCCCCCGGATTTGAAGATGAAGAATTCCCAAACCATGTGTACAAATTGCATAGGGCTCTCTATGGACTCAAACAAGCTCCTAGAGCTTGGTATGAGTGCCTTAGAGACTTTCTAGCTCAAAATGGTTTCAAAATTGGGAAGGCGAACTATACTCTATTCACTAAGCACATTAATGATGATCTGTTTTTTTGCCAAATATATGTCGATGACATTATATTTGGTTCTACTAACAAAGCTTTTTGTGATGAGTTTTCCAAGATAATGATAGAAAGATTTGAGATGTCCATGATGGGGGAGTTGAAGTTCTTTTTGGGTTTTCAAGTGAAGCAACTCAAGGAAGGCACGTTCATTAGTCAAACCATGTACACACAAGATATACTCAAGAAGTTTGACATGGACATGGCCAAACTCATCAAGACTCCTATGGAAACAACCGGGGCATCTCGATCTTAATGAAGATTGTCCAAGTGTGGACCAAAAGGCATATCGTTCCATGATAGGCTCATTGCTATACTTATGTGCATCTAGGCCCGATATCATGCTTAGTGTGTGTATGTGTGCTAGATTTCAAGCTGCTCCTAAGGTGTGTCATTTGACCGCCGTAAAGAGAATCCTCATATATTTGGTTCACACGCCAAGCCTAGAACTTTGGTACCCCAAAGGCTCTAAGTTTAACCTCAATGGATATTCCGATGCGGACTATGCGGGGTGCAAAGCTGATAGAAAGAGTACATCGGGAACTTGCCAATTCCTTGGTAGATCTCTAGTGTCTTGGTCCTCAAAGAAACAAAACTCCATTGCACTTTCCACAGTCGAAGCGGAGTATGTCACCGACAAAAGTTGTTGTGCACAACTTCTTTGGATGCGACAAACTCTTAGGGACTATGGCATAAACTTGCGCCATATCCCTCTCATATGTGACGATGAGAGTGCCAACAAAATAGCCCACAATCCAATTGAACACTCAAGGACCAAGCACATCGATATTTGCCACCATTTCTTGAGAGATCACTCCATCAAAGGAGACATTGCAATTTCCCATGTGAGTACCGATAAACAATTGGCCGACATCTTTACCAAGCCCCTAGATGAGAAAAGATTTTGTGAACTTAGGAGTGAGCTAAATATCCTAGATTCTCTAAATGTGGCTTAAGTCTTGCACATCTGATTGTTACATTCAAAATTCACACATGCTTGCAAAAAACTCTTCGCCCTCAAATTTTCTACAATTTATTTTGAAATTATTGAATCCTTGTGAATCATGGTCATAGTTTGATTGTTGATTTCTTACTAACCATATTTACAAAGATCTTTTGTGAAATATAGTCCAAAAGGATCAAATATCCACTAAAAACTCAATATATAGGAGTTTTAGATCTTAGGAACGGACTAGTCTGGTGGTTCAGGTTGTCCGGACCCGGTCCGGAGGCCGGACAAGTCCGGGTCCCTGACCAGACTAGCCTGGCCCTTGGGAACTTAACCTCCACAGGGAGCCCTTGACCTCTCCACTTCCATTCAAACACTCTCTCTCCAAAAACGCTCGAAAACCGTCTCCCAAACGACGATATTCGATTCCCTCTACAAAATCTTTATTCCAATCGGTGGATTGAAGCGCTAAGGTTCTTAGGAACCTTCCCCCAAGCATCAGAGGCTGATTCCTCACTCACATTTCATCGAATCAAAGATATGAAGAGGTATTCTTGACTTAACTCCAAAATCCTTGAGATTCGAATTCTTTTGGGTCCATTGATAGAAACTTCTGCACAAATGTTGTTGTACACATCAATGTGATCATGTAGCTCCATTTTTGTGGTAGGATCCGTAGTTTTTGCAAAATTTTCCTAGATTAGGGTTCTTGCTGTGTGAATCGGACTAGTCCGGCCACAGGGCGGACAAGTCTGACCTAGTGCGGACTAGTCCAGCCCTTGGGCGGACATGTCCGGGTTACACAGTGAAAAACCTAACCTAGGTTAATTTTCTGAATTCTGCCAATTTATCTTGACTCCTTGGACTTATACAAATTCCCTTGCTTCTCTTGTCAGCAATCATGTCAAACAATGAATATGTTCCTCCTTTCGACTCCGAGACCGAAGCGGAGAAGCAGGCTCTCTTTCACCAGAAGCAAAGAGAGGATCAAGAGATGGTTGTTGCGTATTTGCCTCTCAGAGGGCAAAGAAGATGCAGCGTGAGGAGCACAACTCTGCTGCTGCCGAGGCTGCCCCGAAAAGAAAGAGACTTGTGACCTTGGGTGAGCAAGCCAAGTCTTAGGGGGCGAGGACCTCCAAAGATAAAGTCAAATCCCAAGTTGATGCTGCACCCAAGAAGAGGGTGATTGTGGCCAAGAAGGCTGCCAGCAAAGTCAAGAAGGGTGCCACTCGACCCATTGGCCCCTTGAGGATGTCTTCTCCTGCATGGAACCCAAACCTTGCAGCTGCCTTCGACGCCAACATCTTCAAGGGAAAGGGGGCTGAGAAGGCACGCAAGCTGAGGAAGATCAATGTTTATCAGTGTGACATGAGCACAGTGGATCACCGGTTCTGGTGTGACTTCTACTGTGACTACTACAGGACCGTCTATATGACCAAGCAGACCCCTATCACAGACGCTCAGTGGATAGACTGGGACTACATGGCCCAGAGAGATCATCAAGCCTTCAATGTTGTGATTTAGGCTATCGAAATGCATGGCCTGAAGAAGTTCATGGCCTTCCAGTATGACTGGAATGTGGAAGTCATAACTCAGTTCTACTCCACTCTCTAGTTCCACACCGATGGGGATAGGAGGATTACCTGGATGACCCATGGAGAGCAGTACTCCACCACCTTTTGGGAGTTTGCTCAGTTCCTTGACTTGGAGGATCAACTGGATAATGAGATCATCATTTCAAATCTGAAGCCAGTTTATTGGGAGACCTTGGAGTATATGTATCCAAGTCATGCATAGTATGAGGTCGGGCATATCAGAAACATCAAGCCATTCTATAGTGTGCTCAACTGAGTCCTCAGAAAGACCATTGCCCCCAAGGATGGATATGCGGGGATAATTCAAGGCAATTTGAGGTACTTAATGGTCCTCATTGATAGAGATGTCCGCTTCAATGTGGTGGACTGTATCGTTGATGACATCTTCAACATCTCTCACACCCCCAACTGATCATGTGGATACGCTCAATACATCATATACATGATAGAGAAGATCTTCGGGCTCACATTCAAGAAATACATCATTCACTGGAGGCTTCGACCACAACTCTCTCCTCCGGAGCCGGCTGCTCCTAGGAGGAAGTATGCGGATCCTCCTGCTTCTTCCTCTCGCTTTGTTCCATCTCCTCCACCACCTCTGCCTTCGACACAATGCGGGAGTGGCTTCTTCAAATGTTTCAAGGCTCTCTTCTCCTCGTGCCAGAAGACAGAAATTCATCAATGTCGCATGGAGCGTCGCAATGAGAAGTATCTCAAGGAAATGTGCGACAAGCTAGACATTCCAGTGTCCCCTACCGAGGAGAGGGATGGTGAGCTCACTTCCTTTCCCGAGTTCACTACCGAGGAGCTTGCTGAATTTGGAGAAGCTAGGACTTCCACCGCGGCCCCGACCGATGATGATGAGGCACATCAAGACCCGGAGGCCACAGAGAGCGACAGCGAGCCCCAAGGCGGAAACGAAGACTCCGACTCCGACGATGAGTAGTCCTAAGGGCCCTTCCTCTCTTCTTTTCCCTTTTGGTGTCTTGATGCCAAAGGGGGAGAGATAGCTTGGATATGATAGCTTGGATGGGCACTTAGATCTAGGGGGACAGATATAGGGAGTGAGAAGTAGGGGGAGAGATAAGATAGATAGACTATTTTGTGAGAGTATTGATCTATGTTGGACTCATGTTTTAAAACTCATTTCAAGTTGTTTTGTAAGACTTAATCTATGTATTCATGTATTCATGTGTCTTGCCTAAATTTGTGATGTGTTGCCTCATTTTAATGTCTATTTTGAGTAATCATTGTCTTATCGCACTTTATGAACACATCACTTAGGCACCCCACCATAACATGTATATGTATGAGAACTCTCTCAATCTCTCTTACTCATGATGCATACACTGAGGGGGAGTCACTCATACAAATACATGTTATGAAAACAAATTATTATCCTTGGTGTTGAAGACTTAATGTGTTGTCATCAATTCACCAAAAAGGGGGAGATTGAAAGTGCATCTAGGCATCCCCGTGGGTTTTGGATGATTGATGAAAACAATTAAGATTCTAATGAGCTAAGTTGATCTTAAGCACAGGTACAAGGATTGAAATGAGATGAAAACCCTCAAAAAGGAGAAGGAGAAAACGAGCGTCAAAGACTCAAGCGTAGAAATTAGGGTTTCTATGGTGTTGAGCTTATATGATCCGTATCATGTGAGAGGTTGGTTGTATCATGTGCATTGAGATCATACCAAGGGGATCAAAGTGGTGGTTTAGAGAAAAACCTAAGTGAGAAGCCTAAAATGAGAAAAATCCTAAGAGGTCGAACTAGTCCGGGCCTCAGGGCCAGACTAGTCCGGCCATGGCAGACAAGTCTGTTTTGAGACGGACCAAACGTCTCTGGAGTGAACCTGAGTGAATTTGGAGCTAAGTTCGAGAAGTCCGGACTTGTCCATTTTTGGATGGACCAAAGCTCTCAGGAGAAGTTCAGACTTGTCCGTTTGGGTATGGACTTGTCCGTTTGAGACTTAGTATGACAGACTGAGAGAAACCCTAGGAGGTCAGACTAGTCCGGGCCAACTCAGAAAAGTCCATTTTGGAACGGACCAAGTGGTTTTGTTCCACTTCGGACTAATCTGTTGTTGACCGGACTAGTCCGTTGTCTAGTGACGGTTTGAATTTGGAAATTTGGCGGGTATTGTGATGATCGTTGCTCAGTGTGGCGGTTGTCGGGAACTGAGCAGGGGCCAGTGGTCCCATAGGGCCGGACTAGTCCGGGGTCTGAGGTCGAACTAGTCCGCCCCTTTGCTGATGTAAGCAAAAGGGGCTCAGGACCCCTATAAAAAGGGGACCCCAAGGCTCATTTGAATAAGTCTTGAACCCTAGCGCCACCACAAGCATCCTAGAGCCTTCCAAAGCCTTCTACTCGTCCTACTAACCCCGTAAGAGCAAATCTTGAAGAGATTAGGGTTTGGGGAGGAGAGTAAAGAAAGATCATCGCGCTTTGGCTATCGATTTGATCTCTTGCACATTGTATTGTGTTGTGTCGCTTGTGTGAGTTGAGCTTCATGTGCTCCTCCTGTATTGATTTGTGGGAGCCTCAAGTTGTGAGCAGCCCCATCAAACATGGTGATTACCCATTGATATAGTGGAAACCAAGCCGGCCATCGTGGTGGCTTGGTGAGAGAAGGGTCAAGAGACCTGGTCCTTGTGTGGATTTCTCAATGTGGAGGTAGGCTTCTTCGTGGAGCTGAACCATGGGATAAATCTCGTTTCACTTGTCTTTCGCTTTTTGTGATCACTAGTTTTACTATTAGGGTTCACTTTGGTCTTATTGCCCTACACTTTGATTATTATCGTAAACTTGCAATCTAAGTGTTTAAAATTTACAATATGAGCCTTACAAGTTTACTACACATTGCTCATATCTTTGGTGAACTTTAATTCTGCTAATAACCTGTAGAAATCAAGTTTTAGGGTTTCCACCCTGTTCTGAACGGACTAGTTCGGCCCTGAACCAGACTAGTCCGGCTACGGGAATTTAATCTTGTTTGGTTAAGTGATTTCAGGTATTATTGCCTATTCACCACACCTCTAGGCGACTTTCACTTTTAATTATGATTGGTTAAATTCTAACAATAATCATTACTTGTCAATTCCTCTAGGGAAAGCACCTTTCTTCGATGGCAATGATTATTCTATGTGGAGACAAAACATGAAAATGCATCTCATATCTCTTAACCCCAGTTTGTAGCATATAGTGTGTATAGGGATAGATATCCCGGATGATGATGAAGAGTTGACTCCAAGCCAAGAACAAGCTATTCATCGGAACGCTCAAGCTGCAGCTGTTATCACATCGTCACTGAGCCGAGATGAGTTCACCAAGGTCAATGGACTCGAAATTGCCAAGGAGATATGGGATACTCTACAAACCGCACATGAAGGTTATCGTCATATACGCGAAGCCAAGATCGAAATGATTGAAGGCGAATTTGGAATATTCGCCATTGAAAAGGATGAGTCACCACAAGATATGTACAATTGATTGAAGAATCTTATCAACAAAGTCGTAGCATATGGCAGCAAGCAGTGAAATGATCACGAGGTCGTAAAGCTAATTCTTAGAGCATTCATGCCTTGCAATGTGACTCTTTGCTCGATGATTAGAGAAAGTCCCGGGTATCAGAAGATGACCCTGGACAAACTTCTTGGCAAGATCATCAACTTTGAAATGATGGAGAAGCAAGCCAAGCATGTCAAAGAAATTTCCGATCTTATCTCGGCAAAGAAGAAAGGAGTTGCTTTGAAGTCAACTTGGAAACCCTCATCAAATGAAGCTCGAGAACCTCATGGAGAAGACGACAGTGATGATGAAAGCAGTGACATTGATGAAGAAGACATGATCTTGTTCATGAATAAGTTGAAGAAAATGATGAGAAGAAGACAAGGTAGTAGCTCATAGGAAGGAAAACAAAGGGACAAACAAAGACCCAAGATGAGGCATGTTTGCTATAACTGTGGAGAGTATGACCATTTCATAGTGGACTGTCCACATGAAGAAAATAAGAAGAAGTCTAAGGACAACAAGCCTCAACCAAAGAAAATGTTGAAGAATAAGAAGCAATTTGGCCAAGCGCACTTAGGGAAGGAGTGCGACTCAAATGACGAGTCCTCATCTGAAGAAGAAGAGGAGATGGCCACCGTAGCCATCAAGAAGACTTCCAAGAAATTCACTCTCTTCCCAACCATGAGCGCATGGAAAGACACCAACAGCACTTATCTAATGGACAAGGAAGGTAAAAGAAAGGTAATAACTAAATTTGCCTCTTTGCATTTTTTTTCTAGTGATAGTGATGATTCTAGTGATGATGAAGATATGCTTGGGGGTTTAGACAAGAAAATTGCTGCTAAGATGAAATTTCTAATGGATAAGCTTGTTGATAAGGAGGAGCTAGTTGATCGTCAAGAAGATATGATCATCCTCCAAAAGGAAGAGTATCTTAAGATCAAAAAGCTCCTTGAGCTTGAAAAGGAGAAAAGCAATTCACTAGAACTTGAGTTAGCTTCAAACAAGGGAACTTGTTTGAAGCTAAGAGACTCAAACGTGTCTATCAAGGATGAACTTGCTAACTTAACCAAAGTTAACAAGATCCTTGAGGTACAAGTTGAGTCACTCAAGCAAAGTGGTTCTTCATCCTCTTCAAGCTCACCTTCTCAACATATAAAATATGAAACTGCTATTGCTTGTACATGTGCTAAAATCGACACTAACTTGAAAGAAAAGTCAAACTTGACAAAAGACAAACATCCTTCCCGTAGTGGCATATTTGACAAGGAGAAGGTCAAGTATGCACGCAGTGCATACTTGGTCACAAGACCTACTAATGTCAAATATGGCATTGGGTATTCTCGTGGTGAAAAGCAAAATGCTAGAAGCCACAAGAATAACAAGGAACCCATTTCTTTTGTCAAGGGAAACACCTCTCAAGTTAGAAAACTTAATAATGTTGATAAGTTTAACATTGTGAACACATATGAACAACAAGTTTTATTAAGAACATTTGATGCTTCATTATAGGATTGAAAAGCACATGAAAAACTACCAGAGGGGGGGTGAATGGTAGATTTAAAAATCCTACGCAACGGAAACAATTAAAACCCAACCCCTTCGGTAGAAAAACGATTTGTTGAAGAAGTCTTGTGTGAGAATAATCTAAACGTGTTTCTGATGAGGACATCACAACAGCGGAGACACGCATTGAAATACAAGGACCAATCACAAGAGCACGAGCAATGTTAATAAATCAACAAGTGAATTCGCTCCTAACATCTTTTGCATGTGAGTTCGAGAATAGATTGCTATGTGATGATTTAATTGTTATTAGGAATAATGGAGAAGATAAACAAGTGAAGTAAAGAGGCCTTGGGAGCATGGAGAACCAGCTGGGACGTCCACAAGTTGATGGAAACAGTTTACAACTCGGACTCGAGTTCAACTCAGAGTCCAGGAGCAGTCCACTTTAAAACGGACGCCCATGAGGCATACGGACTCCGTTTTCGACGTTCTACATATGCACAGAAAGAGGAGAATATAAAATTTCCAATGGTTCTAGTACGACCTCAAAATTCCTCCGGAGTCATTGGGAATCATCGAAACAATTCGAGTCTAGATTTCTGTCCGGTGTTGTGCCACCGAATCGGGCCTTTGCGCCTTGTAGCCCTAAGAGTCAATTAGGGACGTGTATAATCGTGTTTTGGACGAACCCTAGCCTTTAAATAACGTAGCTTCCGGTCATATTCGGTGGGTTTTGCTTAGATCAATAATATCGCCGTTCTACGGTTTGTGAGATCCCAACTTCACGATTTCAGATCGTGTCATTGATGTTCTTGCTCGTGTTCTTGGTTGCACTTGCAGGGATTAGCCTTCTTGGTGAGGTCAAGCGTGTGCACCACAGTTGATAACCAACAGAGCCGTGGTGTAGTGATTGTAGGGGTACTCGAACCGCTTGAGTGCCGCGGATCATCAACGTCGAGTTCTCCACCCTAATCGACTTACCTTTCGGAAGATCGGGCCTAAACCTACTCATCAATTGGTATCAGAGCCAGGTTGCCCTTGAGGTATCTTTGTTTTCCTTCCATTAGATCGATTTTGTTTCGTACCTAGAGTCGACAGAGAAGCCACAAAAAAATTAGATCGTTTTTCCTGCTTCCTAGACTATAGTGCCTACAGTTTCGTTTTTTAGTTTGCATTGTTGAGTTTGCATTCGCGTGGTTGAATCTTTTTGCTGGTTTAGCTTTGTGTTTTGGGTCCTAGTTATCGTGTTTCGTCCTTGTTTTCTTGTTGTTCGACACCTATTCCACAATCCCTAAATAACAAACCGATCCACCACGTTCATCGGTTTGCCCTAGCTAGCCGCCTTGCGTGAACTCCCGCATCGCCAGCCCTAGATTAGGTGACAAACCGTTGTGCCACTCAACCTTGAATCATCACACACCACCCCATTAGTTGCCGTGCAAATTCCCGATCGTTTTCATATCCGAATGTGAGTTCTGTTCTCAAACCGAGTTGGAATCAACATCCAAAAAATCATAACTCGGACAGCCTACCTTAAAATGGCAATAACTTTCGCATACGAACTCGAAATCGGGCGATTTTTTTTCAAATTCATCTACGCAAAATTTTGCATCTGATTTCACGGCATAGCCGCGTTTGGCAAAATTAGATTGCCCAAATTCCCCTCGGAAGATAGGCTATCCGGCCTCTGAAGTTTTATCACGAATTTTAAAGAATCTTCTTGATTTTCTATAAGCCCATATTACATCCAATTGAGCTGCAAATTTGTGTGCTTCATATCTTCGTGCTCCGTTGTTAATAAAAAATATCAAAAAAATATTACAAAAAAGAAAAAAATAGTGAAGAGCACGTATATTAAAGCAATTGGCCTAGACTACTTGTGATGTGATTGTTGGTTATATCATTCTGTCTTCCTTTTGCCTTGCTAATTCCTTGTGTTGTGATAGGCACTAGAGCACTTGGTTGACCAGCAACAGTTTCCTACATTGAATACTTATTCAACTTTGTTTACCTGTTAACGATTTGC
The DNA here is from genome assembly GCA_036927565.1 of Tuctoria greenei. NCBI lineage: Eukaryota > Viridiplantae > Streptophyta > Magnoliopsida > Poales > Poaceae > Tuctoria > Tuctoria greenei. Next base: position 75,339,748 of record JAYESD010000003.1, on the reverse strand, counting down.
TGCTTATTAGCCACCATATTGTGCCATCCAAGCTCCACCTTTCTCTTGAGCATAACAGGTACCTTTGCTATCACCCCATGCTTCATTGGTTTATCTCACCGTCCACACCACCTGTTGTGTCAGTAAGAACACTTGTAAGAGCGTGGTAAGACGCTTGAGCGAGAGAGATTGTTTTTCTTCCACGTTTCACATTGTCACTATAGTTGATAGGGATAACATATTTTTGTTGTCTTTTGTTTCCTACTAATAATGGCAGGAGAAGACAATGATGACGAATGTGTTCAACATGTTGAGTTACGTGATATGATGAAGACCATAACATATATGTTCACCAAATACAATGCATCAACGGAGGAGTCATTGGCGAACTTGACTCGCCAACTTGATGACCTTGCTCTTCAGATGAATACTTTTGAGGCTCGGTTGCCTCTCGCTGGAAGACATGAAGACAATGCTTATGATGATACGGAAGATCACAACAATCAGCCAATACTACCACTTTGTCGTTGAGGTATGGGAGGTAATAATCATCATAACAATTATAATCGTCCTTCTGATGATCCTTTTGCTAAAGTGAAATTTACTATACCCCCTTTTTCTAGTGCTTATGATACTGAGGCTTATCTTGATTGGGAGATGAAAGTAGAGCAAAAATTTAATTCCCATCTTGTTCCTGAACAACATAGAACAACATAGAGTTCGTCAAACCACTAGTGAGTTTAAGGACTTTGCTATCATATGGTGGAATGAACTTGTTAAAACTAGAACTGATCCTCCAACATGGGATAGATTAAAGGAAGCTATGCGGGACCTTCGCAAAAAATTTCAGCGCTTAGACCAAGGTAACATGTCTGTAGAGGAGTATTATCGAGAGTTACAAAAGGGTATGCTGCGTTGTGGGGTAGTAGAGGACATGGATGATAAATAGCTCGTTTTTAGGGGGGGTTGAGGCGTGAAATTCAGGAAATTGTTGATTACGAGGAATATGATACTGTTAACAGATTGTTTCAGCTTGCTATATTGGTAGAAAAAGAATTGCATGGCCGACAACAACAGCAACAACGCATGAGGAGCAACTTCACGCCGCGTTCGACGTCTACACCATCCAAAATAGCACCATCTTCGACCCCCCCCCCCCCCCCCCCCCGTGCAGCGACTACACCATCCAATGGCGGCCAACGAACTATACCTGCTGCTCCACCTTCTCGCATGCCGGAAGGCAGCAATGCGACATCATTGAAGCCTTCATCGTCCACTCCTTCTATGGGTCGTACTTCTGACATTAAGTGTCACCGCTGTTAGGGACTTGGTCATATGATTAGAGATTGCCCGAGCAAATGAGAAAACATAGCACACGACGATGGCAGATATGATAGTACTTCAGATGTTAAAGATGAATATTCTCTTGCTACTAACTTTACAGATCCAAATGACGAACACACGGGAGAAGAGGTACTTGGTATAGCGGCGACGGAGAACTATAGGAGCATCATTGTGCAGCATGCCTTGAGCTCCAAAGTGGAGACCGACGACAAGCTACAACGACACAACCTCTTCCACATCTTTCTCGTCGTCAAGAACTACCGTGTACACACTATAATTGGTTGAGGTAGCTGCAATAACTTGGTGAACACGGATGTCATCAAGAAACTTGGTTTGACAACAAGAGCACACCCTCATCCATACCACATTCAATGGTTCAACAACATTGGTAAGGTTCGGGTAACACAAACAGCGAGAATACATTTTTCAATTGGTTCTTACCATGATTTTGCTGATTTTGATGTCGTTCCTATGGATGCTTGTTCTCTTTTATTTGGTCGTCATTGGGAATTTGATTCAGATGTTATTCATCATGGTAGAACTAATAAATATACTCTCATGCATGGGAAAGAAAATCACTTTGCTCCCCGTGAATCCTGCTGAAATTGTGCATTTTGAGAAGAGTAAAATTCGTGATGGCAAAGCAACAAAACTAGAATCTGAAAATCAGCAAGTCATTAAGTTAAAATCACCATCATTGCTCGCAACTAAATCTGACCTCGCTGATTTATTCGATGCTAAGGGGATGTGATATGCTTTAGAATGCAAAGAAGCCATGTTTTCACTTCATGAATTGTCTATTGCATTGCCCCTGCTGTTGCTAACCTTTTCCAGGAGTTTGATGATGTGTTTCCCTCCGAGATACCCCCTAGTTTACCACCAATGAGAGGCATTGAACACAAGATTGATTTGATTCCAGGAGCAAGTTAGCCAAATCATGCAGCATACAGGGCGAATCCAGAGGAAACTAAGGAAATTCAGCGACAAGTCCAAGATCTTTTGGACCGCGGGTACATTTGTGAAAGCCTTAGCCCTTGTTCCGTTCCTGTTCTTTTGGTTCCTAAGAAAGATGGTAGTTGGCGCATGTGTGTTGATTGTCGAGCGATTAATAACATCACCATTTGATATCGTTATCCTATTCCTCGCTTAGATGACATGCTTGATGAATTGAATGATGCTATCATCTTAACAAAAATTGACATGCGTAGTGGTTACCACCAAATTAGAATTGCACCAGGAGATGAATGGAAAACTGCATTTAAATCCAAGTTTAGAATTTATGAGTGGTTAGTCACGCCTTTTGGTTTAACTAATGCACCCAACACCTTTATGCGTTTAATGAACAAGGTTTTACGTGCTTTCATTGGACAATTTGTGGTGGTTTACTTCGATGATATCCTCATTTACATCAAGTCATATGATGAACATCTTCATCATTTACATGTTGTTTTTACTGTTTTGAGAGATGCACGTTTGTTTGGTAACTTAGAAAAGTGCGTCTTTTGCACCAATCAAGTCTCGTTTCTTGGCTATGTCGTTTCCTCGTAGGGAATTGAGATGGATGAGGCAAAAATTGAAGCAATCACCAGCTGGCCAGCCCCAACAACCGTCAAGCGGGTTCGTAGTTTTCTTGGTCTTGTAGGTTTTTATCGGCGTTTTGTGCGGGATTTCAACAGCAGTGCAGCACCTCTACATGAGCTAACAAAGAAGGGAGTGCCGTTTCGATGGGGCGAACAGCAGCAACAAGCTTTTGTTGCTCTCAAATCAAAGCTTACACAAGCACCATTGCTACAACTTCCAAATTTTGACAAGACCTTTGAGCTAGAATGTGATGCAAGCGGCATTGGTATTGGAGGCGTTCTCATACAAGGAGGTAAACCTGTTGCTTTCTTTAGTGAAAAACTTCATGGTCCTTCTCTGAGTTATCCCACTTTTGATAAGGAATTGTATGTCTTAGTGTGAGTATTACAAACTTGGCAACATTATCTTTGGTCTAAGGAGTTTGTCATACATTCTGATCATGAATCATTGAAGTATCTTAAGTGTGAAACCAATCTGAATAAACGACATGCTAAATGGATTGAGTTCATAGAGTCGTTTCCATACATCATTAAGCATAAGAAAGGGAAAATGTCATTGCCGATGCATTATCTAGGCGTTATACCATGCTGTCCCAACTTGATCATAAAATCTTTGGTTTGGAAACAATAAAAGCATTATATCCTACTGATTTGGACTTCAAAGATGCTTTTGAAAATTGTAGAGAAGGAAGAACTTGGAAAAAATATGTGTTGCGAGAGGGTCTCCTCTATCGTGCTAACAAGTTGTGCGATCTAGCTAGCTCCGTTCGTCTATTACTTTTGCAGGAAGCACATGGAGGAGGTTTGATGGGACATTTTGGAGTGAAGACAACTGAAGACGTGCTGTCCACACACTTCTTTTGGCCAAAGGTTAGGCGTGATGTTGAGCGCTACGTGTCATGATGCACTACTTGCAATAAAGCTAAGTCTCGCCTTAACTCACATGATCTTAATATGCCTCTTCCTGTTTCTAGTGTACCTTGGGAGGATATTTCTATGGACATTGTTTTGGGATTGCCTAGGACTAAGAGGGGGAGGGATAGTATTTTTTTAGTTGCTGATCGTTTCTCCAAAATGGCACACTTTATACCTTGTCATAAGAATGATAATGTCTCACACATTGCTGATTTATTTATGACGGAAATTGTTCGTTTACATGGTGTGCCAAATACCATTGTTTTCTATTGTGATGCGAAAATTTTAAGTCATTTTTGGAGAACTTTGTCGTACAAATTGGCAACCAAGTTGCTGTTTTCAACTACGTGTCATCCACAAACGGATGGACAAACCGAGGTAGTTAATCGTACTTTATCTACTATGTTGTGGGCTGTCTTGAAAACAAATTTGAAGTTGTGGGAGGAGTGTTTACCACATATAGAATTTGCTTACAAAAGATCCGTTCACTCAACGACAATGGTAAGTCCATTCTAGGTAGTGTATGGTTTCAATCCCCGTGCTCCTATTGATTTACTACCTTTGCCTCCTTCTGAAACTATAAATATGGATGCTACACAATGATCTGAATTCATTCTTAGATGCATGAAACTACAAAGAAAAATATTGAAATGATGAATGAGAAGTATAGGATTGCAGGTAGTAAAGGTAGAAAAGAAGTAAAACTTGAACCGAGTGATTTGGTGTGGTTACATTTGAGAAAAGAGCGATTCGCCGACCTGAGAAAATCTAAAGTTATGCCACGAGCTGCTGGTCCTTTTAAGTCAAGTCCAGATTTCTGTCTGGTGCTGCGCCACCAAATTGGGCCTTTAGGCTTTGTATCCCGTAAGAGTCCATTAGGGACGCGTCTATTCGTGTTTTGGCCGAACCCTATCCTTTAAATACTGCAGCCGCCGGTCATATTCGGTGGGTTTTGCTTAGATCAATAATATCGCCGTTCTACGGTTTGTGAGATCCCAACTTCGCGATTTCAGATTGTGTCTTCGATGTTGTTGTTCGTGTTCTCGGTGGCACTTGCATAGATTAGCCTTCTTGGCGAGGTCAGGCATGTGCAGCACAGTTGATAACCAACGGAGTTGTGCTGTAGTGATTGCAGGGGTACACGAACTGCTCGAGTTCCCCGGATCATCAACGTCGAGTTCTCCACCCCAATCGACTTACCTTTCAGAAGATCGGGCCTAACCCTACTCATCAGTTTACCATCACAAAAGTGATAGATATCATAGAGAATCAAGTCACAAAGACGACACAACAAGAATCACTCAAATCCGTCGAGGGAAACTCAGGTTACGATCAAAAGATGGAACAAAGGTCAATATGTTCTACCGAGTAAAAAACAGATATGCAATACTGCAAAGAAACTCGTGTAGATAAAGAATCACAAATCCAATGACCAAGAAATTTTGACACATGATAGATAATCAAGTTGTGAAGACAAACAAGAAAGAATCATGTCGATTGGATCCTTAAAACTCGAGTTATGATAAAACCACCAAAGCAATGTAGTGTTGTGCAGAAACTCGACGAGAAAGACTTGAAGAAAACAAGTCGGACAAGCAAAGCACAAAACTTCCTTTCAACTATGAATTTTATTCAATAGAACACAAGAGGAACAGCCCCCAAAGTCGTCTACCATGAGCTCTGGCCTCCCTTGCTTATATAACCTGCCCGAAGGCCAACTCAACTCAAATGAGGACTCTAATCCTACTCAAATCACGAATCGAAACTTTCCATAACCGCTCAAGATCTTCCTATTCGCAGATAGAAACAATCTCGAGACTCCAGAACAAACTAGGAACACATACCGTATTCCTAAACAGCTTGAGTTTCGTGCAGCACACGAAAACTACCATAACCAACTCAATACTTTCCATATTGAGCCATAACCGACTCAGCCAGCAGCCGAAGTCATAATGTGATACGATCTTATCCATTAGATTTTCCTTCCATAACTCGTCTTCAGAACCATGTTTCCACATCATGCACCGCATGCATATGAGCGAACACCTTCCTTCGATGTCCAGTAACCTTCATATGCACTGCCATTGATTCAATCATCCTACGCGACCTCCTGACCCGCTCAACCAATATTCCTCCTGAATTTGGTCGTTGGAACCTCATCTCCTCCCTGAGACTAGTCCAAAGGATCCTGTCACCAGCCATGACACTAACTCAAGCAACACCTGCACATGAACAAACAACCAATCCGTACGAGCCCAAGTCCGCGACTTGACTCAAGTTAGTTCTGAACACAACACCTTACGTGAGCACCTCACATAAGCATGTTGCGAAGCATAGCAAACGATATCAGCCATATCAACGAAAATGCACCAAAAAACTTAGCAAATGAATACTAAGCAATCTTTCCAAGAATATAAAGCAAGTTCGAAACATTGCAAGTTAAAAGCAGGAACATTGCGATCAAGCTCCGAATCTTTCCAAAGCTAACCAGAGCTTGAGCTGGAGCTTACCAAAGCTAGTACAACCTAGCGACGGAGATTACCAAAACTATTACAACCTAGCGCCGGAGCTTACCAAAGCTGGTCGGAACTAGTCAACCCAAAAGTCAGAGCTAGAAAAACATGTCGGAGCTAACCAACATAAGTTGGACCTACCAAAGCATATCGTAGCTTAATAAATACATGCTAGAGCTAAAGACAAAGCTCACAATAGCTACCCAAAAAAATATTGGACCTTGACAAAGCAAGTCGGACCTATTGTCGGACCTTGCAGAAGCTCAAAGCTGGAGTCAGACCTTGCTAAAAAAGGTGTTTTGGCAGAATTTTAGAACTTATATCATCAAAACCAATGTATTCAGTGCAAGCCAGTGTATTCAGCAAACATAGGTCGCACAATCTCCCCCTTGATGAATGCATTGGCAACAACACTTAAAACTGAACATTGGCTTATTCACAATAAAAATTTGAAAACAATTTCTCCCCCTTTGGCAACACCACATAGACAATTTTTCTTTTGAGAAAAATATGTGCAATGTGTAATCAATTTCTATACTTCTCTTAAAAAATCACATATCATGGGACCTATGTGTGCTAAATACATTGGCTTTGACAATAAAAGTTTTGAATGTTGTCATAACATCTTTTTAGAAAGGTCCGACTCTAGCTCCGAGCTTCTGCAAGGTCCGACAATAGGTCCGAATTTCTTTATCTAGGCCCAACATGTTTTCGGGTAGCTCTGGTGAGCTTTGTCTTTAGCTCCGGCATGTCTTTGATGGCTCCGGCATGTCTTTGTAAAGCTTCGATATGTTTTGCTAGCTCCGACTTATGTTGGTTAGCTCCGACATGTTTTTCTAGCTCTAGCTTTTGGGTTGACTAGTTCCGACTAGCTTTGGCAAGCTCTGGTGCAAGTTTGTACTAGCTTTGGTAAGCTCCGGCGCTAGGTTGTACTAGCTTTGGTAAGCTCCGGCTAAAGCTCCGGTTAGCTTTGGCAAGGTTTGGAGCTTGAACGCAATGATCCTGTTTTAACTGTAAAATGTTTCGAACTTGCTTTATATTGTTGGAAAGATTGCTTAGTATTCATTTGCTAAGTTTTTGGTGCATTTTGGTTGATATGGCTGATATCATTTTGCTATGGTTTGCAACATGCTTATGTGAAGTGCTCACGTAGGATGTTGTAGTTTTGGAACTAACGAGAGTCAAGTCGAGGACTTCTGCTCGGAAGTATTGGTTTTTTGTTCATGTGCAGGTGTTGCTTGAGTTCAAGACATGGCTGGTCACGGGATCCATTGAACTAGTCTTAGGGAGAAGATGAGGTTCAACAACCAAGTTCGGGAGGAATTGTGGTTGAGTTGATCGGGAGGTTGCGCAGCATGTTTGAATCAAGAACAATGCATATGAAGGTCTCGTGGACGTCGTTGGAAGATGTTTGCACATATGAAAGGAGTGCATGGATGTGGCTACATGGTTCCGAGGCATGATGAAGAGATGTGGACGTAAAGAGTTGTTCGGAAAGGTCCAACCGACTAGGTTATGGACTCAAGCTGCGGTTGAGTCGTGTTTGACTCAAATATGGAAAGATTTGAGTTGGTTATGATAGGATTTCATGTGGGTCACGAATTTGAGTTGTTTTAGGAATGTAGGATACGTTCCTAAGGTGTTTGGAAGTCTTAAGATTGTTTCTATCTGCGTATAGAAGAGTCCTAAGAGTTATGGAAAGTTTTGATTCGTGATTTGAGTAGGATTATAGTCCTAGTTGAGATTGGGTTGGCCTAAGGGCTGGTTATATAAGCAAGGGAGGCCAGAGCTCGTGGGTGACGACTTTTGGGTTGTTCGTCTTGTGTTCTATTGAATAAAATTTGTAGTTGAAAGGAACTTTTGTGCCTTTTTCGTCCGATTAGTTCCTGACAAGTTTTTCTCGTCGAGTTTCCTGCATAACACTACCTTTCTTCGGTGGTTTTATCATAACTAGAGTTTTACAGATCCAATTGACGTGATTCTTTTTGATTTGTCTTCAAAACTTGATTATATACCATTTTTTAAAATTTCACGGTCATTGGATTTGTAATTCCTGATCTACACGAGTTTCTTTGTAGCGTTCCAGAACTGTTTTTCTTGGGTAGGACAGATTGACCTTTGTTCGATCTTTCAATCGTACCTTAAGTTTCTCTCGATGGATTTGAGTGATTCTTATTGTGTCGTCTTTGTGACTTGATTCTCTCTGATATCTATCACTTTTGTCATGGTGAAACACATTTATATTAGTCTCAAACATGATTTCTTTAACAGATCATTTTTCTACCGAAGGGGTTGGGATTTAATTGTTTTCGCTGCGTAAGATTTTTTAATATACCATTCACCACCCCCCCTCTGGTAGCTTTTCACGTGCTATTTGATCGTACAATCAGTATCAGTGCCACGGTGCTCTAATCTCTATGATTTGCACGTGTTTTTTGACAAATCATCATGGAGAAATACTCTGCCAAACCTTGTGTGCTTAGTGGTATTGATTTTCATGTTTCGAAGGCACGTATGGAAGCCTTCATCCAGGCACAAGGCTTCGCCGTATGGGAAAAGATGTACAAGCCTTATGAAGTGCCGTCAAACGATCAAGTTACGGCTACGAACCTACGGGACGTTGACAACAACAACAAAGCCCGCAACTTGATCATTCAAGGACTAACTCAAAGCGACTTCGACCGTGTTGCACACCTCCAATCGGCGTACGATGTGTGGAGAGCAATTTGTGACTACCACGAAGGATCAAACACGATCAAGGAGGTAAGACAGGATATAATAAAATAAGAATACATGTGCTTTGAGATGCAACCCGATGAGTCCATTGATGACCTCTTTGCTTGCTTTAATAAAATTCTCAGTAACTTGTGTAGCGTCAATATTAATTTTTCAGATGCTGAAAATGCTAGGCAATTACTAAGTGCATTAGATATGTAAATTTGGGAGATGAAAGTCACATCTATATGTGAATCTACTGTCATGAGTACACTTACATTAGATGTACTTTACTCTAAACTAAAAACTCATGAAATTGACATTTTATCATGAAAGAATCCAAATAAGTCTATTGCATTCGTCTCACAACGTGAAATGCCTAGCTCCAGTGAATAATCATCTTGCAGTACTCTTGCTTTGCTATCCTCACTAACCCTGGAGCAGATCGAGGAATTTCCAGAAGAGGAGTTAGCACTCATCTCTACTAGATTCTCAAAAGCATTGCAAAATGTTAAAACTAGAAGGAGAGGAAGCTCCAAACCTCAGCGCTATTTTGAATGTGGTAAGACAGGACACTTTCGTGAAGAATGCCCTAATATTTCAGTCCTTCTACCTGTGAGGAAAAGCAGAACAAGGTCAAGACCACCTCTAGAAACTCCAACAAGAAAAAGAAGGGTACTATAGGACGGAAGATGATAAACAACTTCATCACCGCACTTCAAGAACTTGGCTCAAGCGATGTGGACATTGGATGTGACGAAGATGAAGATGATTTGGCAAACTTGTGCTTCATGGCGGGCAAATCAAGATCAAGTATGGAGGATGTTGAACACAACAGCGACAATGAAGAGGTATGTCCTACTTGCGAAGAAATGTGTTATGCTATTTCTCGTACCACTATTATAGTTAAGAAAAAGGACAAAAAGCTTAGGGATAGTGCTGCTAAAATTGAATCACTAGAATCTGAAATCAACCGTTTAAAACCTTTGATTCCTAGTGATGATGCATGTCCCTCATGTGATTTAATATATGAACAATTGTCCTCATTAAGAAGTGCGCACACCTCCACACTTGATAAACTTGAGTTAGAAATTGACAACAACAGAGAGCTTGCTGCCCTTAATAATAAAAACTTGAAAAATGCTAGCTGTTCTACAATTGATTTGCATTGTTCTACTTTGATGATCTTGATAAGAAACTACAAGATGATATGAATGAAATTTCTATATTGAACAATTATGTTCTCATGAAGTTAAATATTGTTCCAATTGCAAATTAAAAGGAAAAATTTCATGTGAAAATTGCCTTGATCTCTCAAATAAACTTGATGACATGCATAGGACATTAGATCGGTTTTGTAATGGGAATAAGAACCTAAACTTGCTGCTGAATTCTTCCAAGTCTTGCAATGATAAAACTGGTTTAGGTTTTGATTCTCATGCTCATGCTAAGTCACATCCACCTAAAATTGTAAAGTCATCAGGAAGAGGTTTGATTCAAACAGTTCCTAAACAAAAAGAAGTGGTTTTCAAATCTGCAGGAGTGTTGTCTCATTCGGTTTCAAATAAAAATGTTGCTTGCTCATCTAGACATGAACACAAAGTTAAATTTCATTGTACCTACTGTGGTAGATATGGTCATGTCATATATTTTTGTTATAGACTAGATAAACAAAAAAAGGGAAAGAATGATTTCTAGATCTCATAACTTTCATGCAAAATTTGCTGCACTTGCTAAACCAGATGATAGGAACATGCAATCTGCTTTAATGAGTCGAAAACATGCAAAGTTTGCTCCCAAACCTACTGTTTTTTGTGCTACACATGTAACATCTCGTAGGATAGTAGTTGGGTACAAAAATACTCAAGTTTTGGCTCATAAACCTGCAGTTTTATCTCAGCTTTCGCATGTTATTCCTGCTGCACGTCGTGTGACTCAGTACTGGATTCCTAAATGCCTTTTGACTAACTCCAGTATTGAGTCATCGATGTATTGTGCTTCTATGTAGGTTACACGCTTGAGGAAGGAGAACTTCTGGATTGTGGATTCAGGTTGCTCACGCCACATGACCGATAACAAAGAATTGTTCTCCTCCCTCTCTTTTGTGTCACGTGTAGAGAATGTTACTCTTGCCGATAATTCTTCAACTCCTATAATTGCTAAGGGTTCGGTTAGAGTAAATAATCACTACACTTTGAAGGATTTGGCACTTGTTAAAAACTTGAAATACAACTTGCTTTCTGTTTCACAACTGCTAGATGAAAATCTGGAAATTATTTTCACTAAAAATTGCTGCAAAGTTGTAAATTCAAATAGTGAGCTTATTTTTAACATGTCTCGGTTTGGAAGAGTTTTTAAAGCTGATTTTGATATGTCTTCCTCTAAGCATAGGTGTCTAGTTGCTAATGATTCAAAGGACTTATATTTTTGGCATTGTAGTTTTGGTCACGTAGGCTTTGATCATCTAACGCGTGTTAGTGCTCTTGATCGCATATGTGGGTTGCCTAAGCTTAAAGGGGACAAAGAAATTGTGTGCTCTTGTTGTTGACATGCTAAGATGGTTGCACGTTCACATACTCCTCTCACAATGATCGTGACAATGGAACTGTGTCAACTTTTGTACCTTGACACCGTAGGACCTTCACGTGTTCAATCCTTCGGAGGTAAATGGTATGTTCTTGTGATTGTTGATTATTATTCTAGATACTCTTGGGCTTACTTTATGGCATCTAAGAATGAAGCTTTTAGTCACTTTAGAACTTTATTTCATAGATTATCAATTGATCACCCATGATCTTTAAAATCAATTAGAAGTTATAATGGAACTGAATTTAAAAATCAATCGTTTGATCACTTTTGTGCTAAAAATAGAATAGATAATCAATTTTCCTCACCATATGTACCTCAACAAAACGGTGTTGTAGAAAGAAAGAACAGAACCGTAGTTGAGATGGCTAGGACTATGCTTGATGAATATCAAACTCCTCGGAAATATTGGGCTGATGCGATTGCAATTGCTTGTTATGTCTCAAATCATGTTTTCTTGCACGCTAAGCTAGGTACAACACCATATGAGCTCCGATTTGGACATAGGCCTAGTGTTACACACTTTCGGGTCTTTGGTTGCAAATGATTTGTTAAGAAACATGGTAATCTTGATAAATTTTGAACCTAGATCCATTGATGGCATGTTTCTTGGTTATCCATCTCATACTAGAGGCTACCGTGTGCTTTTACTTGACACTAACAAAATTGTGGAGACTTGTGAGGTGTCTTTTGATGAAGCTAGCACAAGTACTAGCTCAAACGTTGCAGGTCCAGATCCATATCCGCAGGGGTAGACCATTTTCTTTGAAGATGAGGAAGAAGTGGTGCTGCTGCCCGAAAATTCAGCAGCTAATGACATTGTTCCAGCTCCTTATTTTGATTCACAGCCAGCACCGACAACCACCATTGCTGGTCCAGATCCACCTCAGTCACAAGCTCATCGATTTGTTATGAACATGAAGAAGAAGAAGCTTGTGAAGTGTCCACTCCCCTCTAGGTTCTCAAAATTCATCCTCCACAACAAATTATTGGAAGCTTGCACAAACGAGTCACACGGTTGAGGTTTTGCGATCCAAACTCTCATGCTCATTCTGCTTTTGTTGCTTCTTTTGAACCCAAAGATATATCACACGCACTCACTAATGAATCTTGGATTATTGCCATGCAAGAAGAGTTAGAAAATTTTGAAAGAAATAATGTTTGGAAACTTCTACCTCCACCTCAAGGTCACACTTTAATTGGAACTAAATGGGTGTTTAAAAATAAACAAAGTGAGGATGGGGTTGTGGTTAGGAATAAGGCTAGGATGGTTGCTCAAGGTTTCACTCGAGGTGAAGGTCTAGATTTGATGAAACTTTTGCTCCTGTTGCTAGATTAGAAGCCATAAGAATTTTGTTAGCTTTTGCTGCATCTAAATGTTTTGAGCTATATCAAATGGATGTTAAAAGTGCTTTTCTTAATGGCTACATAGATGAGGAGGTTTATGTCAAACAACCACCAGGTTTTGAAAATCCAGATTTTCCTAATCATGTTTACAAACTGTCCAAAGCCTTGTACGGTCTCAAACAAGCCCCTAGAGCATGGTATGATAGGTTAAAAACATTCTTACTTGAAAAGGGGTTTACCATGGGCAAGGTTGATAAAACTCTCTTTGTTCTTAAGCATGGCAATGACTCATTATTCGTTCAAGTGTATGTGGATGATATTATCTTTGGTTGTGCTTCTCATGATCTTGTGTCCAAGTTTTTAGCTATGATGAGTTCAGAATTTGAGATGAGTATGATGGGAGAACTCACGTACTTTTTGGGGCTGCAAATCATGCAAACCAAGGAGGGTACCTTTGTGCATCAAACGAAGTATACAAAAGACCTCCTAAGGCGTTTCAACATGGACAAAAGCAAGCCTCTCCGGACACCAATGGGAACAGCAACAACACTTGAACTTGATGAAGATGGTGAACCTGTGGATCAAAAAGAATATAGAACCATGATCGGATCACTTTTGTACCTCACGGCATCAAGACCGGACATACAATTCAGCGTATGTCTTTGTGCACGGTTTCAAGCTTCCCCACGTGCTTCACATCGTCAAACCATCAAAAGAATTCTCAGGTACTTGCATGGAACTCAAGAATTTTGCATTTTTCTTCCTTCTTCCTCATCCGTTACTTTGAAAGCTTTTTTGGATGCTGATTTTGGGGGTTGTAGGATTGATAGGAAAAGTTCTTCTGGTGCTTGTCATTTTCTTAGTAATTCACTTGTTGCTTGGTCCTCTAGAAAACAAAACTCAATTGCACAATCCATGGCTGAATCTAAATATGTAGCTCTTGCTAGTGTTTGCTCACAAATTCTTTGGATTGTTCAAACACTTAAGGTCTATGGGGTTGATCTACATAGTGTTCCACTGTTTTGTGATAACACTCGTGCCATTTGCATTGCTAAAAACCCCGTGCAAAATTCTAGAACTAAGCACATTGACATTAAGTATCACATTCTTCGTGATAATGTTGAAAAAAAAAACATTTTGCTTCACCATGTAGATACCGAACAACAATTGGCTGACATTTTTACAAAACCTTTGGATTTCACTCATTTCTGTTACATTCGAAGTGAAATAGCGGTTATGCATCCTCATGGGTTAAATTGAGGGGAAGTTTTCAAACTTCAGAAGTCTATGCGTGAATCCAAAATTAAAAAATATGAGCATAGTATTTCATACATATATGACTTTGTGATTCCTTTTAAATGCTGAAAGTTCTTACTACATTACTCGTGTTATACATTTTGTAGTTTTCTAGTAATTGGAATAATTACTTACACTAAATCTGGTCATGGTCGAACTTTCTTGCTGTTTTGAACTTGTTGCATGCTCACAAGTGCTTTTAATCATAAAAATTAATCAATTAATCAACTCACATGTTGAGTTTTCATGAACAAATATGAATTGAGAAAAGATCAAGAGAATATGCATGCATCGCACTTCTTTTGAGATGGCTTATCATTGCACTTAGATATGAACTTGGAAGAAGTTGTGTATGACTAAAATCATGTCCTTAAGCTTCTGATTGTCAAATGACATAGGTTTGGCTTGGTTGGTTAGAATAAGGCAGATGCGGCATATAATCTCTTGCAAATGTCATATGTTAAAAGTTTGTGCCTTAAATAATAAAATGCAGCAACAAGTGTCATGCTTTCAGGTTTTGAAATAGTTAAGTTTGTGAGATCATGACTTGTTTGAATTGAAAATTACATTTGATCTCTAGCATGGCTTACACTACTTTATGTATCTCATTGATGTGATAGTGTATGTTACATGATAGTATGACTTGGATGAGCTTTGTTTTATATGTATATGTTATAATATGCTCATAACAATTAAAATTTGTCTTATAAACCTTGCTGAAGACATTGTCAAACGGGGAGAGATAATATGTGAATTTTTAAAGATAAGTTGATTACACGTTGCACATGTTCACAATTATTTTTGGCATGAATCTTCTTAGGGGGAGAATTTCTTTTTCTCATTTTATTTTTGTTTTACAAACGGGGAGAAATTGTTTCCAAAACTTTTAATGTGAATAAGCCAATGTTCGGGTCTTAAGTGGTGTTATCAATACATTCATCAAGGGGGATATTGTGAGACCTATGTGTGCTGAATACATTTGCTTTGACAATAAAAGTTTTCAATGCTGCCATAACATCTTTTTAGCAAGGTCCGACTCTAGCCCCGAGCTTCTGCAAGGTCCGACAATAGGTCCGACTTTCTTTGTCTAGGTCCAACATGTTTTTGGGTAGCTCCGGTTAGCTTTATCTTTAGCTCCGACATGTCTTTGATAGCTCTGGCATGTCTTTGTTAAGCTTCGATATGTTTTGCTAGGTCTGACTTATGTTGGTTAGCTCAGACATGTTTTTCTAGCTCCAGCTTTTGGGTTGACTAGTTCCGACTAGCTTTGGCAAGCTCCGGCGCTAGGTTGTACTAGCTTTGGTAAGCTCCGGCGCTAGGTTGTACTAGCTTTGGTACGCTCTGGTGCTAGGTTGTACTAGCTTTGGTAAGCTCCAGCTCAAGCTCCGGTTAGCTTTGGCAAGGTTCGGAGCTTGATCGCAATGATCCTATTTTTATTGTAAAATGTTTCAAACTTGCTTTACATTGTTGGAAAGATTGCTTAGTATTCATTTTCTAAGTTTTTGGTGCATTTTGGTTGATATGGCTGATATCATTTTGCTATGGTTTGCAACATGCTTATGTGAAGTGCTCACGTAAGATGTTGTAGTTTTGGAACTAACGAGAGTCAAGTCGAGGACTTGTGCTCGGAAGTATTGGTTGTTTTTTCATGTGCAGGTGTTGCTGGAGTTTAAGACATGGCTGGTGACGGGATCCATTGAACTAGTCTTAGGGAGAAGATGAGGTTAAACAACCAAGTTCGAGAGGAATTGTGGTTGAGTTGATCGGGAGGTTGCGCAACATGTTTGAATCAAGAACAATGCATATGAAGGTATTGTGGACGTCGTTGGAAAATGTTTGCACGTATGCAAGGAGTGCATAGACATGGCTACAAGGTTCTGAGGCATGATGAAGATATGTGGACGTAAATAATTAGTCGGAAAGGTCCAACCGACTAGGTTATGGACTCAAGCTGTGGTTGAGTCGTGTTTGACTCAAATATAGAAATATTTGAGTTGGTTATGATAGGATTTCGTGTGGGACACGAATTTGATTTGTTTTAGGAATGTGGGATATGTTCCTAAGGTGTTTGGAAGTCTTAAGATTGCTTCTGTCTGCGTATAGAAGAGTCCTAAGCAGTTATGGAAAGTTTCAATTTGTGATTTGAGTAGGATTAGAGTCCTAGTTGAGATTGGGTTGGCCTAAGGGCTGGTTATATAGGCAAGGGAGGCCAGAGCTCGTGGGTGATTACTTTTGGGCTATTAATCTTGTGTTCTATTGAATAAAACTCATAGTTGAAAGGAACTTTTGTGCCTTGTTCGTCCGATTTGTTCCAGATAAGTTTTTCTCGTCAAGTTTCCTGCACGACACTACCTTTCTTTGGTGGTTTTATCATAACTCGAGTTTTACAGATCCAATTGACGTGATTCACTTTGAGTTGTCTTTAAAATTTGATTATATATCATCTATCAAAATTTCACTGTCATTGGATTTGTGGTTTCTGATCTACACGAGCTTCTTTGCAGCATTCCAGAACTATTTTTCTCGGGTAGGACAGATTGACCTTTGTTCAATCTTTCAATCGTAACTTAAGTTTCTCTTGACGGATTTGAAAGATTCTTATTGTGTCATCTTCGTGACTTGATTCTCTCTAATATCTATCATTTTTGTCGGTGAAACACATTTAGATTAGTCTCACGCACGATTTCTTTAACATATCATTTTTCTGCCGAAGGGGTTGGGATTTAATTGTTTCCGCTGCGTAAGATTTTTTAATCTACCATTGACCCCCCCCCCTCTGGTAGCTTTTCGCGTGCTCTTCGATCCTACACATATTTTCTCTCTCCCTTTGACAATGTATTCAGCAAGGTTCAAAAGAGAAATTTTAATTTTTATGAGCAAATTATAATATATACATATAAAACAAGGTCATCCAAGTCATACTATCAAGTAACTTACACTATCACATCAATGAGATACATAAAGTAGTGTAAGCCATGCTAGATATCAAGTGTAATTTTCAATTTAAGCAAGTCATGATCTCACAAACTTAACTATTCCAAAACCTGAAAGCATGACACTTGTTGCTGCAATTTTTTAAAACACAAATTTTTAACATATGATATTTGCAAGAGATGATATGCCGCATCTGCCTTATTCTAACCAACCAAGCCAAGCCTATGTCATTCGACAATCATAAGCTTAAGGACATGGTTCTATTCATACACACTTCTTCCATTCATATCTAAGTGCAATGATAAGCCATCTCAAAAGAAGAAGTGTGATGCATGCATATTCTCTTGATCTTTTTTCAATTTATATCTGTTCATAAAAACTCAATCATGTGAGTTGATTACTTGATTCATTCTTTATGATTAAAAGCACTTGTGAGCATGCAACAAGTTCAAAACAGCAAGAAAGTTCGCTCATGGCCATATTTAGTGTAAGTAACTATTCCAATTACTAGTCATGGCAAAAACTACAAATTGTATAACATGAGTAATGTAGTAAGAACTTTCAACATGTAAAAGGAATCACAAAGTCATATATGTATGAAATACTATACTCATATTATTTAAGTTCAAATTCACACATAGACTTCCCAAGTTTCAAAAGTCCCCCTCAAGGTAAGCCATGAGGATGCATAACCCCTATTTCACTAAGAATGAAAAAAAAAACGAGTGAAATCCAAAGATTTTGTAAAAATGTCAGCCAATTGATGTTCGGTATCTACATGGTGAAGCACAATGTTACTTTTTCAACATTATCACGGAGAAAGTGATACCTAATATCAATGTGCTTAGTTCTCGAGTGTTGCACGGGGTTTTTAGCAATGCAAATAGTACTAGTGTTATCACAAAAAAGTGGAACATTATCTAAATTTACCCCAAAGTCCTTAAGTGTTTGAACAATCCAGAGTATTTGTGAGCAAACACTAGCAGCAGCTACATGTTCAGATTCAGCAGTGGATTGTGCAACTCAGTGTTGTTTTCTAGAGGACCAAGCAACAAGAGAGTTACCAAGAAAATGACAAGTACCAGAAGTACTTTTTCTATCAATCCTACAACCTCTGAAATCAGCATCGGCAAAATATCTCAAGGAAACAGTTGAGGAAGAAGGAAGAAAAATGCCAAATTCTTGACTTCCATGTAAGTACCTGAGAATGCGTTTGACAGCTTGACAATGTGAAGTTCGTGGGGGAGGCTTGAAACCATGCACAAAGACATACGCTGAATTGTATGTCCAGTCTTGATGCCGTGAGGTACAAAAGTGATCCGATCATGCTTTGATATTCTTTTTGATAACCCGGTTCACCATCTTCATCCAGCTCAAGTGTTGTTGTTGTGCTCATTGGTGTCCGAAGAGGCTTTCTTTTGTCCATGTTGAAGCGCTTGAGAAGGTCTCTCGTATACTTTGTTTGACGCACAAAGATACCTTCCTTGGTTTGCTTGATTTGCAGCCCCAAAAAGTACGAGAGTTCTCCCATCATACACATCATAAATTCTGAACTCATCAAAGCTAAAAACTTGGACACAAGATCATGAGAAGCACAACCAAAGATAATATCATCCACATACACTTGAACGAATAATGAGTCATTGCCATGCCTAAGTACAAAAAGAGTTTTATCAACCTTGCCCATGGTAAACCCCTTTTCACGTAAGAATGTTTTTAACCTATCATACCATGCTCTAGGAGCTTGTTTTAGACCATACAGGGCTTTAGTCAGTTTGAAAAAATGATTAGGAAAATCTGGATTTTCAAAACGAGATGGTTGCTTAGCATAAACCTCCTCATCTATGTAGCCATTTAGGAAAGCACTTTTTACACCCATTTGATATAACATGAAACCTTTAGATGCAGCAAAGGCTAACAAAATTCTTATGGCTTCTAATCTAGCAACAGGAGCAAAAGTTTCATAAAAATCTGGACCTCCAACTTGAGTGAAACCTTGAGCAACCACCCTAGCCTTATTCCTAACCACAACCCCATCCTCACTTTGTTTATTTTTGAACACTCATTTAGTTCCAATTAAAGTGTGACCTTGAGGTGGAGGTACAATTTTCTAAACATTATTTCTTTCAAATTTCTAACTCTTCTTGCATGGCAATAATCCAAGATTCATCAGTGAGTGCGTGTGATATATCTTTGGGTTCAAAAGAAGCAACAAAAGCAGAATGACCATGAGAATTGGGGTCGGAAAACTTGTATCTTGTAACTCGTTCATGCAAGCTTCCAATTATCTGTTGCAGGGGATGATTTTTGTAAATCCGTGGGGGAACATATGTCTCACAAGCTTCTTCTTCATTAGGTTTATCGCAGATTGATGAGCTTGTGTCTTGTGCACGATCAGGACCAGCAGAGATGGTAGTCGGAGCTTGTTCAAGGTTCGGAGCTGGACACGTGTCAGCTTCGGAACTATCAGGCAATATCACCGACTCTTCTTCTTCTTCTTCTTTGAAAATACCCTCCCCTTGAGGATATGGGTTTGGTACTGCAATACTAGAGCTAGTACCTTGGCTAGCTTCATCAAAAGAAACTTCACAATTCTCCACAATTTTGTTAGTTCCAAGTAAAAACACACGATATCCTCTAGTGTGAGATGGGTAACCAAAAAACATGCCATCTTCAGATCTGGCTTCAAATTTATCAAGATTTCCGTGTTTCTTAACAAAGCATTTGCAACCGAAAACCCTAAAGTGTGAAACACAGTGCCTATGTCTAAACCGAAGTTCATAAGGGTTTTCACCAAGCTTAGTGCGTAAGAAAATACGGTTCGAAACATAACAAGTTGTTGCAATTGCATTGGCCCAAAATTTTCTATGAGTTTGATAATCATCAAGCATAGTCCTAGCCATCTCAACTAAGGTTCTATTTTTCCTTTCTACAACACCATTTTGTTGAGGAACATAAGGTGAAGAAAATTGATGTTCTATTCCATGTTCAGTACAAAAGTGATTAAATGATTGATTTTTAAATTCAGTTCCATTATAACTCCTGATTGCTTTTAAAAATCATGGGTGATCAATTGATAATCTAAGAAATAAAGTTCTAAATTAACTAAAATCTTCATTCTTAGATGCCATAAAATAAACCCAAGAGTATCTAGAATAGTCATCAACAATTACAATCACGTACCATTTGCCTCCAAAGGATTGTACATGTGCCGGACCAACGGTGTCAAGGTGCAAAAGTTGACCAGGTTCAGTTGTCATTGTCATCGTGAGAGGAGCATGAGAATCATTAACCATCTTAGCATGTCTACACGAAGAGCATACAATATCTTTGTCCCCTTTGAGTTTATGTAAACCACGTATGCTCTCAAGAGCACTAACACGAGTGAGGTGATAAAAGCCTACGTGAACAAGTCTACGATGCCAGAAGAATAAATCTTTTAAATCATTGGCAACTAGACACCTATGCTCAGAAGTAAGCTTTAAAAACTCTTCCAAAGTGAGACATGTTAAACAAAAGCTCACTATTTGAATTTACAACTTTACAACAATTTTTAGAGAAAATTATTTCTAAATTCTCATCAAGCAGTTGAGAAACAGAAAGCAAGTTGTATTTCAAATTTTTAACAAGTGTCACGTCTTTTAAAGTGTAGTGATTATTTACTCCAACCGATCCTTTAGCAATAATAGGAGTTAAAGAATTATCAGCAAAAGTAACATTCTCTACACGTGACACAAAATAGAGGGAGGAGAACCATTCTTTGTTACTGATCATGTGGCGTGAGCATCCTGAGTACACAATCCATGTGTTCTCCTTCCTCAAGCGTGAAACCTACATAGAAGCACAATACGTCAATGACTCAATACTGGGGTTAGTCAATAAGCATTTGGGAATCCTGTACTGAGCCATGTGGCGTCCAATAGGAACAACACACGAAAGTTGTACCAAAACAGCAGGTTTATGAGTCAAGAATTGAGGTTTTCTATTTTTAACCACTGATTTAAAAGTTGTTACGCGTCTAGCACAATAACCAGTAGCTCCAGAGGTCAACGCAGAAGTTCCAGAAGAAAAAGTTGAAGATCTGGACGTAAAAACTGAAGTTCCGGAAGAAACAACATAAGGTCCGGGAGATCTCGGAGCTATCAGAACTACCGGAGCTACCTTTGCAGAGTTCTTACCAGAAGGTTCGGATGCTACCTTTGCAAATTTCTGACTCATTGAAGCAGGTTGCATGTTTCTAATTTTCTATTTAGCAAGTATGGCAGATTTATCATGAAAGTTATGAGATCTAGCAGACATTTTATCCTTTTCAATTTGTTTAGCTAGTCTATAATAGAAATCTTTCCACATGACCATCTGTATCACAGTAAGTACAATGAAATTTAATTTTGTAATGTAAGTTCATCTAGGATATCCCTTGTGGGTTTTGGCTAATTGATGACAAACATATGAGATCCTAATGAAACTATTGAGATGATTGCAGGACAAACAAAGTGAAACAGCTCGATGCACACAAAAACGGTGAAAAATGGAGTGGTGTCCAAAGAGGGATTCTTTGATGGAACTTGGAAGAACGAATTAGATTTTAAATGTATAGGGTGTGTATGGAAGACACACTCCAAGAGCTCACGACTTTGCGCAGGGATAAAGGTTTTAAAATTAACCTAACTTTCACAGTGCACTGGACTAGTCTGATCATAGACCGGACTAGTCCGCCAGACTTTCTGGAGTCTCTCATCTCTGGAGACCAGACTAGTCCGTGTGTCCACCGTACTAGTCCGTCGAACTTTCTGGAGTCCACCTTCACACAGCACTAGACTAGTCCGATCTTGGACCGGACTAGTCCGCTAGACTTTCTGGAGTCTCCCATCTCTGTCCACCGGACTAGTCCGTGTGTCCACCGGACTAGTCCGCCGAACTTTCTGGAGTCTGTTTTCAAAAAAGGCCGGACTAGTCCGTTTTCCATCCAGACTAGTCCGCCAGACTTTCTGGAATTCGATTTACACTGTGACCGAACAAGTCCGGACTTCCACCGGACTAGTCCGGTATTAGGGTTTTTCAACGGTAACTTTTTGGAAACCCTATAAATAGAGAATCCATGGCCTTCCACAGAAGATACATGTCGAATACTGCTGAAAACACAAACCCTAGCGCCGCCACCTTGTCCAAAGAGCCCAAAACACATCTCCCCACACATATAAAGTACAAAACGAGCAAAATCAATTGAACACTTGGATTCGGGATTGGGAGATCGTCGTTCCTTCGTTCCGAGCTCTTGGGGTTTGATCTTTCTACACTCATACTCTGCATTGTAATACTTTCAAGTGTATTTGATCACCTCTTTCATTGTAATTCTCGTGGGAGCCCTCAACGTGTGAGGTTGTCCCATAAACTTAGTGATTACCCGTGCTAGTGGAATCAAGTCGGCCTTCGTGGTGACTTGAAGAGGGAAAGGATTGGAGACCTGGCTCTATGTGAGCTTCCTCAACGAGGAGGTAGATCTCGTGGTGAGATCGAACCTCGGTAAAAATTCGTGTCTCTTGTGCCTCATTTACTTTACTTTTTGTTCACTAGATCACTTGATTGCTAAACAACAATTTAAGTTGCTTATAAGTCTTCACGTGCATTCATACAATAATCTTAAATCAAAAAATATGTTGTTCTCATTTCTGCTGCTAAAAGAATCTAGTTTCCCAAACAACACTTAATCAATTCACATATTTCAGCACACCGGACTAGTCCGCCCACACAACCAGACTAGTCCGGTCAAACAAGTTTTTGACTACTCTATTAAGTGTGCAGGAAATTTTTAAAGGCCTATTCACCCCCCCCCCCTCTAGGCCACATTCAATTGGTATCAGAGCGAGGTTCTCCGCCAACGAGACTCATATCTCGGAGAGATCAATGGCCTCTGAGAAGAACAACGATATCCCGAAGATGAACATCAATGAGGAGGAACAAGAAGCTAAAGCCTTCGATGTGCTGAAAGAAAGCCCACATGATGATGAAGAAGTGTAACAACTTAAGGCACTCCTGAGAACGAAACGGCTAGGACAAAAATGAAAAGAAGAAGAGAAGACGAAGGGGAGTGGTCATCACGACTACTCCCGACATCCTTACAACTACAACCGTCTCAGTTCAAATAATTACTATCTCTCTATTCCTATGGGAAAGCCTCCACAATTTGACAGAAGTGACTACACCATGTGGAAGTACAACATGAAAATGCATCTAATATCCTTGAATCCTAGTCTGTGGCACATTGTTTGCACAAGCATAGACATCCTGGACACGAATGAGGAACTCACTCCAGAACAAGAACAAGAGATTCAAAGAAACGCTCAAGCCGTCGCCGTGATCAAATCATCACTAAGCAGAGAGGAATTCACCAAGATCGATGGTTTAGAAAGTGCAAAAGAAATCTGGGATACACTTAAGACAGCTCACGAAGGAAATATGTCGGTTCGTGAAGCTTAAATTGAGATGCTTGAAGGAGAGTTGGGGAGATTTGCTATTGAAGAAGGCGAATCACCTCAAGACATGTACAACCGGATGAAGGCACTCATCAACAAAATTCGTGCCTATGGAAGTAAGAAATGGACGGATCACGAGGTGGTCAAAAGAATGATTAGAGCCTTCATGACAAGAAATATCACACTTTGCTCAATGATTAGAGAAAGCCCAGGATTTCACAAAATGACTCCCGATGAGTTATTGGGGAAGATCATAAATCATGAAATGATGGAGAAAGAGGCTCAATGCGTCAAAGACTTAGCCGAACTCACCTCTTCTGAAAATAAAGAAGTTGCTCTCAAAGCAACGTGTAGACCCAAACTCAAAGAAACTCGTGAAGACCAAGATGACGGGCATACAAGCGACAAGAGTATCGATCTTAATGATGAAGAAATGGTACTCTTTATCAAGAAGTTCAAGCGCATGATGAAAAGAAGACACGGCAACAATTCAATTGAAGGAAAAAGCAAGGATAAAGGAAAATCCAAGGCTCGACGCACTTGCTACAACTGCGGAGAGTATGGTCACTTCATGGTGGACTGCCCTTATGACGAAAACAAAAAGAAGAAGGAAACAAGACCTCAAGAAAAGAAAATTTTCAAAAAAAGAAGACAAGCCCATCAAGCTCACATTGGCAAGGAGTGGGACTCAAACGATGAGTCCTCCTCCGATGAAGAAGAAGAGATAGCCACTATCGCAGTCAAGAAACCTACTATGAAAGCCACACTCTTCCCAAACATGGGAGGACGAGATATAAACAACCACACTTGCCTTATGGATAAGGAAGGAAAGAAAAAGGTCACTCTTCCCAAACATGGGAGGACGAGATATAAACAACCACACTTGCCTTATGGCTAAGGAAGGCAAGATAAAGGTTCGACTTACTCCTTCCATGCTAAATTCCTCTATTGATGACTTTGATAGCTCTAGTGATAATGAAGAAATGTTTAGAGGATTAAGTAAAACTGCTTTAAAGAAAATGGAAATGTTGTCGAACGAAATCTTTGAAAAGGAGGAACTTGTTAACCAACAAGAAGATATGCTCATCCGTGAAAGGAAGAGATATCAAGAAGTTGAAAAGCTTCTCGAGCTTGAAAGATAGAAGAACGAGTCGCTTGAAGTTGAGCTAGCCTTGAGTAAGGAAACTTACTCAAAGCTACAGGACTCGCATATTGCAATCAAGGAAGAACTTGCTAACTTGTCAAAAGTTAACAATATCCTTGAGGTGCAAGTTGAGTCGCTCAAGAAAATTGACTCCTCTTCCTCCAAGAGCTCTTCTTCCAAAGATATGAGTTCAACAACAATTGGAACATGCACTTGCTCTAGCAAGAAGAATGTTATTTCTAATACTTCAACTTCTCATAATATGCATGCTTCTCCAAGCGGCATCTTTGATAAGGAGAAGATCAAATATGCACGCAGTGCATATATGGTCACTAAATCTCCTAATGTCAAAGATGGCGTTGGTTTTGACAGGAACAAACACATGTCTACTCCTAATCATGCTAAGCACGGAATTGTCTTTGTTAAGGAAAAATCCCATGAATCTGATTTACAAATATTGTTTCGTACATTTGATGCTTCCTATGTTCTTATGAAAGCCAAATATGGAAAAGTCATTGCTAAATATACAGGGCCATGCCACAAGAACTTGAAAACTTGTGTGTGGGTGCCCAAGACTCTTGTGACTAACCTGAGAGGACCCAAGCAAGCTTGGGTACCTAAAACCAAAGAATAATTCTTTTTGCAGGCTTACTCCTCCAGTGGATCTAAATGGGTGCTAGATAGCGGATGCACAAATCACATGACCGGAGAGAGAGGTACGTTTCTGGAGTACGAGTACAACAAGGATCCAAGTGAAGGCATATACTTTGGAGACAACAGCCAAGGAAAGGTCCTTGGTAGCGGTAACATTGAAATATCCTCTCAACACACCTTATCTAATATTTTACATGTAGACTCTCTAGATTATATCCCTTTGTCAATATCTCAAATATGTGACAAAGGTTACAACTGTTTATTCACTAATGAGGGTGTGATCGTTTTTAGATGAAGCAATGGCTCGATTGCATTCAAGGGAATGTTGAAGGGAAAGCTTTATCTTGTTGACTTCAACAAAGATAAAGCTGAACTAAACACTTGCTTGGTTGCTAAGACCAACATGGGATGGCTGTGGCATAGACGGCTAGCCCATGTTGGGATGAGAAATCTGTAGAAACTTCTAAAAGGTGGTCACATCCGTGGTCTTAAGGATATGGTTTTTGAAAAAGACAGGTCGTGCAACGCTTGTCAAACAGGAAAACAAGTCGGAGCACCACACCCCGCCAAGAATGTGATGACTACCGCAAGACCGCTGGAACTTCTCCACATGGATCTCGTTGGTCCAACTGCGTACATCAACATCGGCGGTAAAAAATACGGTTTAGTAATTGTTGATGATTTTTCAAGATTTACCTGAGTATTTTTCTTTTATGATAAATCAGAAACTCAGGGAATCCTCAAGAAGTTCTTGAAAAGAGCTCAGAACGAATTCTCATCAACCATAAAGAATACCAGAAGTGACAACGGGACAGAATTCAAGAACACCCAAGTTGAAGAATATCTCGATGAAGAAGGGATAAACCATGAGTTCTCGGCACCCTACTCCCCTCAACAAAACTGAGTGGCCGAAAGGAAGAACAGAACATTGATCGAAATGGCAAGAACTATGTTGGATGAATAAAAGACATCAGATCGATTTTGGGCAGAAGCGGTGAACACCGCTTGTCATGCCACAAATTGGCTGTACCTTCACCGACTACTGAAGAAAACTCCATATGAGCTTCTTACCGGTAAAAATCCTAATGTTTCTTATTTCAAAGTCTTTGGTTGTAAATGTTGTATTCTGAATAAGAAACCGAGGGCCTCGATGTTCACTTCGAAGTCCAATGAAGGGTTCTTGCTCGGATATGAATCGAATGCCTACGCCTATCGTGTCTTCAACAAGGTGTCCGGCCTTGTTGAAGTAGCACATGACATAGTGTTCGATGAATCTAGCAGCTCACAAGTGCAGCAAGTCGATAAGTGTATGCTAGATAAAGAGGAAGCTCCATATGAAGCGCTGAAGAAAATGGCACTTGGTGATATCTTACCACAAGAGCGAACGTTAGACTCAAATGCACAAGATGAACTTCAACACGGAGGCAATGATCAAGGGGGAGCTCTTTCACAAGATCAAGATGAGGAAGATCAAGACAATCATGGATGCAATGATCTAGGGGGAGACATGCACATGAAGATAATGAAGAACAAGCAACTACACAAGTTCCACACCCAAGAGTACATCAGAGCGTGCAAAGAGACCATCCTGTCAACAATATCATTGGAGATATTGCTAAGGGAGTAACTACTAGATCTCGAGTTGCAAATTTCTGTGAATACTATTCTTTTGTGTCTTTTCTGGAACATTACACGGTAGAAGAAGCCTTAAGGGATCCAGACTGGGTGATTGCAATGCAAGAGGAATTGAACAACTTCAAAAGAAATGAAGTGTGGTAGATGGTGGAGAGACCAAAGGCGAACATCGTTGGAACCAAATGGGTCTTTCGGAACAAGCAAGATGAACATGGAGTAGTAACAAGAAATAAAGCGAGATTGGTGGCCAAAGGTTATTCTCAGGTCGAAGGTTTGGACTTCGATGAAACTTTCGCTCCTGTAGCTAGACTTGAGTCCATTCGTATTTTATTGGCATATGCTACTCACCATAATTTTAAGTTGTATCAAATGGACGTCAAAAGCGCCTTCTTAAATGGCCCGATAAAGAAGGAAGTTTATGTGGAGTAGCCACCAGGATTCGAAGACCAAAGGTATCCCAACCATGTCTACAAAC
This sequence comes from Tuctoria greenei, assembly GCA_036927565.1. Classification (NCBI taxonomy): domain Eukaryota; kingdom Viridiplantae; phylum Streptophyta; class Magnoliopsida; order Poales; family Poaceae; genus Tuctoria; species Tuctoria greenei. The sequence continues at coordinate 75,312,158 of JAYESD010000003.1, read as the reverse complement.
TGCGTAAGGCTCTCTATGGCCTCAAACAAGCTCCTCGAGCTTGGTATGAGTGCCTTAGAGATTTTATGACTCAAAATGGATTCAAAATTGGTAAAGCTAACTATACACTCTTCTCTAAACACTGTGATGATCATCTATTCGTATGTCAAATTTATGTTGATGACATTATCTTTGGATCCACTAACAAGTCTTTCTGTGAAGAATTTAGCAAAATTATGACAGATAGGTTCGAGATGTCAATGATGGGCGAATTGAAGTTCTTCTTGGGATTCCAAGTGAAGCAACCAAGAGAAGGTACATTTATAAGCCAAACCAAATATACACAGGACATTCTCAGGAAATTCAATATGGACAAAGCCAAGCCCATCAAGACACCCCATGGCCATTAACAGACATCTCGACCTCAATGAAGACGGTCGAAATGTGGACCAGAAGGTATATCGGTCCATGATCGGCTCCTTACTTTATTTATGTACATCTAGGCCAGATATTATGCTTAGTGTTTGCTTGTGTGCAACGTTTCAAGCGGCACCTAAAGAGTGTCACTTAATTGCTGTAAAAAGAATCCTAAGGTATCTTGTGCACACACCCAACTTGGGCCTTTGGTACCCCAAAGGATCCAAGTTTAACTTGATAGGCTACCCTGACGCCGACTATGCAGGATGCAAAGTTGATAGAAAGAGCACGTCAGGGACTTGTCAATTTCTTGGTAGGTCCCTAGTTTCTTGGTCATCTAAAACGCAAAACTCCATTGCTCTTTCCACAGCGGAAGCAGAGTATGTTGCAGCCGGTAGTTGTTGCGCACAACTACTCTGGATGCGACAGACTCTTAGGGACTACGGCTACAATCTTAGCCATATCCCGCTTCTATGTGATAATGAAAGTGCTATAAAAATTGCACACAACCAGTTAGAGCACTCAAGAACTAAGCACATAGATATCCGTCATCACTTTCTTAGAGATCATTCGTTAAAAGGTGACATTGCTATTTCACATATTAGGATTGAAAAACAACTTGCGGATATTTTCACCAAAACATTAGATGAGAAAAGGTTTTGTGAGCTTAGGAATGAACTTAATATTCTTGACTCTCGAAATGTGGCTTGAAACGTTGCATACCTGGTTGAAACTTCAAATGTCACATTTTATTGTTAAAACTACTCCTCACCTCTTTTTCTTCTAAGAAAACTATTTTAATGAAGAAATCTTGCATTTTATGACCACTTTTACTGTTAATTGCCTACTGGTCATAATTACCAAGATTATTTGCAAAACTATTGTCTTTGGATCACTATTAATCATCTCTCTATGTATCATTCTGTTCAAACCGGACTTGTCCGATTTTCTTTCGGACTAGTCCGAACAGTCAAAATACTTAGGTTTTCCAGGGGCACCGGACTAGTTCGCCTCCTTGACCGGACTAGTCCGGTCGGCCTCGTATATAAGCGGTTGGCCGGCCCAAATCAAAATTTTAAACCCCCCTCCACTTGGTCCCCCTCACCTCTCCTCTTCTCTCCAAAACCCTAACCCCCCTAAGAGATCTTCGAGTTGAGCCCTCAAAAACTAAGTTTTCTCCCTGGGAAATCCTCTCCTCGACGAGTTGATCCCCCCCCCCCCCCCGGACTCATCCGAACAGATTCTTGCTCCTTCACTCGAATCGTCAAATCTCGGTAAATTTCACCCTAAAACCAAACTCTCCAATTTTCTCGTTCCAGCTCATTTCACTTGATTCCAAGGTTGTACATTAGCTTCAGAGATGTATTCCTACCACTTCCCTACCTTTTTGTATCTCTAGATAGGAGTTTTGATTCAAAGGATTTGTTAGGGTTCTTATGCCAGGCCAGACTAGTCCGGCTCTCAGGTGCGGACAAGTCCGGTACATCAGACAAGTCCGCACTCTGAAACCGGACAAGTCTGGTATTTGACATCTGAATCCCTACAATCCCTTCAATCTCATTCTTATCTAATCCATGAACTCCTTATCAGGCACGATGTCTTCCGGCTCAGATAACAACTCTTTCCACATTGATGAAGAAGTTCAATGCGAAAGAGCGAGGAGAGCCAAGGAGAGATACATGAAGAAATGACATGATGTCAATGTCCACTCTCCACCCTCCGACGACAATCTGCCTATGAAGAGGAAGGTTGTTGTCAAAAAGGCCCAGGAAAAGCTGATGAGAGCTCATCAGGGCTAAGAAGGGTTCTCAATAAAGGGAAGGGACTTGCTAGTGGTCCCATTGGGCCCTTGAAGATGAAAAACCCCAGTCACCACAACAGGCAGCCTTCTAGTGAGGATTTCACCGGAAAAGGGGGTGAGCTAGCCGATAACTTCAGGTAGATTAATGTGTATAATCAACCTAGGCAATGCTCTGACCCAAGATTCTGGAGCAACTTCTATGCCGACTACTACGAGCACGTGTACATGAAGATGAAGAATCCTGTTGTGGAGAGTCAATGGGTGAATATTGGATACGTGCAGTCGAAGAAGTATCCTGCTTTTCGTAAGGTGGTTGAGGCTCTAGAGAGGCACGGTCTGAAGGAACTGCTTTCCTTTGAGAATGACTGGAACAATGAGATCATCACACAATTTTATTCTACCCTCTACTTTGCTCGTGGTAATGGAGACAGTCTTACTTGGATGACTCATGGTTCCAAGTATAGTGTCACTTTTTATGAATTTGCAAGAATCCTTCACCTTGAACACACTTTGGATCATGATCTTGTCATCCACAATCTGCAACCCTTGGAGAAGGATGAGCTTAAGTTCCTCTATGACACAAGGATGCCCTATATTCCTCCCAACATCAAATATCTGAAGCCCTTCTTTGTGGTCCTCAACAGAATCTTGAGGAAGACAATAGCCCTGAAATATGGAGATGTGGGGACTATCCAAGGAACCTTGAGGACCCTAATGAAGGTCATTAGTGGAAGGAGGTCATTCAATGTTTTTGTGTACATCTACAATGACATTGTGAACATCTCAATCACTCCCAATAGGTCTTGCAGGTATGCCCCGTACATCATGTTCATGATTGAGAAAGTGACGGGACTTGAGTTTGTCAAGGATGTCTCTCATACGGGGTTGAAGCCACAAAAGCCCACCGAGTACACCCTTCCCTCAGCACCACCTGCCCCTTCCTCCCCGGGAGCTGAGAGGAGGTCTAAACAAACTCAGGATGTGAATGCCACAAGATCTGCACCTGCTCCTCCTGGCTTTGCTCCTGTCAATGAACCCTCTAGTGGCATCCTCAAAATGTTCTCCTCCATCTTTGCCTGCTGCTGCAAGATCGAAGTCAGGCAGCGGAAACATCGACAAGATGTAAATGCCAACATCAAAGCTATCTGTGACAAGCTTGAGATTGAGCCGGTTGGATCACCGTCCGCCTACGAGGACTCAGAGGAATATCCTGCTTCGGTGAATGATGATGGTGATGAAGATGAAGATCGGACCAAAACTGAAGAAGGGAGCGGCGATGAGTGATTCCCCTGGATTTTTCCCTTTTTGGTGCCTTGATGCAAAAGGGGGAGAGATTGAGACTAGTTTGAGACTATCTCTAGTAATAGTTCTTATGCTTTTGTGATCGAGGACATGTACCTATTTTTAAAACTTTGTAATGCACTATTTCTTTTCCTATGTGTGATGCTTATTGTTGCTCTAATGCTTACTTCTATGCTCATTATTGATTATATTTATTTCATCACACTTTGTTGATCACACACCTGTTAGGCACCCCACCATAAGGTGTGTGCATATGTGAGAAGTTTTTTTTTGTGCATTTATCATTATTTTCATATGTGCACATCATATGAAAACCAAAATTTTACTCTCATTTGTGATATCTCAAATGGTTGCCATCAATCACCAAAAAGGGAGTGCATCTAGGATATCCCTTGTGGGTTTGATGACAAACATATGAGATCCTACTGAAACTATTGAGATGATTGCAGGACAAACAAAGTGAAAAAGCTCGGTGCACACAAAAAGGGTGAAAAATGGAGTGGTGTCCAAAGAGGGATACTTTGATGGAACTTGGAAGAACGAATTAGATTTTAAATGTATAGGGTGTGTATGGAAGACACACTCCAAGAGCTCACGACTTTGCGCAGGGGTAAGGGTTTTAAAATTAACCTAACTTTCACAGTGCACCGGACTAGTCCGATCATAGACCGAACTAGTCCGCCAAACTTTCTGGAGTCTCCCATCTCTGGAGACCGGACTAGTCCGTGTGTCCACCGGACTAGTCCGATCTTGGACCGGACTAGTCCGCCAGACTTTCTGGAGTCTCCCATCTCTGGAGACCGGACTAGTCCGTGTGTCCACCGTATTAGTCCGCCGAACTTTCTGGAGTCTATTTTCACAAAAGGCCGGACTAGTCCGTTTTCCAACCAGACTAGTCTGCCAGACTTTCTGGACTTCGAGTTACACTGTGACCGGACAAGTCCGGACTTGCACCAGACTAGTCCGGTGTTAGGGTTTTTCAATGGTAACTTTTCAGAAACCCTATAAATAGAGAATCCACGGCCTTCCACAAATGATACACGTCGAATACTGCTGAAAACACAGACCCTAGCACCGCCACCTTGTCCCAAGAGCCCAAAACACATCTCCCCACACATCTAAAGTGCAAAACGAGCAAAATCAATTGAACACTTGGATTCGGGATTGGGAGATCGTCGTTCCTTTGTTGCGAGCTCTTGGGAATTGATCTTTCTACACTATACTCTACATTGTAATACTTTCAAGTGTATTTGATAGCCTCTTTCATTGTAATTCTCGTGGGAGCCCTCAATGTTTGAGGTTGCCCCATAAACTCGGTGATTACCCGTGCTAGTGGAATCAAGTCGGCCTTCATGGTTACTTGAAGAGGGAAAGGGTTGGATACCCGGCTCTGTGTGAGCTCCCTCAACGAGGAGGTAGATCTCGTGGTGAGATCGAACCTCGGTAAAAATTCATGTCTCTTGTGCCTCATTTACTTTACTTTTTGTTCACTAGATCACTTGATTGCTAAACAACAATTTAAGTTCTTATAAGTCTTCACGTGCATTCATACAATAATCTTAAATCAAAAAATTTGTTGTTCTCATTGCTGCTGCTAAAAGAATCCAGTTTCCCAAATAACACTTAATCAATTCACTTATTTCAGCACACCGGACTAGTCTGCCCACACAACCGGACTAGTCCGGTCAAATAAGTTTGTGACTACTCTATTAAGTGTGCAGGAAATTTTTAAAGGCCTATTCACCCCCCTCTAGGACACATTCATGTAACCATGTTTAGATGAGAATCAAACATTCTAAACAGAATTAGAAAGCACTCCAGCAGATTTAAAAATCACATCCTTTTGTTTAGGGACAGTTTTGATTAAACCTCTCCCAAATGTTTTTACAACGTGTGGTGGATGTGTTTTAGAATAAGCATCAGAATCAAAACCTAAACCAGTTTTATCATTGCAAGGTTTAGAAGAATTCAACAGCAAGTCTAGATTCTTATTCTCATTACTAAACCGCTCTAGTGTCCTACATGTCATCAAGCTTTTTAGACAAGTCTAGGCAGTTCTTACATGAAGCTTTACCCTTAAGTTTGCAGTTAGAACAATTTTTAACTTCATGTGTTCGTAAAGCATTGTTCAGAATGGAAATTTATTCATTGCATCTTTTAGTTTCTTATCAAGATTATCACATGCAGAACAATGCAAATCATCTGTAGAACAAGAAGCATTTTTTAAGTGTTTAACATTAAAATCCGATAGCTTTTTGTTCTTTTCAATTTCATCATCAAGTCTATCTAGAGTGGAGGAGTGTGCACGTCTTAATGTGGACAATTGTTCATAGATCAAGTCACATGAGGGACACGAATCATCACTAGTAATCAAGGTTTTCAAATGGTTGATTTCAGATTCTAGCGATTCAATTTTAGCAGCATTATCCCTAAGTTTTTTGTCCTTTTTATTGACAATAATAGTTGCACAAGAAATTGCATCACACATTTCATTACTTGTAGAACATACCTCGTTGTCATCACTGTTGTGTTCTGCATCCTGCTGACTTGGTCTTTATTTTGTTGTACCCGTCATAAAGCATAAGTTGGCCAGATCGTCATCATCTTCACCACTTCCAAAGTATACATCACTTGAACTGAGCTCTTGAAGTGCGGTGATGAAGCTGTATATCATCTTGCGTCCTATGGTACCCTTCTTTTTCTTGTTGGAGTTTCCAGAGATGGTCTTGACCTTGTTCTGGTTCTCATCATGGGTAGTAGGACCTGAAAGATTAGGGCATTCTGTACGGAAGTGTCCTGTCTTACCACATTCAAAGCAGCGCTGTGGTCTGGAGCTTTCTCTCATTCTAGTTCTCACATTTCGCAATGCTTTTGAGAATCTAGTAGAGATGAGTGCTAGTTCTTCTTCTGGAAATTCCTCAATTTGCTCTAGGGTTAGTGAGGACAACAAAGCAAGAGTATTGCAAGATGATGATTGGCCGGATCTAGGCATATCACGTTGTGAGACAAATGCAATAGACCTATTTGGATTCTTACGTGATAAGATGTCAATTTCATGAGTTTTTAGTTTAGAGTAAAGCACATCTAATGTAAGAGAACTCATAAAAGTTGATTCACGAATAGATGTAACTTTCATCTCCCAGATTGACATGTCTAAGGCACTAAGAAGTTTCCTAGCATTCTCAGCATCATAAAAGTTAACATTAACACTACGCAGGTTACTGAGAATTTTATTAAAACGAGCAAAAAGGTCATCGATAGACTCACCGGGTTGCATCTCGAAACACATGTATTCCTTTTTAAACATATCTTTTCTCACCTCCTTGATCGTGTTGGATCCTTCGTGATAGTCACAAAGCGCTCTCCACACATCGTATGCCGATCGGAGGTGTGCAACACGGTCGAAGTCGCTCTGAGTGAGTCCTTGGATGGTCAAGATTTGGGCTTTGTTGTTGTTGTTGACGTCACGTAGGTTTGTAGACGTAACTTGATCGTTTGGTGGCACTTCATAAGGTTAGTATACCTTTTCCCATATGTTGAAGCCTTGCGCCTGGATAAAAGCTTCCATGCGTGCTTTCCAAACCTGAAAATCAATGCCAACAAAGACACAAGGTTTTGTGGAGTATTTCTCCATGATGATTAGTCAAAACACGTGCAAATCACAAATATTAGTGCACCGTGGCTCTGGTACAAATTGTAGGATCGAATAGCACATGAAAAACTACCAGAGGGGGGTGAATGGTAGATTTAAAATCTTAAGCAGCGGAAACAATTAAAACCCAACCCCTTCGGTAGAAAAACGATTTGTTAAAGAAATCTTGTGTGAGACTAATCTAAACGTATTTCACCATAACAAAAGTGATAGATATCAGAGAGAATCAAGTCACAAGATTACACAACAAGAATCACTCAAATCCGTCGAGAGAAACTCAAGTTACGATCAAAAGATCGAACAAAGGTCAATATGTTCTACCGAGTAAAAAACAGATCTGCAATACTGCAAACAAACTCGTGTAGATCAAAAACCGCAAATCCAATGACTGTGAAATTTTTACAGATGATAGATAATCAAGTTGTGAAGACAATCCAAAAAGAATCACGTCGATTGGATCTGTAAAACTCGAGTTATGATGAAACCACTGAAGCAGGTAGTGCTGTGCAGAAATTCGACGAGAAAGACTTGAAGAAAACAAGTCGGACGAACAAGGCATAAAAGTTCCTTTCAACTACGAATTTTATTCAATAGAACACAAGAGGAACATCCCCCAAAGTCATCTACCACGAGCTCTGGCCTCCCTTGCTTATATAACCAGCCCGAAGGCCAACTCAACTCAAATGAGGACTCTACTCCTACTCAAATCACGAATCGAAACTTTCCATAACCGCTCAAGATCTTCCTATTCACAAATAGAAACAATCTCGAGACTTCCTAACAAACCAGGAACACATCCTGTATTCCTAAACAGCTTGACTTTCATGCAGCACACAAAAACTACCATAACCAACTCAATACTTTCCATATTGAGCCATAACCGACTCACCCAGCAGCCGAAGTCATCATGTGATACGATCCGATCCTTTAGATCTTCCTTCAATAACCCGTCTTAAGAATCATGTTGCCACGTCATGCACCACATGCATCTATGCGAACACCTTCCTTCAACGTCCAGTAACCTTCATATGCACTGCCCTTGATTCAATCATCCTGCGCGACCTCCTGACCCGCTCAACCACAATTCCTCCTGAATTTTGTCATTGGAACCTCATCTCCTCCCTGAGACTAGTCCAAAGGATCCTGTCACCGGACATGACTTGAACTCAAGCAACACCTGCACATGAACAAACAACCAATCCGTACAAGCCCAAGTCCGTGACTTGACTTAAGTTAGTTCCAAACACAACACCTTACGTGAGCACCTCACGTAAGCATGTTGCAAAGCATAGCAAAACGATATCATCCATATCAACCAAAATGCACCAAAAACTTAGCAAATGAATACTAACTAATCTTTCCAAGAATATAAAGCAAGTTCGAAACATTGCAAGTTAAAAGCGGGAACATTGCAATCAAGCTCCGAATCTTGCCAAGGCTAACTTGAGCTTTAGCCGGAGCTTACCAAAGCTAGTACAACCTTGAAAGTGCATATAGGCACCCCTTGTGGGTTTTGGCTGATTTATGACAAACAAATGAGATCCTAACCAAATTGTTGAGATGAGTGCAGGTTTTAATGAAATTATGAAGAAAGCGCAAAAAGAAAGGAGAATGAGGATCTATATGGAAACGAGCTCAAGAGCTGAATAGATTAGATCATTGTGTATGGAGTGTGTTGGAGAAACACACACGAAGAGCTCAAGCACAAGAAAACTCATTCACTGCACAAACTTACATAGGACCAGACTAGTCTGATATACCCCAGGCTAGTCCGATAACCCCTCTAAATCGGACAAGTCCTCCCAGTGCGGACTTGTCTGCATAGTCCAGGTTTACACAGACCGGGCTAGTCTGATATTACCACGGACTAGTCCAATATCTTTCTGACTAAGATCGGACTAGTCCTCCCAGTGCGGACTAATCCTCAACACTTCACAGCTTTGCACGAAATCGAACAAGTACAATAATATCCGGACTAGTCTGATAACCTTTTTGTCTAAAATTGGACAAGTCCTCCAAGTGCAGACTTGTCCTCAAATTCACTAAGAAAATTACCTAGCCGGACTTATCCAATATGTGTCGGACTAGTTCGAAGATCTCCAGAGCCTAAATCGGACTAGTCCGCCCATGGCCGGACAACTCCGATATTCCTGAGGATTTATGGTTTCCTACACGCCGCACACTGGACTAGTCCGGACTCCACCGCAGACTAGTCCGGACTCTCGAAACCCTAATGGTAACCTTTGGAAACCTCCATATAAATAGATGTGCACGGCCCTACTTCCAATTCTCTCGACTCCCTGCGCCACCACACCCTCCAAGGGCCTAGAAAACATGTCTCTCCACACAATCCAACCAAAGAAAGACCAAATTTGTGTGGATCAACTCTAGATCAAAGGAGAGACACGATTCTTCACGTTTGAGCTCTTGGGTTTGATTCTCTAACACACTCCTGTTGTTTTATTGTAGATCTTATGAGTGTGTTCTTGGTGGTGTTCAATTTGTAATCTTGGGGAGTCCCCAACTTGTGAGAAGGCCACTTGAACATGGTGATTTACCCTTTGTGATTAGTTGAAGAGAATCGGCCTTCGTGGCGATTCAACGAGGGTAGGGTTGGAGAAGACCCAGTCCTTTTGTGGACTCCTCAACATGGACATAGGTTGCCTCTGTGGGAACTGAACCACGGGATAAACTCTTGTGTCAATCTTGTTCTTAGTTTTTCATATATCATTCTAGGGTTTACTTGATCTTGTCTATCTTATGTTAAAACATTGAAAGCAAAGTTAGTTTGTGCAACACTTGATTTCATTGACTCAATACCTGCAAGTTACATACTATATTCCGCTGTGTACTGTGCTAGTATTAAGATCATTGATCTAACTAGATCAATCTAGTCTGCACGTACCGGACTAGTCCGCACTCTACCGGACTAGTCCGATTTCCTGGTATTTGATCAAGTTGCTAAGTGTTGCAGGCTCCGACTAAAATTCAAAAAGGCCTATTCACCCCCCCCCCCTCTAGGCCACATTCAATTGGTATCAGAGCCAGGTTCTTCAAGAGGAGACTAATCGCTCGAAGAGAAAATGTCAGACATGAAGGATGTGCACAAGAGCCTCAACCAAGAGAAGGTTGAAGATTAAAAGGCGCAAAAGTTGGAGAAGACTTCGAGGATGACGATGAGGAGACGCAGGAACTCAAGGTGCTCCTATGGAAGAAAGCTCTCTCCAAAGGGGGAATAAAGATTGAGGACAAGAAGAAGAAGGGGAGTAGTCACACCGACTACTCCCGATATCCTTTCAACTACGATCGTCTAAATTCTAACAATAGCCATTATTTGTGTATTCCTCTAGGAAAAGTCCCACACTTTGATGGCAATGATTACTCAATGTGGAGGCAAAACATGAAAATGCATTTAATCTCACTTAACCCCAGCTTGTAGCATATAGTGTGCACATGTATAGATATCCCAGACGACGATGAAGAGCTCACACCAAGCCAAGAGCAAGCAATTCATCGGAATGCTCAAGCTACATCGGTCATCACATCATCACTAAGTCGGGATGAGTTCACCAAGGTGGATAGACACGAGATTGCAAAGGAATTATGGGACACATTGCAAAATGCACATGAAGGCGATCGTCATGTGTGAGTGGCTGTAGGGATCGAATGCCCAAGAGGGGGGGGTGAATTGGGCTACTTCAAATTTTAAGTCAATTTACAGCTTAAGTGAAATCTAATTCTCTAAGCAAGCCAACAGTGCAATTAAGAGAATTAAGTGCGGAATTGAGAATTGCGTAATCGTAAAGGAGTAGGGAGGAGGAATGCAAACGCTCGAAGACACGGGGACACGTCGATTTTTCCCGTGGTTCGGTGAGATCACTAGGATCCAGCTACGTCCACGTTGTGGCACCCACCTAAGGGTATCGCCACTCCCAAGTCACCGAGACGAGGGAATCCACTAACTTCCTCCGTTCGCCATCCTTGGCAAGGTGGAGCTCAAGCCTTGTACAACTTCGATCCTCCGGGCTTCCACAATGGTCTCGGCAAGCTCCGGAGCGATCTCTTCACTCTCCTCTTGATACAAGGTGAGTGCAATCACCAAGAATGCACTTTCTCACGGCTCTCCCTACTCTAGAGTCTCCACTCACCCAGAGAGGACGCACACAAGCTTAACTCTAAGAGGAACTAGCCTATATCTTGAGGTGTGAAAGGGTTACAAGAGTGTGAAAATGAGTATTCTAAGTCTTGGACACTTGGGGAATGTGTAGTGGTGCTCTTGTTGTCCAGCCTCGCCGAAATGACTGGTGGGAGGGGGTTAAATACTCAGCCCAACCGAATTAGCCGTTGGAAAAGTGGGCTGATTACTTTTTCTGTGTACATCGGATGATCCGATGACCCCCTTTTATGAGCATCGGTCTAATTAGATTAGCTGACGTCATTCTGTCAGAAATGACCGTTATTAGACCGATGCTTCACCTCCTTCATCATCGGAGGATCCGATGAATAGATCTTCAGTCTGGTTGAGCTGATAATTTGCTTCTGTTGTAATCGACCGATGTGCATCTGCCTTCAACATCGGATGATCCGGTGTTCAGTCCTTCAGAACACTTCAGAAAATTTGCTTACTGTTGTATTCATCCGATGTTCACTTGATACACATCGGATGATCCGGTGTGTACTTCATTCTGAGGTCTTCTTCTTCTGTTGAGTCCAAATCGACCGATGCAGTCATTCTTCAGATCACCGGATGATCCGGTGTGTACAATTTGTTTCCTTCGAGTTGAGTTGGACTGATCTTTTGGATTTTGGACTTGTGACCTCTTGAACACTTGTTTGTATGGCTCTTCTGAAGGATATGAAGCTTCTTGTGTTGCCAATTTTGATAAGGTTGCGTCGTTGTACGAGTTCCTCATTTGTTTCCGATTAACCCCTTAGGTTAGTTCGTTGAGGGGTCTCCTTTTGCATCCAATGAGCAGAAGATGACATTTATGAGTGATTGATCGACGTTTGATTCATTGTACATGAAACCTCGCATCCACAAACTCATTAGTGGTAATTAACGGTTGTCATTAATCACCAAAACCGTACCTCGTGGGGGCCTAGATGCTTTCAATCTCCCCCTTTTTGGTGATTGATGACAACACAACGAGTAGAGCATAAAAGTAATGGAATTTGAAACGCAAACGCAATGCTCATAAAGAAATGTAATTGGAACAACATGCAACACAAGGAGCTCGAAGGCTCAAACAGTGATCAAATATAAATCATAAGAGTGAAGTAGCATACAGAATTACAAATAGTAGCAAATGATAACAATCAAGTCTCAAATAGAAGCAAATAACAAGACTGAAAGCAAATAGATAACTAGCACTCCCCCTAAGCCCAAGACACTCCCCCTAACTCTAACTCTTCTCCCCCTTTGGCATCAAGACACCAAAAAGGGAAGAGGAGTACCTAGGACTCCGGAGCTCTCGGGGCGACGGTGAAGCGGTCGACGTCGGCGGTGTCGGAGCTGCTCGAGGTAGACGTCGCCGGAGCTGGTGCTGGAGCGGGAGGAGCCGGAGGTGCTGACGTGGCTGGAGCTGGAGCTGCTGGAGGGTCCGCTGGAGCTGGAGCTGGAGCGGCTGGTGGAGAAGGCACGGCCGGGAGAGGCGAGAACTGGAACGGCACCGTCGAAGCCAGCAGTGGAGACATGCTGTAGCTCGGGATCGGCGACGCCGGTGCTGGAACTGAGGCTGGAGCCAGAGGAGGTGCTGCTGGAGGCTGACTGAGACCGGTGTGCTGTGGCAGAAGGGCTATCCCGGTCTGCTGGTAGAGGTTGGTGATCAACCCCAGGATACCCATCATCGCCTGCTGGGTCTGCTGCTGCTGGTCCAGTGTCCTCCGGTGCATCTGGTCCACCAGACTCGTGAACCGGTCCGTGTCCTCGCGCCTCTGGCGGGCCATCTCTAGCTGCATCTCTGTCTGCTGCCTCTGAAGCTCTGCGAGCCGCGCAGCCTGCTCTGCCCTGGCCTGCTCGGCTGCAAGCCGGTCCTGCCGCTGCTGCTCGACCATCTGCTGGAGCAGTGTGGTGAGCTCGGACGGCTGGGACACCTGAGCCTCTGACACTGGTGGAGGCGTCGGTGGTGCAGCAGTGGAAGCTCCCGCCTCCGCGTCGTGCTGCCTCGGAGAAGGAGGCGGAGGAGGGAAGTACTCCTCAACACTGTCGCTGGTGTCACTGTCTGACCACACGTGCTCAAGTCCACCTCCCTGAGCCTCAGCCTGAGCGAGCGCCTCATCCTCCTGAGCTAACTCGGTCCAGTCCTCCTCGGAGAGGCGAGCTCTGACCTGTCGCTCGACTGGACGACCAAGACGGCGGTCTCCAGGAGCCGGCACCCGGTAGTGGCCGAACCTCGTGGCGTGCATCTCTGTCATGGGTGCGTTGACTGGCGAGTCCTCTGGCGCTAGCAGGAACAACAGACGGCTGATCCAGTGACCGTAGACCAACTGTCTCAGCATGCCGACTCCGTCAGTGATCACGTCCTCCATCTCGCAGATCAGCACATCTACGATGTCGAACTCCATCCCGTTCATGACGTAGAACAGGATGGTCTGCTGGAGGCTGGTGAACCCCTCTAAGTAGCCGGACCTCGGTAGAAGTGTACGCCTGAGAATGTGGTGAACGGTCCTGGCTGCAGGTGTGAGGAGAGCTGGCACCCTCGGCTGATCTGGCGTGAAAGGGTGGGTGAACAAGCCTCTGATCTCCTCAAACGGGGGTGACACTCCCCCTGTCAGCGGCCTCCTCGGCGGGTCTGCTCCTTCGTACACAACCTCGTGCAGGCACGTGAGGTGTGTGTCCACTCCCAGCAGCTGAGCCAGTCTCTCTCTGGATACGTCGTGCTGCTGCCCCATGAACATGAAGTGAATGGACCGACGTCCCTCAGCGACGTAGAGTGTCGCGTAGAACACACGGACCCACTCCTCCACGTAGACACTCCTCTGGCGCGACAGCAGATCCACCAGTCCTCTGTACCTCTCAAAGAACGGCCTGATGCCGTGACCCACTGCCGCTGCAAGCTGATCCCAATCGATGTACGTGTGCTGGAACAGCTTGTGCCCCCGACGTCTGTACGTCTCGTACAAAGACGCCTGCGTCACCGTCCAGAATCGGGGGTCCACACGAGTGTCCCTGGGCTGCGGGAACCACTCCTCAGGCAGTGCAGTCCATCTGAGCTTCTTCAACTGCTTGGCCTTGTACTTGCGGTAATCTGTCAGTCTGACGTCTTCGGCGACCCTGGCAGCAGTATCCATCTCGTAGATGGCCCTCTGGGCCTCTCTGTCCTCAGCGAGGTCGGCCGCAGTGGGGCGGTGACTCGCGGTGGGGGTCTGACCTCCCCCTCGAGTCCTGACGGTGCGCCGGCGAACCAGTGGCGTCACCGCAGTCTCGTCCTCGTCCTCAGAGTCGTCCGGCGGCACTGGCTGCACCGGCGGCTGCTGCTGCGACTGCCTCTCACGTGCCTCGCGAATCCGGAGGGATCTGCGATGGCTACGCTTGCGCTCCTCGGCGGCGCGAGCGGCCAACTCTGCGCGTCGTGCATCCTTCGACAGCTTTGGCTTCTTTGCGGCGGGCTCCTCGATAGCCTTGCCTTTGCCTTTGCGATCATGGGCCATCTTCAAGAAATTCGAGAGCAAGGGTTAGCGAAAAGATGACGGGAAACAATGAAGGACGTCGCGCTGTACGGAACAAACCTCGTCGACGAAAAGACACGAGATCGATGAAAGGCGACGAATGGCGACGATCGATGGCTCGGGCGAGAAACCCTAGCAGGGAGAACTGCCGGCGGTGGAGGCTGGTGAAGGAGGTGATGTCTGGTGGTGGCGGCGACCAGAGGAGAAGCGGCGGCGGCAGCCGACAGAGGCGACGGCGGCGGCGCGACCTGGGGAGGCGCGGCGGCGGCGGTTGGGAGAGAGGCGGCGGCGCCCTTGTGGACGGCGGCGGCGCGGCCTGGGGAGGCGCGGCGGCGGCGGTCGGGAGAGAGAGGCGGCGGCGCCCTTGGGGACGGCGGCGGCGCGGCCTGGGGAGGCGCGGCAGCGGCGCGGCCTAGGGTGGCGGCGCGAGGGGCGGTGATGGAGGCGCGGCGGCGGGAGGAGGCGAGGCGCGGCGGCGCGGGAGGTGAGGAGGCGTGGAGTGACGAAGCGCCGGCCGTACGATTTTTAATAGGAACCCGATGACCTAGCCGTTACGCGAACACCGGATCGACCGATGCGCATTGGGGGGATCATCGGTCGAGTTCAACAGAGAGTTGGTCCAAAAACTCTCTTTGCACACCGGATGATCCGACGTTGCTACGTCGAGCATCGGTCGAATTCTGCAGGGTAACAGAGGATTGAACATCGGATGCTCCGATGTTTCCTGAAATGAACTCATCGGTCGATTTCTTGGTTCTGACTGATCTGCTCGTTGAACTGAAGCACCAATTGATCCGATGTAGCTGCTGACCCTAGCATCGGATAATCCGATGACTACAGAAAACCTAAAACTGCCCATATATGTCCTTGGACTTTAAACACACAAAGAGAAAAACGAGTCTTAAGACTTTTTGGGCACCTCCTAACCCTAATAAGGCTTTTCGATATAGTGCCACATATCGGCTAAGCCCTTAAGCAAATAGAGCACACAAAGAGAATTAGGAGGGAAAAACCACGAAAATGTAGGCCCATGCTTTGTGAGCTAGAGTATGGAAACTTCTATCTCATTAAAGCATGTTCCTTTAGAATTTTGCTCTTTCCACATCATATGAGTTGAGATATTGCATTTCAAACAAGTCTCCTTCTCATGATGCGGGTTCCCCTTTGTGACAATCTACCGTATGCAATGTCAAACAAGATAATGCAAAATATTAGATGAATGCAAGTCTATATGACAGGAATCGTGCAAGGCATAAAATAAATCTATCTTGCCAAGTTTAAACCTGCCAAAGGCTTACTCAGGGAAAACTATTTCTAGCTCGCCCCTATCCTTTGGGAGTTAGGCAAGACCTATATGACATGCAACCTTACATGAACATGGCAATTTACATGACGTTAGATGCATCTAGCACATTTAACTCACTTCTAAGCCTAGAAAAAGTTTTCTCATCAAGTGGTTTGGTGAAGATATCCGCCAGTTGTTCTTCGGACCTAACACCTTGCAAAGAGATTTCTCCCTTAGCCTCATGGTCCCGCAAGAAGTGATGGCGAATATCAATGTGCTTAGTGCGGGAGTGTTGAACGGGGTTTCTAGCTATCTTAACCGCACTTTCATTGTCACAAAGGAGAGGCACACAACCAAACTTAATTCCAAAGTCCAAGAGGGTTTGCTTCATATATAGGATTTGGGCACAACATGCACCGGCCGCTATATACTCCGCCTCCGCGGTGGACAAAGCCACGGAATTTTGCTTCTTGCTCGACCAAGAAACTAGGGAACGCCCAAGTAAGTGGCAACCCCCGGAGGTACTCTTGCGGTCTACACGGCATCCGGCAAAGTCCGAATCCGAGTAACCTAAGAGATGAAAACTAGCGTTCTTGGGGTACCACAAACCTACACTTGGGGTATGCTTGAGATACCGAAGTATCCTAAAGACCGCCTTCTTGTGCGATTCTTTAGGTGCCGCTTGAAAGCGAGCACACAAGCACACACTAAACATAATATCGGGCCTAGATGCGGTAAGATATAGCAATGAACCAATCATGGAACGGTAATGAGATTGATCAATAGATTTACCGTCCATGTCCGCGTCGAGATGACAATTTGTCGCCATTGGAGTGCTTCTTGAGCTACAATCTCCCATCTCAAATTTCTTCAAGAGGTCCTTAGTGTACTTCTCTTGATGGATGAAGGTCCCCTCTTGAAGTTGCTTGATTTGAAATCCTAGGAAGAAGTTGAGCTCTCCAATCATTGACATCTCGAATTCCCTAGACATCATTTTGCCAAACTCATGGCTAAGAGCTTTGTTAGTTGAGCCAAAAATAATATCATCGACATAAATTTGACAAAGAAATAAGTCTCCGTCGATGTCCTTGGTGAAGAGTGTAGTGTCCACCCTCCCAATCTTGAAACCTTGCATGACGAGGAAGTCCCTTAAGCGCTCGTACCATGCCCTTGGAGCTTGCTTGAGTCCATAGAGTGCTTTGTTTAGCCTATAGACATGGTTAGGGTTTCTTGGGTCCTCAAACCCGGGAGGTTGCTCAACAAACACAAGTTCATTAATATAGCCATTGAGAAATGCACTCTTAACATCCATTTGATAAAGCATGATATTATGATGAGAAGCAAAAGCAAGGAGTATGCGGATAGCTTCTAACCGTGCCACCGGGGCGAATGTCTCCCCAAAATCCAAACCTTCAACTTGAGCAAATCCCTTTGCCACAAGCCTAGCTTTGTTGCGGACCACCACGCCATTCTCATCTTGCTTGTTGCGGTAGACCCACTTCGTTCCAATCACATTCTTGTCCTTGGGTCGCTCCTCCAACACCCAAACTTCATTGCGGGTGAAGTTGTTGAGTTCCTCTTGCATAGCCATCACCCAATTGGAGTCTTGGAGAGCTTCCTCAATGCTTTTGGGTTCTACACACGACACAAAAGAGTAGTGCTCACAAAAAGATGCAACATGACGTGAACGAGTACTTACTCCCCGTGAGGGACTTCCAATGATTTGATCCATTGGATGTGCCTTGGAGATGCGCCCATGTCTCATCAACGGTTGTGAGTCACTTGGTGGTGGTGAAGCATTTTGCTCGTCTTGTGGTTGGACTTCATCTTGGACTTCATCTTCTTCTTGGTGTTGTGTGGCTTGTTGGTCTTGCATAGGCAATGGATCATCTTTGTCTTCTTCTTCATCCACTTGAGGCGCCATGGAGGTGTTGATGTTCGGACTTGAAGCTCCCCCTTGATCATGGCTCTCCTCAACTTCGGGCTTGATGTCTCCTATGGTCATGTTCTTCATAGCTTCTCGTAGAGGCTCATCATCTATATCATCATGACCAAAACTCTCCTCTTGGGAGCCATTAGTCTCATCAAACTCAACGTCACAACTTTCTTCAACTAACCCGGAGGTTTGGTTGAATACTCGATATGCCTTTGAGTTTGACGCATAACCAAGGAAAATACCAACATCACACCTTCTTTCAAACTTACCAAGTCTTTTCTTGCGGTAGATGTAGCACTTGCATCCGAAGACCCGGAAGTAGGAGATGTTGGGCTTTCTCCCAATGAGGAGCTCGTAGGGAGTCTTTTGGAGAAGTCGATGAAGGTAGACTCTATTTGCGGCATGGCATGCCGTGTTGATCGCTTCCGCCCAAAACTTCTCCGACGTCCCATAATCATCAAGCATGGCTCTCGCGAGGGTGATTAGAGTCTTGTTCTTTCTCTCAACAACACCGTTTTGTTGAGGGGTGTATGTAGCCGAAAATTCGTGCTTGACTCCTTCACGGTCACACCACTCCCCAATATTGTAGTTCTTGAACTCGGTGCCGTTGTCACTCCGGACCTTGATGATGGGAAGTTGGAATTCCCGTTGAGCTCGTTTTGCAAAGGTCTTGAAGACTTCCGGGGTTTCACCCTTGTCACCTAAAAACAAAGTCCAAGCATAGCGAGAGTAATCATCAACAATAACGAGACAATAGAGATTACCGCCAAGGCTTTGGTAGGTGGACGGTCCGAAGAGGTCCATGTGAAGTAGTTCGAGCGGCTTGGAGGTAGACACCATTGTCTTCATCGGATGGTGCGAAGCCACTTGCTTCCCGGCTTGACATGCGCTACATAGCTTGTTCTTTTCAAACGTCACGTCCTTTACGCCGGTCACCATCCCTAGCTTGAAGGACTTCTTGAGCTTGCTCATTCCTATGTGAGCAATCCTCCGATGCCATAGCCACCCCAAACTTGTCTTGGTGAAAAGACAAGTGGTTAGGCTTGCGCTCTTGTTGGAGAAGTCCACCAAATATAGATGACCATGCCTAAAGCCCTTGAATATTAGCTCTTTGCTAGCTACACTAGACACCACAACACCATCTTTGTCAAATGTGCACGTTAGTCCAAGATCACAAAGTTGAGCAATAGAGAGCAAATTAAAGCTAAGAGACTTAACGTAAAGCACATTCGAAATGGACAAGTCATTAGAAATTGCAATTTTACCTAAACCAATTACCTTCCCCTTTGAGTTATCACCAAAGGTGACTTGTTCATGATTGCCGGGGTCTTCTATGGAGGTGAACATACCATCATTGCCGGTCATGTGTTGAGTGCACCCACTATCGAGTACCCAATGTTTTCCTCCGGCTTTGTAGTTCACCTACACACATGAAGTTAGTTTTTGAGTTTAGGAACCCAAGCCAACTTAGGTCCTTGTATGTGTGATACAAGTGATTTTGGGACCCAAAGTTGCTTGGGGAGCTTCCCCTTCATGCCCTTGATGTTTTTGCCAATGAACTTCGCCTTCACCTTTCCACCTACTTTGCTCAATAGATAGTGACAATCATTGAAAGTAGATGAATAGTTAGGAGGTAATTTTGGAGAAGGACGAGTGGGAAGAGGGCACTCCCTAGTGTGATGTCCGGTGACCTCACAATGTTGGCAATAGGATCCCACTTCCTTGATGAAGCTTGTCCTAAGCTCCGGTGAGGGCACCTTCCATTTGTTGGGCGTAGGGAAGGTCCCAAGTCCCCTCTTGTTGAAGCCTTTAGCTTGTTGGAAGAGGATCTCCTTGTGCTTGTCCTCTCCCTTGGAAAGTCTAGCCACACTAGTGCGGAGACTTTCGATCTCGTCCATTAGCTCCTTCTCCCTATTAGCTTTCAATGGCAAAGACTCATGCAAATTGTTAGTGGCATGTGAACTAGCGGGTGTTTTGCCATCAAGAGTTTCTTCCTTCAAGTTATTCAATTTTAGTTCCATTGCTTCATAGGAAAGACTAAGTGTCTCATGCTCTTGAACTAACTCGTTATGCTTAGCCAATAGTGCCGAGTTAGCTAAGTCAAGCTCATGGAACTCAAGCTTGATTTGAGCCTTCTCCTCCTCGATTTGCTTGACATGTGACTTGAGTGTTTCATGCTCATTAAGTATGGTGACATACTTGTCTTGCAAATCGAGGTTGGCACCCTCTAGCTTAGCGTGAGTTAGCTCAAGTGCCTTAACCTTAGCCTTTTGCCTTTTGATAATGGCATGATATTCATTAATCATAGATGCTAGTTCATCGGGAGAAAGTTCATCATCACTTGAGTCATCACATACCTTTGTGTTACCTTTCGCCATGAGGCACATAGGCGGTGGAGGAAGGGGTGAGTCATCCTTGTTGACGATAGCGAGGCTTGCCAAGTTTTCTTCCTCATCTTCACTATCATCACTTGTTTCTTCATCGGTGACCCACTCATTTGCTTCGCACATGAAGACCTTTTGAGGTCCTCTTCTCTTCTTAGGAAAGAGCTTGGTCTTCTTGCCTTTGTCAAGTTTCTTCTTTCCAAAGGTGCGCTTGGGCTTTGCATCTTCATCATCATCACTCTCTTCTAGCTTGCGATGCTTGCCCTTGTCCTTCCTCTTGTCCGGTCTTGGACAATCATATGATATGTGGCCTTGATCGCCACAATTGTAGCACGTCTTGTTTTCATCTCTCCTTGGCAAAAAGGCTTTCTTCTTGGGATCAAACGAGTATCCCTTCTTGGCAATCTTTGAGTTGAGACGTGAAAACTTCCTCATCATCAATGCAAGCTCATCATCATCATCATCTTCACTTGTAGCTTGTTCTTCCTCACTTGAGCTAGGCTCAACCACTTTCTTCTTCTTGGTATGTGTCTTCTTGGTTGAGGCCTTGAGAGCAATGGTCTTTGATGATGATGACTCCTCCATCATTCCAAGCACACTCATCTCATGAGCATGTATCTCTCCAATGAGCTCCGAAACCTCAATGTTGTCAAGTGACTCCTTTTGGAGCATTGAGTTGATGATGTTGTACTTGGGCTTGGGAAGTAGCATGAGGATCTTGCGGTTGATGAGTCCCTTCCCAAGAGAAGCAATGTCAAGAGCATTAATTTCCTCAATGAGTACATTTAAGCGAGAAAACATTTGATTAACATTCTCATGAGGAAGCATTTTAAAATCATCATACTTGGATTTAAGCAAGTGATATTTGAGCTCTTTGACACGAGAGGAACCCTCATGGATCTCAATCAAGCAAGCCCAAATTTCACAAGCTTTCTCCTTACTAGCAATTCTAGCAAATACATCTTGACTAATGCACTCATAAGTAGCATTCCTAGCCTTAGCATCCCATTTTAGTTGATCACCAATATATTCATGGTTGCCAAACCCCGCATGGGTCGCTTCCCACACTTCGGGAGAAATTGCCTCAAGGTAAGCGCGCATGCGTGCTTTCCAATAAGCAAAATTCTTGCCCTCGAAGGTAGGAACCGAACCCCCATTCTTGGCCATTTTTGCTCTCTAGCGGTGAAGCTAGAATGATCCAATGAGCAACCTTGCTCTGATACCAATTGTAGGGATCGAATGCCCAAGAGGGGGGGGTGAATTGGGCTACTTCAAATTTTAAGTCAATTTACAGCTTAAGTGAAATCTAATTCTCTAAGCAAGCCAACAGTGCAATTAAGAGAATTAAGTGCGGAATTGAGAATTGCGTAATCGTAAAGGAGTAGGGAGGAGGAATGCAAACGCTCGAAGACACGGGGACACGTCGATTTTTCCCGTGGTTCGGTGAGATCACTAGGATCCACCTACGTCCACGTTGTGGCACCCACCTAAGGGTATCGCCACTCCCAAGTCACCGAGACGAGGGAATCCACTAACTTCCTCCGTTCGCCATCCTTGGCAAGGTGGAGCTCAAGCCTTGTACAACTTCGATCCTCCGGGCTTCCACAATGGTCTCGGCAAGCTCCGGAGCGATCTCTTCACTCTCCTCTTGATACAAGGTGAGTGCAATCACCAAGAATGCACTTTCTCACGGCTCTCCCTACTCTAGAGTCTCCACTCACCCAGAGAGGACGCACACAAGATTAACTCTAAGAGGAACTAGCCTATATCTTGAGGTGTGAAAGGGTTACAAGAGTGTGAAAATGAGTATTCTAATTCTTGGACACTTGGGGAATGTGTAGTGGTGCTCTTGTTGTCCAGCCTCGCCGAAATGACTGGTGGGAGGGGGTTAAATACTCAGCCCAACCGAATTAGCCGTTGGAAAAGTGGGCTGATTACTTTTTCTGTGTACATCGGATGATCCGATGACCCCCTTTTATGAGCATCGGTCTAATTAGATTAGCTGACGTCATTCTGTCAGAAATGACCGTTATTAGACCGATGCTTCACCTCCTTCATCATCGGAGGATCCGATGAATAGATCTTCAGTCTGGTTGAGCTGATAATTTGCTTCTGTTGTAATCGACCGATGTGCATCTGCCTTCAACATCGGATGATCCGGTGTTCAGTCCTTCAGAACACTTCAGAAAATTTGCTTACTGTTGTATTCATCCGATGTTCACTTGATACACATCGGATGATCCGGTGTGTACTTCATTCTGAGGTCTTCTTCTTCTGTTGAGTCCAAATCGACCGATGCAGTCATTCTTCAGATCACCGGATGATCCGGTGTGTACAATTTGTTTCCTTCGAGTTGAGTTGGACTGATCTTTTGGATTTTGGACTTGTGACCTCTTGAACACTTGTTTGTATGGCTCTTCTGAAGGATATGAAGCTTCTTGTGTTGCCAATTTTGATAAGGTTGCGTCGTTGTACGAGTTCCTCATTTGTTTCCGATTAACCCCTTAGGTTAGTTCGTTGAGGGGTCTCCTTTTGCATCCAATGAGCAGAAGATGACATTTATGAGTGATTGATCGACGTTTGATTCATTGTACATGAAACCTCGCATCCACAAACTCATTAGTGGTAATTAACGGTTGTCATTAATCACCGAAACCGTACCTCGTGGGGGCCTAGATGCTTTCAGCGGCGAAGATCAAAACAATCGAAGGCAAATTGGGAAGATTCACCATAGAAGAAGATGAGTCACCGCAAGACATGTACAACCAGTTGAAGACTCTTATCAATAAGGTTCGAGTATATGGAAGTAAAAAGTGGAATGATCACGAGGTGGTGAAGCTCACCCTTAGAGCTTTCATGGCTCACAATGTTACCCTATGATTGATGATTAGAGAGAGTCCCGAGTACAAGAAAATGACACCGGACGAATTGCTTGGAAAGATCATCAACTTTGAAATGATGGAGAAGCAAGCTAAACATGTCAAGGAGATTGCCGACCTCACCTCAGCAAAGAAGAAAGGGGTCGCCTTAAAATCCACTTGCAAGCCCTTGTCAAAAGAAGCTCGAGAGGTTCAAGATGAAGATGACAATAAAGATGAGAGCAGCAACATAGATGAGGAAGACATGATTCTCTTCATAAGAAATTAAAGAGAATGATGAAGAGAAGACAAGGGGGAAAATAAAGTGAAGGAAAACCCAAAGAAAAGTCAAGACCAAAGTTGAGACGGGTCTGCTATAACTGTGGTGAATATGACCACTTTATAGTTGATTGCCCTTATGAAGAAAATAAGAAGAAAACCAAGGAAACAAAGCCTCAACCTAAGAAGTTCTTCAAGAAGAAAAAGTAAGCTCGACAGGCGCACCTAGGAAAGGTGTGGGACTCAAATGATGAGTCCTCATCCGAAGAGGAAGAGGAGATGGCTAGCATAGCCATCAACAAGACGACCAAGAAATTGACCCTCTTCCCCAACATTGGCGCAAGAAAGGACTATGACACATGCCTCATGGCGAGGGAAGGTAAAACAAAGGTAACATCTAAATCCTACTCCTCGCATTCTTACTCTAGAGATAGTGATGCCTATAGTGATAATGAAGATATGTTTGTTGGCCTAGATAAGAAAACTGCCGCTAAAATGAAATTCTTAATGGATAAGCTTATCGATAAGGAGGAGCTTGTTGATCGCCAAGAAGATATGATCTTCTTTCAAAAGGAGGAGTATCTTAAGATCAAAAAGCTCCTTGAACTTGAAAAGGAGCGAAGCAAGTCACTAGAGCTTGAATTAGCTTCAAGCAAGGAAGCTTGCTTGATGTTAGGTGACTCTGTAATTATCAAGGATGAACTTGCCAACTTGACCAAAGTTAAGAAGATCCTTGAAGTTCAAGTTGAGTCACTCAAGCGAAGTGAACCTTCATCCTCTTCGAGCTCATCTTATAAACACCTAAAATTTGAAACTGCTACTACTTGTACATGTGTTAAAGTTGAATCTAACTTGAAGGATAAGTCAAACTTGGCAAAGGACAAGCATCCTTCCCGTAGTGGCATATTTGACAAGGAGAAGATCAAGTATGCACGTAGTGCATACTTGACCACGAGGCCTCCTAATGTCAAATATGACATTGGGTATTCTTATGGTGAAAAAGCAAAGCTCTATAAGCCATAAGAATAACAAGGAGCGCATTGCCTTTATTAAGGAAAACTCCCCTCAAGCTAGAAAGGCTAATAATGTTGACAAATCCAAACATGTTAATTCATATGAGCAACAACTTTTGTTTAGAACTTTTGATGCATCTTATGTTTTTATGAAAAGCAACATTGGTAAAGTGTATGCAAAATATGTTGGACCACGCCATGGGAAGACCAAGTCCCATGTTTGGGTGCCCAAATCTCTTATGACAAGCCTCAAAGGACCCAAGCAAGCTTGGGTACCTAAAACCAAGACATAATTTGTTTTTGCAGGCCTACTCCTCCGGTGGAGCAAAATGGGTGCTAGACAGTGGATGCACCAACCATATAACCGGAGAACGAAGAATGTTTGTAGAATATGAAGATAATGAGGATCCAATCGTGGGCATCTATTTTCGAGACAATAGTCAAGGAAGGGTACTCGGTAACGGTAAAATTGCAATCTCATCTCAACACACGCTTTCTCATGTTTTGCATGTTGACTCCCTAGATTATAACCTGCCATCCATATCTCAATTATGTGACAAGGGTTATAATTGCTTGTTCACTAATGAGGGTCTGACCGTCTCTAGAAGGAGTGATGACTCAGTTTCATTTAATGGTGTGTTAGATGAGAAACTTTATCTTGTTGACTTCAACAAAGATAAAGACGAACTTGACACATGCTTGATTACAAAAACCAACATGGGTTGGTTGTGGCATAGACAGCTAGCGCATGTTGGTATGAGGAATCTTCAAAAGCTCCTCAAGGGCGATCACATCCGAGGTTTGAAGGATGACGTTTTTGAGAAAGACAGGCCTTGTAGCGTGTGCCAAGCCGGGAAGCAAGTAGGAGCACCTCATCCCGCGAGGAACATCATGACAACGGCAAGACCGCTCAAGCTACTTCACATAGATCTATTTGGTCCAATTGCTTACATAACCATTAGCGGTAACAAAAATATGGCATAATAATTGTTGATGACTTTTCGCGCTTCACGTGGGTTTTCTTTTTGCGTGATAAGACAGAAACATAAAGAACCCTCAAGAAATTTTTCAATTGTGCCCAAAATGAGTTCTCATTGACAATCAAGAACGTACAGAGTGACAATGGCATGGAGTTCAAGAACACTCAAGTTGAGGAGTACCTGAATGAAGAGGGCATCAAACATGAATTTTCAGCATCGTACTCACCTCAACAAAATGGAGTGGCCAAAAGGAAGAACCGAACCCTCATAGAGATGGCGAGAAGAATGCTTGATGAGTACAATACATCGGATAGGTTTTGGGCTGAAGCGATCAACACCGCTTGTCACCCCATAAACCGACTCTATCTTCATCGCCTACTCAAGAAGACATCATATGAGCTACACAAGGGTAACAAACCTAATATTTCCTATTTTCGTGTTTTTGGTTCTAAATGCTATATCTTGAACAAGAAGCCTAGGACTTCAAAGTTCGCTCCGAAGCCCGGTGAAGGTTTCTTGCTTGGCTATGATTTGAACTCTTACGCCTATCGTGTCTTCAACAAGGTCTCGAGATTTGTTGAAGTTGCACGTGACGTAGTGTTCGATAAAACTAACAGCTCTCAAGAAGAGCAAGTTGATCAATGTGTGCTAGATAGAGAAGAAGGTCCATGTCAGGCGTTAAGAAGAATGGCGTTGGGCGATGTTCGACCACAGGCGCCACCTCCAAATGAAAATGAAGAAGATGAACCACAAGTGGAGGTAATGGATCAAGGGGGAGCTTCTACTCTAGATCAAACTCAAGAGGACAAAGATGATCAACACACAAATGAGGGAAACCATCTAGGGGGAGTAGAAGATGATCATGAAGACTCAAGAACACAAGTGCCACACCCAAGAGTACACCAATGTGTCCAAAGAGACCACCCTGTCGACAACATTATCTGGGACATCCAAAAGGGAGTAACTAGTAGATCTTCAATTGCTAATTTTTGTGAACATTACTCTTTTGTATCCTCTTTGGAACCGCACGGGATTGAGGATGCATTTAAAAGATCTGGATTGGGTGGTGGCGATGCAAGAAGAACTTAACAACTTCAAACGGAATGAGGTGTGGGAACTAGTCGAAAGACCAAAGTTCAACGTCGTCGGCACCAAATGGGTCTTCCATAGCAAGCAAGACGAACATGGGGTGGTGACAAGGAAGAAGGCATGACTTGTGGCCAAAGGGTATTCTCAAGTCGAAGGTTTGGATTTCGACGAAACCTTCGCTCCCGTAGCTAGGCTTGAATCTATTAGAATATTACTTGCATATGCTACTTACCATGATTTCAAACTCTATCAAATGGATGTGAAAAACGCCTTCCTCAACATACCAATCAAGGAGGAGGTGTACGTGGAGCAAGCCCCCGGATTGAAGGATCAAGAGTTCCCCGACCAGGTGTTTAAACTGTGTAAGGCTCTCTATGGCGTCAAACAAGGTCCTAGTGCTTGGTATGAGTGCCCTAGAGATTTCTTGATTGAAAATGGTTTTAAAATTGGCAAAGCTGATTATATATTATTCACGAAGCATTTGGACAATGATCTCTTTGTTTGTCAAAATTGTGTTGATGATATCATTTTTGGTTCAACTAACAAATCTTTCTGTGAAGAGTTTAGTAAGATTATGACAGGCAGGTTCGAGATGTCCATGATGGGAGAGCTGAAATACTTCTTGGGATTCCAAGTGGGGCAACAAAAGGGGGGGACGTTCATAAGCCAAACCAAGTATACTCAAGACATACTCAAGAAGTTTGGAATGGACAAGGCGAAGCCTATAAAGACTCCCATGGCAACAAATGGACACTTGGATCTAAATGAAGACGGACCAAGCATGGATAAAAAGGTATATCGCTCCATGATTGGATCCCAACTTTACTTATGTGCATCTAGGCCTGATATTATGTTGAGTGTGTGCTTGTGTGCAAGATTTCAAGCCAATCCTATGGAGTGTCATTTGACAGCCGTAAAGAGAATCTTGCGATATTTAGTTCATACACCCAACTTAGGACTTTGGTACCCTAAAGGTTCCAAATTCAAGCTTATTGGGTACTCCGATGCAGATTATGCCGGATACAAAGTATATAGAAAAAGTACCTCCGGTACATGCCAATTTCTAGGTAGATCCCTAGTTTCTTGGTCCTCCATGAAACAAAACTCCATTGCCTTATCCACGGCCGAAGCGGAGTATGTCGCAGCCGGGAGTTATTGTGCACAACTCCTTTAGATGCAACAAACTCTAAGGGACTACGGTTACAATATGAGACGTATTCCACTTCTTTGTGATAATGAGAGTGCCCTTAAAATTGCCCATAATCCCGTTGAGCACTCTAGGACCAAACACATTGACATCCGGCATCACTTTTTGAGAGACCACTCAATGAAAGGAGACATAGCCATTTACCATGTCAACACCAAAAGAAAACTAGCCGATAGTTCACCAAGCCTTGATGAAAAACAATTTTGCGAGCTCCGAAATGAAGTAAATATCCTTGATGCTCGGAATGCTTCATCAGTGAAGTACTCCACGACGCCAAGACACACTACATCGAGGTGCATAAGCTGCTTTATGCAGTTCTTATTGCATCAAGGAAGCTTCGACATTATTTCCAAGCCCACAAGATATCAGTAGTAACCTCCTATCCACCGCGCGATATATTGCATAATCCTAATTCAACTGGGAACATCGCAAAGTGGGCAGCGGAGTTGGCTGAGTTCGATCTTGAATTTGTGCAACGGCAAGCCATAAAGAGTCAGGCTTTGGCTGATTTCGTGGTGGAGTGGACTCCTCTCCATCAAACCCTGGGGGCCCCAGTGAGCAAAAGTTGGAACCCAAGGTCCTGGTCTTCACCGAACCTCACTGGACCATCTACTTCGACGGTTCAGTGCAAAAGCAGGGGGCCGGAGCTGGAATCCTTCTCCTTGCCCCGACCGGGGAGAAGGTTAAATACATGGTTCACTTTGACTTCAAGGCATCCAACAACATGGCAGAGTATGAAGCTCTCATCTATGGGATCAAAGTGGTACTATCCTATGGTGTCAAACAACTGTTGGTGAAGGGTCATTCGCATTTCATCATAAAACAAGTCAAAGGTGAATGCTGCTGCAACAACCCCCATCTTGCTGCCTATCTCCTTGAAGTCCAGAGGCTTCAAAAAGACTTCGAAGTCCTGAATCTCCACCATGTTCAGCATATTCATAACATTGAAGCCTATGAACTCTCGATGAAGGCTTCAACCGAAGCTCCAGCTCCCGACGGAATCTTCGTCCAGAGGTTATCAAGACCAACAGCTCAGTCTGCCGAACTGAGCGAAGGGGGGCAAGACCAGCACCTCGAAGCTGGCGGTCCCGATGGACCTGTTACCATGGCGTCCACCAAGGGTCGTAGGTGCTGTGAGAAGCTCCAAGCAACCCATCACGCAAGACTCAGAAGCTCAAGTTAGCTCCGATGCATGGATCTCGAAGATTCGAAGCTACTTGAAAGACAATGTCCTTCCTGAAGATAGTGTATCCGCTGACCGGATTTTCAGATTGGCTAAAAGATACACACTGGTAGAAGGGGATCTCTACTGGTGTGGTGCCAACGGCATCCTGATGCGATGCATTGGAAGGGAAAAAGGTTGCGGGCTCCTCGTAGAAATCCATAGAGGTGAGTGTGGGAACCATGCGTCTTCCCGCACGTTGGTCGGTAAATCCTTTCGGCATGGCTTCTACTGGCCTACAACACTCCAGGACGCGGTGGAGTTGGTGAAAAAATGTGAAGCGTTCTAGTTCCACACAAAACAAATTCACACACAGGCTCAATCACTGCAAATGATACCTCCTACATGGCCATTCGCTGTGTGGGGTATGGACATCTTGGAACCATTCCCAAAAGCCGTCGGAGGTTACAGGTTCCTGTACGTCACCATCGACAAGTTCACCAAGTGGCCGGAAGCTACCCCAGTTGTGACAATCAACAGGAAATCAACAATCAAGTTCTTGAAGTCCATAATATGCAGGTTTGGAGTTCTGAACAAAGTCATAACTGACAATGGAACCCAATTTACAACTGCTACATTCCAAGAATATTGCGAAGACCTCGACATTCAAGTCAGCTACGCATCAGTAGCTCACCCAGCAAGTAATGGTCAAGCCGAGATAGCAAATGCAGAAATTTTAAAGGGACTCAAGACGCGCACATATGAGCGCCTGAAAAAGCATGGAACAAACTGGATCAAAGAGCTTCCATCCACACTGTGGGGAAACATGACTATACCTAACGGGTCAATTGGAGAGACACCCTTCTTCTTGATGTACGTAGCAGAAGCAGTCCTTCCTCCGAAGACCACCAAGGGGTCGCTCCGTGTCCGGACCATCGACGAAGCCGCGTAGGAGCAGCTCTGGCGTGAAGACCATAACCTCGTCAACGAGGGAAGGTGCCAAGCAGCTGTTCAGAATGCGCGCTACCGCCAAGCGCTCCAGCGCTATCATCAAAGACATGTGCGCTACCGACAGCTCGAGGAAGGCGATTTGGTGCTATGGAAAATACTAAATGTGGCCTAGAGGGGGGTGAATAGGCCTTTTTGAAATCTGTCAGAACTTGGAACACTTAACAACCAGTTCAAAACCAGAGATATCGGACTAGTCCGGTGTGTACCGACTAGGTTGATTTGGTTTAATCGATTAATTTGATTCTTCGATGTATGCAGTGGAAATATACAGTCAAATGAAGTGTTGCAAGATTATGGACTAGGGTATATCACAATTCAATCTTGTAATTAATGATTCAACGTGCAATAATGGTTGAAACACTAGATTGTTATAATGAATAAGAACGATGAACACCAAGAAAGACACAAGGATTTATACCGTGCTTTGCCTCCAACAAAGGCAACCTACGTCCACGTTGAGGAGTCCACAAAAGGATCGGGTTTTCTCCAACCCTACCCTCATCGGATCGCCACAAAGGCCAATCCTCTTCCACTTATCACAAAGGGGTGAATAACCAAATTCAGAAGGGGCCTTCTCACACGTTGAGGGCTCCCTTAGATTACAACACAAAATACCACCAAGAGCACACTCAAAAGATTACAATGAAATCACAGGAGTGTGTTAGAGAATCAAACCAAGAGCTCAATGAGTGTTGAACGTGTCTCTCCAATCTAGAGTGTATCCTCAAAGGATTGATCTTTGTTGCACTTAATTTTGTGGAGAGAAGTGTTTTTGAGGCTCTTGGGAGGTGTGATGGTGCTAGGGTTCGAGAGTGTTTAAAGTTGGGTCGTGCACCTCTATTTATATGGGCTTTCCAAAAGTGACCGTTAGGGTTTAGAAAGATCGGACTAGTCCGTGGTGGTCACCGGACTAGTCTGGTGTGCTGTGTGTAGCAAACCCTAAGTGTCCCGAAATATCGGACTAGTCCGGCTAGGAGCGGACTTGTCCGATTTTGCTTCTGGAAAACTCCGGCTAGGAGCGGACTTGTCCGATTTTGCTTCTGGAAAACTTCGGACTAGTCTGATGGACATCGGACTTGTCCGGATAGTTAAACCCTATGTGGTTATGGGGACAAGTCCGCACTTGGAGGAATTTTTCGATTTAGGTCAGAGAGTTTTTCGGACTAGTCCATGCTAATATTGGACTTTTCCGATTTAGATCAGAGTGAATATCGGACTAGTCTGATGGTGATTGGACTTGTCCGATTTGGTGTGACTTGTGAAGTGTTTTGAGGACTAGTCCGCACTGGGGAGGACTAGTCCGATTCTAGTCAGAGAGATATCGGACTAGTACGATGGATATCGGACTTGTCCGATTTTGTGCAAAGAGGATATCGGACTAGTCCGGTGTCAGTCGGACTAGTCCGGTCCTGTATAACTTTGTGCAATGTGTGTGTTTAATTGTGATTGAGCTCTTGGGGTGTGTTTCCTTAACACACTCCATACACAATGATCTACTATTCTTCTTCCTTGAGCTCATTTCCACTTTGCTCCTCATTCTCCCTTCTTTTTGGTACTTTGCTTAATTTGCTATTAAAACATGTGCTCATCTTAACAAATAGGTTATGATCTCATTTGCTTGTCATAAATCATCCAAAACCCACAAGGGATTCGTAGATGCACTTTCAATCTCCTCCTTTTTGGTGATTGATGACAACCAATTGAGATTTCACAAAATATGATAAAAATTGAGGTTTTCATAAAGTATGCACATATGAGTCTAAAATACATCAAGCAATGAAAACATAATCCATATGTCCATTCTTTATGGTGGGATGCGTAACTAACTATATTGAAACAATGTGAATGACATAATTGACATTAATCAATCAAAAGCAAGCATATATGTCAGTTTAGGAGCAAAATCACATAACTCAACAATTGCTTCTCAAAAGATCATAACATTGAATCACAAAATCATAAATAACTTAAGAGAATAGTTAAAGCTTTACCACCCACAAAATAGTCAAAAAATCATACAAGAGAGCTCTCTCGTCGCATCCTACAGCTAAGGCTAAGACTCCCCCTCAATCTCTCCCCCCTTTGGCATCAATACACCAAAAAGAAGGAGAGGAGGGTCCTAAGGTATTCACTCTTCGCTGTCAATCCTCTCATCGTCTTCATCGTCGTCTCCGAGATGATGAGGAGGAGGAGGAGGAGGAGGTGCGGAGCCACTCGAACCCCCAATGCAAAAGTAGGCAAGCTCGTAGAGGGTCAAGGGCCCGAGCTCGGTTAAGTTTGAATCGGAATCTTCATAGATTACCGGAGACCCAATGGATTCAATCTCCAGTTTCTGGCATATTTGCTTCACATTTGCCTTCACATACTTCATATCTTCCTTTCTTCTCTTGTTGAGCTTATGGGCCTTCACTTCGGCCTTTTTGCAGGAAGCGAAGATGGCAGCCAAGTATTTGAAGATCCCACTGGCGGACCCCCTTTGAGGGGCTGCTCTACTGGCAGGAGCAGCTCTTGCATCTTCACTTCTTCTTGCCGGTGCCTCAAGACTGGAGGCCGGCGAGGGAGCAGCCTGGACGCTTGGCTTCTGAGGCATCTGAGGCCTCAAGGGTAGATGCTCCACATCCTTGACGAATTCAATACTGGTGACCTTCTCGATCACAAACATTAGATATGGGGCATACCCACAAGACCTATTGGGTGTGCAGGATATGTTGACAATGTCATTCCAGATGTAGTACGCCACATCAAACTGGCGGTCCTTGCTTATCACTCTCATCAATGTCCGGAGATAACCCTGCACACTCCCGGCATCTCCATCCTTGGGAGCGATGGCCTTCCTCGAGACTCTATTCAGAACCACGAAGAAAGGCTTCATGTTCTTTGTGGAGGGAGGGATGAACTTTGAGTTTGGCTCATATATGAACTTCATCTTATCATTCTCAATGACACCTATGTTATGGATGATTAAGCTATCACGTCCGAAGGTGTCAAGATGAAGCAGACTCGCAAAATCTTCTTGAGTGATATTGTACATGGAACCATGAGTCATCCAAGTAACACTTTCTTCATCTTCACTCGAAAAGTGGCATGTTGCAAAGACTTGCGCTATGACCTCATCATATAGTGAAATAAGCTAGGCCATTCGATCAACAATGAAGAAATTTGGACTTTCTAGGGTTTGAGTGAAAATTACCGATGAAATCGATTGGAACTTGGAGATGAGGGTGTTGAAGGCCGAACTTGTCCGAGAACTTCAATCCCGATGCGATGACGATAAAATTCCACCCAAACTTGCGAAGTTCCGATGGAGAAATCAAGGAATTGCCTTGGGAGCTCGAGTGTAAGAGAGAGAACGTGTGAGGCAAGAGTGAGGATGAAGGGATTAGGGTTTTTGCGGTGGCTAGGGTTAAGGACACGTAAAATCGGACAAGTCCGGAGATGACCGTACTAGTCCGAACTTTTCCAGAGGCTATATCGGATTAGTCCGTGGTCTACCGGACTAGTCCGGCCTAACCGGCACTCTGCGGATTAGTCTGCATGGGCGGACTAGTTCGGGTAACAACGGACTAGTCCGTGGTCACCAGGCGAGAATTTCTTAGCCCATTCATATATATTTGAAGGTACATATTTAGAAAATAGGGAGGCATATCAAATCAAATAATCTTGATGAATATGATCAGTTGGCATACAACAATCAAGCAATGATCATAATTCACAAGATCTAGTAATTGACATAGTTTTCTGGAGAAACTTGAGAGATATGGTTTTCACAATCCAATCAACATATTTTTGAAGAATTCATACAGGTATGCTACATTTCAAGCCACACTCCGAGCATCAAGGATGTTTAGCTCATTTCGGAGCTCACAAAAGCGCTTTTCATCAAGTGGTTTGGTGAATATGTCAGCCAATTGCTTTTGGGTGTTGACATGGGAAATGGCAATATCTCCTTTCATAGAGTGGTCTCTCAAGAAGTGATGCCTTATTTCTATGTGTTTGGTTCTAGAGTGCTCAACGGGATTATGGGCAATTTTAATGGCACTCTCATTGTCACAAAGGAGTGGAATACGGTTCATATTGTAATTGTAATCCCTTAGAGTTTGTCGCATCCAAAGGAGTTGTGCACAACAACTCCCAGCTGCAACATACTCCGCTTCGGCTGTGGATAAGGCAATGGAATTTTGTTTCTTGGAGGACCAAGAAACTAAAGATATCCCTAGGAATTGGCATGTACCGGAGGTACTCTTTCTATCTACCTTGCATCCGACATAATCTGCATCGGAGTAACCAATGAGATTGAATTTTGAGACTTTTGGGTACCAAAGACCAAGGTTGGGTGTATGAACTAAATATCTCAAGATCCTTTTTACGGCTGTCAAATGACACTCCTTAGGATTGGCTTGAAACCTTGCACACAAACATACACTCAACATAATGTCTAGCCTAGATGCACATAAATAGAGTAGAGATCCAATCATGGAGCGATATACCTTTTGGTCGACGCTAGGTCCATTTTCATTGAGATCCAAGTGGCCATTTGTTTCCATGGGAGTCTTTATAGGCTTCGCCTTGTCCATACCAAACTTCTTGAGTATATCTTGTGTATACTTGGTTTGTCTTATGAACGTCCCTTCCTTTTGTTGCCGCATTTGGAATCCCAAGAAGTACTTTAGTTCTCCCATCATTGACATTTCAAACCTATCTGTCATGATTTTACTAAATTTCTCACTAAAAGATTGATTAGTTGACCCAAAGATTATATCATCAACGTAAATTTGACAAATAAAAATAACATTGTCAAAATTCTTTGTAAATAGTGTATAATCTACTTTGCCAATCTTAAAGCCATTTTCAATTAAGAAATCTCTAAGACACTCGTACCAAGCTCTAGGAGCTTGTTTGAGGCTGTAGAGAGCCTTACACTATTTAAATATGTGGTCGGGGAACTCTTCGTCTTCAAACCTGGGGGGTTGCTCCACATACACCTCGTCCTTGATTGGTCCATTGAGGAAGGCTCTTTTCACATCCATTTGATACAGCTTGAAATCATGGTGAGTAGCATATGCAAGTAATATTCTAATAGATTCAAGTCTAGCTACGGGAGCAAAGATCTCATCGAAATCCAAACCTTCGACTTGTGAATACCCTTTGGCCACAAGTCGTGCCTTGTTCCTTGTCACCAGCCTGTGTTCATCTTGTTTGTTGCGGAAGACCCACTTGGTGCCGACAATGTTCGCATTGGGTCTTGCCATGAGTTCCCACACCTCGTTTCGCTTGAAATTGTTCAATTCTTCTTGCATTGCCACCACCCAGACTAAGTCCTTCAATACATCCTCAACCCTGCGCGGTTCCAAAAAGGATACAAAAGAATAGTGTTCACAAAAGTTAGCTATACAAGATCTAGTGGTTACTCCCTTTCGGATGTCACCGATGACATGTCGATTGGGTGATCCCTTTGGACGCATTGGTGTACTCTTGAGTGTGGCACTTGAGGTGTTGTATCTTCATGATCATTTTCTTCTCCCCCTAAATGGTTGCCTTCATTGACTTGTTGATTATCTTCGTATTCTTGTGGTTGATCTTGTGTGGAAGTTCCCCCTTGATTGTTGACCTCCTCTTGTGGTTCATCTTCTTCATACACGTGTAGAGGTGACTCTTGTGGTCTAACTTCATCGGTGAGTAGCTCATAGGATGTCTTCTTGAGTAGTCAATGAAGATAAAGTCGATTTACGGCGTGACAAGCGGTGATAATCGCTTTCTCCCAAAATCTATCCGACGTCTTGTACTCATCGAGCATTGTTCTTGCCATCTCTATGAGTGTTCGGTTCTTTCTTTCGGCAACTCCATTTTGTTGTGGGAAGTACAGAGCTGAAAACTCGTTCTTTATGCCTTCTTCATCAAGATACTCCTCCACTTGTGTGTTCTTGAACTCCGTGTCATTGTCGCTTCGAATGTTCTTGATTGTCAATGAGAATTCGTTTTGAGCTCGCTTGAAGAACTTCTTGAGTGTTCCTTGCATTTCTGACTTATCATGCAAAAAGAAAACCCAAGTGAAGCGAGAAAAATCATCAACAAGTACTAAACCATATTTGTTACCGCCGATGCTTATGTAGACAATTGGACCAAATAAATCCATGTGAAGTAGCTCGAGCGGTCTTGTTGTAGTTATGACATTCTTGGCAGAGTGAGGTGCTCCAACTTGCTTCTCGGCTTGGCACGTGCTACAAGGCCTGTCTTTCTCAAACACAACATCCTTTAAACCTCGTATTTGATTGCCCTTGAGGAGTTTTTGAAGGTTCCTCATACCAACATGCACTAGCCGTCTATGCCACAGCCAACCCATGTTGGTTTTTGCAATCAAGCATGTGTCAAGTTTAGCTTTATCCTTGTTGAAGTCAACAAGATAGAGCTTTCCATTTAACATACCCTTGAATGCAATGGAACCATCACTCCTCCTAGAAACAGTCACACCCTCGTTAGTGAACAAGCAATTATAACCCTTGTCACATAGTTGAGATATGGACAGCAGGTTATAAACTAAGGATTCAACATGTAATACATGAGAAAGTGTGTGTTTAGAAGATATTGCAATTTTACCAGTACCAAGCACCTTTCCTTGACTATTATCTCCAAAGTAGATGCCCTTGTTTGGATCCTCATTTTCCTCATATTCAAGGAACATTCTTCTTTCTCCGGTCATATGGTTGGTGCAGCTACTGTCTAGAACCCATTTAGATCCACCGGAGGAATAGGCCTACAAAAACAGATTATGCTTTGGTTTTAGGTACCCAAGCTTGCTTGGGCATTTGGAGGTTAGTTACAAGATATTTGGGCACCCACACATGAGACTTGGTGTTCTCAAGGTGTGGCCCAACATAATGAGCATAAACTTTGCCAAAATTATCTCTCATTAAGACATACGAGGCATCGAAGGTTCTTAACAATAACTGTTGTTGTTTATGAACAGACTAGTCTGGGAAGTCGGACTTGTCTAGAGGACCTGACTTGTCTGGACCCCGACCGGACTAGTCCGATGTTCATGTGTGATTAATGTTTTAATCTGGGACTTTCCAATTTGAGAGGGTCTTCCCTTTACAAAGGTAATCCTCTCCTTGTTATTCTTATGGCTTCTAGCATGTTGCTTTTCACCATAAGAGTAAACAATGCCATTTTGACATTTGGAGGTCTTTTGACCAAGTATGCACTACGTGCATATTTGATCTTTTCCTTGTCAAATATGCCACTTTGGGCAGGATGTTTATCCTTTGTAGAGGTTAGCTTGTCCTTCAAATTGGTGTCAACTTTCTTACATGTACAAGCATAAGCAACCTCAGTTTTAGTGGGTTGAGAAGGTGAACTTGAAGAGGAAGAAGGTTCACCTTGCTTGAGTGACTCAACTTGGACTTCAAGGATCTTGTTAACCTTGATCAGGTCAGCAAGTTGGTCCTTGATTGTAGCATTTGAGTTGGTTAACTCCAAGCAACTTTCCTTGCTTGAAGCTAACTCAAGCTCTAGTGAATTGCTTCGTTCCTTTTCAAGTTCTAGAAGCTTGTCAAGTTCGACATATTCCTCCTTTTGGGAGATGATCATGTCCTCTTGATGATGTATCAACCTCTCCTTCTCAACAAGTTGATCAAGTAAAAAATTCATTTTTATAGCAGTTTTCCTATCTAGTCCAACAAGCATATCCTCATTATCACTATTGATTTCATCATCACTAGAATAGGAATGCACAGAAGGGAGTTTAATGGTTACCTTGCATTTACCTTCCTTTGCCATAAGGCAAGTGCCATCTCCCTTCCATGCGCCGAGTTTAGGGAAGAGAGTCGACTTCTTGGATGTCTTCTCGATGGCTATGCTAGCAATCTCTTCTTCTTCGGATGATGAGGACTCATCATTTGAGTCCCACTCCTTCCCTATGTGAGCTTGTTTGGCTTGTTTCTTCTTCTTGAAGAATTTCTTGGGTTGAGGCTTGGCTTCTTTGGTCTTCTTCTTGTTCTCCTCATAGGGGCAATCAACTATAAAGTGGCTATACTCACCACAATTATAGCATGCCCGCCTCAACTTTGGTTTTGTTATTTCCTTGTACTTTACTTCGCTTGTTTTAGCACCTTGTCTCTTCTTCATTATTCTCTTGAATTTCTTCATGAACAATATCATGTCTTCTTCGTCTAATTCACTGCTCTCGTCGTCACTGTCTTCTTCTAGTTGTGCTTCTCTAGCTTCTTTAGATAGGGGCTTGAGGCTGGACTTCAAAGCAACCCCTTTCTTCTTTGCCGAGGTGAGGTCGGCAATCTCCTTGACATGCTTTTCTTGTTTTTCCATCATCTTGAAGGTGATGATCTTTCCAAGCAATTCATCCGGAATCATCCTTTTGCATACGGGGCTTTCTCTGATCATGGAGCATAGGGTGACGCTGCGAGGCATGAAAGCTCTAAGGATGAGCTTCACCACCTCGTGGTCATTCCACTTCTTGCTTCCATAAGATCAAACCTTGTTGATGAGTGTCTTTAATCGGTTGTACATATATTGAGGTGGCTCGTCTTCTTCGATTGTGAATCTTCCTAATTCGCCTTCGATCATTTCGATATTTGCCTAACGCACATGTCGGTCACCTTCATGTGCAGTTTGCAGTGTGTCCCATATCTCCTTAGCAATTTCAAATCCATCCACCTTGGTGAACTCGTCCCGATTGAGCAAAGAGGTAATTACGGCTGCGGCTTGAGCATTTTGGTGAATTGTCTGCTCTTGGCTTGGTGTGAGCTCTTCATCGTCGTGCAGGATATCTATCCCTATGCACACAATATGCCATAAACTTGGATTGAGGGAAATTAGATGCATTTTCATATTTTGCCTCCACATTGAGTAATCACTTCCATCGAAGTGTGGGGCTTTTCCACAAATAATGATTATTATTGGAATTGAGACAATGATAGTTAAAAGGATATCGGGAGTAGTCGGTGTGACTACTCCCCTTCTTCTTTTCTTCAATCTTCACTTTCCCTTTGGAAAGTGTCTTCTTTCTTAGGAGCGCCTTTAGTTCTAGCGTCTCCTCATCGTCATCCTCAATGTCTTGAATGGCTTCGAGGAGCTTCTCCACCTTTAGATTCTTTTCATCATCAACCTTTTCTTGGTTGTTTCTCTTGTGGATGTCCTTCATGTCCGACATGATCTTCTTCGAGCGATTAGACTCTTTCTTGAAGAACCTGCTCTGATACCAATTGAATGTGGCCTAGAGGGGGGGTGAATAGGCCTTTTTGAAATCTGTCAGAACCTGCAACACTTAACAACCAGTTCAAAACCAGAGATATCGGACTAGTCCGGTAAAGTGTGGACTAGTCCGGTGTGTACCAACTAAGTTGATTAGGTTGATCGATTAATTTGATTTTTCGATGTATGCAGCGGAAATATACAGTCAAATGAAGTGTTGCAAGATTATGGACTAGGGTATATCACAATTCAATCTTCTAATTAATGATTCAATGTAAAGTATGCAATAATGGTTGAAACACTAGATTGTTGTAATGAATAAGAACGATGAACACTAAGAAAGACACAAGGATTTATCCCGTGGTTCGGCTCCCACAAAGGCAACCTACGTCCACGTTGAGGAGTCCACAAAAGGACCGGGTCTTCTCCAAACCTACCCTCGTCGGATCACCACGAAGGCCAATCCTCTTCCACTTATCACACAGGGGTTTCCAAAAGTGACTGTTAGGGTTTAGAAAGTGACCGTTAGGGTTTAGAAAGATCAGACTAGTCCGTGGTGGTCACCGGACTAGTCCTGTGTGCTGTGTAGCAAACCCTAAGTGTCCCGAAATATCGGACTAGTCAAGCTAGGAGCGAACTTGTCCGATTTCGCTTCTGGAAAACTTCGGACTAGTCCGATGGACATCGGACTTGTCCGGATAGTGAAACCCTAAGTGGTTATGGGGACAAGTCCGCACTTGGAGGACTTGTCCGATTTAGGTCAGAGAGTTTTTCGGACTAGTCCATGCTAATATCGGACTTGTCCAATTTATATCAGAATGAATGTTGGACTAGTCTTGTGGTGATCGGACTTGTCCGGTTTCGTGTGACTTGTGAAGTGTTTTGAGGACTAGTCCGCACTGGGGAG
Organism: Tuctoria greenei; assembly: GCA_036927565.1. Lineage (NCBI taxonomy): Eukaryota > Viridiplantae > Streptophyta > Magnoliopsida > Poales > Poaceae > Tuctoria > Tuctoria greenei. Next base: position 75,272,021 of record JAYESD010000003.1, on the reverse strand, counting down.
GACTAGTCCGATTCTAGTAAGAGAGATATCGTACTAGTCAAATGGATACCGAACTTGTCCGATTTTGTGCAGTGAGGATATCGGACTAGTCCGGTGTCAGTCGGACTAGTCTGGTCCTGTAAAACTTTGTGGAATGTGTTTGTTTAATTGTGGTTGAGCTCTTGGGGTGTGTTTCCTTAACACACTCCATACACAATGATCTACTATTCTTCTTCCTTGAGCTCATTTCCACTTTGCTCCTCATTCTCCCTTCTTTTTGGCACTTTGCTTATTTTGATATTAAAACCTGTGCTCATCTTAACAAATAGCTTAGGATCTCATTTGCTTGTCATAAATCATCCAAAACCCACAAGGGATTCCTAGATGCACTTTCAAATACTAACTCGCGAAGGGATGAATAAAATTTCCCCCAACTGGGAAGGTCCCTTCCGAGTGATCAAAGTATCCCGTCCCGATGCATTCGCATGGCAACTGAGGATGGGTCTCTGCTTCCTAATCCTTGGAACATCGAGCACCTCCGTAAGTTTTATACTTAGAATCACGGAATTGAGTATGTAATTACACACAATGTATGCTAGCCAGTCAATATACAGAATCGGGTTGGTCCTCCGAGAGAGTAGCTGGGAGGGTCTAGGAAGTTTAAGTAACACTTGATACAGTCACAGTACTAAAAGTGTAGCTACATGCCCTGGGCTAGTACAAGATGTATAACACACTTAGCATGGTCTTGTACTCTAAGTGTGTCCTTGTCTCCCCTGTAATCTGGACCTATAATGAAAGACATTGTTGTGTGAAAACAGACTCCACTTGCATTTATTTTTGTACAAGGCTCAATATTTTAAATTACTATTTTTATCCTTGTCTATAATGAAGTTGTGCAATTCTTTTTAAGTTTTAGTACAAGTTATGTATATGTGTTACAAGTTATAGTGTTGGTCTTCTTGGATCTGAATATTGCTGCATAGTCTAATTGCTTGAACGCCAAGTCAACAAAGGCCCGGAGTGTGCTATCGACTTAGCCTAGTCCTGCACCCTAAGTACGCCACTCTACCTACACTCCGGCGGCCTCAGTAGGGTGAGTACTAAAAAGCATACGGATCTGAAAAGATTACATCAATATACTTGTTATCACATTGAATTTCTTTGGATCTAGAACTAAAATAAGAATGATAAGTCACAAACAATTTATAGACAAGAGGACGAGTTTTACTCTTTTTCTTGTCTTTAATGTACAGGAAAAACATGGTGATTGTGGACGATGCCGGAGCTACGAAGCTCCAACAACCTCCAAGGGGGCCCGCTGTCAACATTCTACGCGTTGATAGTGGGTGTCGTCGGATCTACCAAGCTCCTACAACCCCAGGGGGCCCGCCGTCGATGTTCTACTCATTGATAGTGGGTGTTATCGGACCTACCAAGCTCCGACTACCCCAGGGGGCTTGCCGTCGACGTTACAAAAGCTCCCTGGGGAAGTCGGAAATAAGCTTCGGACCTAAAAGCTATAAGTTTGAAGTGTCCAAGTCATCAACATACTGTCGAAACCTTTTGGTACATGTTCACTATCGAATTGTGCACACATACCAGGGGGCCAACAAGACAAACCACGGTATATTGAAGACAACAAGACAAAGCACAATATATTGAAGACAAATATAAAATGAAATTCATGGCAGAAAGAGTGGCTTTCATTCATTCAAAGTATTGGATTACAAAATCAGGGTTACAGCAAAAGACAAAAGGAAAAGGACCTAGCTACTGGAGGATCTAAGTCCTATGGAAAAATGAAGCAACCTTATCAGCAGCCTCTTGGACACTAGCTTTGGCGGCATCCTCCTCTTCGGCGATGAGTCCTTCAAAGACTGGATCGAGAGAAAATTGGGGGTCTCAGCTTTTGTAACACGCCAAGACATACTTGGCGACGTTTTTGGCCAGAGATTTCCCCTTTGTCCAACAGATCAGTGATGACATTACCCATTGCATCGAGTTTGCTGCCAGCAGAGCCAAGTGCCACTAGCGCCTGGTACAGCTCCGGCGCTGGGTCCTTCGGTCGTACTGGACTGAAGCCAAGAGGCACAAGGGCCCGGTCCGCACGTCCCAGAAAATCCCATACCATCGGAGATTTGGTTGCCCTCGAGCTCCGCAGCTCCTCCAGTGACCTCCGGGCGGCCGCTAGCTTTGAACTCTCTCGAGTGAGGCGCTCAACCGATTTCGCATGTTGTTGCATATTCTCAGCTACTTTCTTTTCACGATCGGCTAGCTCTATCTCCCGGAGGTGGATGCGGTCCCGCCGTTTCGCCAGGCGGCAACATCAGCTTCTCTTTTTGAGAGCTCCTGCACTAGTTTCCAGTACTTCTCCTTTTCTTCCGCACTCCACAGATCCAACTTCTTAGTGCGATCTGTCAAATTTTGCTGAGCTAGAGTCAATTTATAGGTGAGCTCCTCCTCCCTCTTCAAAACATCCTCCAGTTGTTCTATCAGCCTCTCTTCTCTTATATCAAGGTCTGCTCGACGCTTCAGGAGGACCTCATTTAATTCATTGAGGTTTTCGTGATGCTCATCAGCAGCATCACTCCTTTCCTTGGCTTGCTCGAGGATCTCCCGAGAATTAGCGTTGAGCGCCCTGATGGCGCTTCCTTCTCTTCCAGCAGTTTGCCCCAGTATTCCATTCGGGTTGTCTCCCTCTTGACCCACTCCTTCTGATCAGCAAGCCTCGTCTGAGCGAACTTGGTCTCAAAATGGAGCATGTTGCACCAACGCCTCAAGGTATGGCGCTCTTCTTCAAGGACCTTGCTCTCATAATAGAAGGCGAGCTGAACTTGTCAGAGGCTCGAGCAAGCATTGTCTATGGACAATGCCAAGGGGATAGGCTCCGGACGGGGCCATCTCTGTTGGTTCTAGGGGATTCTCCGTAACAAAAATACGGTCCCACTCTACAAGCGAGGTACCCTGAGCTGTTGTGGCACTAGGGACACCCACCGGGAGCTCCTAAGAAGCTGTTGAGGAAGGGCTGGAGCAACAACCATCTCCTGCTCGGTGGTTTGAGCTTCGATAATCTCCGGCTCAGTGGCTAGAGCTTCAACCCTTTCCGTCTCAAGAGCCGGAGCTTCTGATGCCAGCGGCCCTGCAACAACTTCTCGCACGGTGACCGGAGCCTCAATTACTTCCGGCTCTGTTGCTGGAGCTTCCACCATCTCCGCGTCCTATGCCGGAGCTTCAGTATCTGGTGACACCGCTACTGAAGCGTCTTCATGCATGTATCCCCCATGGTCCGGCGCTACCACAGAAGTCTCTGGCGATGACTCTGAATCCAGATCCACGACAGTTGGCGCCGGAGTTGTCGTGACCTCAGCCACCACTTGAGGAGGCACGGAGTTGAAGCTGGAGTTTCTGTCCACACTATTTCGGCAGTTGTGACAGAGGCCAGAGCTTTAGATCCCAACTTTGATGCCCTGCAATCAAAAAATTGGAAGATTCAAAACATGACAAAAATAAGAGTGGCAAATCAAGGTGAAAAAGCAAAGCTTACCTTGGGAATCTACCGCTCCAATTGGCACAGAACCTCTTCACTAGAGGTTCGAAGCCAAAACTTGCCTTGGTTGGCATCGAGGGAGCTCCGGAATGTTGCCTGGAGCTTGTCGTCGTCGTTGGTGTTGCCCCAGCCGAGGTCTACCTTGGCCGAGAAGAACCTCTGGACCTAGAGCCCCTCGCGGGCACCGGGACCGGTGTCGACTGTCCGAAGCTAGCACCTCTTGAAGACACTTATACCTAAGGAGGTGTCGCCACCGAAGACCTCCCTCGCTCGGGAGAAGGGGCAGTTTTCGCCAGAGCAGGCCTGACGGAGCTCCCATCAGCATGCTTCAGTTTTCACTTCCGACTGGAAGATTCGGCTGGCTCCTTTCCCTTGCCCTTGCCGATGTCTTCAACCCTCTGGCTCAGAGCAGGGGCGGCCACCTCCTCAGAAGCTCTGGGGATTACAACCCTAGAGACCCTACACTTCTCCACCTCATCGAGGTCATCTAGCGCCAGCATCTGCCTCTGGAGCTTCCTACTGATCTTTGAAGTCATGTTCATGGGTAGTAAAGTAGTCGGCGGAGTCAACGCATCATCGGTGATCAAACTGTGCTGGAATTTTTTGAGATGGAGCCTGAGGGCTTTGTCATCCAAGTTGGAGTCCAGACCGGTTTCAATTTGGTCAGTATGGTATCCATCACACTGTAGAAAGCCCATGCGGGCCTCCCCCTCCTCCTCAGCGGAGCCCACCGGTTCACCAAGAAGTTCCCGATGACCATTTGGGAGGTCACTCCACCGTCCACACACTCTCGGATCCTGGTCAGGATAGGGTTGAATGCATCTGACAGCTTCAGAACTACATTCCAGGCATCAGTGTCGACATTGGGGAGTCCTTGGGGCAGCTCCAACCTGTCATGCTCATCCACTGCAATGATGACCCAATCCTTCTTCCAGTCATCCCATTTGCCGGAGGGGGGGACTTCAAGTACTTGAAGGGGCAGTTCTTGCGCTTCATAAAGTAGTAGAAGCCAAGCAGTTCAGTCCCCTTGTCAGTGGTGTAAACCGTGAAGAAGGTCCAGAATAACTCGACACAGGGAGGCACGCTCACCCACATCTTGCAGAAGTGGACAAAAGTTGCCACGAGCAGGAGGGAGTGCGGGACGAGGTGATGCAGTTTGAGGCCGTAGAAGTCCAGTAACATCGAGATGAAGCTCGAGAAAGGTGGGATCAGTCCCACCATGGCGTACGCCGAGACATACACCATGTCTCCATGGCGCTCTTTCTTGAAGGGGAGGTTGCCGACGCAAATCAGATGGTTGAAGGAGTCACTGGACCACCCCATGTAGGTCTGAACCTTCATCAGATCATCCTTGCTCTTGATGCAGCTTTTGGGAAGACCTAACTCCATCGCGGCAAAGTGGAGCAATGGAAAGGAAAGCTAGGCGATGTTTGGGAGGCTCCGAGCGCATGTTTGATCGAAAGCGTAAAGAGTCATCAAACCATGCATACTTTCCTTCTTAAGTAAGCCTCTGCGACGCTTGGATGGAAACCGCAATGAGAGCCAGGTCACATTTCAAAAATCTACCCTGTCAATGACAAGTGGGCTTGGGGCCACCCCCGATGAAGAGATCGAGGTTATTACCCCAGGAGAACCGTTGTCTTGATGGACGGCGGGAAACCCAAAGGCGGCAGCCTGACAAGGCGCTCAAAACTGATACAATTTTTGTTTTGGGAACCGGCGACCTTCAATTGCATGAGAGCCACACTCGAAGATATCATCTGCGGTATTCAAGACAAGCCACGCGGAGATGGTTTAACCCCAGACCATCGCCCCAACGGTACATAAGAAGAACTTTGAAGTTACAGCGCAAGAATTGAGGATGGCCCCACCTCTAACAGAATAAATTAACCCAAAGAGTTTTCTCCCAGAGGTGAGCCCGGGGGCCACTATCGGTACCCTGCGTACCGAGTACCCCATGATACTACAAAAAGTGCAGGAGAGTTCCAACTATCAGAGTTGAAGGCTTCCACAGACCCCACGTGTCACACGGCACTGGACTGCCTCCCTCATATGGGTAGCTCTGGTACAGCCACGTGTAATGTAAGACCGGAGCTGAACTCCCAACATAGGGAAGCTCCACTATTGACACGTTTATGATGACCCTGGACCAAGCCCCCCGTAGAGTGAAGCTCTGGTGCCACCACGTGTATAATAGCTTCGGACCCATCTCACCACGAAGGGAAGCTCTGGAGCTGCCATGTGTGGATCCACCGGACCTTACACCAACAGGAATATGGGCAAATCTCCAACAGCACGGACGTTTAAGCGACAGTTACAAGACCTGATTACGTATTATTAGTGCTATATTAATGACACACGATCAGTGAGTTGTTAATAGGGGTAACGCTGTCGTTAAGGAATGTTATCACACTATTAATCACAATTAATACTCATAGATCGTATATCAGGTGATTAAATATGCCAGGGCCACATGTCGGGTCAGGCAAATGTTGTAACAGCCAGTCCTTAGACTATAAAAGGACTGCGCCGTGTGGTACATAGACATCCAAGCTCATACGTACACTAGCGCTAATGAAATCCCCTATACAACAACACACACTCCATGGAGTAGGGTATTACGCTCAGGCGGCCCGAACCACGTAAATCTTTCGTGTCATCATCTTGTTCTAGATCCCCGCGCACCCAAACCGATACAAGAACCTCTGCCGGCTACAATTCGGTAGTACCAGGGGAAGTGTCATTCATACGCTTCGACAGCGGTTAACACCGCGTGTCACGCCATAAACCGGCTATATCTTCATCGCCTACTCAAGAAAACATCGTATGAACTACTCACTGGTAACAAGCCAAATATTTCATATTTTCGAGTTTTTGGTTCAAAGTGTTATATTTTGAACAAGAAGCCTAGGACTTCAAAGTTTGCTTCGAAGTCCGATGAAGGTATGTTACTTAGCTATGATTCGAACTCCTATGCTTATCGTGTCCTCAACAAGACCTCGAGACTTGTTGTTGTAACACGTGACATAGTGTTCGATGAAACTAACGGCTTTCAAGAAGAGCAAGTTGATCAATGTGTGATAGATCAAGAATAGGCTCATGTCAATCATTGAGAAGAATGGTGTTGGGCGATATTCGACCACAAGTACGACCTCCAAATGCGAATGAAGAAGATGAACCACAAGTAGAGGACAATGATCAAGGGGGAGCTTCCACACAAGATCAATCTCAAGATAATCAAGGTGATAAAGACATCAATGAGGGGGAGAAGAAGATGATAATCATGAAGATTCAAGACCACAAGTGCCACATCCAAGAGTACATCAAAGCATCCAAAGAGATCACCCCGTCAACAACATAATTGGTGACATACAAAAGGGAGTAGTAACTTGATCTCGTATAGCTAATTTTTGTGAACATTACTTTTTTGTATCCTCTTTGGAACCACATATGGTTGAAGATGCATTAAAGGATCCAGATTGGGTGGTGGCGATGCAAGAAGAATTGAACAACTTCAAAAGGAACGAAGTGTGGGAACTTGTTGAAAGACCCAAGTTCAACGTCGTCGGCACTAAATGGGTCTTCCGCAACAAGCAAGACGAACACGGGGTGGTAACAAGGAACAAAGCACGACTAGTGGCCAAAGGGTATTCACAAGTCGAAGGTTTGAATTTCGACGAGACTTTTGCTCCCGTAGCTAGGCTTGAATCGACTCATATATTATTTGCATATGCTACTCACCATGATTTCAAGCTTTATCAAATGGATGTGAAAAGCACCTTCTTCAATGGACCGATCAAGGAGGAGGTGTATGTGGAGCAACCTCTCGAGTTTGAAGATCGAGAGTTCCCCGACCATGTATACAAACTGTGTAAGGCTCTCTATGGCCTCAAACAAGCTCCTAGAGCTCGGTATGACTGCCTTAGAGATTTTTTGATTGAAAATGTTTTTAAGATTGGTAAAGCTGATTACACCTTTTTTACTAAGCATTTTGATAATGATATATTCATTTGCCAAATCTATGTTGATGATATTATATTTGGTTCGACTAACAAATCTTTTTGTCAAGAATTTAGTAAGATTATGACAGATAGATTTGAGATGTCCATGATGGGAGTTGAGATACTTTTTGGGATTCCAAGTGAAGCAACAAAAGGAACGAACGTTCATAAGCCAGACAAAGTACACTCAAGACATTCTCAAGAAATTTGGCATGGACAAAGCAAAGCCCATAAAGACTCACATGGCGACAAATGGACACTTGGATCTCAATGAAGACGGACCAAACATGGATAAAAAAGGTATATCGCTCCATGGTTGGCTCCTTATTTTATTTATGTGCATCTAGGCCTAATATCATGTTGAGTGTATGTTTGTGTTCAAGATTTGAAGTCAATCCTAAGGAATGTCATTTGACAGCCGTAAAAAGGATCTTGCAATATTTTGTTCATACACCCAACCTAGGCCGTTGGTATCCTAAAGGTTCAAAATTCAATCTCATTGGATACTCTGATGCAGATTATGCCGGATGCAAGGTAGATAGAAAAAGTACCTCCGGTACTTGCCAATTTCTAGGTAGATCCCTAGTTTCTTGGTCCTCCAAGAAACAAAATTCCATTGCCTTATCCACGGTTACAATATGAGTCGTATTCCACTCCTTTGTGACAATGAGAGTGCTATAAAATTTGCCCATAATCCTGTTGAGCACTCTAGAACCAAACACATAGACATCTGGCATCACTTTTTGAGAGATCACTCAATGAAAGGAGACATAGCCATTTCCCATGTCAACAATGGAAAACAACTAGCCGATATCTTTACCAAGCCACTTGATGAAAAACGCTTTTGTGAACTTCGAAATGAACTAAATATCATTGATGCCCGGAATGTGGCTTAAAAACTTGCATACTTGTATGCCACCGTCAAAAATCATATTGATTGTGTTGAAAAATTATCTCTCTCTATTTTCTCCAAAAAATATGTTAATTAGTTGATATTGGTGAATTATGGTCATAGCTTGATTGTTGCATGTTTACTGATCATATTCGTCAAGAATATTTGTGTGTTTTTGCCCCCTATCTTCTTTTCAAGCACCTTCGAATATATACGAAAGGTCTATAGTTATCTATCCAGGTGACCATGGACTAGTCCGTGGTTACCCCGGACTAGTCCGCATATTGCATACTAGTCTGCAGAGTGTCCGCTAGACCGGACTAGTCTGGTCAGACCAAGGACTAGTCCGATTTTTCGACTCCATAACCCTAGGGTCGGACAAAAACCTAATATTCTGCCTCACAACACTCCTCACGTTCTCTCTATTCACACGAGTGCTCCCAAGGCGATTTCACGAAATCTCCATCAAATCCACTCAAGTTTCGGTGGAAATTGATCTCCATTGCAAGGGGATCGAAGACAACGGTTTGTCCGCACCAAAACTCCTTCAATGCCGTGAATCGAAGGATTTGGTAAGATTTTTCTCCAAACACTAGAACCTTCAATTTTCCTCGTTTTTTGTTCAAATAGCCTAGTTCTTCCTGTCAATACATGCTCCCTTGTAGTTGTAAAACTACATTGCTCCATTTTTGCGTGGAGAAACTCCATTATCCTGTTAGTTAGGGTTCGAGCAGCTGAATATCGGACGAGTCCGTTATCGGTGCAGCCAAGTCTGATACCCCAAACTAGTCCACACCTGAGCAACGGACAAGTCCGATGTTCGCTGAACAAAACCCTAATCTTCTTCAACTCAATGCCTTTCCTTGCTACCAATCCTTATCTATGTCATGTATAACCTTCTTGTCAGGACAATGTCGAGCTCAAACGAGGACATCTCTAACTTCGAGGCTGAAATGGATCAAGAGACCTCGCCTCGCATTTCAACGGGCCAAGCAAAGAAGAGACAAGATTGCACTGTTGAACGCTCGCCCACCCCACCTAGGGTGCGTCGAAAGGTTCCGACCAGGAAACCAACTTCGAGAGGACAAGATATGGTTGGTTCAAGTCAGGCAGCGCCTCGCAAAACTCAAGGAAAAGGCAAAGGAATTGCATGCGGCCCTATTGGCCCCCTCGAGATGACTGCTCCAAGACGGGGGAATAGGGACCCCTCGGAGGAAAAGTTCAATGGTAAAGGAAGTGATGTGGCTTGGAAGCTAAGGAAAGTTGATGCTTATAGTGATGGCAAAACAGGCAGTTGATCCTACATTTTGGAGCAACTTCCACGCGGACTAATACAATATTGTGTACCATTAGATGAAGACTCCAGTGGACCGCAGCCAATGGATCAACGGGACACATTTTGAGAGAAAGAGTTGTCAAGCCTTTGATGAAATGATAGAGGATGTGCAAAGACATGGCCTCGAGGACTTGTTTGCTTGCCGATATAACTGAAATGATGAGGTCATAGCATATTTCTTTGCAACCTGCTACTTTGTCAGTGATGAAGAAGAGATAGTGACTTGGATGACACATGGATCCAAGTACACTGTTACTTATAATGAGTTTGCTATGCTGCTGCACCTTGAGGACACCGACAGAAATGAGGTCATTATTCACAATAATGGTGTTTTGGAGAAGTACAAGATAGACTTTCTCTATGACACTCGCCTCAAATACAATCCTCCCTCAACCAAGAACATGAAGCCCTTCTTCATGGTTCTCAATAGAGTACTTCGGAAGACCATTGCTCCAAAGGATGGAGATGCAGAGAGTGTACTAGGTTACTTGAGATCCTTGATGAAGTACACTGTTACAAGAGGAAGTTTGACATCTTCGACTACATCTGAAATGATATGGTGAACATCTCTTGCACCCCAACTGTTCCAGTGGTTATGCACCGTACATCATGTTCATGATAGAGAAGGTCACAAGAATTGAGTTCGTGAAAGATGTCGAGCATACTGATCTAAGGACTCAGAAGCCTCCTCAAGCCACTCTCCCAGCTGCTCCCTCACCTACCTCAGATGAAGAACATCTAGGGAGAGCCCAAGGAGAGGTCAGACCTCCATCAAGCTCAAGGGGCCCTCATCACAGAGGGTCTCCTAGTGGCATTATGAAGTACTTGGCCACCATATTTGGTTCTTGCTGGAAAGCTGAAGTGAAGCTCCACAAGTTGAACAAGGCAAGGAAAGAGGACATGAGGTACATGAAGTAAAATGTCAAAGCCATATTTCAAAAGCTGGAGATTGAGCCTATTGGGTCTCCGGTCATCTCAGAGGACTCCACCTCAGACTTGTCGGAGCTTCCACCCCTTTCTCTTTATGAACTTGCATACCTTTGCATTTGGGGCACGACAAGTGGCTCTCACCCTCATCCTTCTCAGCTTGATGATGAAGACAACGAAAGGACTGATAGCGCGGAGTGAGCCTGCGACGAGTAGATCCCTCCTGTCCTTCTTTTTGGTGCCTTGATGCCGAAGAGGGAGAGATTGAGGGGGAGTCTTAGGTCCTAGAAGTAGGTTGACAGATGAGAGCTCTATTTGTGTTTCTTTTGGTGCTGTAAGACTTTTGGTGTTGTAAAACTTCGATGATGCTCTCTTATGCTTTTGGACATGTGTTGTGAAACAATGACTATGTCATGCTTATGATCTATGTTTTAGGCTCTGAATTTGATATTCATGCCTGATAATCTTGATGTTGTTATGATTATGCTTTTATCTTATTCACATCAAGATCATTGCTCACACACACGTAGTTTCGCACCCCACCATAAAGAGTGCACATATGTCTTATGTCTACATTGCCTAGTTTGCTCAAAGCTCATATGTGCACACTTTATGAAAATCTGAATTTTTATCATATTTGTGTAAATCTCAATTGGTTGTCATCAATCACCAAAAAGGGGGAGATTGAAAGTGCATCTAGGCATCCCTTGTGGGTTTTGGTTGATTTGTGACAAACAAATGAGATCCTAACAAAATTGTGTATGGAGTGTGTCAGAGAAACACACCCCAAGAGCTCAAGTTAACAAACAATTTAACTCACTGCACAATTCACAAAAAAAACCGGACTAGTCTGATATTCACCGAACTAGTTCGATATCTCTGTGACTAAGATCGGACTAGTCCCCCCTAGTGCGGACTAGTCCTCAACACTTCACAATTGCACAACATCTGAACAAGTTCGATATCCATCGGACTAGTCCGATAATCTTCTGACTAAAATCGGAGAAGTCCTCCAAATCCGTACTTGTCCATAGCCCCACGATTTTTCACGACACCGGACAAGTCCGATATCCATCGGACTAGTCCGAAAACTCTCTGACTAAAATCGGACAAGTCCTCCAAGTGCGGACTTGTCTTCAATTCAACATGAGGTTCACCACACCGAACTAGGCTGATTTGTGTCGGACTAGTCCGAACACTTCCAGAGCCCAAATCGGACTAGTCCACTGATTCCTGGACAAGTCTGATATATGTGAACACTTAGGGTTTTCCACACGCCGCACACCGGACTAGTCCAGACACGCAAACCCTAACGGTAACTTTGGAAACCCTATTATAAATAGAGGTGTACGGCCCTACAACCAAGGCTCTCGACCCCATGCGCCATCACACGTCCCAAGAACCTAAAATACACATCTCTCCACACATACTAACCCTAGAAAGATCAAATCTTTGAGGATTAGCATTTATCAAAAGGAGAGACTTGTTCCACACGATCTTGAGCTCTTGGGTTTGAATCTCTCGCACTCTTGTTGATTATTGCACATTTTTCGAGTGTTCGTCATTGTAAATCTTGGGGAGCTGTAAAAAAGTGAGAAGGCCCCTTGAACAAGGTTATTTGCCCCTTTGTGGTTAGTGGAAGAGAATCGACCTTTGTGGCGATTCGACGAGGGTAGGGTTGGTGAAGACCCGGTCCTCCGTGGACTCCTCAAAGTGGATGTAGGTTTCCTTCGTGGGAATCGAACCACGGGATAAAATCGTGTCTCGTGCATCTTTATTTTACTTTTCATAATAATCTAGGTTTTGTCTAGTGTTGTGAAATTCACCTTGAAACATTGTATCATACTTGATCATTGCAATATACTGATTCATTGGTTCAATACACTTTACTTGTAATCTGATTTCCGCTCCATAGTGTACTAGACATAGAATTGTCAATTTACTTTGATCGTTCAGTCCGCACACACCAGACTAGTCCGCACAATATCGGACTTGTCCGATCTCTCTATATTTGATCGATTTGTTAAGTGTTTTGGGATCCGACAAAAGTTCAAAAAGCCTATTCACCCCCCCCCCACCCTCAAGGCTACATTCACTAGCATGGTGCTAGGATAGGAGGTAGCGTTGAACATCTCGTAGACCCACAGATTGAAGAGGTAGATAGTAGGTGGTGATTGCCCTATCTGTCCTTTGTAATCCTCCACGTTCGGCTATACCACGGGCTCTTGGCGAGAGTCGCCTAGTGTTGCTAGGGGTAAACCCATGCCCAATGTGTTGAACAACTTAGCATAAGTATTCACTATTGACATGCTCATTAGTACCTAACCCAGGCTATGTATATGTATATTAGAAGCATTGGAGGAGCAACTCCCCTATTATAGGTCTAACCTCCATTAGGACCCATTTGCCCCTTAAGATAGATTGCTTAGGTCTGTGTCACACTACACATATATTATCAACTTATCCCTATCTTGATAATTGATTAGTATCCCTTTGCTTGATCATAAGAGTAGTGTTCACTTTACTCCATTGCCTTCCTTTGGGATAAATACGATACCCTTGAGAGTACTCTTGGGTGAAATGCTACACAACAATTTTCGTGCGCTTGCGGACCTCATATCTTTCGAGAGATGATCTGTGACGTAAGAAACGTCAATAGTCACACTACCCATATACTAGCAACTTACCCCTATCTTGATAATTGATAAGTATTCCATAGCTTGACCATAAGAATAGTGTCTACTTTACTGGATTGCCTTCCTTTGGGATAAATACGATACCCTTGTGAAAACTCTTGAATGAAATGCTACACGACAGTTTCCGTGTGCTTGCGGACCTCATCTCTTACTAGAGATGATATATGATGTTAACAAATGTCAACAAGCATTGCTGCCGTTGTTAATAATAGACTTGATCTCCAGTAAAAATTTGAAGTTCATTGGACTACATTTATTGGGTTGATCAGTGTTCCAAATCTCTATGCCATTGAAAAATTGGGAAAAATATAGAAAACATTTCAGAAAATCTCCCAAACTTGTAAAATCAATTTCTCCCTGTAGGAAGCTTAGAAAATTGTGAAACAAATTTTCCTAGAACCAGTGAGACTTCCTCTACATGGCACAACCACTGGTAGCCATGATAGACCTCCAGAATTGCAACTAGAATTCAGAGAAAGTTTATACTTGAAAGAATTTTAGGGACAACAAACTTCCTTGATCATCTCCTGTTCTTTGCAAGAGTCTCCATTATAGTCCCTAGTATCTACCATAAAAGTTCCAAAGCCAGTTAAGATCATAATCTTATTTGATTCATAAGATATTAGCTTGTGACCTTAAACATATTATTTAATTTCAAAGTCATTCATATATAGTATATGCATAACGTGTAGTAACTGAAGTCGAGGAGCAGCCGGAAGCTTTGGAAGTCCAGCTACCGGAGACTAAGACTCGGACTCGCATTCAGGCAAGCCCCAGTTTGCATTTAAGTTCCTTACATTGTCTTTGCAGTTTTCATTCACCTTACGTCTTTAGATGTATGTGCATTATGTTTAAGATGTTTGGCATCCACTTGCATGACCAAATAACCTACGGAGTGGATAGAATAGCTCACAGACTCGTGTAGTAACTGCCATGCTTATATTCATAGGGAATCTGTTAGAAGTCGAATAGTTGGAATCTACTCGCGAGATAGGATTTTATCACGCGGGATGAGTTGGATCAAGAAATGTCTTATAAATATGAAATTGAGACCAGTCAGAGATGAGTAGGAAGCGACAATAGGTGGTCTTGGTCGCATAGCTCTGACCGTGTCGGTTAAGGCTCGTGCCGTGTGCGGCCCTGCTGGACAAGCTTGAATTGTACCGGCGACATACTGTAGAAACGGGCTCCAGTAAACTGATGTGGCTTGATACTGGTTTGTCCAGGCATTCCGTTCCGTTTTATAGGCATGGGTCGAGAGCAGCGAGTTGTAAATCAGCTGGTGGGCACATCAGAGTACGCCCCATGCAGAGACCTCCTGCTCGTGACGGATCGATCGGTTCGACATTCTAGTGTTTGGTGAAAGGTGGCCATATACGATTAGTACTTAAGTGCTATGTAGGTACTGTTGTAAGTACTCGCTTGCATTTCTAAAACTGTGTATGTGTCGTGTTGTCTGGGTGTGTCCTAATTGCGATCACCGTCCCTCGCGGTAATAGAGTACCACTTGTTCACTGCGCTGTGACGTAGTAAATACTAAAGAAGTTTGGAGAATATGATGTATTGACTTATAATTGTTTTGCAACCTTGTATGGCTTAGAGATAGCACAATTAAAAGTTTGCAGTTTCCCCATACTTTACCTGTAATAGCATTATGTGCTTTGGGCATGTCTTATCATCGGCAAGTTTCTTGTTTGATTGTCGAGTCTATGATGTGCCGTGCCTAAAGAATGTCTTGTGCTACTTAAAACATGACCATAAGGATCCACTTGTAGGCGAGTTCTTTATGCCATTCCTTACCTATGCTTAGTATTCACCCCTGCATATGTCTAGTGAGATGGGTTAGTCTTGCTGAGCCTTAAGCTCACATTTGCAGTTAACAAGTTTTTGCAGATTATACGACTGGTGACGGGTTCGATGACGAGGTTGCACCCTCTCCGGGATTTACAGCCGAGTGGGAACCCTGCACGCCGCCGTAAGTTGGGTGTTGCTAGTGCGAATCATCCAGGGCATGGATGACTTTACTTTTGCATAGCTAGTGTCCAGAGCGTAGCTATGATGTATAGTACTCTTTCCTTTTTGCGTAGTATTGTAAAATTTCCGTTGTGTCTATAAATAAAGACTTGGTATTGCATTTTATTCTTGTTCTTTTCTTGTATATTGTTGGGTGTCGCATCGCACGACATCACCCAATGAGATCCTTGGATGTCGGGATTCCGGTCCCCACAGAGGTTCTCAATTTACCTCAAGGTTCTTGCTAATGTTGCACGAGTCGATGGGAACTCAATTGAATTTCAGTTCTGCATATCATCCTCAAACGGATGGGCAAACCGAGAGAACAAATCTGATTTTGGAGGACATGCTAAGGGCTTGTGCATGAAGTATGGAGGAAATTGGGACAAAAGTATGCCATATGTTGAGTTCTCCTACAACAACAGTTGTCAAGCAAGTTTGAAAATGTCACCATATGAAGCTTGTATGGGAGGAGGGGTAGAACACCATTTTTTGGAATGAGATAGGAGAAACTCAAGTGTTTTGTTCTGATGTGATACAAGAGGCTGAAAAAGAAGTTCGAGTAATCTGTGAAAATTTGAGGGCTGCTCAATCAAGACAAAAGGGCTACGCGGATAATAGGCAGAGAAACTTAGCCTTTGAAGTGGGAGACTTCGTATACCTTAAAGTGACACCTATGCGAGGTGATAAGCGGTTCAATGTCAGAGGCAAGTTGGCACCTCGCTATATTGGATCATTCAAGATTTTGACCAAACGTGGAGAAGTAGCATATAAACTGGAGATGCCAGCACATCTTTTCGATGTAGATGATGTGTGTTTCACAGCTCAAGAAGTGCTTAAGGGTGCCGGAAGAACAAGTGCCAATGGAAGAATTGGAATTGGAGGCAGATGTAACTTATGTCGAGCAACCAGTCAAAATCTTGGAAACAAAGGAGAGAGTCACGAGAAACAAGGTCATTCGATGGTGCAAAGTACAATGGAAGCATCATAGAGAATCGGAAGCAACTTTGGAACTAGAAGATGATCTCAAAAAGGAATTTCCCTATCCCTTCCCTTTTATGTCGAATCTCGACAGTGAGATTTATTTTAAGGGTGGTAGGTTTGTAACACCATCATTTTCATCCATCATGCATTACATACATTCTTATACATGTTTAGTATTAAGCCACATAAAAAGAAACAAGTTTAAAATGAATTAGAATCAAAAC
Organism: Tuctoria greenei; assembly: GCA_036927565.1. NCBI lineage: Eukaryota > Viridiplantae > Streptophyta > Magnoliopsida > Poales > Poaceae > Tuctoria > Tuctoria greenei. Next base: position 75,255,419 of record JAYESD010000003.1, on the reverse strand, counting down.
AACACTTAAAGTTCTGTATAAGTACGGACTTGTCCGGTTGTAACCCGGACTAGTCTACTTTTCCCCTCTAATTCCCCTCTGCACTTGTTCGTTTTACTGCGGACTAGTACGATTAAGTCTCTATTCCATTCCGGACTTGTCCGTGATTGAGTGCGGACTAGTCCGATCCTTGGTACGGTTTTTGAATAACTTGTCAAATCCACTGACTTGTCTGATCTATGCCGGAATTTTCTGTTTTGCTCTCTAGGCAAGACAACACTTCTTCGGACCACCTACCGAACTTGTCCGTTTTTGTCTCTGTCTAACATCGGACTAGTCAGGCCCTCGACCAGACTTGTCTGGTGTGCCTGACTCGGATTCAATCTTTTCCTCCACAACTTGTTTTTGGGTATCTATCTTAATTGGGCCCAAGAACGTCATGCCTAACCCCTGTGGAGCCCATGTGGAACCCCTACACAGCCTCCACTGCCTTGAACACGAAATCCATCAAACCCAACCTCTCCACCTCTATATAAGCAACCCAACATCCCAATTTTTCACCTCTTTTACACAATTGAAAGAAACCCAAACCCTAGTTCTTGGGAGCCGCCATCAAGAAAAGATCTAGAAGCAATGAGGAGAGAGAGAACACGAAGGAGGATCAATCAAGCAAGAGCTTCCTCGACTTTTCGTTCTTCATCACCAATTCACCCTCCACTCTCCATCAACCCTTCATCACCAACTTTAGATCGCCATATTCAAGTGTTGCACTCAATTATCAATCCTTGGAGTTCTACACACGTGGTACACATTCTACTTTCTCTTTCCAGGCAAATTCAACCATAATTCTCACAGATCCCAAAACCCTAAATTCCAGTTTTGATCACGGCGGACTAGTTCGGCCCTGGCACCAGACTTGTTCGGTATCTGAATCCGTTCCAAGCTGAATTAATTCCAATTTGATTCAAATCAACTCGGAACCTAATCAAACTTCTTAAATACTATTGTAACTAGTTAGTAAGCATTAATAGCAACTCATTAACAAGTTGCACCTCACAATTGCATTAATCATGCATGATGTGGCATATTGAGTAATATATGAGCATTTATTGATTGTAATGTCTGTTTTATATGTTCGTTGAGCGGAATAGAATGTTTTGCTCCTGAGGGTGCTTTCAAGGACCTCTAGCACCAGAATTTTGAAGTCTTTGACCCTAACCAAGATCAAGAGCAAGGCAAGTGTCCTGGATCATTTTGATCCTATTTATAAATGCTTTGTTTGTAAAAATACATGCTTGTGTCAAATTGATAAGAAATTCAAGATAGGAGTTTACTAGACTTGTTTGACCATCCTTGTCGCTTGGGATATATTGTAGAGAGTCGGGAAGGACCTTTACCTTTTTTTCATTGCTTTATTTAATTGGGATGGGAAAACTACCAAATGGCTTAATTGTGAATTAATGAAGTTATGAATGATGAGAATTGATGAATATGGTTAACTGGTAAACATGGGACTTGGGAGATCAAGCAAGCATGGACTGTAGACTGGGTTGGATGTTCTGGTAGTTTCACTTGCTTTAGATCTAAGGACATGTTCCTGGAGCGACCATCCAGGATTTACAGTGCCACCACAAGGCCAAGTATGCGTGCGACGTAGCTGAATAATTAGGTGTGCTGCTGGTATCATATGGACCATTGGATGGTGCGGGGAAGTATGGTTATTGATGAAAGTGAGAATCTGGAGTATGGCTAAATAATTAATTTTGGGTTGATATTATGATATTTATGTGAGCTATGATGGGATTATTTCACATAGACATAGTTAGATGCTTTTTACCTGTTTTTTAAAGTACTTATCAGCAATTAGCCAATATTTATTATTAGTGCCTTGTTTAAGCTACATGTCATTATTTCCCACATTTGCTAAGTACGATATGTACTCACCCTTGCAATTCCCCCACCAACAGTTTCAGGTGATGTCTGGGAGTATCGTGATGATAATGCAAAGTACTAGGTTGTGTGCTGCCGTCGACTTGCCTATGGTTATGTTTGGAGCCGCGCTACCCTTCATGCTTAGTTTGCTTAGTTGCTTAGCTTCATACGTAGATTGTTTCCACTATAGTATTAGTGTCATTATCATTAATGATCATTCGAGTGTAACTGGAGGATTATTTGAATATTATAATAAAAGTACTTCTTAATTAATTTGTACATTGGTAATTTTCTATTTATCATTTGTGAATCGTTTGTGTATGTGTATCAAACATCCTGGACACACATATGCATCACGCTTGGTTCAGTTTCGGAACCGGGTTTCACAAAAGCTTAATCCAATTCTAAGTTGTTGTGAGATATGATATAATGATAGGGATGCTATTACTAGTTTAAAAGTTAAACTTAGATTTCCGGAGAAATTCTAAAAACATTTAAGTTACTCTCATTTGATTGGAAATACCTACCAAAGCCATATGATACATTACATTGATAGACCTTATACATATGCTATTTGTCTTCACATTGAGCTTTGTCAAACTAGTATAGATCTATGTGAGATTTCATTCATTACTTTTGAATTCAAGACTTCACTGGCACATGCTATACTTCTACACTAGAAGTAAGAAAAATCCCATCATACCATCCTTCCACAATAAAAAAAGAAACTCCATACCATTCATGCTTAGTACTCTCTCCAAGTTTATTGCATCAAAAGGGAGTAGAAGACATGGCTACAAGAAAAAGAAAAAAGAAATTGCATGCTTACATCATAAGCATAAGTGAAAAAATAAGAAAAAAGAAAAAAGAAAAGTAGACATGTTTTATCCCTGCAAAATAAGAGAGTCTATATAAAAAGGAGTCATCTCAAATATCCACATCCACTTTCATTCCATCACACATGCACAAGTCTCGAATCAAATAGTTTTGAATTGATTTCTCCTAAGGCTTGCTTTTTTGACTTAGCAATATTATGTGTTGCAAATACACCTACTACATTCCCTACCAAGCTCCATATACAAGCCTTATTTAGTGGTAGGATGAATTTAGGCAAAATGCCTTGTGAGGACATATTTCCACTACACATAAAGGAGAGACTGAGAGAATAAAATTAAGGTGCTTATATTCTAAATTGAACTCTCCAGAATTTGAGTGGAACTTCCTTTCTAGAGTATGTGTGCTCCATTTGCTGTTCTATCTTTCAACCACCCATGAATAGATGGCATAAGTCCCATAATGACTTAAGATGGGTGAAGTACCATGCCAATTTTTGCAATACTAGGTGAGTATTGTGAGGATCCAGTCTTGACACACATTTACAATACCTGGGCCTTTATTCCATAGTATTGTCAGTTTAAAAACTAATGTACATCAGTACAAGCAGCAGAAAGATAAGATACAACTCGCGCCCTATAGCCTACTCTAAGCAAGAGTGAAGTCATCCGGCCCTCGGAAGCTTCACAGTAGCAACACCCAACTTTCACGGCGGTGTGCAGGGTTCCCAGTAAACTTCGCACCCCTCATTGGGTGCTGCCTCACTAGGCTCGCCCTCATCTATAAGGTTACATGCAAAATAGTGGATCAACAAACCATGAGCTTATGCTCAGCATGACTTACCTGTCTCACTACTCATACATGCAGAGGATTACTATTAAGAGTAAAGTTGTTCATAGCACTAGTATTGCAGTGGATTCTTATATTCACTTTTAAGAATCAAGTTAAGTATTAGAATCATAACTTTATTTTGCTGCTCCACCACTTCACCGAATTAGCTTATCCAACCATAAGTTCCATCCAGTTTCAATTGTTACTACGTCACAACGCAGTGAACAAGCATGCTCCCTTCCGTGAGCGATGGTGATTCGAATCAAGAAAACTCCCGGCTTGCACGTCACATACACCAATCCAGAGAAGGCTTACGGTCCTTCCCTATACCGCAATAAGTGACAACCTTTCACGAGAGACTCAAACATCGAGCTGATCCTACCCTCTCAGAAGCAAGACTCACATGACTACTTATGCCGCAGTGGCCTCTGCTCTCCTCATGATGTGCGTGGTGTCTAGGAGGGTGGGGTATGCCTCAACATCCAAGTTAACAAGCTACATCATATTGTTGGGTCCATTAGAGCCAGTATGCATCCGGCACAAGTTCAAATTGTCCAGCAGCACCGCACATAGACGGTCCTCAATCGACACAGGCAGGACTATGCACACAGATCTCCACTCTGCTGCTTCCTACTTACATGCCCGGTCTCAATTAACTATTAAGTGAGTCAATGTCCATTACCCCCATTGATTCCACTTCTACCAGTGCACGAGCAGGAAAAGCCATACTCGAGTTACACCAGTAAACCCATAAATGATATATAAGGATAGCATTACTAAACAGCATATAAGCAGTATATTAACTATAGACTTTAGGGATTCTTTGGTCATGCAGGTAGGGCATCAATCAATCCAAGACGTAATGCAGATACCATATAGATGTAGACATAGTGATAAAGATAAACTTGCTAACTTAAATACAAACCGGGGCTTGCCTTGATGTTGATCAAAAGAGTAATCGAACTCTGGTGGAAAATAGTTAGTGGAATCATGCTGCTCCTCGCGAATCCCTCTATTCGACATGAAGATAATAATGCAATTAGTGTTGTATACACTATATGGATTAATAAATATTTAGTAAGGAATGCTTAAGCAATTAATTATCACTATTTTTGAGAGTATTTACAGAGGTTGGAACAGTCCAGAGAAGATTTAAGAGAAAAGAATGTATCTGGATGTAACAAGTGACTAGATGGTAATAAAGTGATGAAGATTCATATCAAGAATTTCTTCACAGAAATTGAACAAGGCAGGTCAGGTGAATTGAGTTGACAATCAGATAGAGAAGACCATAGATATGAGAGGAAAAATTTGTTTCATAGTTTTCTGATAAATATTATGTTCACAACTAAATTTTGAAGTTGGAATCAATTTTGGGGTATTTTCTCTGATATTTTCTACCCATTTCAGCACAGCTGAGACAAACTTCTTGATTTACATAAGTAAATCTAGTTAAACAGGTGTGGGGATTATCCTGGTGAACAATTAAGACATGATATAATTTCTGGCAAAATTTGAGAATTTATCAAGGTGCAGGCTTCCCAGAATAAATGCACAAAGCTTTTGAAAGAATAAATTATACAGGATGATATAATGACTTTCATGCCATGAACCTTAGCTTTATGGAAAGTACTCACTGAGATGATTCTAGCAAAATTAGTTTTGGAATTTTTTTAAAGGTGTCTACAGGGAGATAGGAAATTTCAAAGATTAGTGATGGTTCTACAATTTTTTATACAAATGAATTGGGCAAAGGGCTGACATTTGGGCCCCACACGAATTTGAATCCCACCAGGGCAACTGAGTAGTGGCTGACAATGGGGGCCCATGGATTTTAGAGCCTACCCTCGTGGCAGCCACACATGGGCAACACAAATGCATGATGTGGACACACAAGGTCCGGATGGCACAGAGAATCCACTTTCTTCAACCTCCATCCAGAGGCTGTGGCGCCCAATTTCTCCCTGCCGGATCAGTGCCTCTGACTACCAAATCTTGGGCAAAACAAAGCCAGGGAGATGGCCCACACGCTGGAGGTCTCAATGGGGCTCGGTCTTGCCTGTACAAGGAGCTCGACGGCCATGGGCGGCGACCACCATGGCTGCTGCTATGAACATCCCTCTCTAAACACTAATTCGTGATGCCACAAGGCCTAGGAACACCAGGGAAACATGGGACACAAGTAATTGCAGTCTAATTGGAAGCAAAAAGATGGGAAACGAGAATACACCAATGAACTAGGGTTTGGGGCCGGCGACCACGAAATCTCGAAACAATTTTTAACCAGACCACTGCTGTCCTTGTCTAATGCCTCAATGGATGCGCATGGAATAGGTATTTCTAAGATCTCATTGACTCGAAGCACGAACGAACGTAGAAACCGAATTTCTCAACTCATTTCTTGCTGTTTTGCAACCCAGCGCCATGAACTCGACGGCGTCCAGCCAAACCAAGGCGGCACACGACGGAACAAGATGTCAAACACTATCAGTTGGTGATGGCAAACCTTGGGGAGTGATCCAAGACAAGGGGAAGAGCTTAGGTCCTCGGGAACGTGAGGTCATCCACGGTGGCACCGGGAACGGCCGGCGGCGAAACTGCAAAACAGCCCAGGATAAAGCTCCAACTCGGCGAGACGAACTGATCAACAGGTAGAGGAAAATCTTACGATGATTCTTGCTATTGGGAGCAAGGCGAAACGATGGACGGAACGGCAACGCCGGCATCGAGCAGAGGCACGGTGGTAGAGTGCTGGAAACGTTGAACAAAGAAGCAAAACAGGGGTTTCATTCATGGAAGTGGATCGTCTGACTTTAAACGACCCGTGACTTTGTCACTGCCATGTGGGACCGGAGCTAGTGGGTCCCATATGTCAATGACCAAGTCACAGGTGCAGTAAAGTTAGGAGATCCATGTCCCTTATTCACTGGATGGTAGAATGAGGAGGTAAGAAGGATAGAGATGAATTGAAGGCTGTGTTGGTGGGAGTCCAAGGCGGTAAACCGCCGCTCAGCAGCGCGCTGCCGCCGTGGCGCACGCCGAGAGGAGGAAATTCCCTGGGCACGTGATGTGAGGGTCCTCTAATAGGTGGGGCCCACATATAATACTCCCTCCCGCACAGAAACTTTGAAAATCGATTTGACAATGGAAAACAGCTCCAAAAATCCTCAAACTTGGTGGACCCACTAATTAGAACATGAGAAATCCAATGGTGAAATGAGAAATCATGTTTGAGCACTGCAAAATATTTGAATTCCATGAACAGTAGCTTAATCAAAATAGAATGCATCAATTCAAAATCTGAATTTGAATCCTTTAATCAAATCCTTGTTTTACATCCCTTTCTCTGATCTTGGTACTTCAAATCATTGATGTTGATTACTTGCCTCATGTGATAATTGAAAAGATAGAGTTAAGATTGAAAACCCCAGAAGTGGGTTTTCACAAGCCTCTCTCCTTAAAAGAATCTCGTCTCGAGATTAGAATTGAAAACGCGATGGAAAGAAGGTTACCGGTGATATGATGATAACAAGTCCGGATAATTGGTTCGAAGGAAATCATCGCTTTCCATGTAGCTTCATCGGCAGTGTGATTACTCCATAATACCTTGTAAAACCACAATGACTGATTTCTTGTTTCACGAGTCTTTTCATCAATGATCTGAATTGGTTGTTCAACATAGGTTAGATTTGGTTGCAATGCTTCTATGCCTTATGTAAGAACTTCTGTTGGTGTCTTCAGGCATTTCCTCAACTGAGATACGTGAAATATATCATAAATCCCTATCAGTGAAGCTGGTAGCTCCAAAGGGTAGGCGACGGTTCCACATCTCTCATTAATGGCAAACGGAACAATGAAACGAGGTGTCAGTTTTCCCTTGACTCTGAATCTATGAATTCCTTTCATCGGAGAAACACGGAGATATACTTGATCCCCGACTTCAAAGTATAATGAGTAGCTTTGAGATTTGTCTGAATGAGTCTGACTCGTTCTTCAGCTTCCTTAACTAGATCAATACCGAAAATAACCCGCTCGTCAGATTCACACCAATTGAGTGGTGTAGGGTACTTACGTCCATAGAGTGCTTCATAAGGTGCTATCTTGATACACGACTGATAACCATTATTGTAAAAGAACTCTGCTAATGGTAAATGGTCATCCCAATTCTTTCCATGATCAATGGCACAAGCTCTCAACATATCTTCTAAGATCTGATTTACACTCTCAGTTTGACCATCGGTCTGAGGATGATATGCCGAGCTTCTGATTAACTGTTGACAGCTGTTATATATAAATTTCACCCGTCAATTTAACTCAATTATGTGAATGATTTGTCATTTCTTGCACACATCACCTTTCTACCTAACCCAATTCCACTTGGACTTTGAGAAATATGTGTATGCAACATTTTATGTAGGAAATGAGGAAATGTAGAGGGACCAATCCTATAAAATATCATCCTAGCCAATTATGTGACGACACGTGGCATCCCATGGATCAAATGGCCCAGAAACAGAAGTATCCGAGGAGATCCAACGGTGTATCACCCATATATATCAAGGGTGCCCACCTGGCAGCCACTTGGAGGAAGAACTCCACGTTTGGAGTGCTGCCCAGGTCGGTCGAACCAGGGGTTTGGCTGACCCCTTCCTGGTGCCAAACGCGGTAAAATGAAGCGTGTTGGCTCAGAGTCAATGGTGACTGATTCGCGTGCTTTTGGTGGCGGGAACCGACCTCAACACTAGTATAAATAGGACCCCCTACCCTTCACTTCAACACACACCACTTGAGCTTCATCTCTATTGTATACACTATCATCCATAGTCTTAGAGGAGTTAGGTTGTAGAGAGGAGAGTCTCTAGTCCCAAGTCCAAATTGGGAAAGGAGTAAGGAGTCGCTCTCTTCCCAATCCTACATTAGGAAAGGTATGGCTCATGTATTCTTTCTTGTATTTGTGACTTTATGCATAATAAAGATAGTATTTTTAGTCTCTACATATACATATACTTGGGCAAAGCGTTTCTTGTTTGATTGTGGAGTCCATGTATGTGGAAGGTATAGCTTCTATGACTGTTTCATCATGAACATACCTCATTATCATAGAACCTATAGACCCCCACTATAGTCTAGTTAATTATAACATAACTAGGTTAGTATGGATAATTATGTTGTGTATCAACATTGGTTCAATGATGATCCAATTCATTGCCTTAGGATGGATTGTGCCTAGGCTCTTAAGGTAATTACTTAATATGCTAGCATGGTTCTAGGATAGCTAAGTAGCATTGGATGTCTCGTAGACCCACAGACTGAAGAGGTAGGCAGTAGGTGGTGACAGCCCTAACTGTCATTTGTAATCCTCCACGTTCGGCTATGCCACGGGCTCTTTGCAGGAGTCACCCTAGTATTGCTAGAGGTAAGCCCGTGCCCGATGTGTTGAACCATATAGCATAAGTATTGACTATTGATTTAGCTTATGAATAATTAGTTTAGACTATGTATATGTACAATAGAGCATAGTAGGAGTACCTCCATAACTCTCAACCTCAACTAACCTCTAGGATCCTCTTATCCCTCTTAGACTTGAAAGCTTTTGTGTGTGTCGCACTACCTCCACTATTATTTACTAGATTCTTACCTAGGCCTTTCTACCCTTTCCACTCGATGATTGTTATATCTCTTCTCTGCCTTCCTTTGGGATCAAGTAAATGACACCCTTGGGAATACTCTTAAAGGGAAATGCTACAATGATATCTTCGTACGCTTGCGGAACTCACTCTGTGATCAAATAGAACCATTAACAAGCATTTCTGACACATCAGTTGGAGATGTTTAGTTAATGGTGCATAAGAAATACCAACAAGCATTTCTGGCGTCGTTGCTAGGGATGATTTGTTAGTATATCTTAGGAGCCGTCAACAAGCATTTCTGGTGCCATTTTCAGGAAAGGCAAATAGATATATAACATGACTGAGTGAATAGGATAGAACCCTGGGTAGGATTTTAGTAGGATAACCATTCTTTGTTTTCGCATTTATTTTAAATGTGAAAATAGGGTAGTGTATGTCTGGTTTCCGCCTGCCGGAAAACTTTGTTGAAGATCCCGAATCTCTTCTTAGAGACCGACCCCGTGTCGTTACTCCTCAGAAGATTCAAGCGGCAAGGCAAGCTAGCATTTCTGCACCAATAATCCAAACGCCAATGGCTCAGAAGACCCTTCATGAGTTCTCAGCTCCCTCTGCTAACAATGTGCCTATTGGGCCCACTGTTAACACGGGAGATGTGAACTTCGAGACCAAAACTGGCCTTATCACTATAGTGCAAGACAACCCATTCTGTGAGAAGGCTAACGAGGATGCAAGTGCTCACCTGCAACAATTCCTCGAGATCTGCAGCACTTTTAAGATCAAGGACGTGTCTTCGGATGCGGTCCGTTTGAGACCGTCCCCGTTCTCTCTCCTTGGGAGAGCGAAACAGTGGTTCTACGCGAACCAAAGTGTTGTACACACTTGGGAGAAGTCTTCTACGGCATTCCTCGCCAAATTCTTCCGGTTGGACAAAACCAATGTCCTATGTGGAAGGATTTCCAGCTTTCAACAAGAGCTCAAGAAATCTATTCTCGAGGCATGGGAAAGGCTTCAGGAGTACATCCTAGCCTGTCCCCACCATGGGATGGATGACTGGCTCCTTATTCATAATTTCTATAACAGGTTGATCCCATCAGCTCGTGACCATTTGGATGCTGCTGCTGGAGAAGCCTTCTTCTCATTGACGGTGCCAAAAGCTAAAGATCTTATTGAGAAGATGGTGTCCAACATGGGATGGAACGATGAGCGTCTCCATACCTGACAGCGAGGCATGCACACCTTGAAGGAGGTGGACATGATCGCTGCAAAATTGGACCTCCTAATGAAGAAAATTGATGGACAAACCAGTGGTGAAGTGTCTAGCAATGCCTATGCCCTAAACTCTCACATCACGTGTGAAGTCTGTGGCAACACAGGTCATATGGGAAATGATTGCCCAGAAACTCGTGAGGATTCCCTATACCTCGCCCACAATGGAAATTTCAACAACAACAATGGCTATCATCCAGGAGGTTAAGGGTGGGGTCAACAACGCCCATTCTTTCAAGGAGGGTACAACAACAATGGCAACCCTGGAAATCAGCCCAACTTTAGAGAACTTGCCATTAGCCAGCTCAGGATCAATGATGCCCTATCCAAGAAGTTGTCAGCTAATGACAAGACCCTGGAAAACATCAATGCCAAGATTGAAGGACTATCCTCAGCATTCAAGAATCAACTAAGCTTCAACAAGATGTTAGAGACTCAGCTGGCACAACTTGCTGCAGTTGTCCCTCCATTGGAAAACAACAAAATTTCGGGGCAGCCAGAAGCCCCAGTGGAGGATGTCAATGCAGTGATTACGAGAGGAGTAAAGACCACTCGCGACCCACCATATCCCACACAAGAAAAGAGGACAACTGAGCCTGAGAAGGAGGATGTCCCAAGTGAATTACTTGGTGAGAGAATGGTCAAACACTTCGAAGACACCAACTTATTGCCATTCCCTCACAGACAAAGGAAGCCAACAGTGGATGAGCAATTCAACCGTTTTGTTGAGATTATCCAAAAGATCCACATAAATGTGCCCTTGATTGATGCGATGCAAGTACCCACTTATGCTCTCTATCTCAAGGACATATTGAACAACAAACAACCATTGCCCACCACTAAGGTCGTCAAGCTTACGGAAGACTACAGTGCAGCCATCCTCAATAGGCTTCCTGAAAAGAAAAAGGACCCTGGATGTCCTACCATTTCATGCTCAATTGGGGCTCACCACTTTGACAAGGCACTTTGTGATCTGGGAGCAAGTGTTAGTGTGATGCCCAAGGTTGTGTTCGACCAGCTAAACTTCACAGAACTGACTCCAACACCAATGCAGCTACAACTGGCTGACTCTTCAGTCCGTTATCTAGCGGGTATTGCTGAAGATGTCCCGGTGAAGATCCAGAACTGCTTCATACCCGTGGATTTTGTGGTGCTAGACATGGACACTGAGAAAGATACACCACTCATTCTTGGGTGTCCATTCCTAAGCACCGCAAAAGCTCGCATAGATGTGGGAGCTGGAGAAATCCACTTCCATATCAATGGCAAGGAGGAAAAATTTAACTTTCGGCCAAGATTAGAGCAATGCTCCATGATTCGAATCATGTATGGGCCGAATGATAAACACATCTGAGAGGTCAAAGGCACACCTCCAAAGGTGGACTCACTCATTGTATTCATGTGAAGATTAATCTACAAGAATCTGTCGTTTCGACCACGCCGATATCAAAAGGCGACGTAATCATCTGGACCTTCCCGAAGGCCCAAGTCCACCAAGCCGCCAAAGAAGGAATGGCGGAAGGAGCAAGACAAGCCGTCCGAGCCCATCCCTCCGGGCTCGGATGTGAAATGAAGACGGAGGAATGTCCATCTCATCGGACGGTAGTGAGACCTACGCCAATAGGTTAAATTGGTAGTTATCCCACTTGATTTTTCTTTCTTTTTCCACCCCATTTGGATTTTTCCCATTGCATATTTGATTTTTCCTAGCAAGTTGAGAATCTTATATTATCAACAATCATTTTTCTATCTTTCTTTTCAAAAGAAAACTTTTTATTGGATTTGAAAAAAGGTTTTTATTTGAAAAACAATTTTTTCCGAGCTACACATGTGGCATTTCACCAACATGCTAACTTTATAGCCGTCGGGGAGCCACTCTCCAAAAGGGGAACCAAGGGGGGCCACCTGTCAGGTCGGTCGAACCTCCTGGTCGGCCGAACAGGGAGTGGAGCCAAATTGGCTCCCCTTCCTCCAACGGCTATATTTTGATCCCCAAGTGACCTTTGGAGGGTGCACCCTATAAATTGTGGCTGTGAGGAGCACATCTCTTCACACACCACATCATTTTACACCTCCCCAAGTCACTCTCTAGCTCACTTTGTTTTTCTTGCTCTTCATTGAAACATTCTTGCTCAAATCCATCCCCAAAAAGATTCTCTTTTGTTTGCATTTTACACTCAAGCTTTGAAGAGGAGAAAATTCGTTGAGAGTTTTGTTTTCCAAACATCGCTTCTTTTGGGATTTTTCTTGCCTTGGTTTGTTCTTGCTTGTTGAACTCAAAAAGACATGTAGAGGTTGTTTGGAAAGAGGAAGGGGGCTGCAAGCTCAAGCCATGGTGAAGGTTCTAGTGCACGCCTCTCTTCCATGGGTACAAGCCCAAGGAGGAGAAGTGTGTGTGAGGACACTCCCATGGAAGAAAGAAGCAACCCACACCAACTTCTTCATGACAATGACCTCGACATACGAAGCGAAGTTGAAGATCAAGCACGCAGGCTTCTTCAAGATCGTGAGTTCCGCCACACCAAGGCTTACGATCCACGTTTGATATCAAAAATAGGTATGGACTCCAAATTTCATTCCATTTGGCATGCAATTGGATTTGATGACCTCACTCACATAGAGGAGAAAGGTTCACGCCTTCTCACTATCCAGTTCCTTTGCACGCTAAGAATAGGATTTGATGGTATTACTTTTAGATTATTTCAAAAAGAATACAACCTCTTATGGAAAGAATTGGGTAGCATCCTAGGCTTCCATAAATGGTGTTTGCTAGATTTAAACAATTTGCCTAAGTTTAACAAACAAAGTTTTTGGCATGAGCTAACTAGTGAGGTCACATGTAGGGCTCCTAGGAATAGCCACATCCAAAACCCTACCTTACGCTTCATGTATAGATGGGTGGCTATGACTATGTTCCCTAGGGGAGATGTTAGGGTTGTGCGAGATGATGAATTGAAAATTTTGTTTGCCATGACTAAAAAGATAAAAGTTGCTCCAGTCAAAGCCATGATGACACAATGGTTAGATTACATTTCAAAATCAGGACCAATTGAATGCACTTCATTGATTACCCATATTGTTGATAGGGTAGGAGCAATTAAATACTCTTCATTTGAATATATTTAAACTGGAAGAGAATTAATTGATGAAGATTATTTAGTGCAAGGACATACCCTTAAGCATGATTATGATGGCTCCTTGATATTTTTCTATCCCAACTTTATCAATGAAATTCAGTTACCTAACCCGGATTTTCATTTGTACACCACAGGCATGCCACCGATAATCTCTTCGGTCCATGAATACCAAGAGGAAGAGAACCCAACGGGTTATGCGCCCGGATGGAATCAACCTCCGACGTATGAGTCTGGGGGATCATCTTGGCAAGAATGGCAAAGGGACCACCCTTATCCACTTCAAGCTCTAGCAGCTTGCCCCCAACGTCCATGAGAGGACGTCGTTCCTTTTTGGCCAGAAGTCATCATGATTATAGCCAAGGAATGACGGACCTCACTGGACATATGGGAGAACATGAAGTGAGAATGGGTGACATCTACAGCACACTCCAAGAGCATGTTCAAGGTATCTAGGATTGGCAACAACACATGAATGCTCAATTCACCATCTTCAACACGGTGCTACAACAACAACAAGCCGATCTTGCAGCGTACTTCCGTCATCAAGGGTTCGACCCTTATCACGGAGGTAGTTGAAGAACAAGCTTGGGAGAGGAACCCCACTTGAGGTAACAGGTATCACATTCCTTGCATATTTATTTTTACATCCATCCGTCATCCACCTTGCATTAAAAAAATAAAAAATATAGATTAGATTTGCTTTCATCAAATAAAGATGTGCGGTAAGAATGATTTAGAATTCACATAGATGAAATGATGAACAATTGCTCTGTTTTATTTTCCTAAGTCTCTATTTTACAACTTGCTACTCTCCGAATATTGCTTTTATTGGTTTGAATTACTTTTACCTTAATTTGGAAATTGTGGGTAGCAAAAGCTTAATCTAATTCTAGGTTGTTGCAAGATAAGAATTAGTAATAGGGCTGCTAGTCCTAGTTTGAAAGTAAAACTTAGATTTCCGAAGAAATTCTAAAAAGATTTAAGTTTCCCTCAATTGTTTGGAAATACCTACCAAAGCCATATGATGTTCATACATAGAGAAAACCTTATGCATATGCTATGTTCTTTCACATTGAGCCTAGTCAAACTAGTATAGACCTATGTGAGAAATCATGCAACTCTTTTTGAATTCAAGACTTCACTTGCACATGCTATACTTCTACACTAGAAGTAAGCAAAACGTCCATCATATCCACCATACCACAACAAAAAGAGAAACTCCATGTTATTCATTTTTAGCACTCTCTTCAAAATTCATTGCAAAGAAAGGGAGTAGAAGACATGGCTACAAAAATAAAATAAAAAATGCTTACATCATAAGCATGAAAAAAAAGTAGCCATGTTTCATCCCTGCAAAAGAAAGAGAGATTATAACAAAAAAGGAGTTATCTCAAGTATCCACATCCACTTCCACTCCATCACACATGCACTAGTCTTGAATCAAAAAGTTTTTATCTGAATTCTCCTAAGGCTTACTCTTTTGACTTAGCAATATATGTGATGCAAATATGCCTACTTACTTTCCTTACAAAGCTCCACATACAAGCCATATTCAATGAGTAGGAATAGTAGAGGCACAATGCTTTGGTGAGGAAATATTTCCACTATCCACAAAGGAGTGATTGGGAGAATCAAATTGAGGTACTTAATATCTAAATTGAATTCTCCAGGATTTAAGTGGAACTTGATTTCTAGGCTACGTTTGCTCCATTTGCTATTCTACCTTTCAAATACTCATGAATATGAAAAAGCATAAGCCCCATGATAACTTAAGAAAGGTAGAGTATCATAGCCAATTTCTGCAATACTAGGTAGAGTATCTTGTTGTGCATTAGCTACTTTTGAAAATAAGACATTGTAGGAATTCCTGATCATCAACCTAAAGTCTTGACTTTGCTCAGCACGAGCAAAGGATAAGATTGGGGGAGTATGTTGACGGCTATTATATACCAATTTCACCCGTCAATTTAACTCAATTATGTGAAGGATTTGTAATTTCTTGCACACATCACCTTTCTACCTAACCCAATTCCACTTGTACTTGGAGTAATATGTGTATGCAACATTTTATGCAGGAAATGAGGAAATGTAGAGGGACCAATCCTACAAAATATCATCCTAGCCAATCAGGTGACGACATGGCATCCCATGGATCAAATGGCCCACAAACAGAAGTATCTGAGGAGATCCAATGGTGAATCACCCAGATACATCAAGGGGGCCCACCTGGCAGCCACCTGGAGGAAGCACTCCACATTTGAAGTGCTGACCAGGTCGGCCGAACAAGGGGTTCGGCCGACCTTCCTGGCGCCAAACGCAGTCAAATGACGGGTGTTTGCTCCTCCTAGCTTGAGGATTCAATGGTGACTGATTCGTGCGCTTTTGGTGGCGGGAACCAACCTCAACACTAGTATAAATAGGACCTCCTACCCCTCACTTCAACACACACCACTTGAGCTTCATCTCTATTGTATACACTATAATTCATAGTCTTAGTGGATTTATGTTGTAGAGAGGAGAGTCTCTAGTCCCATGTCCAAATTGGGAAAGGAGTAAGGAGTCTCTCTCTTCCCTAACCTACATTGGGAAAGGTATGGCTCATGTATTCTTTCTTGTATTTGTGACTTTATGCATAATAAAGATAATATCTTTAATCTCTACTTATACATATACTTGGGCAAAGCGTTTCTTGTTTGATTGTGGAGTCCATGTATGTGGAAGGTATAACTTCTATGACTGTTTCATCATGAACATATCTCATTATCATAGAACTTATAAACCCCCACTATAGTCTAGTTAATTATAACATAACTAGGTTAGTATGGATAGTTATGTTGTGTACCAACATTGGTTCAATGATGATTCAATTCATTGCCTTAGGATGGATTGTGCCTAGGCTCTTAAGGTAATTACTTAATATGCTAGCATGGTGCTAGGATAGCTAAGTAGCATTGGATGTCTCGTAGACCCACATATTGAAGAGGTAGGCAGTAGGTGTTGACAGCCCTATCTGTCCTTTGTAATCCTCCACGTTTGGCTATGCCACAGGCTCTTGGCGGGAGTCGCCCTAGTATTGCTAGGGGTAAGCATGTGTCTGATGTGTTGAACCACATAGCATAAGTATTCACTATTGATCTAGCTTATGAATAATTAGTTTATACTATGTATATGTACAATAGAGCATAGTAGGAGTACCTCCATAACTCTCAACCTCAACTAACCTCTAGGATCCTCTTATCCCCCTTAGACTTGAAAGCTTTTGTGTTTGTCGCACTACCTCCACTATTATTTTATCCATCCTTACTAGATTCTTACCTAGACCTTTCTACCCTTTCCACTCAATGATTGTTATATCTCTTCCCTGCCTTCCTTTGGGATCAAATAAATGACACCCTTGGGAATACTCTTAAGGGGAAATGCTACAATGATATCTCCATGCGCTTGCAGAACTCACTCTGTGATCCAATAGAACCATTAACAAGCTTTTCTGACACATCAGTTGGAGATGTTTAGTTAATGGTGCATAAGAAATACCAACAAGCATTTCTGGCGCCGTTGACGGGGATGATTTTTAGTATATCATAGGAGCCGTCAACATTAACTTAGTTCCCAGAGATTCATGTAGTTGCTCCCAGAAACGATAAAGAAATAATGAACCTTGATCAGAGACAATAGTGTGAGGAACTCCGTGTAAACACATAATCCTTGACATATACAACTCAACATACTGTGTAGCGACATACTTTGTATGAACTGGAATGAAATGCGCTGATATGGTCAACCGATCCACGATCACCAAAATAGAATCATGTTCCCTGTACGTGGGAGGTAAGCCAACAATAAAATCCATACTAACGTCCTCCCGTTTCGATGCTAGAACACTTAAGGGTTGGACTGTCCCCGCTTTCTTTAGGTGGTCAGCTTTAACTCTCCGACATCTATCACACTCATATATGTACTTAGCAATCTCTCTTTTCATTCTCGTCCACCAAAACTTGGTTTTGAGGTCTTGATACATCTTATTGCAGCTTGGATGTATGGAATACTTGGACAGGTGGGCTTCATCCAATATTTTCTTCTATAGGTTCTTATTTCGAGGTACTACAGTGTTATGGTTAAACCATATAGTGCCCTCATCATCCAAGCGGAAGCATAACGCTTCTCCTTCTTTAATCCTTCTCCAGATGTGAGACATTGCAATGTCTCACTTTTGAGCCTTTATGATATTCTCCCGAGGTGTAGGTATAAGAGCAAGGTTATACAATGCTCCATATGGAACCACACGTAAGCTAGGTTCTTCCTCGCCATACGATATCACATATATGTTATTAATATGAGACTTGTGATTGAGCGCATCAGCTACCACATTAGCTTTGCCAGGATGATAATGGATCTCAAGCTCGTAGTCCTTCATTAGTTCCAACCATCTCCGTTGCCTCATATTGAGTTCCTTTTGAGTAAAGATGTATTTGAGGCTCTTATGGTCAGTATAGAGGTGCACTAGGTTTCCATGTAGATAGTGTCTCCACATCTTCAACGCCAGTACTACAACAACAAGTTCCAAATCATGAGTCGGGTAGTGCTGCTCCTTGTTGCGGAGCTGGCGTGATCCATATGCACTCACATGCCTATCTTGCATCAGAACACATCCATGTCCAGTGCCTGATGCATCACTAATAGGAGGATAAGTCCCGATCTTCTGAGAGGTATGGTAAACTTGATTGGGTGGAGATCTCAATTTTGATGATCCAAGACTCCGAATGAACGAAACCCCGAAATCACTACACCACTGCTCTGTTGGTTATCACCCGTGTCACACGAATGACCTCGCCACGAAGGCTTATCTCTGCAAGCGCAATCAAGAACACAAGCAAGAACAGAGAAGTTGCAATCAAAACTAAATTGATTACGAGTTGGGGTCTCACAACCGATGATCAGTGACACTATTTAATGATAGATTGTATCTAAGGAAAACCCAACCCTAATGTGGTGATGGCTTCTGTATAAATAGGAGTTTAGGGGCGTGCAAGACCCCTGGACGCAACCCTAATGGGCTTCCACATGATTCACGGGCCAGCAGCCCAAAGGACGGTGGCGCAGCACCGGACAGATTCTTGACGCCCACTTGTTTTGATGATTCCTGTCAACTTAGAATTAATTCAGAGGCGGGGCTGGATCCATTGGAAGCTTTATGAAATCACGGTTCCAGCCATATATATAATATCAAAATCTGACTCTGTATGTGTCCAGGACATCAATTTTGGTGAAGGCAGCTCCTGGAACCCGAGGTGGAGTTGAAGTCGAGTTGGACTTGGGCTCCTCCTTGGTGTGCACGTCCTATCTTGTCCTCCTTGAATCCTTGGACTCCTCCAAGCCCTTTATGGTCCTCTCCATTGTTCCTAATCAATAAAGCATGCATGTAAACAAGCATTAGTTCTAAAAAACAATTGACAAGGCTAGAACATACCTGGAGATCCAATTGTCGCGCACGTGCTCTAGTGATCGGTTCTTGCATTGTATGCAAAGGAGATATGTCCTCATCATCCTCCCACACTTGAATTGGAGTCGTCCTGGACTCAAGCTCATCTTCTTCACCCAAGTATGGCTTCAAATCTGAAATGTTAAATGTGGGACTAACCCCAAACTCGGGAGGCAACTCAAGTTTATATGCATTGTCATTTATCCTCTCAAGGACCTTAAAAGGTCCAGCAACACATGGCATGGGTTTGGACTATCTCAAATCCGGGAACCTATCTTTTCTCAAATGAACCCACACCAAATCATCGGATTCCAATTTTACCTCCTTCCTACCTTTACTAGCAGCAATGCGATACATTTCATTCATTTTTTCAATTTGTAACTTAGTAGTTTCATGCAATTAAGAATAAATTCAGAACATTGTGTAGCATCTAAGTTCACAATTTTAGTATGTGGTAAAGGTAGCAAATCAATTGGAGCACGAGGATTGAAACCATAGACTACCATAAACAAACTTAACTTGGTTGTGGAGTGAATAGACTGTTATAAGCAAACTCAATATGTGGCAAACACTCCTCCCACAACCTCAAATTATCTTTCAAAACAGCTCGCAACATAGTAGATAAGATACGGTTAACTACCTCCGTTTGCTCATCAGTTTGTGGATGACATGTAGTAGAAAACAGCAACTTTGTATCCAATTTATACCATAAAGTTCTCTAAAAGTGACTTAAAAACTTAACATCCCTATCAGAAACAATAGTATTGGGAACACCATGCAAACGCACAAACTCATTAAAGAACAAATCAGCAACATGTGAAGCACTATTGGTCTTGTGGCAGGGTATAAAATGAGCCATTTTAGAGAAATGATCAACAACCAAAAGACAATATTCCTTCCCCTCTCTGTTCTAGGCAATCCTAAAACAAAGTCCATAGAAATATCCTCCCAAGGTGCACTAGGAACAGGAAGAGGCATATGAAGACCATGTGGGTTAAGTCGAGACTTAGCTTTGTTGCATGTCGTGCAACGTGAAATGTAGTGCTCCACATCACACCTCATTCGTGGCCAAAAGAAGTGAGCAGCCAGCACATCCTCTGTCTTTTTAAACCAAAATGTCCCATCAAACCACCTCCATGTGCTTCCTGCAACAATGAAAGACGAACGGAGCTAGCTGGAACACACAGCTTGTTAACACGGTAGAGAAGGCCTTCACGCAGCAGGAATTTTGGCCAAATTCTTCCCTCTCTACAATTTTCAAAGGCATCTTTGAAGTCCAAATCAGTAGCATATAACCTCTTTATGGTTTCCAAACCAAAGATTTTATGAAAAAGTTGGGACAGCATGATATAACGTCTAGATAATGCATCGGCAATCACATTGTCTTTCCCTTTCTTATGTTTAATTATGTAAGGAAATGACTCTATGGACCCAATCCATTTAGCATGACGTTTTTTCATATTAGCTTCTCCTTTAAGATACTTCAAAGACTCATGATCTGAATGTATGACAATTTCTTTAGAACATAGGTAATTTTGCAAGACACACACTAAAGCATAAAGTTCTTTGTCATATGTAGAATAATTCAGCGAAGACGCATGCAAATTTTCACTAAAGAAAGCAACAGGTTTACCTCCTTGAATTAGCACTCCTCCAATGCAAATGTCGCTCGCGTCACACTCAAGCTCGAAGGTCATCTCAAAATCAGGAAGTTGCAGCAATGGTGCTTGTGTGAGCTTCAACTTGAGAACAACAAAAGCTTGTTGTTGTGCTGGTCCCCATCAAAACGGCACTCCATGCTTTGTCAACTCGTGGAGAGCTGCTGCAATGGTGCTGAAATCCCGCACGGAACGCCAATAGAAACTTGCGATACCAAGAAAACTCCGAACCTGTGTGACTGTAGTCTGAAGTGGCCAGCTTGTGATGGTAAAAATCTTTGCCTCGTCCACCTCAATGCTGTGCGAAGTAACAACATAACCAAGAAAAGACACACGATCGGTGCAAAATGTGCACTTATCAAGGTTACCAAATAAACGTGCATCGTGCAAGACATTAAAAACAACACGCAAATGTTCAAGATGCTCATCATATGACTTGCTGTAAATAAGGACATCATCAAAGTGAACCACCACAAATTTACCAATGAAAGCACATGAAACCTCGTTCATCAACCTCATGAAAGTACTGGGCGCATTAGTTAAACCAAATGGCATGACTAACCATTCATAAAGTCCAAATTTTGTTTTAAAGGCAATTTTCCATTCATCACCTAAAGCCATACAAATCTGATGATACCCACTACGCAAATCAATCTTGGAGAAAATAACAGAAAACTCAAGTCATCAAGCATGTCATCCAATCTAGGAATAGGATAGCGATAATGAATGGTAATGTTATTGATGGCTGTACAATCAACACACATGCGCCATGTGATATCTTTTTATGGAACCAAAATAACAGGAACAGAACAAGGACTAAGGCTCTCATGAATGTACCCGCTGTCCAGAAGATCTTGGACTTGTCGCTGAATTTCTTTAGTATCGTCGGGGTTGGTCCTGTAGGTGGCACGGTTTGGCAAGCTCACCCATGGAATCAAATCAATCTTGTGCTCAATGCCCGCACAGGTGGTAATCCAGGGGGTATCTCTGATGTAAAAACATCCATATATTCTTGCAAAAGGTTAGAAACAGCAGGTGGCAAAACAATGGATGTATCCTCAATGGAATATAAAGCATGTTTGCATACTAAAGCATAGCATGTTCCATTAGGGGCATATAAATCATCAAGATCAGATTTAGTTGCAAGCAAAATAGGATTTTTCAACTTAATAGGTTGCTGAATTTTAGAATTGAAAAACACCCTTTTGCTTAGCATTATTCTTTTTCTCCTGCTCATATTGCACAATTTCAGTGGGACTCATAGGAAGCAACACAATTTTCTTGGCCTTATGCATGAGAGTATACTTATTAGATCGACCATGGTGAATAGCATCAGTATCAAACTCCCAAGGACGTCCCAACAAAAGAGAGGAAGCATCCATAGGTACCACATCAAAATCAGCAAAATCATGATAAGAACCAATGGAAAAATGTATCCTTGTTGTTTGTGTTACCTTTACCTTACCATTGTTGTTAAACCATTAAATGTGATAAGGGTGGGGATGCTCTCGTGAGGTCAAGCCAAGCTTCTTGACGACCTCAACATTCACCAAATTGTTGCAGCTACCACCATCAATGATGGTATGTACACGGCAGTCCTTGACGACGAGAAACATGTTGAAAAGGTTGTGATGTTGGCAGTTGTCGTCCTCTCGAACCGTGGCACTCAAAGCTCGCTGCACAATCAAAGTCCTATAGTTGTTGGTCGCAGATGTACCAAGAACCTCCTCAGCACCATCATCAGAACCTGAAATGTTAGTTGCACCAATATTTTCATCTTCAATATCAGAAGCACTAACATACCCACCATCAGCAGTGGCAATGATCACCCGTTTGCTGGGGCAATCTCGTTGCATATGGCCAAGTCCCTGGTAGCGGTGGCACTTGATGTCGGAGGTGCGACTTGTCGAAGTGTTGGGTGCAGCCGCCTTTGCTGCAACACCTGGAGGGATCTAGGACTTGTTGTTATTTTGTCCCTGTGATGTAGAAGGTGCGGTGCTGCTGCGTACAAAACCGGTGGAGGGTGGTGTAGAAGCACGTACGCTTGAGGAGGGTGCTGCTTTGGATGACACCGGAAGCTATCGTGGCGTGAAGGTGTTGTTCCGCCGCTGCTGTTGGCGACCCCGCACTTCTTTTTCTGCTAACATAGTAAGTTGAAATAAACACTGAATAGAATGATATTCCTTGTAGTCAACTATTTCTATGATTTCACGCCGCAAGCCCCCATAAAACCTAACAATTTGGTCTTCATGATTCTCAACTACCCCACAACGAAGCATACCTTTCAGCAACTCTTGGTTGTACTCATGGACAGTCATGTCACCCTGATCAAAGCGTTGCAATTTCTTAAGAAGATCACGTCTATATGAAGGAGGAACGAACCTAGCGCGCATCTCTTCTTTTAATGCAACCTATGTCTATGGTGCATTATGTGTATTGACAAGTTCATTCCACCAAATTATAGCAAAATCTTTAAACTCACTAGTGGCTTGTCTAACTCTATGTCGCTCAGGAACAAGACGAGAGCTAAATTTTTGTTCTACCGTCATCTCCCAATCCAAGTAAGTCTCAGCATCATAAGATCCATAAAATGGTGGATTAGAAAACATTATCTTAGCGTAAGGATCATTATCTTGTTCAGGAGCATGAGGACGAGGTCTACCTCCCATACCCTGACGATTTTGTCAAGGTCGATGGTGCTTCTGTGCATCAACCTCATCGTTATTGAAGTCATCCTCTGTGTCGTAGTGAGCATGTGCATCAACATCAATGATTATAAGGGGTGTAGCTCGTTGGGGAAGACGAGTCTCCATCTCGTCCAACCGTGTGGTTAGACCAGCAACACTTGTATGGAGCCTCTGAAAGGTGGCTGTTGTAGTGGTCTGGTAATTGTTGAAAGCTTCGGTCATCGCCCGCATCATGTCCCTTAGTTCCATATGGGACACGCACTCATCATCATCCAAAGGTCTAGAACCAGCGGTCTTATCCATAGGCTTCTTTCTTGTCATGGTTAGTACAAAACAGAAACGAAGACAAAAAGGTCGTGAAGAGCCCTATTACTACACTCTCTGAAGTGGAAGTGGAGAATCGAGCAGTAAGATGTGTCTTACCCCACTCTTACAAGTTTCTTACCAGCACTGCAGGTGGCCGACGGTGACCGGTGCGAAATCAAGCAGATAGTGGGTGTGATTGCAGAGGTTACCTATTCTGCTTGAGAGGTGGAGCTTGGAAGTCTCAAATTCAATATATGTATGTGACACACAAGTTAGTAACAGATAGCAATGCTGAATAAGTGTCCAAAGAATTTCACCTAGTTGCTGGCCTAAGAATGTATTAGAACAATTGTGGCAACAACCAAGAACCAGGATGAATGATGATGAACAACAAGGGCAATATCAGCAAGTATCCAGTACTCACACAGAAGCAACACAACTAGAAAACCCCTTAGCCTCCTGTTTTTGTCTTTAATCACTAGTAGAAATCAATATCTTTTTTCTCCTTATTTTTTTGATATTTTTTCTCAACCAGGGGCAAAAGAATAGAAACAGCACCAAGTATTAGCTCAAACCTTTCAAAGATGTGATTGGTACAGATTCGGGAGCGATTGGAAAAACTGGTGTTGGAACATCGGAGTTCAAAATGAGGGCCTTCTTAATTTTTTTTGTTTTTTTTTGAAAATGTCGTGATCGGCATAGCCAGTGTATCCTATGTGGATTTTTTTGAGACCTCTCCAAGAAAAAAATGCGCCTCAATTGGAGTTTGAGCAAAAAGTTATGCCTGTTTTAAGGAGGATACCCCGAGTCAGGTTTTGTTGGTGGTGGAAACTGCAACAGAAATGAATCGACGGATGGAATTTTTTTGTAGATTATTTTTTGTAGACGGCAGTGTATAGAAGAAACAAAACTGAACCAAAATAAATCTAAACCAGCAACCAGACTCAACCTAGGACACGAACTTAGATCTACGAACTCCGAAACTAAATTGTGCAAAAGGCTGAGCGAGGGTTGTAAGTCAGGGAAAGTAAAAAAAAATTTGTGGTTTTTGTGGAAGATAGGAGTGAAACAAAATAAATATAAAGGGCACACAAGTATAGCTCACGGTGAACCTAGAAATCTGATACCAATTGACAGGAGGATGAGTCCTGATCTTCCGAGGGGTATGGTAAATTTGATTGGGTGGAGATCTCGACATTGATGATCCAAGGCTCCGAACGAATGAAACCCCACAATCACTACACCACTGCTCTATTGGTTATCACCCGTGTCACACGAATGACCTCGCCACAAAGGCTTATCCCTGCAAGCGCAATCAAGAACACAAGCAAGAACAGAGAAGTTGCAATCAAAACTGAATTGATCACGAATTGGGGTCTCACAACCGATGATCGGCAACACTATTCAATGACATATTGTATCTAAGCAAAACCCAACCCTAATGTGGTATGGATGCTGTATAAATAGGAGTTTAGGGGCGTGCAAGACCCTTGGACGTAACCATAATGGGCTTCCACACGATACACGGGCCAACAACTCAAAGGACGGTGGCGCAGCACCGGACTGATTCTGGATGCCCACTTGTTTCGCCGATTCCAGTCAACTTAGAATGAATTTTGAGGTGGGGCTAGTTCCTTTGGACAATTTATGAAATCACAGTTCCAACCATATATAGAACTTCCAAATCCGACTTCGTATGTGTCCGTGACATCAATTTTGGTGAAGGCAGCTCCTGGAACCCGAGGTGGAGTCGAAGTCGAGTTGGACTTAGGCTCCTCCTTGGTGTGCACGTCCTATTTTCTCCTTCTTGACTCCTTGGACTCCTCCAAGCCCTTGCTGGTCCTCTCCATTGTTCTTAATCAATAAAACATGCATAGAAACAAGCATAAGTTCTAAAAACAATTGACAAGGCTAGAACATACCTGGAGATCCAATTATCGCGCACATGCTCTAGTGATCGATCTTTGCATTGTATGCAACGGAGAGATGTCCTCATCAATCACATTATATGTCAAAAGTCTTAGTTTTATCTGGCTGAGCTAAGACCGGTGCTGTCGTAAGATGGTTCCTCAAGGTTTGGAATGCTTCCTCACATTCTTTAGTTCATACATACTTATTGATGAGGACATCACAACAGCGGAGACGCACATTGAACTGCAAGGACCAATCACAAGAGCACGAGCACATTTATTAAATCAGCAGGTGAATTCGTTCCTAACTTATTTTGCATGTGAGTTTGAGAATAGATTGCTATGTGATGATTTAATTGTTATTAGGAATAATGGAGAAGATCAACAAGTGAAGGAAAGAGGCCTTGGGAGCGTGGAGAACCAGCTGGGACGTCCACAAGTTGATGGAAACAGTTTACAACTCGGACTCGAGTTCAACTCGGAGTCCAGGAGCAGTCCACCTTAAAACGGACGCCCAGGAGGCATACGGACTCTGTTTTCGACATTCTACATATGCACGGAAATAGAAGATAAAATTTCCAATGGTTCTGGTCCCACCTCAAAATTCCTCTGGAGTCATTGGGAATCGTTGAAACAAGTCGAGTCCAGATTTCTATCCGGTGCTATGCCACCGAATCGGGCCTTTGGGCCTTGTATCCCATAAGAGTCCATTAGGGACGCATTTAATCGTGTTTTGGTCGAACCCTAGCCTATAAATACTGCAGCTGCCGGTCATATTCGGTGGGTTTTGCTTATATCAATAACATCGCCGTTCTACGGTTTGTGAGACCCCAACTTCGCGATTTCCGGTCGTGTCTTCGACGTTCTTGCTCGTGTTCTCGGTTGCACTTGCAGGGATTAGCCTTCTTGACGAGGTCAAGCGTGTGCAACACGGTTGATAACCAATGGAGCCGTGGTGTAGTGATTGCAGGGGTACTCGAACCGCTCGAGTGCCTCAGATCATCAACGTCGAGTTCTCCACCCCAATCGACATATCTTTCGGAAGATCGGGCCTAAACCTACTCATCAGTTGGTATCGGAGCTCCGGGTTGCCCGTGAGGTATCTTTGTTTTCCTTCCATTAGATCGATTTTGTTTTGTACCTAGAGTCCACAGAAAAGCCACAAAAATTAGATCGTTTTTACTGCTTCCCAGACTATAGTGCCTGTAGTTTTGTTTTTTAGTTTGCATTCATGTGGTCGAGTCTTGTTGCTGGTTTAGTTTTGTGTTTTGGGTCCTAGTTATCGTGTTTCATCCTTGTTTTCTTGCTATTCAACACCTATTCCACAATTCCTAAATAACAAACCGATCCACCACATTCATCGGTTTGCCCTAGCCAGCCGCCTTGTGTGAACTCCCGCATCGCCAGCCCTAGATTAGGTGACAATTTTGTGCCATTCATCCTTGAATCATAACACACCACCCCATTAGTTGCTGTGCAAATTCCCGATCGTTTTCATATCCGATTGCGAGTTCTGTTTTCAAACCGAGTTGGAATCAACATGCAAAAAAAACGTAACTCGGACAGCCTACCTTAAAACGGCCATAACTTCCGCATACGAACTCGAAATCGGGCGATTTTTTTTCAAATTCATCTACGCGAAATTTCGCATCTGATTTTCCGCCACATAGCCGCGTTCGGCGAAATTAGATTGCCCAAATTCCCCTCGGAAGATAGGCTATCCGGCCTCCGAAGTTTCAGCATGAATTTTAAAGAATCTTCTTGATTTTCTATAGACCGCATATTACATCCAATTGAGTTGCAATTTGTGTGCTACCTATATTTGTGCTCTTGAGTAAAGAAAAAATATCAAAAAAATATTACAAAAAAAGAAAAAAATAGTGAAGAGCACGCATATTAAAGCAATTGGCCTACACCACTTGGTGCTGTTTTGTTGGCTATATCATTCTGTCTTTCTTTTGCCTTGATACTTCCTTGTGTTGTGCTAGGCTCTAGGGCACTTGGTTGACCAGCAACAGTTTCCTACATTGAATACTTATTCAACTTTGTTTAGCTGTTAATGATTTTCTGCTTATTAGCCACCATATTGTGCCATCCAAGCTCCACCTTTCTCTTGAGCATAACAGGTACCTTTGCAATCACCCCACGCTTCATTGGTTCATCTCACAGTCCACACCACCTGCTGTGTCGGTAAGAACACTTGTAAGAGCGTGTAAAGACGCTTGAGTGAGAGAGATTGTTTTCTTCCACCTTTCACATTGTCACTGTAGTTGATAGGGATAACATATTTTTTTTTGTTGTCTTTTATTTCCTACTAACAATTGTAGGAGAAGACAATGATGACGAATGTGTTCAACATGCTGAGTTACATGATATGATGAAGACTATGACGGATATGTTCGCCAAATACAATGCAGCAACAGAAGAGTCATTGGTGAACTTGACTCGCCAACTGGATGACCTTGCTCTTCGGATGAATACTTTTGAGGCTCAGTTGCCTCTCGCTGGAAGACAAGAAGACAATGATTATGATGAACTAGAAGATCACAATAACCAGCCAAGACTGCCACTTTATCGTCAAGGTATGGGAGGTAATAATTATAACAATTATTATAATCGTTCTCCTGATGATCCTTTTGCTAAAGTGAAATTTACTATACCCTCTTTTTCTGGTGCTTATGATGCTGAGGCTTATCTTGATTGGGAGATGACAGTAGAGCAAAAATTTAATTCCCATCTTGTTCCTGAACAACATAGAGTTCGTCAAGCCACTAGTGAGTTTAAGGACTTTGCTATCATATGGTGGAATGAACTTGTTAAAACTAGAACTGACCCTCCAACATGGGATAGATTAAAGGAAGCTATGCGTGTTCGATTTGTTCCCCCATCTTTTCAGCGGGACCTTCTCAAAAAATTGCAGCGTTTAGACCAAGGTAACATGTCCGTAGAGGATTATCATCAAGAGTTACAAAAGGGTATGTTGCGTTGTGGGGTAGTAGAGGACATGGATGATAAAATAGCTCGTTTTTATGGGGGGTTGAGGCGTGAAATTTAGGACATTGTTGATTACAAGGAATATGATACTGTTAATAGATTATTTCAGCTTCCTATGTTGGCAGAAAAAGAATTGCAGGGCCGACAACAACAGCAACATCGCACGAGGAGAAACTTCACGCCATGTGCAGCGACTACACCATCCAAAACAGCACCATCTTCGACCCCCCGTGCAGCAACTACACCACCCAATGTCCGCCAATGAACTATACCTGCTGCTCCACCTTCTCACGTGTTGGAAGGCAGCAAGGCGACATCATTCGAGCCTTCTTCATCCACTCCTTCTACGGGTCATACTTCCGACATTAAGTGTCACCGCTGCCAGGGACTTGGTCATATGATGAAAGATTGCCCGAGCAAACGAGCATAAATAGCACGCGATGATGGCGGGTATGATAGTACTTCGGATGTTGAAGATGAATATTCTCTTGCTACTGACTTTACAGATCCAAATGACGAACACACCGAAGAAGAGGTACTTGGTACAGCGGCGACGGAGAACTATAGAAGCATCAGTGCAGCGTGCCTTGAGCTCCAAAGTGGAGACCGACGACAAGCTACAATGACACAACCTCTTCCACATATTTCTCGTCATCAAGGACTGCCGTGTACACACTATAATTGATGGAGGTAGCTGCAATAACTTGGTGAACACGGACGTCGTCAAGAAACTCGGTTTGACAACAAGAGCACACCCTCATCCATACCACATTCAATGGTTCAACAACAACGGTAAGGTTTGGGTAACACAAACAGCGAGAATACATTTTTCAATTGCTTCATACCATGATTTTGCTGATTTTGATGTTGTTCCTATGGATGCTTGTTCTCTTTTATTGGGTCGTCCTTGGGAATTTGATATATATGCTATTCATCATGGTAGAACCAATAAATATACTCTCATGCATAAGGGAAAGAAAATCGCTTTGCTCCCCATGACTCCTACTGAAATTGTGCATTTTGAGAAGAGTAAAATTTGTGATGGCAAAGCAACAAAATTAGAATCTTAAAAACAACAAGTTATTTAGTCAAAATCACCACCGTTGCTCGCAACTAAATCTGAACTTGCTGATTTATTCAATGCTAAGGGGATGTGATATGCTTTAGTTTGTAAAGAAGCCATGTTTTCACTTCATGAACTGTCTATTGCATTGTATCCTGCTGTTGCTAACCTTTTGCAGGAGTTTGAGGATGTGTTTCCCTCCGAGATACCCCCTGGTTTACCACCAATGAGAGGCATTGAACA
The DNA here is from genome assembly GCA_036927565.1 of Tuctoria greenei. Taxonomy (NCBI): domain Eukaryota; kingdom Viridiplantae; phylum Streptophyta; class Magnoliopsida; order Poales; family Poaceae; genus Tuctoria; species Tuctoria greenei. Next base: position 75,225,470 of record JAYESD010000003.1, on the reverse strand, counting down.
CAAGATCAATTTGATTCCAGGAGCAAGTTTGCCAAATCGTGCAGCATACAGGGCGAATCCACAAGAAACTAAGGAAATTCAGCGACAAGTCCAAGATCTTTTGGACCGCGGGTACATTCGTGAAAGCATCAGCTCTTGTTTCGTTCCTGTTCTTTTGGTTCCTAAGAAAGATGGTAGTTGGCGCATGTGTGTTGAATGTCGAGAGATTAATAACATCACCATTCAATATCGTTATCCTATTCCTCGATTAGATGACATGCTTGATGAATTGAGTGGTGCTATCATCCTCACAAAAATTGACTTGCTAGTGGTTACCACCAAATTAGAATGGCACTAGGAGATGAAGGGAAAACTGCATTTAAAACCAAGTTTGGACTTTATGAGTGGTTAGTCATGCCTTTTGGTTTACTAATGCACCCAGCACCTTTATGCGATTAATGAACGAGGTTTTACGTGCTTTCATTGGACAATTTGTGGTGGTTTACTTTGATGATATCCTCATTTACAACAAGTCATATGATGAACATCTTGATCATTTACATGCTGTTTTTACTATTTTGAGAGATGTACGTTTGTTTGGTAACCTCGAAAAGTGTGTCTTTTGCACCAATCGAGTCTCGTTTCTTGGCTATGTCGTTTCCTTGCAGGGAATTGAGATGGATGAGGCCAAAATTGAAGCAATCACCAGCTGGCCAGCCCCAACAACCGTCACACAGGTTCGTAGCTTTCTTGGTCTTGCAGGTTTTTATCGGTGCTTTGTGCGGGATTTTAGCACCATTGCAGCACCTCTACATGAGCTAACGAAGAAGGGAGTTCCATTTCGATGGGGCGAACAGCAGCAGCAAGCTGCTCTCGAATCGAAGCTTACACAAGCACCGTTGCTACAACTTCCTGATTTTGACAAGACCTTTGAGCTAGAATGCGATGCAAGCGGCATTGGTATTGGAGGCATTCTCATACATGGAGTTAAACCCGTTGCTTTCTTTAGTGAAAAACTTCATGGTCCTTCTCTGAATTATTCTACTTATGATAAGGAATTGTATGCCTTAGTGCGTGTATTACAAACTTGGCAACATTATCTTTGGTCTAAGGAGTTTGTCATACATTCCGATCGTGAATCATTGAAGTATCTTAAGTGTCAAACCAAACTGAATAAATGACATGCTAAATGGATTGAGTTCATAGAGTCGTTTCCATACATCATTAAGCATAAGAAAGGGAAGGGAAATATCACTTCCGATGCATTATCTAGGCATTATACCATGCTGTCCCAACTTGATCATAAAATCTTTGGTTTGGAAACAATTAAAGCATTATATCCTACTGATTTGGACTTCACAGATGCTTTTGAAAATCGTATAGAAGGAAGAATTTGGAATAAATATGTGCTGCGAGAAGATCTCCTCTATCGTGCTAACAAGCTATGCGTTTCAGCTAGCTCCGTTCGTCTATTACTTTTGCAGGAAGCACATGGAGGAGGTTTGATGGGACATTTTGGAGTGAAGAAAACTGAAGACATGCTGTCCACACACTTCTTTTGGCCAAAGATGAGGCGTGATATCGAGCGCTACGTGTCACGATGCACTACTTGCAACAAAGCTAAGTCTCGCCTTAACCCACATGGTCTTTATATGCCTCTTCCTGTTCCTAGTGTACCTTGGGAGGATATTTCTATGGAATTTGTTTTGGGATTGCCTAGGACTAAGAGGGGGAGGGATAGTATTTTTGTAGTTGTTGATCGTTTTTCCAACATGGCACACTTTATACCTTGTCATAAGAATGATAATGCCTCACACATTGCTGATTTATTTATGACGGAAATTGTTTGTTTACATGGTGTGCCAAATATCATTGTTTCTGATCGTGATGCAAAATTTTTAAGTCATTTTTGGAGAACTTTGTGGTATAAATTGGGAACCAGTTGCTGTTTTCAACTACATGTCACCCACAAACGGATGGACAGCCCGAGGTAGTTAGTCCTACTTTATCCACTATATTGCGGGCTGTCTTGAAAACAAATTTGAAGTTGTGGGAGGAGTGTTTATCACATATAGAATTTGCTTACAACAGATCCGTTCACTCCACGACAAAGGTAAGTCCATTCCAGGTAGTGTATGGTTTCAATCCCCGTGCTCCTATTGATTTACTACCTTTGCCTCCTTCTGAAACTATAAATTTGGATGCTACACAACGATCTGAATTCATTCTTAAGATGCATGAAACTATAAAGAAAAATATTGAAATGATGAATGAGAAGTATAGGATTGCAGGTAGTAAAGGTAGAAAAGAAGTAAAACTTGAACCGGGTGATTTGGTGTGGTTACATTTGAGAAAAGAGTGATTTCCCGACTTGAGAAAATCTAAACTTATGCCACGAGCTACTGGTCCTTTTAAGATCATTGAAAAGATTAATGATAATGCATATAAGCTTGAATTGCCTTCCGATTTTGGGGTTAGTACTACATTTAACATTTCAGATTTGCGATCGTACTTGGGAGAAGAAGATGAACTTGAGTCGAGGATGACTCCAATTCAAGAGGGGGAGGATGATGAGGACATCACAACAGCAGAGACGCACATTGAACTGCAAGGACCAATCACAAGAGCACGAGCACGAGCACGGTTATTAAATCAGCAGGTGATTTCGTTCCTATCTTCTTTTGCATGTGAGTCTGAGAATAGATTGCTATGTGATGATTTAATTGTTATTAGGAATAATGGAGAAGATCAACAAGTGAAGGAAAGAGGCCTTGGGAGCATGGAGAACCGGCTGGGACGTCCACAAGTTGATGGAAACAGTTTACAACTCGGACTCGAGTTCAACTCGGAGTCCAGGAGTAGCCCACCTTAAAACAGACGCCCAGGAGGCATACAGACTTCGTTTTTGATGTTCTACATATGCACGCAAAGAGGAGAAGATAAAATTTCCAATGGTTCTGGTACCACCTCTAAATACCTTCGGTGTCATTGGGAACCGTCAAAACAAGTCGAGTCCAGATTTCTGTCTGGTGCTGCGCCACCGAATCGGGCCTTTGGGCCTTGTAACCCATAAGAGTCCATTAGGGACGCGTCTAATCATGTTTTGGTCGAACCCTAGCATATAAATACTGCAGCCTCCGGTCATATTCGGTAGGTTTTGCTTAGATCAATAATATCGCCGTTCTACAGTTTGTGACACCCCAACTTCATGATCTCCGATCGTGTCTTCGACGTTCTTGCTCGTGTTCTCGGTTGCACTTGCAGGGATTAGCCTTCTTGGCGAGGTCAAGCATGTGCAGCACGGTTGATAACCAACGAAGCCGCGGTGTAGTGATTGCAGGGGTACTCGAACCGCTCGAGTGCTGCGGATCATCAACATCGAGTTCTCCACCCCAATCGACATACCTTTCGGAAGATTGGGCCTAAACCTGCTCATCACTTATAGCCTTTCTTCAATAGTTCAGTCATTGGCTTAGCAATCTTGTAAAAGTTGCGAATGAATCTTCGATAATAACCAGCTAGTCCCAAGAAGCTACAGACCTGATGGACTTACTTTGGAGATTGCCATTTAAGAACTTGTACAACCTTACGTGGGTCCACTGACACACCTTCCGCTGAGATAATAGTACCAAGAAAAGATACTTTGTTGATCCAAAACTCACATTTACTGAACTTGGCATATAACTTATGCTCTCTTAGTCGTTGTAGTACAATATGAAGATGTTTGGCATGCTCTTCCTCTGATTTGGAGTATACCAGTATGTCATCAATAAAGACCACAACGAACTGATCCAACTCTACCATGAAAACAGAATTCATGAGGTACATGAAGTGTGCTGGTGCATTGGTTAGACCGAAGGACTTGACCAAGTATTCATATAGTCCATATCTAGATGAAAATGCGGTTTTTGGAATATCTTCCGCCCGGATCTTAATCTGATGATACTCTCATCTTAGATCCATCTTTGAGAATACATTGGCACCAACTAGTTGATCGAACAGGATATCAATCTGTGGTAGTGGATACTTGTTCCTAATCGTCACCGCATTTAGCAGACGATAGTCCACACACAGCCTTAGTGACTCATCCTTTCTTCACAAATAAAGCTAAGCAGCCCCATGGTGTTGAGTTGGTCTGATAAATCCTTTGTCTAGCAAGTCTTTTAGATGCTCCTTCAGTTCTACTAGTTCATTTGGTGCCATCCGGTACAGTCTCTGAGATATCGGTGTAGTTTCGGGTGCTAACTTAATTTTAAACTCTATGTCACGCTCTGGTGGCATACACGGAAGATCATCTAGAAAAACATCAGGGCATTCACAGACCATGGGGATGTCCACAAGTTTTGTGGTCTCCATGTGATAAGTAGCTGGAGTTTCAGAGTTTAGATCTTCAAGAACGATAGTATGAAGACCATGGATTCGTGAGTCTAACTGAATATTGGAACAGCACCATGGTACTTCAACCATGCCATTCGCAGGATAACATCAATCCGCTGTCCTTCTAAGACAATGAGTGTGGTAGGATATATCTTTCCTCCTAAGCACAATGGAGCTTTGACTACCATTTCACTTATGTCTATATTGCCTCCAGGAGAGCTAATGAGGTAGTGAGTATTTGTGGTAGTAGTAGCTAATTCAGCATTGCACACAAAATGATGTACTGATGAATTTATGTGTAGCTCCAGAATCAAATAGAACAGATAGGGGTAGTTCGTTGAGAGTGAACATACCCACAAGAACAGGTTCTCCTTCTGCTATCTCCTCCAGAGCAGTATTATGTACATTGCCTCCTTTTGGTGTTGGCCACTTAGCTGGAGCGTGTGGTTGATTCGCACCTCACACCGACGCTTTTCCACCGCCCAGTTGAGTTTGTGGGCAGTCCTTGGCGAAATGACCGGTACAGCCACAGGTGTAACAGGTATACCTTGGCGGTCCCCCTCTAGTCGGAGACGATAACTAGGTGCGTTCGGCTGAGGAACGAACGGACGTGGAGCAATACGCTGCTGCTGTCAATGCTGCTGTGGCTACTGTCTGTACCCTGAGTACTGGAATGGGTGACTCTGATATTGTTGTGGTCGCATAGGTGGTAGGACTTGTTGTCCAGAGGCTGTCCGGTACACCAATCAATACTTTGGTGCAGCGGGATTCCAACCACCTGGGGGGCATTCCTCTTCTGGTCCTCTGCCTGAGTTTGGCAGTTTGCATCTTCAAGCTTTATCGCAGTATTGAATAGTGTGGTGAAATTACTGCGATCTATCAACAGAAGTTGTTCCCTCAGCCTAGGATTGCAGCCACGGAAGAAACAGTCGCATTTCTGCGCCTCAATGCTTACATGATCAGGTGCATACTGAGACAGGTGATTGAACGCCTTGACATAGTCATGGACGCTCCTCCCTCCTTGTTTTAAGTCTAAGAACTCCTGAAGCTTCCTATCCATGATCCCAGATGGAATATGATAAGCTCGGAACGCGTCACAAAATTCGGTCCATGTAACCTGATGTCCGGCGGGCAAGGAGGCAAGGTAAGTTGCCCACCATGCACCAGTGGAACCTTGAAGTTGCTGCGCTGCGAATAGCGCCTTCTGATGTTTGGTGCACTGCAGCAGCCCAGACTTTGATTCAATAGTGCGGAGCCAGTTGTCCGCCTCCAAAGGTTCATCGTCCTCCATGAAGACCGGTGGATGTGTCCCCAGAAAGTCTGAACAAGTAGCTTGGGGAGGTTGATTGTTTCCTCCATCTTGATGCCTCCTGGGTCGGGACATATTTTGCATAATAGTTTGCAGGATGTCTCTCTTCTAATCTTGTGAACCCACCAGGACGGCCACGACGTCTGCTAGAGTAAGTGGAGGTGGATGTGGTGGCTTCTGTGGCGGGGTCTGCTGATCTGCGTGTGGAGATTCATCACCACCCTGGGCACTACAGCCGCCCACCTAGAAAGTGGAGCGAGTACACACCATTTTGCAATGCAATAAGTTCATCACCAATTCCCATATCATCACTTCATTCCATAATATGCAGTACGGCAACTAATAATGAAATCATAAGTAGATACTTGGTAACAATGACATGTCACTTATCCAATATGATGCTCAATACAGGAGATAAACTGCTAGCATGAACTGTAAGCACACTTTTATTTATAAGGTCGCAACTGTATAGAAGCACTAGTACTAAACCAAGTATACATCAGTCTATGCCAAAAATTGATGTACTCCTCTACAGGAGTCCATCACGATCCTACTTGGTTTTCAAAACATCATTCTACCATGTTCTTATTACATACCCACTACTTTGTACAATAAAGCCCACACACATGGTCCATACTACCAACTAGTGTTCACTACTGCCTACTCGTTGCCCTGCTCAGGCAACGGTGCTGCAACTAGAGCTGGTGGCTCCTCAGCTGCCTCCGGCTCTGGTTCAACCTCCTTCGGGTCCTCTTCATCAGCCTCCTCTGGATCCTCTTCACGAGCCTCCTCTGGATCCCCTTCTTCCTCAAACTCACCCATCTCCTCAGGGTGTTCTTCCGAATCCTCCTCAACAACTACTACTGGTGAGGCAAACTCCGGGATCCAATCCGTGTTAGAATCAGAGTCCACATGCTCAAGGGGCGGAAGGTGTGGAACTTCATCTACCTCTTGTATAGGCTCAGGTTCCACCTGAGCCCCTTGAACAAATGGAACCTCATCTGCTGGAGGGTACTGAGGCGTAGGAGGGTGATGAACTTGATACTCCTCCAGATTATCAATGGCCTGTATCATTTCCTGTTCGAAATTCTCCGTTTGCTCTCGAGCTTCATCCCGCTCAGCAGTTACTTCTTGTACTAGTTCCTCACTGGCTTCCAAGGCTGTCTGCTTTTTATCCAATTGCAACTCAGCTGTTCGATTTCCTGGTCACGTTCAGCAATAATGTTTGCCTTAGCATCACTTGCATCTCGATGCATGTTTCCACACTCTCTAGCTATCCTCAAGGCGCTGTGTTGCTGCCTGATAATGCTGTCCTGAACCACTTGCACTGCAAACGATGAAGCTGCGTATGCCCCTAGGCGGAACACACTAGCGTCTGAAAAGAATTGAGACACAGTCAACAAGCTGATGAGCTTCAATTGTATGCTGACCAGTGAGAGGAAAAAGTGCGTATGGTGTCCCCAAAGTTTCTGCATAATGATCACGACAGAACGCCATGATAGCTTCACATGCCGCTCTGTCCAAAGCGTCATCCCACCGGATACCACACCTTCCCACTGTGAATGGCAGCCATCCAGGCCATGCTGGTCAGATGGTATCTCTACATATACCATGCAGGAATAAAGTCCATACTATTCTGACTCTTTAGTCCAATACACCGCTTGCTCGGTGTATCCGATGTCTTGAAGCATTTGAGTCAACATTGAGGTGAACCCCGGTCGGTTCACCGCGGCGGAGCAATACCAACCATTTTCCATTTGGACAAAGGGTAGATTCATCTGTGGAAAGAGAATTGAGCAAGTCAAATTCATGTTCTAAACAGTAGAAAATACATCAAATTTAAATGCATAGTCATTCCATTCAAGTTGCAACATCAATACTTAAGTTTTCCCCAAATCTGGTTGCACTCTCTCCAGACAGACCAATTCCTACTAAATTTCCGTTTTGACTATGCAAACCACATTTTCATGACATGAGTCCTATAAAAAAGTTGTAACTGGCTCTCCCAACTTTCCATAGGTTACCCACATGCCCCCATTGCATAGGGTTAGAGATATATGATTGTATAAACCTGACAGTTTTCTAGGACAATTTTGACAGAACCTCCACTAAAATGTGTGTTTTTGGCCACAATTTGAATATATGATATAGTGAAAAAATTCATCAATTACACTTTACAACATTGTATTATAACATGACATATTCCCAGAAATGTACACATCAATAGCTTACATCATCCATACAGGTGCATCATCGATAAAGTTCCAAACTATGTACATAGGGTCCAGGATCTATACAGCCAGGACATGTTTGACGATAATTCGAATTTGGACCACTTACAATCCGATTCAGATGTTGAGTTGAATACAAAGTTGATAGTAGCCTCCCTAAGCATTCCAGAAGTGTATATTTATGCCTATGTCACGACTATAGAGTAAGAGATATGGCTCTTCAAAGTTCACAGAACATCTGGTACAGTCTGGCCACCTCACTACAAGTGAACCATTTTGATGTCCAAATTACAACACTTTCTGTGACGAATTAGCAAGAACTTTGAATTAGAAAATTGTAGCACATCTCGTCCCCTTTCCATACTGTATCACAATACTCTAAAGATGAACCTACAAGGAGATATTGCAGAAATACAGAAACTGGTTCAAAAACCCAGGATACTGTAGCAGTTTCTGAAATTTGAACTTTTGACCAACCTTTAGTGTTTTAGAAAACTCTTGAAACGTTCCAGAACTGCTTCACACACTCTCATTGACCAAAAATTCACTGAGATACACCCTGTGAAATTTCAGCCTTGAGACTGTCCAAAACAGGGGATCCAGCTCTGGGTTCTATACTACTTCTCTCCCTTCATACTTAACCCAATTAACTTTTGAAACCACATTTGACATGATTTCATGTATTTTTATAGAAAATTCAGGTCTTAGGATAATAGAGGTGTATATGCATTATTTCTGACCATGCCGGTTCTACGTGCCTCACAAATAGAAAATTCTAACCGGATTATCTGTGGCTCATACGTCTCATAGGTGGCGTGAAAATCGAGCACTCGCAAAGGTTTACTACTCGAATACGTCCAACGCGGTTAGTGTACCTGCATAAGACACACAATTTACAAACACTCATTATGGTACCGTACAACACAGCCTACACAGGCGATCATTTCAAGCAGTCATAATAATATATATAAAAGTAAGAACATTCGTCCCGTATCATTCCATACGGGCCGCCCTGAGCTGAGCCACGTCTTGAGGTACATGACCGGGTTTTCTACCACGGACGGGGTCCCACGTCTTTGCTTAATGCTGCACTAGTAGGAGGCGCTTTCGCGTGTTTCTTAAAAAAAAAACACACTACATGCTTTTCAACCGCACGATTGGCGGCCACGTCATTTATCTCTTGCGCTAGGGATCAGCGCTTCGTATGGCCCTTTGAACATTGAATGATCAAGAGTTGCATACTTTATTATTTTGACCACACGATGGGGTATCCGCGCTTTTGCTTGAAGCACGCCGGGGAGCAGCGTTTGCATATGCTCTCAGAACCATGAAGAGGTTAAGATACTCATATTGACTCCCGTGCCAAGCCACAGGGAAACAATCATCGTACTACCTCTCGTACGAGGAGCTTACTGCAATTGATCCGCTTGCGGTGGCATACCTTACCTCTTACCTTACCTCTTATCTTACTTCAAAGCGTCGTTACAGAATATAATAACAAATAAGTTAGCATTGCCACCCTAAATAACTATGCTAATAGTAATCCTTATGTGGGCCTAGTATCGAATCCTCACACATAGACTTAAGTTTTTCAAAATACGTATGATTAAAGGTGTGCTATTCCCAATGCGTCTCTGATACCAGCCTGTGAGGACCTAGTCCTGATATTCCAGGAATCGCATTGGGTGGTGTCGTTCGATGCGACACCTAACATCACAACACATAGAACACACATTTACAATACATTGGGCCTTTATTCCATAGTATTGTTAGTTTACAAACTAATGTACATCAGTACAAGCAGTGGAAAGATAAGATACAACTCACGCCCTATAGCCTACTCTAAGCAAGAGTGAAGTCATCCGGCCCTCGGAAGCTTCACAGTAGCAACACCAAACTTTCACGATGGCATGCAGGGTTTCTAGTGAGCTTCGCACCCCTCATCGGGTGCTGCCTCACTAGGCTCGCCCTCATCTATAACGTTACCTGCAAAAAAGTGGATCAACAAACCATGAGCTTATGCTCAGCAAGACTTACCTGTCTCACTACTCATACATGCAGGGGATTACTATTAAGAGTAAAGCTATTCATAGCACTAGTATAGCAGTGGATCCTTATATTCACTTCTAAGCATCAAGTTAAGTATTAGAATCATAACTTTAGTTCGCTACTCAACTACTTCATTCAAGTTGCTCATCCAACCAGCAACTTCCATCCAGTTCCAGTTGTTACTACGTCAAAGCGCACTTAACAAGCATGCTCCCATCCATGAGCGATGGTGATTCGAATCATGAAAACACCTGGCTTGCACGTCACATACACCCGTCTAGATAAGGCTTACAGTCCTTCCCTATACCGCCATAAGTGACAACCTTTCACGAGACACTCAAACATTGAGCCGGTCCTACCCTCCCGGAAGCAAGACTCACATGACGACCTATGCCGCAGTGGCCTTTGCTCTCCTCATGACGTGTGTGGTTTCTAGGAGGGTGGGGTATGCCTCAACATCCAAGTTAACAAGCTACATAAGTTTGCTAGGTCCATTAGAGCCAGTATGCATCCGGTATAAATTCAAACTTGTCCAGCAGGGCTGCACACGGATGGTCCTCAATCGACACAGGCAGGACTATACACACAGATCTCCAATCTGCTGCTTCCTACTTTCCTGCTCGGTCTCAATTAACTACTAAGTGAGTCTATGTCCATTATCCCCATTGATTCCACTTCTACCAGTGCACGAGCAGGAAAAGCCATACTCGAGTTACACCAGTAAACCCATAAATGATATATCAGCATAGTATTACTAAACATCATATAAGAAATATATTAACTATAGACTTCAGGGATTCTTTGGTCATGCAGGTAGAGTATCAATCAATCCAAGACGTAATGAAAATACCATATAGACGTAGACATAGTGATAAAGATAAACATGTTAACTTAAATGCAAACAGGGGCTCGCCTTGATGTTGATCAAAAGAGTAATCGAATTCCGATGGAAAATAGTTAGTAGAATCCAGCTGCTCCTCGTGAATTTCCTCTATTCGACATGAAGATAATAATGCAATTAGTGTTGTATACACAATATGGATTAATTAATATTTAGTAAGGAATGCTTAAGCAATTAATTATCACTGTTCTTGAGGGTATCTACAGAGGTTGAAACAGTCCAGAGAAGAATTAAGAGAAAAGAATGTAACTGGATGTAACAAGTGACTAGATGGTAATAAAGTGATGAAGATTCATATCAAGAATTTCTTCACAGAAATTGAACAAGGCTGGTCAGGTGAATTGAGTTGACAATCAGGTAGAGAAGACCATAGATATGAGAGGAAAATTTTGTTTCATAATTTTCTGATCAATATTAAGTTCATAATTAAATTTTGAAGTTGGAAAGAATTTTGGGGTATTTTCTCTGGTATTTTCTACCCATTTCAGCACAGCTGAGACAAACTTCTTGATTTACATAAGTAAATCAAGTTAAACAGGTGTGGGAATTTTCTTGGTGAACAATTAAGCCATGATGTAATTTCTGGCAAATTTTGAGAATTTATCAATGAGCAGGCTTCCCAAAATAAATGTACAAAGCTTTTGAAAGAATAAATTCTACAGGATGATATAATAGTGCCATGAACTTAACTTTATGGAAAGTACTCACTGAGGGGATTCTAGCAAAGTTTGTTTTTGAATTTTTGAAGGTGTCTACAGGGACATAGGAAATTTCAAAGATTGGCGATGGTTCTGCATTTTTTTATGCAAATGAATTGGGTAAAGGGCTGACATTTGGGCCCCACAGGAATTTGAATCCCACCAGGGCAACTGAGTAGTGGCTGACAATGGGGGCCCACGGATTTTAGAACCTACCCCGATGGCAGGCACACATGGGAAACACAAATGCATGATGTTGACGCACAAGATCCGGAAGGCACAAAGAATCCACTTTCTTCAACCTCCAGCCATGGCCATGGAGACCAATGGGTAGAGGCTGTGGCGCCCAATTTCTCCCTGCCGAATCAGTGCCTCTGACTACCAAATCTTGGGAAAAATAAAGCCAGGGAGATGGCACACACGCTGGAGGTATCAATGGGGCTCGGTCTTGCATGTACAGGGAGCTCGACGGCCATGGGTGGCGACCACCATGGCTGCTGCTATGAACATCCATCTCTAAACGCTAATTCGTGATGCCACAAGGCCTTGGAGCACCAGGAAAATGATGGGAATCGAGAATACACCAATGCCCTAGAGTTTGGGGCCGGCGACCACAAAATCTCGAAGCAATCCTTAACCAGATTACGGCTGTCCTTGTCTAATGCCTCAATGGATGCGCACGGAGTATAGCTTCCTAAGCTCTCATTGAATCGAAGCATGAACGAACGTAGAAACCGAATTTCTCAACTCATTTCTCGTTGTTTTGCAACCCGGCGCCATGAACTCGACAGCGTCCGGCCAAACCAAGGTGGCACACGACGTAACAAGATGCCAAACATGATCACTGGGTGATGGTGATTTTGTGGAGTAATCGACGACGAGGGGAAGAGCTTAGGTCGTCGGGTACATGAGGTCGTCCACGGTGGCACCCGGAACGGCCGGCGGCGAAACTGCAAAACAGCCCACGATAAAGCTCCATCTCGACGAGACGAACAGATCAACAGGTAGAGGAAAATCTTACGATGATTCTTGCTATCGGGAGCAAGGCGAAACGACGGACGGAACGGTGACGCCTGCGTCGAGCAGAGGCACGGCGGTAGAGCGCTGGAAACGTTGAACAGAGAAGCAAAACAGGGGTTTGATTCACTGGATGGTAGAATGAGGAGGTAAGAAGGATAGAGATAAATTGAAGGCTGCGTTGGTGGGAGTCCAAGGCGGTAAACCGCCGCTCAGCGCCGCGCTATGGCCTTGGCGCACGCCGAGAGGAGGAAATTCCCTGGGCACGTGATGCGGGGTCCTGTGACAGGTGGGGCCCACATGTCATACTCCCTCCCTCACATAAACTTTGATAATCTATTTGAAAATGGAACACAGCTCCAAAAATCCTCAATCTTGGTGGACCCACTAATTAGAACATGGGAAATCCAATGGTGAAATAAGAAATCAAGTTTGTGCGCTGCAAAATATTTGAATTCCATGAACAGTAGCTTAGTCAAAATATAATGCATCAATTTTCAAAATCTGAATTTGAATCCTCTGCTCAAATCCTTGTTTTACATCCCTTTCTTTGATCTTGGCACTTCAAATCATTCATGCTGATTACTTGCCTCATGTGAGAATTGAAAAGATAGAGTTAAGATTGAAAACTCGAGAAGTAGGTTTTCACAAGTATTTTGTTGTGCACATGGTACTTGTGAAAAATAGAACATCGTAGCAACTTCTGATCATCAAACAAAAGTCTTGACTTTGCTCGCGACGACAAAAGGATAAGCTTGGGGAGTTTGTTGAGGGTTGTTATATACTAATTTCACTAATCAATATAACTCAATTATGTGAAGGAAATATCACTTCTTGCACACATCACCTTTTTATTTAACCTATTTTCACTTGTACTTGGAAAAATTGGTGCATGCAAGTATTTTATACAGAATTGAAGTAAAACAAGGGGATGTATCCTGTAAATATCATCCCAGCCAATCACACGCCGACATGTGGCACCACATGGATCAAATGGCCTACAAACAGAAGTATCCGAGGTCATCCAACGGTGTAGCACCCATATCAAGGGATGGGACCCACCTGGCAGTGACCTGGACAAAGCACAGCGGTATGGTGCAAAGTCCAGGTCGGCCGACCTGGTAATGGAGCCAAACTCGGTCAGCTTCCATGTGTTGGCTCCTCTCAGCTTGAAGAAGTCAGTGGTGACTTATTCGCACGCTTTTAGTGGCGGGAACCGACCCTTCTCCACATATAAAATGGACCCCTCACCTCTCAATTCAACACACACCACTTGAGCATCATTCTATTGTATACACTAGTTCTCTTAGTCCGTAGTGGGGTTTGGCTATAGGGAGGAGAACCTCTAGTCCCAAGTCCAAATTGGGAAAGGTATGGCTGATGTATCTTTACTTATATTTGTGACATTATGCATAATAAAAATATTATCTTTAGTCTTCGTTTATTCATATACTTGGATGAAGCGTTTCTTGTTTGATTGTGGATTCCATGTATGTGGTAGGAGTATTCTTTATGATTATGCCATAACAATATTATTCTATCATCATAAACACTACAAACCCCCACTATAGTCTACTTAGTTATGATATGATCATGTTGATATGAATAACTTATGCTGTGTCTCAACAATATTTCAACCATGTTTAGGTTACTCATTTCCTTAAGATGGCTTGTGTCATGACTCTTAAGGTATTTGCTTAATATGCTAGTGTGGTTTTAGGATAGTTAAGTAACATTGGATGTCTCGTAGACACACAGATTGAAGAGATAGGCAGTAGGTGGTGACAAACATATTGATCCTTTGTGATCCTCCACGTTCGGCTATGCCACAGGCTCTTGGCGGGAGTTGTCCTAGTATTGCTTGGGTAAACCCCTGCCCGATATGTTGAACAACAAAGCATAAGTATTCACCATTGACATGCTCATTAGTATCTAACCTAGGCTATGCATATGTATATTAGAAGCATTGTAGCAGTAACTCCCCAACTCTTAGTTTAATCTCCATTAGGACCCATTTACCCTTTAGAATAGATTGCTTAGGTGTGTGTCACACTACCCATATACTTTCAACTTACCCATGTCTTGATAATTGATTAGTAATCCATAGCTTGATCATAAGAATAGTGTCTACTTTACTCCACTACTTTCCTTTGGGATAAATATGATACCCTTGGGAATACTCTCAGGTCAAATGCTACATGACAGTTTCCGTTCACTTGCGTACCTCATCTCTTACTAGAGATGATCTGTGACATTAAGAAATGTCAACAAGCATTTTTGGCGCTGTTGTCGGAGATGATTTGTTAATGTTTCATAGTAACTGTCAATAGACCCCCCCCTCGCGAAGGGTCAGCTGCTGAATGCAGACGACACCCCAGTCTTCTTGGTCCGGGTTGCCGAGCATTGTCTTGCCAACATCCCCATCGTTGACTAATCCTAGGTGCTGGCGGGGGCACTGGGGCACCACAGTCGAGAATCCCCAGGCTAAGAAGCATCAGACCATGAGCTCCCCTGCAGCAGGCGTGGTGACAAACACCGGTGGCGACTCTAGAGATGGCTCTATAGGTGGCGTAGTTGACGCGGCGGTTGGGACCTAGCGCTGGGCTTCAGAGTCCAGAGCCACGAGCAGACCATCCTACGAGGTTGGTGGAGGCGCCTGAAAGGGTACCGATAGTGGCGCCTGTGGTGGTGGAGAGAGGAACACTTGTTCTTCTGGTGGCATGGTCGGAACTGCGCTGGTCATCGCATTAGCGGCATCACCCATGCCTCTGGTGCGACAGAAGATCCAAGGTCGCTAGAACTTCTGGGGCCCTCGGTAAGGCACCCCCACTAAGGCTTTACATTGCTGTTTCTATTGTTCTCTTGTTTCACAGCTCCGAATTGCACCATGCAGGTTCTTGCCAGCTGACGTGACGCCCTTGTCGCTCAGGGCAGCGGGGAGGAGCGTCCCCACCTCTATGGGCACCACAAACATGACGACAGGGCGGGCCCCCGGGTCGGCCTTGGGGACCATCCCTCCGACACCTATGCCTGGCGCAATGGCAGAGTCACTAGCTTCTGGTGGTGACCCCGCTCCCAGAGCAATAGTCAAGATCCGGCGTCGGAGTGCTGTAGGTGGCGGAACGCTCAAAGTGGTGGTGCCAGGGCCAGCGCTGAGCACTGAGGTCCTGGACCCCGAAGTAGTTGCTTCGGCAGAGAACACCGCGGCTGGTGGCAGCGCTGCCACTCAAGGCGGTGCTACAGCTTTTGCGTGGCCCTCAGCGGCATGATCCCTATCTCTTGCTGTGTTTCGCCTTCGTTGGTGGAGGAAGAAGAGCCCAAGACGATTACTGGCGGCCCTCTATGGCGTTGGCTGAGCCAATTCGCCTCCCTGAGGCCATAGAATTGACCCAGTCTAGCCTTGCCAGGTGCAACTTGCTCTTGACATGGAGTGGGAGAAGCTGCAGATGGAAGACAAACGTCTCCGAGTCTGGGATGACAGCTGGGGTACAAGATTGACAAGGTAGAAAGGAGGGCGCAGAGGGAGGAGAAAAGGGTGAGGGAGGAAGAGGAAGCCCTGGCGGAGCAGCATCGCTTAGCGAGGGCGATGTATGCCAAGTCAAAGAAGATCCCGGCGGAAATTTGGAAGAACCTACCAAGCTACTGACGCCAGCCTACGCACCCTCAAAGAAATCCAGGAGGCACTCCTACGCCAAGAGGGCGCCGTCGCCGAGAAGAAGAAGGCGGCCCAGAGGGTGAAGGCACAGGCGGAGGAGTCCTTCCGCAAGTTGTAGCTGGAGCGAGATTAATTGCAATCCCGCATTGAGGATCTTAAGCTCCGCGAGGGTGACCTAGCGCAGGATCGGGAGCGCCACTTGAAGGAGCAGCAGGCCCTCCAGTTGCGCGAGATCGATGTTAATGCCCAAGAGAACTATGTGGTCCGTCGCGCCCGGGAGCTTCACCACCAGGAAAGGCTGCTAACCGCTAGGGATAAGAAGTTTTCCAAGGGTTGGTTGGACGCGGTGAAGGCGGCGCAGCAGGAGGTGAAGGACCTCCTAGCCTCCCGCACAGCTGAGACGGGGATGGTCTGGGACTTCCTGGACCGCACCGAGTTGGCGCTCGAACCCTTGGGCTTTAGCACTATGCAAAAGGGGGATCTGGTGCAGGAGGTGAGTCAAGTGTGTAGGATCGAAGAGCACGTGAAAAGCTACCAGAGGGGGGTGAATATTAGACTAAAACGTTTTCAGCGGAAGCAACGAAAACCCCTCGACAGAAAATCAATCTGATAGAGAAACCTTGTGTGAGTGTTTCCAACATTTTCAAAACGTGACAAATCAGTTTAGATCCTAGAGAATCAATGAATGAAGACACAACAAAAAGAATCACAAGAAAAAGGTTGAGTAAAACTAAAGTTATGACCAAAATCTTGAGCAAAGGTCAATCTGTTCTAATAGAGAGCAAAAAGATCTGCTATGCTGCAAAGAAACTCATGTAACTCAAAAACCACAATCCAATGACCGTTAAATTTTCACAGGCAACAGAGTATAGAGTTGTGAATACAACACAAAAATAATCACGTCAATTGGAGTAGTAAAAAGTGAGTTATGATTGAAATACCCAAACAACATCGGCCTCTCCAAAAACTCGGCGAGAAAAACTTGTCTGAAACAAGTCGGACGAACAAGGCACAAAATCTCATCTAAAACTACGATCTTAATTCAATATAACACAAGAGGAACAACATAAAGTCGTTTCACCAGGATCTCTGGCTTCCCATGCTTATATAACCAGCTCTAATTCCAACCCAATCCTAACTAGGACTCTAATCCTACTCAGTTTCAACATAAACTTTCTGTAACTGCTCAAGACTCTTTCATACGCAGTTAGAAGCAATCTTAAGACTTATAAACACCTTAGAAACATCCTAAACATTCCTAAAACAACTCAACTTTGTGCCCCACACAAATCTACCCAAAACAAACTCGAAACATTCCATAAATGAACCATACCACCTCAGCCGCAGCCTGAGGCATAAACCTGCCGGCTGAACCTTTCTAACCAGTTCTTTAGGTCCACATCTCTTCATCACACCTTGGAACCATGTTGGCACGTCCATGCAGTCCTTGCACACGTGCAAACACCTTCCAACGACGTCCAAGATACCTTCATATGCATTGTTCTTGACCCAAACATATTGTGTGACCTCCCGATCAACTCAATCACAATTCCTCCTGATCTTGGTTGTTGAACCTCATGTTCTGCCTAAGACTAGTTCAATAGATCACATCACCAGTCATCTATTGACCTCAAGCAACACCTGCACATGACCAAACAACCAATTTTTGCGAGCCCAAGTGCTCGACTTGACTCTTGTCAGTCGAAAAATACAACACCTTACGTTAGCATGTCACATAAGCATGTTGCAAACCACAACAATGTTTAACCACCATAATAAGCCATAACACATCAAAAACTTAGTAAAAGAAAACTAAGCAAACATTCCGTAAGCCAAAAAGCAAGATTGAAATATTGCATGTTAAAAACATATCTGCCGCACAATTATTTCACCAAATAGAATTATCGAATCAACCAAAACTGGCGTTGCGATGTAAAGGCATAAGATCGGACAATCCAATCTCAAATTCATTTGCAATACACATGACCGAAAGTTCGGACAGTCCTAACCAAGTAAAGAGTAAATGTTATTCCTGAAATGCATTGAGAAAGTTCGGATAGTCCTAAACAATTGAGGGTAACAATACTCCCAAAAACACGTTTGTAAAGATCGACCTGTGTTGAGTCACATGCCTCTCACATGTGTAAAAGTTCGGATAGTCCTAAGTGCTGAACATGTGCAAATCACGTGAGAAATGTTTGGACAGTGCAAAAACATATTCCCGCAAGTTCATACAGCGCAAAATGGATTCCCGCAAGTTCAGACAACTCGAAGTGGGCTTTTTAGCAATATTCAAAACTTTGCATGTGAACCCTCACTTTTATTTAAATTGCCAATGTATTTAACACACATAGATCTCACAAAGTGTTACCCACACTTGACTCTGCCAACTCAAAGATACAGGCGGTCGGCACGGTCTTCGATGATCAGCTGGAGACTGAGGGATAAGGACCTTGCAAAAGCGGTGGCACCCCATGTGCTGGTGTGTTTCCGTAGCTGGTACCTGGATCTTACCCTGGAGCCAGTGGCCAAGGGCCCCTTCGAGCCGCAGGAGGAGGAGGATGGGCCAAAGTTGAAGACTTCGCCACGCAGTTGGCCTCGACGTTCAAGCGTGAGTGAGGCAGATGACCTTAGGTACGGTGCTTGTTGACGGTCCTTAAGTGCCATATTTAGACCGTCAATTCACCTCATAATGTGCACGAAAGAGAAACACAACATAGTGGTAGGGTTAAAAACTAACCAATTCCACAAGTGTTGGTGTTTATTTGTATGCAGGTGAATTTAGACCCTAAATACCAAGACATGCAGGGAGTAATCCATAATTGGATTTCGACGAATCAAGCGCCACGTGTTACCCCATGGATCAAATGGCCCACAAACAGAAGTATCTGAGGCCATCCAACGGTGTAGCACCAAAATAATTCAATGGGACCCACCTGGAAGTCACCTCGAGGAAGCACACAAGAAATGGTCAACTTTTGTTTTCGGCCGACTAGGGGGTTCAGCCGAACCCTTCCTGGAGCTAAACTCGATCAGCTCCACGTGTCGACTCCCTGTGATGTCCTGACCAAGATGAAGACTGTTTCGCGTGCATTTTGTGGCAGGAACGGACCCTTCCCCCCCTATAAATAGAACCCTACACCTCACTTCAAACACAAACCAAAATAGAAACACTCCTAAGGTTTAGGGTAGTCCTAGAGGCTGCCAAGTAGAAGGACAGTGTGGTGAAAGTTTAGGAGAAGGAGGCTTGGGCTTGTCAAGTCCGTCTTCTACACTTGTATCCCTACAAAGGTGTACTCAAATCAAGTAAGCTCTTTGTGAATTCAATTCAAGTTTTATTCTCAATTC
Source organism: Tuctoria greenei (assembly GCA_036927565.1). NCBI lineage: Eukaryota > Viridiplantae > Streptophyta > Magnoliopsida > Poales > Poaceae > Tuctoria > Tuctoria greenei. The sequence continues at coordinate 75,205,906 of JAYESD010000003.1, read as the reverse complement.
ATAATAGTTTGCACAAGTAGTTACTTGTGGGTTCATTGCTTTAATTTATTAGAGGCTCTAGTTGTAGCTTTGTGTTCGAAACAACTAGAGTTGTGATTTAGAACATAAGCGTGGTGCTTAGGTTAGAAATCAACAGTGAATATCTCGTAGACCCACGGATTGAAGAGGTAGGCAGTAGGTGGTGACAGCCATATCTGTCCTTAGTAATCCTCCACGTTCGGCTATGCCATAGGCTCTTGGAGGGAGTCGTCCTAGTGTTACTAGGGATAAACATGTGCCTGAAGCAAGCAGCTACTGCAAATTTCATTGAATTAGAATCAACACTTTGAATTCCTCTCTCTTTCTCGCCTACAAAACAACTTTGTGTCCTTGGGTGAATTAGTTTGTAAGATTACACACATGTCCCTTGGATTCAATACCCTTGGAATACTCTCTTAAGGGGAAGTGCTACACGATAGTTTCCGTGCGCTTTTGAATTTTTATCTATGACATAAGAAAAGTCAACAAGCATTTCTAGCGCCGTTGCCGGGGAACGGTTGCTGTTAATCTTCGGACCTTGTTCACCCTCGTAACTATCTATCTTATCTTTCCTTTTCTTACCACCAATTTTATGGAGCAGCCCACCATTCTTTCTTATTTTGCCCCCAAAGGGCAAGTTCTCTGAGCCATCGCCTTCGGCGGAACCCATTTGTTCTACTAGCTATGAACTTTTCCTTGGCTTTATAACCATGGTTCGGGAGCAATCCTTCTTAGTAACAAAGTGTGAAACCCTTGCCACCATCTACGAGAGTTCGAACAATTTTGTTCATGCCTTCTAATCAAGTGTATGACACAAGAGACTCTCAAATGGAAGTTGTTTCCTTTTTCCCTCAAGGAAAAAACCAAACAATGGTATGACCAAAACCTTGGGAAAACGAAAAGAAATTGTAATGAATTACGAGACAAATTTTGTCTTGCTTTCTTTCCAATTGCACGAATTGTTTCCTTGCGGAAGGAAGTACTATGCTTCCAGTAGATGGAGAGGGAATCCATTGGTGCAGCGTGGGATATATTTTCTCTTTTGAGAAGTTCTGACCCAGATTTGTCTATCCCTGATCCGTTGCTTTTGCAACACTTCTATATGGGATTGAACAATGAGTCTGCCCTACATCTTGACATTATGGCTAGAGGATCTTTCCTCCATAAGACGCCGAAATAGGGCAAGGATCTTCTAGACCGAATTCTAGAAAATTTTTCCTTCATTATAGGTCTTAATGAGCCTCCTCAAGAAGAATTAGTGTCAAGAACTGAGGATAAATTGATGGAAAGGAATAACCTATCCCTTGCTTATCTCAAACCTTGCTGGAGGAATCCTCTCAGAACCAGAAACTACGAAGGAAGAAGAAATTCAATCTTCGGAGTTTCCCTTCTAGTTCGAGGAAGAGATATTTGAAGATTTTAGAAATACCTTGAAATATTATTGCCATCGGAAACCATCATTGCCATTATCTCCACCTGACCCACCTGAAGGAGTGTTCATCCAACAAACAGTTAAGGAGTTAACCTTTATTCTAAGTAGGGAATGGATTGTGAAAGTCGAGCAGTCACCCGAAATTCTTCAGATGACCTCACCTTTGACAACTATTCTATGTTTTATTAGAGGAACACCAATGACGGTCCTATACAACCCCACTGTTGGAGCAAATCTCATTACCAATTCTTGTGCTCTCGCCATTCTAGGCGATGTGTCATTGGCACCAACATGTAAATCCTTTCGAGATTCTTTCAGAAACATCCTTGAAGGATGCGGGGTTTTTACAACAGGTGTCTGTAAGACACAAAGATATTGAGGCAATCCTAGATTTCCATGTGTTCAAAATTAAAGATTTCGACATTATGATTGGGATTCCCATTGAGAAATTTATCATGGAAATTCCCTTGGAAGGAAGCCTCAATGTCAAACTTGGAGGGTAAAAATTCTCTATTCCTGTCATGTGTTCCTAGAACACATCCACAGAATCTTCCATCCAAGATGAGCCTTTAGATGAGGTTAGAACTCTTCAATTCTTAGCCAACCCCCCCCCCCCCCCCCCGAAATTGAAGGAGAAGAAGATTTCATCCAAGAGGAGGATGAATTTGAGAAGGCAATTGAATTGCCAAAAGAAGAGTTCTTCCCAAAACCTCCTGTTGAGCTAAAAATTCTACTTCCAGGCCTACGTTCTAAATGGTGATTTGGAAGCCCCTGTCATCATAAGTGACAAGCTTTTAGATGATGAGACACTCAAACTCATTGCCATGCTAGAAAAAGCATAGATTTGTTTTTGGCTATTCACTAGAAGATCCCAAGGGGATTAGTCCAGCGCTATGCACCCATCACATTCCTATTGACCTTGAGAGTGTCCCTTCAAGGGAACCTCAATAGCGATTGAATAATGTGATGCCGAAAGTTGTCAAGAAGGAAGTCTTGGAACTTCTGCATGTCGGGATTATCTACCCTTTTTCTCATAGTGAATAGGTCAGCCCAGTTCAAGTAGTGCCTAAGAAGGGAGGTATGACAGTCGTTCAAAATGAGAAGAATGAATTAATTCCTCAACGAACCGTCACGGGATGGAGGATGTGCATTGATTTCCGAAAACTCAATAAGGTCACAAGGAAGGATCATTTTGCACTGCCCTTTATCGATGAGATGTTAGAGCGGTTGGCAAAACACTCCTACTTTTGTTTCATTGATGGGTATTCGGGTTATCACTAAATCCCAATCCACCCCGACAATCTAAGTATGACCACATTCACATGTCCCTATGGAACTTATGTCTATCGGCATATGTCCTTTTGATTCTGTAATGCTCCTGCCTCTTTTCAAAGATGCATGATGTCTATCTTTTCCAACATTATTGAGGATATCATGGAAGTTTTCATGGACAATTTATCCGTCTATGGGAAAACTTTTAATCATTGTCTGGAAAATTTAGACAAGGTCTTACAGAGATGCCAAAAGAAGGACCTCATACTTAATTGGGAAAAGTGCCATTTCAAGGTCCATGAAGGCATCATTCTTGGACATTTAGTGTCCGAGAGAGGGATAAAGGTAGAAAAATCAAAGATTAAAGTCATTGAAAAACTTCCACTTCCTATCAATGTTATGATTATCTGCAACTTTTTAGGTCGGGCAGAGTTCTATCGGCGAATCATCAAAGACTTCTCAAAAGTATCTAGTCCCCTCACTAACCGATTAGCAACGAAAGCTCCCTTTGATTTTAAAGATGAATGCCTTAAATCATTTGAAACACTCAAAAGGGCACTCATCTCAGCTCCAATCATTCAACCTCCTGATTGGACGGTGCCATTCGAAATCATGTGTGATGCTAGTGATTATGCTGTTGGTGCAGTCTTAGGACAAACCAAAGATAAAAAGCATCATCCAATAGCCTACGCTAGAAAAACTCTAACAGGAGCTCAACTCAATTATGCCACAACTAAAAAAGAGCTCTTGGCTGTAGTTTTTGCTATCGATAAGTTTAGATCCTATTTGGTTGGAGCCAGGGTTATAGTCTATATAGACCATGCTGCCTTGAAGTATTTGCTCACCAAAAAGGATGCTAAACTAAGACCAATCCATTGAATTCTCCTACTCCAAGAATTTGACTTAGAAATCAAGGATAAGAAAGGAGTTGAGAATTCTTTGGTAGATCATCTCCCGCGTATGGAAGTCACTCAAACCATGGACATCCCTATCAATGACTTCCTACGAGATGATATGCTCTCAAGGTGACTGACTCTCACCCTTGGTATGCGGATATCGTGAACTTCATGGTCACGGTGTACGTACCACCAGGAGAAAATAAAAAGAAACTCATCTATGAGAGTCATAGCACCTTTGGGATGACCCATACCTTTATCGAGTTCGTGTCGATGGCCTTCTTAAAAGGTGTGCCCCATCAATTGAAGGCACTAAGATTATTGAGAAATGCCATGCTAGACCCTATGGTGGCCATTACCGGTGTTTACCGTACCCAGGCAAAGATCTAGCAATGTGCATTCTATTGTCCTTCTATGTATGAAGATACAAAAGAATTCATTTGCAGATGTTGAAAATGCCAAAAGCATGGAGGAATCTTAGCTCGCAATGCGATGTCCCTAACCTATAATCTTCTGGTGGAATTATTTCATGTGTGGGATATTGATTTTATGGGACCTTTCCCTAGGTCCTATGATTGCGAGTACATTCTGGTGGCTGTAGATTATGTGTTAAAATGGGTAGAAGCTTTGCCATGCAAGAATGGTGATTCCAAGCAAGCAGGAAAATGCTCCATGAGATCATTTTCCCACGCTTTGGCACTCGTGACGGAGGGTCTCATTTCATAGATAAGACCTTCCGGAACATTTTGAGGGAGCTTGGTGTCCAGCATAATATTTCTACTCCATACCACCCACAAACAAGTGGTCAAGCAGAAAAATCTGAAAGAAAAATTAAGAATATTCTGCAAAATACTGTCTTGGAAATGGGAACGGGATGGAAGCATAAGCTACCCGACGCATTGTGGGCATACCGTACTGCCTACAAAACTCCCATCGGCATGTCTCCTTTCCAACTTGTCTATGGGAAGACTTGTCATCTTCCTGTAGAGTTTGAACATACATCCTATTGGGCCATCAAGCGGTGGAACCTGGATCTTTACGAACCAGGAAAACACCGATTGAAGCAACTCTCCGAGTTTCAAGAGTGGAGAGATAAGGCATACCATAGTGCCAAAATTTACAAGGAAAGAACTAAAAGGTGGCACGATAAGGATTACGCCTAAAGAGTTCAAACCCGAAGATAAAGTTCTACTCTTCAATTCTAGGGTTAAACTTTTTGGACATGGGAAGCTCAGAAGTAAATAGGAAGGACCCTTCACCGTAGTATAAACCTCATTTCATGGAGCAATCACACTCCAAGGTGATGATGATCAGCTATTTAAAGTGAATGGGCACCGACTCAAATTATTTCTTGAATCCCAAGAGGAGGAGGCAGAAAAGGAAATTGATGTGATAAATCTTATTAATTTTCACGCCATTTCTTTAAATTCTGTCTAAATTCTCCGCGTCCAATTAGTGGGCCCATCCAATTATTCATCTATGGGGCCCATTAAGCCAACCCACGGAAACTTAGCCCGAACGGAGACGGGAAGGGTTCGGCCGAACCCTAGGTTCGGCCGACCTCCCCCTTGCATCGTCTGCTTTCTGTTTTCTCGTGCGAACTCTCCTGAAGTATCCCAACAAGACTCTCGGTGCTATCGTGCTTTCTCCGCTGATGTTTACGGGAACAAAGAGGAGAAACTTGCACCATCCAGAAAAACCCATCTGCTGTTCCTCCCATCCAAGTCATGGCTGATATGCCCACGCCGACCAAACCATCGAGTATACCGACTACATCAAGCAAGATGGAACAATCATCAAGTCAAGCTGCACCAGCTCATGTCTTCGATGGACCAATTACTCGTAGCCGAGCTAAACAGCTACAACATGAGGTGCATGCGCTACTTTGTGAAATTCCATTTATTAATGAGAATTATATACTTCCTAAATTGTACATGTTTCTATTACTCAGGTTCACCAAGGAGGATAACAAGGACACGCCAAGACAGAACCAGAGAGGAGAACTACGTCGAACCAGTTCGGCCTGGCAGAACTGTCATGAAGAAACAATCATATCTCTTGATTCATAGAAGTTGTGAAGGTTCATGAGTACTTGTTGGAAAGGTGTTGAAGTCAACTTCCTAATGCCACTAAGTGCTGAGCGCTTTAGAGCTCCCATCTTGGCACCCGAGTGCTTTTGGTGCAGACTGTTTAGAAGATCAATAGTCAGCCTGATATCCATGTTTCTGTGAGAAACTGTATCACTCTACAATATTTCGTGAAGCATGCTACACATGGTGTGGAAGGTTATCAAATTAGCTTTCCAACGCATTTGGTCCCACGCCATTTGGATGTCCCTAGGTGGAGTTATGATTAAAACATTGAAGACCACTCAAAAGGCCAGAAGACATGCGGGAAATTGATGACCACTGCGTGAATGATCAAGCCAGTTGGCCTTCCACCTTTCCACGTGGCTTTTTCAGTTCACATCTATTTTTAGACTAGTTGTTGGCATAAATACCCCTCTTTTGTAAGCCAAGGGGAACTTTTGATGAATTAAGATTATTCCAGTGATATTTGCAGCCGAGCTGCTTGAGTGTCTTACTCAACCCTTATTCTTTCTTGTTCTTCTTGAACTTGTGGAGAGATCTCGCTGAGATCCACTAGTTCGTGCTTTGCGGGTTCCAGTACGGCTGCCCCGTCTTGTGTGGATTAGCTCCGGTTGTGGTTCTGCGGTCGTTCGGAGATCGAGTCAAAGTCTTCGCGGTTTCGGTGTCTCTCTCTCCGTCACTTGGTCGCATCCAACCTTGGTCAGGTATAAAGCTAGTTATCCGCGCTGTTTCTACAACAAGTTATCTTGTTCTTGAGCCTCCTGTCATGAAGATCGGGCTACCCTTCACCAAACCAAATTCAGTGAATATCATGAGGAAATCAGAGCTATTGTTGTCACGGTAGGTTAATTTTTTTATCACCCACCCTCCTACCTTTTTTTTAATTTGTTACAGTTTTCACCATCCACATATTCATCCTTGTGTTTATATTTTACATATATTTGTTTGTACTATATTCCAAAGCCTAAAAAAAATACCTATAGCCCTTTTGACAGTACTGTTATCTTGTGTTTGTGTTCTTCCAGTTGCTCGTCACCACCGTTTACCTATATCTTTTGTAATCAACACCCTGTTAGTGTTAAAAAAAGACGAGTAAAAAAAGAATATTAAAAAGAAGAAGAAAGAAAGAATACAGTAATAAAAAAAAAGAGAGCACAAGTGAAAAGATTCTGAAGAATTTTGTGTAACGGTTGGGTGTTGAAATTTTTAGTTTTCATATTCAAGTTGGTGGTAATCTTGATAGCAGCAATTTTTTTATCTTTTGAGCACATCTTTTTCACTTGATTTGCAGTACCGTAGCCCTCCTTGTTCAGCCACCTATAGCTCCACCAAAAACCTGAACTGGGACTTCCGATTTGTACTCCTTACAGCCTCTTTACCACCTCCATTGAAGCTGTCACACCAGCACCATCACAGTTCTTAAGATCAGGCAAGAACTTGGGTAAGTAAGAGGTGAGATTTGTAATATATATTTCTATTTCCTTTTCTTGCTGCTCCTAACATGGCAGACTCAGAATAAAGTGTTCATGGTGGACACCATGGTGATAGGGAACCCCCTGTCTCACGGGATGAGATACGTCGCATGGCTGATTCACACATAGAGGCCATGGGCAGGCTCCTCGATGAGCGTCTTCCCGCGGCTGGAGGACGTCGAGCATGTCGTGATCTAGAGGACCATCATCGAGAGGAGTCCGGCGATTATAATTCTGGTTTCTGCCATAGATTCAATCGCTTCAGAGATGGCCCTGACGGATCTGGTGGTGGTCGCCATGCTGATTTTAATAATTACCATGCTGGGCATCATGCACATAGGCGCAATGCTGATGGTCGCCGCGTGCATTTTGAAGATGAAGAGTTTGAAGATCAAGATCATGAAGAAAGATCTCATGATGATGAAAATCCTTTCGGTCAAGGTGGCAGGTTTGATCGGCGTCATCATCGCCGGCCTGCTGATTTTGAAGAATGGGAATACCATCGTGGTCGAAGTCCTCATGACAACCCAAATAACATCGCTCGTGTCAAATTGAGTATTCCAAAGTTTACTGGAAAGGAGAATCTTGATGAATTTCTTGAATGGGCTGAGCAGTGTGATCAAATATTTTGAGTACATAATCTTTCGGCTCAATGCCGTGTGAATCTTGCTTCGGTGGAACTCTCTAGATACGTTCTCACTTGGTGGAACCAAGTGCAGGAGAATCAACGTGATGTGGGACGCGGATATATCAATACATGGGAGGAGATAAAGCAAGTGATGAGAAGGCGATTCATGCCATGTAGCTAACAGCGTGATCTCAGGAACCAGTTGCAAATGTTAAAGTAAGGGAAGAGATCAGTTGATGAGTATTTCAAGGAGATGGAGCTATTGTTGGTGCGGGCTGGAATGAGAAAAGATGCAGAGTCAACAATGGCAAGATTTCTAGGAGGTCTTAATGAAGAAATTTATGGTTTTGTGGAGATGTTTCCATATCGTACATTGCAGGATCTTGTTGATCATGTTCCCGCAACAGAGAAGAAGATTCAGCAAGAGTCACGTGGAAAATCTTATGGCAGTTATTCTATTGCTGCCCCATGACGCAAACAGCAGTCAAGTACTTCCTATGGTGGTGGACGATCTCAAGGGGCTGCAGCCAAGTCTTCTCAATCATTTGTTCCATCGAAGATGGTAGCCTCCACCGCATCATCACCAACAACTCAGCAGCGACCCACTGCAAGTTTAGCAGCCCACAGCAATGTCTCGGGAGCTACATCTTCTTCTCAAAGCAGAGAAATTGTATGCCATAAATGCCACGACCGTGGGCACATTGCTGCCCATTGCCCAAGCAAGAGGGCCATGTTGTTGAATGAGAAAGGTGAATGGGAATCCGAGAGTGATCCGGAAGATGTTGGACCGATATGTGATGAAGAAATTGAGGAGGAAGGAAATGAGATCCAACCTGAAGAAGGAGAACAAAATTTCTTTATTTCTCTACGAGTGCTTAGTGTAACAGCATAAAAGGAAGACAACTGAAAGCATCTAGGCCCCCAGGAGGTATGGTTTCGGTGATTAATGACAACCATTGAATTTTACTAATGAATTGTGGATGCAAGGTCTCCCATATCACTCAATCAAATGACATCTATATGAATATGAATATCAATTACTGATCATTGGAGACCCCTAAACAATCATTTTATGAGATCAATGAATGTTATGAAGACTAGAAGTAAAATCTTATGTCAAAGTCATTCAACCATAATTGACAACACTCAATGCTTGAAAATCATCAGAAGAATACTTGCAACAAATGTCTAAGAGGTCAATCTAGCAAAATACAAAAGAATCACTTAGAAACAAATCGAAGCAAACAAAATCAACTCACCGGATCAACTGATGTTTCCAGAGAACAACACATCAGTCGAGTTTGTTCAGCAGAAGAAGAAGACCTCAGAACAAAGCACTCACCGGATCATCCGATGTTAAGGGCAAAGCTACATCGGTCCATCAGTACAATAAGCAATATCCTTGGACTAAGTGTAGCACCGGATCATCCGATATACAACCTTTGAACACATCGGTCAATCACTCCAGTAAGCATCAAGTCTAAACCAATTCTGGAGGAAGAGCCACTGGATCATCCGATGATAAGACAAGTGCAACATCGGTCTAACAACGGTCATATCTGACACAATGACATCAGCTAATTTGGATTGGACTGATGATAACTGAAGGGGAGACATCAGATCATCTGGTGTTCGCAGAGCAGTGATGTCAGCCTACTTTTCCAACGGCTATTTCGTGGAGCTGGCTATTTATACCCCTTCAACCTGTCAAATCGAAAAGTCTTGATCACCATACATACTCTACACATCCTCAAGCATTCAAGACATTGAGCCATCACTTTTACATCTTTTAGACCACTTACACACCAAGAGATAGGCTAGAACTAGCTAGAGAGAGAGCTTGTGTGCCTCCATTCTTGGTGAGTGGAATCTCTAGTGTAGTGAGAGCTGTAAGGGAGTGTCCCTTGGTGTTTGTAACTGAGAGAGACTTCCGGAGCTTGCCAAGACGGTTGTGGAAGCCCGGAGGATCAATGTTGTACAAGGCTTGAGCTCCACCTTGCCGAGGTTGGAAAACGGAGAAGAATAGTGAAGATCCCTAGTCTCGGTGACTTGGGTGTGGCTATACCCTTTTGTGGGTGCCACAACGTGGATGTAGGAAGATCTTGACGATCTTGCCGAACCACGGGATAAATCCTCGTGTCTCCTCGGGAGTTTGCATTCTCTTCCTCTCCCTTACACTTATGCATTTTATATACCGCGAAGTTGCTATTTACTTGAATGCATAGGTTGTTTGCATAGGGGATCGGGCTCTTGGTAATTAAGTTTTATTGCTTTATTTTTTGATAAGAAGCCCAATTAACCTCCCATCTTGGGAATTCGATCCTTACAATTGGTATCAGAGCAAGGTTGCTCATAGGATCATTCTAGCTTCACCGCTAGAGATCTAAAATGGCCAAGGTTGGGGGTTCGGTTCCTATCTTCGAGGGCAAGAACTTTGCCTATTGGAAAGCACGCATGCGCGCTTATCTAGAGGCTATTGCTACCGAAGTATGGGAAGCGACCCATGCGGGGTTTGGTGAGCACAATTATGTTGGTGATCAAATTAAATGGGATGCTAAAGCTAGAATGCAAATTATGAATGTATTAGTCAAGATGTGTTTGCTAGGATTGCTAGCAAAGAAAAGGCATGTGAAATTTGGGCTTGCTTGATAGAAATACATGAGGGTTCGTCTCGTGTCAAAGATCTAAAATATGACATGCTTAAAGCCAAATATGATGAATTTAAGATGCTATCTCATGAAAATGTCAATGAGATGTTCTCTCGCTTGAATGTACTTATTGAAGAAATTAATGCTCTTGACATTGCTTCTCTTGGCAAGGGACTCATCAACCACAAGATCCTCATGCTCCTTCCCAAGCCAAAGTACAACATCATCAACTCCATGCTTCAAAAAGAGTCTCTTGACCACATTGAAGTTTCAGAACTCATTGGAGAAATTCACGCTCATGAGATGAGTGTACTTGGGATGATGGAGCAATCATCTTCAAAAACAATTGCTCTAAAGGCCTCCACCAAGAAAATAAGCCTCAAGAAGAAGAAGGTGGTTGAGCCTAGCTCAAGTGAAGAAGAGCAAACATCAAGTGAAGATGACGATGATGAGCTTGCATTGATGATGAGAAAGTTCTCACGCTTGAACTCCAAGATTACTAAGAAGGGATACACATTTGATCCCAAGAAGAAAGCGTTTCTACCAAGGAGAGATGATCACAAGACTTGCTACAATTGTGGTCACCAAGGCCACATCTCCTATGATTGTCCAAAACCGGACAAAAGAAAAGAGAACCACAATAGCAAGCATCGCAAGCTTCAAGATAGTGAAGATGATGAAGAAGAGGCCAAACCGAAGCCAATATCCTTTGGGAAGAGGGAACATGACAAGGGCAAGAAGGCAAAACTCTTCCCAACGAAGAGAAATGGCCCACAAAAGGTGTTCATGTGTGAGGCAAATGAATGGGTCACCGACGAAGAAACAAGTGATGAAGAGAGTGAAGCGGAAGAAGAAAGTTTGGCCGGCCTTGCCATTGCCAACAATGATGACTCACCTCTTCATCCACCACCCATGTGCCTCATGGCGAAAGGTAACACCAAGGTATGTGATGACTCTAGCGATGATGAGCTTTCCCCCGATGATTTAACTTCATTAATAAATGAATATCATACTATCATTAAGAGGGAGAAGAGTAAGGTTAAAGCTCTTGAAGAAACTCGTGCCAAGCTTGAGAGTGCTAACCTCGATTTGCTTGACAAGTATGAAAGCATACTTAAAGAGCATGACACGCTCAAATCCCATGTCAAGCAAATTGAGGAGGATAAGGCTAAAATCAAGCTAGATCATCATGAGCTTAACTTAGCACACCAAACACTCTTGGGAGAGCACAACGAGTTAATTCAAGAACATCAAACACTTAACCTTGCTAATGAAGTGCTTGATCAAGAGTTGAAAAATATAAAGAAACAAACTCTTAATGATAAGATATCCATTACTTCTCATGCCACTAATGCTTTGCACAAGTCTATGCCTTTGAAAGAAAATGCTAGGGAGAAGGACTTGTTGGAAGAAATTGAGAGTCTCCGCACTAGTGTGGCTAGACTTTCAAAAGGGGAAGTCAAACACAAGGAAATCCTCTTCCAACAAGCAAAGGCCTTCAACAAGAGAGGACTTGGATCCTTCCCGGTGCCTAACAAAGGAAAGGTGCCCTCACCGGAGCTTAGAACAAGCTTCATCAAGGAAGTTGGTTCTTATTGCCAACATTGTGAGGTCACCGGTCACCACACAAGGGAGTGTCCTCTTCCTAACCGACCTTCTCCAAAATTGCCCATTAACTATAAATCTACTTTCAATGATCGTTTTTATCTCTTGAGTAAAGTAGATGGCAAGGTGAAGGCAAGGTTCATTGGCAAAGACATGAAGGGCATGAAGGGGAAGCTCCCCAAGCAACTTTTGGTCCCAAAGACACTTGTATCACATATACAAGGACCTAAGTTGGCTTGGGTGCCTAAAGTTAAAAATTGAATTCATGTGTGTAGGTGAACTACAAAGTCGGAGGAAAGCATTGGTTACTCGATAGCGGGTGCACCCAACATATGACCGGCAATGATGGTATGTTCACCACCATAGAAAACCCAGGCAATCATGAACAAGTCACCTTTGGTGATAACTCTAAGGGTAAGGTAATTGGGTTAGGTAAGATTGCTATTTCAAATGACTTATCTATTTCTAATGTATTGTACGTTAAGTCACTTAGTTTTAATTTACTTTCTATTGCACAATTATGTGATCTTGGACTAACGTGCACTTTTAGCAAAAATGATGTTGTTGTGAGTAGTGAAACAAGCCAAGAACTAGTCTTCAAAAGATTTCGGCATGGACATCTCTACCTTGTAGACTTCTCCAACAAGAATGCTAGCTTGACCACTTGCCTTTTCACTAAGACAAGTTTGGGTTGGCTATGGCACCGACGCATAGCGCACATCGGGATGAGCAAGCTAAAGAAGTCATTCAAGCTTGGGATGGTGACCGGCGTAAAGGATGTCACATTTGAGAAGAAAAAGCTTTGTAGCACTTGTCAATCCGGGAAGCAAGTTGCTTCACACCGCCCAATGAAGACAATGGTGTCAACCTCCAAGCCACTTGAGCTACTTCACATGGACCTCTTCGGACCGTCCACATATCAAAGCCTTGGCGGTAACCTCTATTGTCTTGTTATAGTTGATGACTACTCTCGCTATGCTTGGACTTTATTTCTAGGTGACAAGAGTGAAACTATGGAAGTGTTCAAGACCTTCGCCAACCGCGCTCAACGGGAATTTCAACTTCCCATCATCAAGGTCCGGAGTGACAACGGCACCGAATTCAAGAACTACAACATTGGGGAGTGGTGTGACCGTGAAGGCGTGAAACATGAGTTTTCGGCCACATACACTCCTCAACAAAATGGTGTTGTTGAAAGGAAGAACAAGACTCTCATCACTCTTGCACGTCGGAGAAGTTTTGGGCCAAAGCAATCAACACGGTGTGCCATGCCGCAAATAGGGTCTACCTACATCGACTACTTCAAAAGACCCCGTACGAACTTCTCATTGGGAGAAAGCCCAACATCTCCTACTTTCGAGTCTTTGGGTGCAAGTGCTACATCTACCGCAAGAAAAGACTCGGTAAGTTTGAAAGAAGATTTGATGTTGGTATATTTCTTGGTTATGCATCAAACTCAAAAGCATATCGAGTATTCAACCAAACCTCCGGTTTAGTTGAGGAAAGTTGTGATGTTGAGTTTGATGAAACTAATGGCTCCCAAGAGGAGAGTTTTGGTCATGATGAAATAGATGATGAGCCTCTACGAGAAGCCATGAAGAACATGACCATTGGAGACATCAAGCCGAAAGTTGAGGAGAGCCATGATCAAGGGGGAGCTTCAAGTTCCAACATCAACACATCAATGGCGCCTCAAGTTGACGAAGAAGAGAAGGATGATCCATTGCCAACTCAAGACTCACAAGCCACACAACATTAAGAAGAAGAAGAAGTCCATGATCAAGTCCAACCACAAGAGGAGCAACACACATCACCACCGCCATGTGCTTCACAACCACTTATGAGGCATGGACGCATCTCCAAGGCGCATCCGATAGACCAAATTATCGGAAGTCCGTCAAGGGGAGTAAGTACACGTTCTCGTCATTTTGCTTCGTTTTGTGAGCACTACTCGTTTGTTTCATGTGTAGAACCCTCTCACATTGAGGAAGCACTCCAAGACCCAAATTGGGTGATGGCCATGCAAGAAGAACATAACAACTTCATCCGCAACGATGTTTGGGTGTTGGAGGAGCGACCCAAGGACAAGAACGTCATCGGAACAAAGTGGGTATACCGCAACAAACAAGACGAGAACGGCGTGGTGGTCCGCAACAAGGCAGGAATTGTGGCCAAGGGGTTCTCGCAAGTTGAAGGACTAGACTTTGGGGAAACATTTGCCCCGGTTGCCCGGCTAGAAGCCATCCATATACTTCTTGCCTTTGCATCACATCACAATATTAGACTTTATCAAATGGATGTGAAAAGTGCCTTTCTTGATGGTTACATTAATGAGCTTGTTTATGTTGAACAAACTCCCGGGTTTGAAGATCCGAGGAATCCTAATCATGTGTATAGGTTGCACAAGGCGCTCTACGAGCTCAAGCAAGCACCTAGGGCATGGTATGAACGACTACGGGATTTCTTGATCATGCAAGGATTCAAGATCGGGAGGGTGGACACTACACTCTTCACCAAAGACATCAACGGAGAATTATTTATTTGCCAAATTTATGTTGATGATATTATTTTTGGTTCAACTAACGAAGCTCTTAGCCATGAGTTTGGAAAAATGATGTCTAGGGAATTCGAGATGTCAATGATTGGAGAGCTCAACTTCTTCCTTGGATTCCAAATCAAGCAACTTCAAGAGGGAACCTTCGTCTATCAAGAGAAGTACACCAAGGACCTCTTGAAGAAATTTGAGATGGGAGATTGTAGCTCAAGAAGCACTCCAATGGCAACAAATTGTCATCTCGACGCGGATAAGGACGGTAAACCTATTGATCAATCTAACTACCGTTCTATGATTGGTTCATTGCTTTATCTTACCGCATCTAGGCCCGATATCATGTTTAGTGTATGCTTGTGTGCTCGCTTTCAAGCGGCACCTAAAGAATCCCATCGGAAGGCGGTCTTTAGGATACTTCGGTATCTTAAGCATACCCCTAGTGTGGGCTTGTGGTACCCTAAAGGTGCAAAATTCCATATCTTGGGATACTCGGATTCGGAATTTGCCGGATGCTGCGTGGATCGCAAGAGTACCTCTGGTGGGTGCCACTTGCTTGGGCGTTCCCTAGTTTCTTGGTCTAGCAAGAAGCAAAATTCCGTCGCCTTGTCCACGGCGGAAGCGGAATATATTGCGGCTGGTGCATGTTGTGCCCAAATTCTTTATATGAAGCAAACCCTTTTGGACATTGGTATTAAACTTGGTTGTGTGCCTCTCCTTTGTGACAATGAAAGTGCGGTTAAGATAGCTAAAAACCCCGTTCAACACTCCCGCACTAAGCACATTGATATTCGCCATCATTTCTTGAGGAACCATGAAGCTAAAGGAGACATCTCCTTGCGAGGTGTTAGGTCTGAAGAACAATTGGCGGATATCTTCACTAAACCACTTGATGAGAAAACTTTTTCTAGACTAAGAAGTGAGTTAAATGTGCTAGATGCATCAAACGTCATGTAAGTTGCCATGATCATGTAAGAATGCATCTCATATAGGTCTTGTCTAACTTTCAAAGGATAAGGGTGAGCAAGGGTTAGCTTGGGATGGAGGTTCTTTTGGGTTTCCCCGAGGCTTGGAAAGTGGCTCTCCCTGAAGAAGCCTTTGAAAGGTTCAAATTTGGCAAGATAGATTTACTTTATGTCTTGCATGATGCCTGCCATATAGACTTGCACTTATATTTAAATCTCTTGCATTATAAATTGTTTGGCATTGCATACGGCAGATTGTCACAAAGGGGAACCCACCTCATGAGAAAGAGACATGTTTGAAATGCAATATCTCAACTCATATGATGTGGGAAGAACAAAATGTTAGGTGCGTTAATGCCTAAAGGAACATGCTTTAAAGGGATAGAAGTCTTCATCCTCTAGCTCACAAAGCATGGGCCTTACATTTTATTTGGATTTTTTCCTCCCTATTTTCTTCGATGTTCTATTTGCTTTAAGGCTTAGCCAAGTTATTGGCATATTAGCATTTTTGAGGGGTAAGGGGTTGCCCAAAAAGTCCTAAGACATGTGTTTTCTCATTGTTTGTGTGTTTGGTCAAAGGACATATATGGGATGTTGCTGTTTTGTAGTCATCGGATTATCCGATGCATAGGCCAGAAGCTCATCGGATCAGTTGGTGTTCAAAGACCGAGAGCCAGTTCAGTCAGTAAAACAAATCAACCGACGAGTTCATTCTGAAAAACATCGGTGCATCCGATGTTCACACTTCTGGAACTGTGCTGAATTCCACCGATGCTAATCCCTTTCACGTCGAACCATCCGGTGTCAACGGTACCTTTTTAATACCCTTACTGTGCCATTTGACCGATGCCTCTATCTTTTAACGTCGGTCCATCCGATGTTAAATTTTCGGCTAGGGTTTGGGACCCATTTTTTTTAAATGCCCACTCGCCTCCCTCCTCTCTCTCCCCGACCCCGACACCTTCGCTCGTCCTTCCGCCGCCGCCGCCTCCGGCCGCCGCCGCCGCCCTCCGGCCGTCGCCGCACCACAGAAGCCGCGCCACCGCCGCAGCTTCATCCACCGCCGCCGCCGCTCCACCCAAGCGCCGCCGACCGCCGCTCGTGCACGACCGCCACCGCCCCCAGCAGCCACACCACCACCCTTCGCGTCACCGTGGTGCCTCCCTCTACGGCCGCCACTATGCTGCTAGGGTTTCCCGACCCCGACAAATCTTCACGTCATAGTTCCATGCACGTGACATCGTCAACTTCATTCTCGCCTCATCGCAATGGCTCGTGACAAGAAGAACAAGGGCAAGGCCATTGCGGAGCCGGCCGCAAAGAAGCAAAAGTTATCCAAGGAGGAAAAGAAGGCTTTGATGGCCGCTCGCACCGCCGAGGAGCGAGAGCGTGGACGAGGAGGATCACTGAGGATCCGCGACTCTCGTCCGAGGCAGCCTCCCGTGCGGGATGAGTTCGTGGAAGAAGAAGAGCCAGAAGTGTAACTTGTTCGCCGGCGCTCAGCCAGGACCCGTGGGGGTCATCCGTCGGCAGTACCACGTTCGAGACCCTCTGCTACTGACCTTTGAGATGACAGAGAGGCCCAGAGAGCCATCTACGAGATGGACACCAACGTCCGTGTTGGTGAAGGTGTCCGGTTGACTGATTACCAGAAGATGAAGGCCAAGCAACTCAGAAGACTCAGATGGAGTGGTTTGCTTGAGGAGTGGTACCCGCAGCCCAAAGAGGCTCTTGTGGACAGTCGTTTCTGGACTTTGACGTAGGCGTCACTATACGAGACGTATAGACGCCGGGGCCACAAGCTCTTCCAGCACAACTTCTTGGACTGGGATCAGCTTGCTCTAGCAGCCGAGACGTAGATACGCCCCTACTTTGCGAGGTACAGAGGGCTGGTGGAGATGGTGTCCTACGAGAGGAGTGCCTACGTGGAGGACTGGGTACGCGTATTCTACGCTACCCTCTATGTCTCTGAGGGCCACAGGTCTATAGACTTCATGTTCATGGGCCAGCACCATCACTTGACGAGGCAGACGTTGGCACAACTGCTAGGAGTGGACCTGCACGACACTTGCGTGCATGAGAGGGTATATGGATAGGCAGACCCACCGAGGAGGCCACTCACTGGAGGAGTGGCACCACCACTAGAGGAGATACGCTCTCTATTTGGATCGTCCTTCTCTCCAGACTAGCTGAGGGTAACGGCACTGTTGACTCCAGTTGCGCGCACAGTGCACCTTGCCTTGCGCCGCACTCTCTTGTCGAGGTACGGATACCTAGAGGGGTTCACCGACCTGCAGCAGACCCTCCTGTTCTACATCATGAACGGGATGGAGTTCGACATTGTGGACATCCTCATATGTGAGATGGAGGACGTGATCACTGACGGAGTTGGCATGATGAGGTAGCTTGTGTTTGGACACTAGATCAGCTACCTGCTCTCCATGATGGTTCCTGAGGAGTCCGCCGTGCGTGACCGTCTCACAGACGAGAGTGTCACACGGTTCAGCCACTACCGAGCTCCAGCTCCTGGAGACCGCCGCCTTGGCCGTCCAGTCGAGTGTCAGGTCCGAGCTCGGCTATCCGAGGAGGATTGGTCTAATCTGGAAAAGGAAGATGAGAGGCTGGCAGAGGTAGAGGCTCAGGGTGAGGATCTTCAGCACATATGGTCTGAGAGTGACATAGATGACAGTGTTGAGGAGTACTTCCCTCCTCCTTCCTCACCCAGGCAGCACGACGCGGAGGCTGGAGGCTCGACCGTGCCACCTCCTACTCCACCTCCCGTCTCAGAGGCACAGGTTTCTCAGCCGTCCGAGCTCACATCCCTCCTACAACAGATGGTTGAGCAGCAGCGCCTGGACATGCTTGCAGCTGAGTAGGCCCGAGCTGAGCAGGCAGCGCGTCTTTTGGAGCTCCAGCAGCAACAGCAGCAGGAGATGCAGTGCTAGATCGCCCGTGAGAGGCGAGAGGACACAGACAGGCTAACGGGGCTGATAGACCAGATGCACCAGCGCTCCCTCGACCAGCAGCATCAGACGCAGCAGGCGATGATGGGCATCCTGGGGTTGATCACCAACCTCTATACCCAGACCGGGATTGCCCTGCCGTCGTAGCTGCCAGGCGTTGCTCCTCCCCCGCCTGTCCTTGCTCCAGTTGCAGCTCCAGTGCCGACCACGCCGATCCCGTCGATCACCATGTCTCCACTGCTGGCTCCAGGCGCACCGATCCACTCTTCGCTGCCGGCGACGACACTGTTCCAGCAAACGCCGGCATCTGTCGTCAGTGCCCCGTTGCCAGCAGCTTCGACTCAGTAGGCACCGACGGCGGCTCCTACGACACCTACAGCTCCTTCCTCCTCTACTCTAGGCAGCAGCTCCGACGACAGCACCCCCGACATTGACCAGTTTGTCATTGCTCCAAGCACTCAGGGATCTTAGGTACTCGGATTCCTTTTTGGTGTCTTGATGCCAAAGGGGGAGAAGAGTTAGAGAGTCAGGGGGAGGGTTGCTTAGAGGGTCGCTTAGTCTCAGGGGGAGTTTATCTATATCTTTTGTAATTTGATGTTTTTGCTACTCATTTGCTATTTATTGAGTATTCATGTGCCACTTATTCTCTTGAGTTATTAATCGATTGAGCTTTCACGTTATTTATCTATTTTGAGTTTTCAAGTTTAATATGCCATATCTCGTACTCATTGCATATCCTCTTGAGTATCGTACTATCAAATTCATTATTATGCTTCACTTGTTGTGTTGTCATCAATCACCAAAAAGGGGGAGATTGAAAGCATCTAGGCCCCCATGAGGTATGGTTTCGGTGATTAATGACAACCATTGAATTTTACTAATGAATTTGTGGATGCAAGGTCTCCCATATCACTCAATCAAATGACATCTATATGAATATGAATATCAATTACTGATCATTGGAGATCCCTAAATAATCATTTTATGAGATCAATGAATGTTATGAAGACTGGAAGTAAAAGCTCATATGTCAAAGTCATTCAACCATAATTGACAACACTCAATGCTTGAAAATCATCAGAAGAATATTTGCAACAAATGTCTAAGAGGTCAATCTAGCAAAATACAAAAAAATCACTTAGAAACAACTCGAAGCAAACAAAATCAACTCACCGGATCAACTGATGTTTCCAGAGAACAACACATCGGTCGAGTTGGTTCAGCAGAAGAAGAAGACCTCAGAACAAAGCACTCCCCGGATCATATGATGTTAAGGGCAAAGCTACATCGGTCCATCAGTACAGTAAGCAATATCCTTGGACTAAGTGTAGCACCGGATCATCCGATGTACAACATTTGAACACATCGGTCAATCACTCCAGTAAGCATCAAGTCTGAACCAATTCTGGAGGAAGAGCCACCGGATCATCCGATGAGAAGACAAGTGCAACATCGGTCTAACAACGGTCATATCTGACACAATGACATCAGCTAATTTGGATTGGACCGATGATAACTGAAGGGGAGACATCGGATCATCTGGTGTTCGCAGAGCAGTGATGCCAGCCTACTTTTCCAACGGCTATTTCGTGGAGGCTGACTATTTATACCCCTTCAACCTGTCAAATCGAAAAGTCTTGATCACTAGACATACTCTACACATCCTCAAGCATTCAAGACATTGAGCCATCACTTTTACATCTTTTAGACCACTTACACACCAAGAGATAGGCTAGAACTAGCTAGAGAGAGAGCTTGTGTGCCTCCATTCTTGGTGAGTGGAATCTCTAGTGTAGTGAGAGCTGTAAGGGAGTGTCCCTTGGTGTTTGTAACTGAGAGAGACTTCCGGAGCTTGCCAAGGCGGTTGTGGAAGCCCAGAGGATCAATGTTGTACAAGGCTTGAGCTCCACCTTGCCGAGGTTGGCAAACGGAGAAGAATAGTGAAGATCCCTAGTCTCGGTGACTTGGGTGTGGCTATACCCTTTTGTGGGTGCCACAACATGGATGTAGGAAGATCTTGACGATCTTGCCGAACCACGGATAAATCCTCGTGTCTCCTCGGGAGTTTGCATTCTCTTCCTCTCCCTTACACTTATGCATTCTATATACCGCGAAGTTGATATTTACTTGAATGCATAGGTTGTTTGCGTAGGGAATTGGGCTCTTGGTAATTAAGTTTATTGCTTTATTTTTTGAAAAGAAGCCCAATTCACCCCCCCTCTTGGGCCTTCGATCCTTACAACAACGGGCAGCAACATAATTTGTTCCATACCCGTGGACTAATCAAAGATAAGGTGTGTTGCATCATCATTGATAATGGCAGCTGCAACAATATTGACAGCCAAGAATTGGTGGACGGATTGGGACTGAAACCACGACATCATCCTAGTCCATACAAGATGCAGTGGCTTAATGATTGTGGTACACTACGTGTTAGTCATACTGTGACTGTACCGTTCTCTGTTGGAAAATACAATGATCATGTGGAGTGCGACGTGGTGCCTATGCAAGCCTGCCAGCTTCTGCTCGGTCGACCATGGCTATATGATCGTGATGTCCAGATTTTTGGAAGGACCAACAAGCTGTCTTTTGTGTACAAAGGAGAGCGAATTTCCTTGCTTCCTTTGACACCGGAAGAAATTTTGAAGGATGATATCAGGAAGAAACAGCGCGAGAGCGAGCACCACTTGCGAGTGAGCCAAAAAAATAGTAAGGAAGAGTGTCCAAAGCCAAATCAAACCCCACAGCTGCAAGGAACCAAGAAACCGGGAATAGAGGGTTTAGTAATGATGGCTAGGAAGGGGGATATCAAAGCATTGAGTGAACCCGATGCCATGTTCTTTGTACTTATGTACAAGGACACTTTTTTTTCTACTAATGCCTTACACTCTACCCTGTCGAGTACTCTTTTGAATGTCTTGCAGGAATATGAAGATGTCTTTCCGGACGAAGTACCACCAGGACTGCCACCTAAGAGAGGGATCGAGCATCAAATTGACTTGGTTCCTGGTGCGTCACTTCCGAACAGGGCTGCATACCGCACCAACCCAGAGGAGACAAAAGAAATTCAGCGACAAGTGGAGGAATTGATGAAAAAAGGGTATGTACAGGAAAGTCTTTCCCCTTGTGTTGTCCCTGTTCTTTTAGTGCCTAACAAAGATGGGTCTTGGAGACTGTGTGTGGATTGCCGCGCAATTAACAACATCACAGTAAGATATAGGCATCCCATTCCTCGCTTTGATGATATGCTTGATGAACTTAGTGGTGCTAATTTTTTCACTAAAATTGATTTAAGAAGTGGCTATCATCAGATTCGTATGAAAGAAGGAGATGAGTGGAAAACAGCCTTTAAAACAAAATGTGGATTGTATGAATGATTAGTGATGCCCTTCGGTTTAACCAATGCACCTAGTACATTTATGCGATTAATGAATCATGTGCTTAGAACTTTCATTGGTAAATTTGTTGTGGTTTATTTTGATGACATCCTAATCTACAACAAGACTCTTGAAGAACATGTTGCACATATCCAGAGCGTGCTTGCTGTCCTACGTAAACAAAAATTGTACGCTAACCTTGAGAAGTGGACCTTCTGCACCGACAAGGTAGTTTTACTTGGTTTTGTCGTTTCAGGACAAGGAGTGGAGGTGGATGCTGAGAACGTCAATGCTGTACACGAATGGATGCCTCCACAGAATGTGAGCCAAGTGAGAAGCTTCCTTGGACTTGTTGGTTTCTACCGGCGCTTCGTGAAAGATTTCAGCACGATTGCTGCTCCAATCAATGAGCTGACCAAGAAAGACGTACCTTTCAAATGGGGAGAAGCACAACAAAAGGCTTTTGAAGAATTAAAGAAGAAGCTCACAACATCCCCAATCCTTGCACTTCCTGATTTCAGCAAGACATTTGAAATTGAATGTGATGCAAGTGGAGTTGGGATTGGAGGCGTGCTGATGCCAGAAAAGAGACCAATTGCATTCTTTAGTGAAAAGCTAAGTGGTCCGACTTTGAATTATTCAGTTTATGATAAAGAATTATATGCACTCATTCGGAGTTTGGAAACTTGGCAACACTACCTTTATCCTAAAGAATTTGTAATACATTTAGGCCATGAATCATTGAAACATATTAAGGGACAACTAAAACTGAATAAACAACATGCTAAGTGGAGTGAATTTATTGATTCCTTTCCTTACATTGTCAAGAAAGGTCAAGACAATATTGTAGCTGATGCTTTATCTCGACGTCATGCTTTGCTCACACAACTTGATGCTAAAATTCTCGGATTGGAAAGTATAAAGGAATTATATGCCACAGATTCGTACTTTGCTGAACCATATGCCAAGAACCGTAATGGCAAAGGATGGGAAAAGTATCATGTGCATGATGGATTTTTATTTCGCACTAACAAACTTTGTATTCCAGATTGCTCTGTTCGACTTTTACTCGTGCAGGAAGCTCATGCAGGTGGACTTATGGGCCATTTTGGAGCCAAGAACACGGAGCAAGTGCTGGCTGACCATTTCTTTTGGCCAAAAATGCAACGAGATGCAGAGAGACATGTTCTTCGCTGCAAAAACTGCCACAAAGCTAAGTCTCGTCTGAACCCTCATGATTTATATACTCCCCTTCCTATTCCTAATGAACCTTTGGAGGACATTCAATAGATTTTGTTCTTGGGTTACCACGGACCAAAAGGGGAAGGGATTGAATTTTTGTCGTGGTTGATCGTTTCAGCAAAATGGCACATTTTATTCCTTGCCACAAGAGCGACGATGCTTCCCGTATTGCTGAATTATTTTTCAGGGAAATCGTGCGACTATATGGAATGCCACATACCATTGTGTCGGATCGTGACACCATGTTCTTGAGCTACTTTTGGAAGACATTGTGGGGCAATGTGACGCCCGGTTCCGAAAATGAACCAAGCTAACGCATATGTGTGCCCAGGATGTTCAACACACATACATGAGTGATTCACAAATGATAAACAGATAATTACCACAGCTCAAATTATTAAATAAGTACTCTTATTACATAGTTCATTATATCCTCGAATACAAGCTCTAATGAATATTAATGACAAGTTCAACTAATGCAGCAGAAATAAACTAATTAAGTAACTAAGCAAACTAAGCAAAAAGGATAGCGCAGCTCCAATAACACCACAGGCAAAGCTGACGGTAGACACGGCCTAGATCTCCACATTATCGCCATTAAACTCATAATTCTGACCTGCAACTGTTGGGGGGATTGCAAGGGTGAGTACATGTCGTACTCAGCAAGTGTGGAAAGTATGACATGTGGCTAATTCAAATGACGAATGTAATAATGGCTAAGTGCTGAAAAGTACAGTAAAACATTTGAAAAGCATTATACTATGTCTATGTGAAACAATCCCATCATAACCATCATATTAACAAAATATAAACCATATCCAATTATTGCCAACACCGTCATTATCCCTGTCCAGTTACCATAATTAATATCCATAACCATAAACCATAAACCATCCATAACCATTTCCAACCCATAACCATAAACCAACCATAACCATCCCAAATCCCAATTCCAACTCTAATCATGTAGGTCATCCAGGCGCTCATAACCGGGAGCACGGCTATCATGATAGTTTTTAACACTCTGCAGAGGTTGTACCACTTTACCCACATGTTTGTGATTTCATCACCTTTCGATGACTAAGAAACCTCCATTATGCCATCTCACACTTCCGTAGGTGTGTGGCTAAGAGATCACAAAATAGCCTTTCATAAGGGACTACTAGTATGTACAGGCCCACTAAGGTTTCACCAGCAGGCTTGAATCTCCATTCACCCACCCACGGGCCCCCTCGTGTGCCATGCAGATCCCAGGGCAGTCCTCCTCGACTCCCATTCCCCGCGCCATCCAATGGTCCATACAATACTAGCAGCGCTCCTAATTATTCAGCTACGCCGCACCCATACTTGGCCTTGTGGTGGCACTGTTGACCTGGCATATTCTCGCATGAACCGGTCCTTAGATCTAAGGCAAGCAATCCACCATAACATCCAACCCATCCACATTCCAGGCTTGCTTAGATCACCCATCGTATTGACCAGTTCACATTAACCATAATATCATTGATGCATAATTAAATGTGTAGTGTTGTTTGCCATCCCAATTAATTAAGCGAAGCAAAAAGGTAAAAACCTTTCCTGACTCTCTACCATAAATTCCAGGTGACAAGGGTGGTCAAACAAAACTAGTAAACTTCCTACCATAGGATTCCCATCAATTTGACACAAGCATGCAAGTTCGCAAACAAAACATTTAATAAAACAGGATGAATATGCTTCAAGGACACTTGCCTTGCTCCGGCGGATGGGGTTGCTCAAGCGCTTCGAAGTCTTGGTTTTGGAAATCCTCGTATGCGGCCTGTTGAGCACGTTCCTCTACGCGTGATCATACATACAAGAGAACATATACAATCAACATGATGCACACACATTAATCAACATGCGATGATATGCATGCATGCAAAGATCAATTATTAATTTACTACGGTTGTTTATTAATTAGATGCAACTGTTTCATACGTGTTCATAAGAGTTTACGGGGGTTTTAGGGTGGATTAATGCTGCTGAAAATAAAATTATGGTGCAACTAAAATCAATTTACGCCTATTAGATTCAATATGATCGCTAAAATTCGCATCGGGAACATGGCCTACCGTAGATGCGATGGCTTCGACGATCGCGGGATGGGGATGATGCGTAGACGAAGTAGATGCGTCCTCCGGCAGCACGACGTCGGCGACGCGATGGCGACGACGATCTCCGGCGGATGGCGGCGCCCTCCTCTTTTTCTTCCTCTTCTTCCCCTTCTTTTTCTCCTTTTTCTTCCCTGGGCGCAGCCCTCTGGTCCCAGGTTTCTTTTGCCTTCGGTACCGGCGGCTAGAGTTCCTGGATCGGGAAACATGAGGCCTTCGGGGCTTTTTTATAGGCGCGGGCGGGAGCGGGCGATCGTGGAGTCCGGCTCGGTACCGACTTGGTACGGGAGCGCGGTCGCGGTGCGAGGGTGCTGGCGCGGGAGTCAGGCGGCGGTGGGAGCCACGCGGGAGCGGGAGCGGGAGGCGGGGTCGGACGCGGGGGCGGGCGGGCGAGCTGGGGCTGGAGCACGTGCGGGGCGTGCGGGGTCCAGGCGGGAGGCGGGGGCGGGAGGCGGGAATCGGGAGGCGGGGTTTTCGGCGGGGCGCGTGCGGCGCGAGCCGCGTCGGCCGGGGCGGGGCAGGGCGCTCGGCCGGCGGGGCCAGCTGGCTGGGCCGTCGGCCTGGCCAGCGGCAGGCCTTTTTTCTTTTTCTTTTTTTTCTTTCTTTTTTTTATACTTTCTTTTATTATATGATTTATTATTTATATTTTTTTATATATTATTATTCATATTATATATATATTATTTATTAATATTATAATATATACTATTAATATTAATATTTTATTTATTTTTTATATATTGTTATATATATTATTTATATATATATTTATATATATGTTTATTATTATTTTTATACTTATTCCCTATTACCGGTTTTAGGCTATAACTATTATTTTCTTTTCCTTCTTTTTCTACACATATTTGTATATGTATGTTTTATATTTTTTTCTCTTATTCTACTAGTGTTTAATGCATGATCATGTATGCAATGCATGATGCGAAAACTTAGGGTGTTACAAACCTACCCCCCTTAAAGTGAATCTCGCCCTCTAGATTGGATAGCGTGGAGAAAAGTTGAGGGAATTCTGCCTTCAGGTCTTCTTCATGTTCCCATGTAGCTTCGGCTTCCGTATGGTGTTTCCATTGCACTTTGCACCAACGGATCCTCTTATTTCTCGTGACCCTTTCCTTCATGTCCAAAATTTTGATAGGTTGCTCGACATAGGACAAATCCTCTTGAAGTTCTAACTCGTCCATCGGCACTTGTTCTTCCGGTACCCTGAGACACTTCTTGAGTTGAGAGACGTGAAATACGTCGTGTACATCGGAGAGATACGTCGGCAGCTCAAGTCGATATGCCACTTCTCCTCGTTTGTCCCGAATCTTAAACGGTCCGATGTAACGTGGTGCCTGTTTTCCTTTGACGTTAAACCGTCGCTGACCTCTGATTGGTGACACTTTGAGGTATACAAAATCTCCAACTTCAAAAGTCAAACTCCTTCGCCTATTATCAGCATAACCTTTCTGTCGAGACTGGGCAACCTTTAAGTTTTCCCTTATTATTTGGACTTGCCTTTCAGCATCTTGTAACACGCCTGGACCAAACACTTGATTCTCTCCGGTTTCATTCCAAAACAAGGGAGTCCTACACTTCCTTCCGTATAGTGCTTCATAGGGTGACATTTTCAAACTTGCTTGGTAACTATTGTTGTACGAGAATTCAGCATACGGCAAACTTTTATCCCAACTTTTCCCATGCCTTAAAGCACAAGCTCTTAACATGTCCTCCAAAATTTGGTTGGTCCTCTCGGTTTGTCCATCTGTTTGAGGGTGATATGCCGAACTGAAGTTCAACCTTGTTCCCATTGCTTCATGCAATTTCTGCCAAAATCTGGAGGTAAACTGAGAACCTCTATCCGAGACTATCTTCTTCGGTACCCATGTCGACACACGATATTCTCCATATACAATTCTGCTAGCTTCGCGGTGCTATATGTGGTATTGACGGGGATGAAGTGAGCTGATTTTGTCAATCGATCCACAATAACCCATATTGAATCATAGCCAGACTGAGTTCTCGGTAATCCAACTATAAAGTCCATACCAATCTCTTACCACTTCCACTCCGGGATCTTCAATGGTTGTAACAATCCGGCTGGCCTTTGATGTCCAGCTTTCACTCGTCGGCACACATCACAAAGTGCAACATATTCTGCTATGTCCTTTTTCATGCTGGCCCACCAGTAGCATGTCTTTAAGTCCTTGTACATCTTCGTACAGCCAGGATGAATTGAGTAAGGCGAGTCATGTGCCTCCTTCAATATTGTCTCCCGAATATGCCTAACATTAGGTACCACAATCCTCTTTCCAAGTCGTGAGGTACCCTGTTCGTCCTCATCAAATCTGAATTCTTTCCCTTCTTGGGTCCTTTCCTTGATTTCTTGTATTTCCTTGTCCTTTGTCTGTCCTTCCCGTATTTCCTGCTCTAATGTTGGGTTTACTTCCATCGTTCCCATCTCATTTATGAATCCAAGGTTTAACCGTTCGAACTCCTTGCATAACTCGGATGGCAGCTCTCGTACTGTGAGTTGATGACTTACTCCTTTTCGGCTCAAAGCATCGGCCACTACATTGGCCTTCCCTGGGTGATAGTTGATTCCCACGTCATAATCCTTGATGAGCTCCAACCATCGGCGTTGCCTCAGATTTAGATCCGTTTGCGTAAATATGTACTTGAGACTCTTGTAATCCGTATAAATTTCACATCGGTGACCAAAAACATAGTGTATCCATATCTTCAAGGCGTGTACTACGGCTACGAGTTCAAGGTCGTGTGTAGGATAATTTGATTCATGTTTCTTTAGTTGTCTTGATGCATAAGCTACCACTTGGCCTTCTTGCATGAGCACACATCCTAATCCTTATCTTGATGCATCACAATATATATCAAAACTCTTGCTCACGTCCGGTAATACTAACACCGGGGCGGTTGTCAACCTTTTCTTTAACTCCTCGAAGCTATCCTAACAAGCTTGAGTCCATTGGAATGCCTTTCCCTTCATGAGTAATTCGGTCATAGGCTTGGCTATTTTGGAGAAATCCTTAATGAATCGGCGGTAATATCCAACCATTCCAAGGAAACTCCGAATTTCCTTGACATTCTGTGGTGGTTCCCACTTAAGCACATCTCTCACCTTCCCTGGGTCAACTGATACTCCTCCTCCGGAAATAATATGGCCTAAGAAGGAAACTTCCCGTAACCAGAATTGACATTTACTGAACTTGGCATACAATTGATGCTCCCTCAATTTCTGCAGCGTAAGCCTCAAGTGTTCCTCGTGTTCCTTCTCATCCTTCGAGTAGATCATAATATCATCGATGAACACTACAACGAACTTATCCAGATATTCCATGAAGACCTTATTCATGAGATACATAAAGTACGCAGGTGCGTTCGTCAATCCAAATGACATGACAGTGTACTCATAAGATCCATATCGTGTCCGAAATGCTGTCTTGGGTATATTCGATGGTCTAATCTTCATTTCGAAGTATCCTGACCGCAAGTTGATCTTGGAGAAGATACAGGCACCCTTCATTTGGTCGAACAAATCCTCTATACGGGGCAGTGAGTACTTGTTCTTAATTGTCACTTCGTTGAGAGACCTACAGTCCACACACATCCTTTGGGTTCCATCCTTCTTATCTACGAAGAGCAGTGGGGCTCCCCACGGGGATGAGCTTGGGCGTATGAAACCCTTCTCTAGCTGCTCTTGAATTTGCTTCTTGAGCTCTGCTAACTCCTTAGGAGGCATCCTATACGGCCTCTTAGCTATAGGTGCAGTTCCGGGTATCAACTCAATTGCGAATTCTATGTCACGATCGGAGGTTACAGGTTCCTGTACGTCACCATCGACAAGTTCACCAAGTGGCCGGAAGCTACCCCAGTTGTGACAATCAACAGGAAATCAACAATCAAGTTCTTGAAGTCCATAATATGCAGGTTTGGAGTTCTGAACAAAGTCATAACTGACAATGGAACCCAATTTACAACTGCTACATTCCAAGAATATTGCGAAGACCTCGACATTCAAGTCAGCTACGCATCAGTAGCTCACCCAGCAAGTAATGGTCAAGCCGAGATAGCAAATGCAGAAATTTTAAAGGGACTCAAGACGCGCACATATGAGCGCCTGAAAAAGCATGGAACAAACTGGATCAAAGAGCTTCCATCCACACTGTGGGGAAACATGACTATACCTAACGGGTCAATTGGAGAGACACCCTTCTTCTTGATGTACGTAGCAGAAGCAGTCCTTCCTCCGAAGACCACCAAGGGGTCGCTCCGTGTCCGGACCATCGACGAAGCCGCGTAGGAGCAGCTCTGGCGTGAAGACCATAACCTCGTCAACGAGGGAAGGTGCCAAGCAGCTGTTCAGAATGCGCGCTACCGCCAAGCGCTCCAGCGCTATCATCAAAGACATGTGCGCTACCGACAGCTCGAGGAAGGCGATTTGGTGCTATGGAAAATACTAAATGTGGCCTAGAGGGGGGTGAATAGGCCTTTTTGAAATCTGTCAGAACTTGGAACACTTAACAACCAGTTCAAAACCAGAGATATCGGACTAGTCCGGTGTGTACCGACTAGGTTGATTTGGTTTAATCGATTAATTTGATTCTTCGATGTATGCAGTGGAAATATACAGTCAAATGAAGTGTTGCAAGATTATGGACTAGGGTATATCACAATTCAATCTTGTAATTAATGATTCAACGTGCAATAATGGTTGAAACACTAGATTGTTATAATGAATAAGAACGATGAACACCAAGAAAGACACAAGGATTTATACCGTGCTTTGCCTCCAACAAAGGCAACCTACGTCCACGTTGAGGAGTCCACAAAAGGATCGGGTTTTCTCCAACCCTACCCTCATCGGATCGCCACAAAGGCCAATCCTCTTCCACTTATCACAAAGGGGTGAATAACCAAATTCAGAAGGGGCCTTCTCACACGTTGAGGGCTCCCTTAGATTACAACACAAAATACCACCAAGAGCACACTCAAAAGATTACAATGAAATCACAGGAGTGTGTTAGAGAATCAAACCAAGAGCTCAATGAGTGTTGAACGTGTCTCTCCAATCTAGAGTGTATCCTCAAAGGATTGATCTTTGTTGCACTTAATTTTGTGGAGAGAAGTGTTTTTGAGGCTCTTGGGAGGTGTGATGGTGCTAGGGTTCGAGAGTGTTTAAAGTTGGGTCGTGCACCTCTATTTATATGGGCTTTCCAAAAGTGACCGTTAGGGTTTAGAAAGATCGGACTAGTCCGTGGTGGTCACCGGACTAGTCTGGTGTGCTGTGTGTAGCAAACCCTAAGTGTCCCGAAATATCGGACTAGTCCGGCTAGGAGCGGACTTGTCCGATTTTGCTTCTGGAAAACTCCGGCTAGGAGCGGACTTGTCCGATTTTGCTTCTGGAAAACTTCGGACTAGTCTGATGGACATCGGACTTGTCCGGATAGTTAAACCCTATGTGGTTATGGGGACAAGTCCGCACTTGGAGGAATTTTTCGATTTAGGTCAGAGAGTTTTTCGGACTAGTCCATGCTAATATTGGACTTTTCCGATTTAGATCAGAGTGAATATCGGACTAGTCTGATGGTGATTGGACTTGTCCGATTTGGTGTGACTTGTGAAGTGTTTTGAGGACTAGTCCGCACTGGGGAGGACTAGTCCGATTCTAGTCAGAGAGATATCGGACTAGTACGATGGATATCGGACTTGTCCGATTTTGTGCAAAGAGGATATCGGACTAGTCCGGTGTCAGTCGGACTAGTCCGGTCCTGTATAACTTTGTGCAATGTGTGTGTTTAATTGTGATTGAGCTCTTGGGGTGTGTTTCCTTAACACACTCCATACACAATGATCTACTATTCTTCTTCCTTGAGCTCATTTCCACTTTGCTCCTCATTCTCCCTTCTTTTTGGTACTTTGCTTAATTTGCTATTAAAACATGTGCTCATCTTAACAAATAGGTTATGATCTCATTTGCTTGTCATAAATCATCCAAAACCCACAAGGGATTCGTAGATGCACTTTCAATCTCCTCCTTTTTGGTGATTGATGACAACCAATTGAGATTTCACAAAATATGATAAAAATTGAGGTTTTCATAAAGTATGCACATATGAGTCTAAAATACATCAAGCAATGAAAACATAATCCATATGTCCATTCTTTATGGTGGGATGCGTAACTAACTATATTGAAACAATGTGAATGACATAATTGACATTAATCAATCAAAAGCAAGCATATATGTCAGTTTAGGAGCAAAATCACATAACTCAACAATTGCTTCTCAAAAGATAATAACATTGAATCACAAAATCATAAATAACTTAAGAGAATAGTTAAAGCTTTACCACCCACAAAATAGTCAAAAAATCATACAAGAGAGCTCTCTCGTCGCATCCTACAGCTAAGGCTAAGACTCCCCCTCAATCTCTCCCCCCTTTGGCATCAATACACCAAAAAGAAGGAGAGGAGGGTCCTAAGGTATTCACTCTTCGCTGTCAATCCTCTCATCGTCTTCATCGTCGTCTCCGAGATGATGAGGAGGAGGAGGAGGTGCGGAGCCACTCGAGCCCCCAATGCAAAAGTAGGCAAGCTCGTAGAGGGTCAAGGGCCCGAGCTCGGTTAAGTTTGAATCGGAATCTTCATAGATTACCGGAGACCCAATGGATTCAATCTCCAGTTTCTGGCATATTTGCTTCACATTTGCCTTCACATACTTCATATCTTCCTTTCTTCTCTTGTTGAGCTTATGGGCCTTCACTTCGGCCTTTTTGCAGGAAGCGAAGATGGCAGCCAAGTATTTGAAGATCCCACTGGCGGACCCCCTTTGAGGGGCTGCTCTACTGGCAGGAGCAGCTCTTGCATCTTCACTTCTTCTTGCCGGTGCCTCAAGACTGGAGGCCGGCGAGGGAGCAGCCTGGACGCTTGGCTTCTGAGGCATCTGAGGCCTCAAGGGTAGATGCTCCACATCCTTGACGAATTCAATACTGGTGACCTTCTCGATCACAAACATTAGATATGGGGCATACCCACAAGACCTATTGGGTGTGCAGGATATGTTGACAATGTCATTCCAGATGTAGTACGCCACATCAAACTGGCGGTCCTTGCTTATCACTCTCATCAATGTCCGGAGATAACCCTGCACACTCCCGGCATCTCCATCCTTGGGAGCGATGGCCTTCCTCGAGACTCTATTCAGAACCACGAAGAAAGGCTTCATGTTCTTTGTGGAGGGAGGGATGAACTTTGAGTTTGGCTCATATATGAACTTCATCTTATCATTCTCAATGACACCTATGTTATGGATGATTAAGCTATCACGTCCGAAGGTGTCAAGATGAAGCAGACTCGCAAAATCTTCTTGAGTGATATTGTACATGGAACCATGAGTCATCCAAGTAACACTTTCTTCATCTTCACTCGAAAAGTGGCATGTTGCAAAGACTTGCGCTATGACCTCATCATATAGTGAAATAAGCTAGGCCATTCGATCAACAATGAAGAAATTTGGACTTTCTAGGGTTTGAGTGAAAATTACCGATGAAATCGATTGGAACTTGGAGATGAGGGTGTTGAAGGCCGAACTTGTCCGAGAACTTCAATCCCGATGCGATGACGATAAAATTCCACCCAAACTTGCGAAGTTCCGATGGAGAAATCAAGGAATTGCCTTGGGAGCTCGAGTGTAAGAGAGAGAACGTGTGAGGCAAGAGTGAGGATGAAGGGATTAGGGTTTTTGCGGTGGCTAGGGTTAAGGACACGTAAAATCGGACAAGTCCGGAGATGACCGTACTAGTCCGAACTTTTCCAGAGGCTATATCGGATTAGTCCGTGGTCTACCGGACTAGTCCGGCCTAACCGGCACTCTGCGGATTAGTCTGCATGGGCGGACTAGTTCGGGTAACAACGGACTAGTCCGTGGTCACCAGGCGAGAATTTCTTAGCCCATTCATATATATTTGAAGGTACATATTTAGAAAATAGGGAGGCATATCAAATCAAATAATCTTGATGAATATGATCAGTTGGCATACAACAATCAAGCAATGATCATAATTCACAAGATCTAGTAATTGACATAGTTTTCTGGAGAAACTTGAGAGATATGGTTTTCACAATCCAATCAACATATTTTTGAAGAATTCATACAGGTATGCTACATTTCAAGCCACACTCCGAGCATCAAGGATGTTTAGCTCATTTCGGAGCTCACAAAAGCGCTTTTCATCAAGTGGTTTGGTGAATATGTCAGCCAATTGCTTTTGGGTGTTGACATGGGAAATGGCAATATCTCCTTTCATAGAGTGGTCTCTCAAGAAGTGATGCCTTATTTCTATGTGTTTGGTTCTAGAGTGCTCAACGGGATTATGGGCAATTTTAATGGCACTCTCATTGTCACAAAGGAGTGGAATACGGTTCATATTGTAATTGTAATCCCTTAGAGTTTGTCGCATCCAAAGGAGTTGTGCACAACAACTCCCAGCTGCAACATACTCCGCTTCGGCTGTGGATAAGGCAATGGAATTTTGTTTCTTGGAGGACCAAGAAACTAAAGATATCCCTAGGAATTGGCATGTACCGGAGGTACTCTTTCTATCTACCTTGCATCCGACATAATCTGCATCGGAGTAACCAATGAGATTGAATTTTGAGACTTTTGGGTACCAAAGACCAAGGTTGGGTGTATGAACTAAATATCTCAAGATCCTTTTTACGGCTGTCAAATGACACTCCTTAGGATTGGCTTGAAACCTTGCACACAAACATACACTCAACATAATGTCTAGCCTAGATGCACATAAATAGAGTAGAGATCCAATCATGGAGCGATATACCTTTTGGTCGACGCTAGGTCCATTTTCATTGAGATCCAAGTGGCCATTTGTTTCCATGGGAGTCTTTATAGGCTTCGCCTTGTCCATACCAAACTTCTTGAGTATATCTTGTGTATACTTGGTTTGTCTTATGAACGTCCCTTCCTTTTGTTGCCGCATTTGGAATCCCAAGAAGTACTTTAGTTCTCCCATCATTGACATTTCAAACCTATCTGTCATGATTTTACTAAATTTCTCACTAAAAGATTGATTAGTTGACCCAAAGATTATATCATCAACGTAAATTTGACAAATAAAAATAACATTGTCAAAATTCTTTGTAAATAGTGTATAATCTACTTTGCCAATCTTAAAGCCATTTTCAATTAAGAAATCTCTAAGACACTCGTACCAAGCTCTAGGAGCTTGTTTGAGGCTGTAGAGAGCCTTACACTATTTAAATATGTGGTCGGGGAACTCTTCGTCTTCAAACCTGGGGGGTTGCTCCACATACACCTCGTCCTTGATTGGTCCATTGAGGAAGGCTCTTTTCACATCCATTTGATACAGCTTGAAATCATGGTGAGTAGCATATGCAAGTAATATTCTAATAGATTCAAGTCTAGCTACGGGAGCAAAGATCTCATCGAAATCCAAACCTTCGACTTGTGAATACCCTTTGGCCACAAGTCGTGCCTTGTTCCTTGTCACCAGCCTGTGTTCATCTTGTTTGTTGCGGAAGACCCACTTGGTGCCGACAATGTTCGCATTGGGTCTTGCCATGAGTTCCCACACCTCGTTTCGCTTGAAATTGTTCAATTCTTCTTGCATTGCCACCACCCAGACTAAGTCCTTCAATACATCCTCAACCCTGCGCGGTTCCAAAAAGGATACAAAAGAATAGTGTTCACAAAAGTTAGCTATACAAGATCTAGTGGTTACTCCCTTTCGGATGTCACCGATGACATGTCGATTGGGTGATCCCTTTGGACGCATTGGTGTACTCTTGAGTGTGGCACTTGAGGTGTTGTATCTTCATGATCATTTTCTTCTCCCCCTAAATGGTTGCCTTCATTGACTTGTTGATTATCTTCGTATTCTTGTGGTTGATCTTGTGTGGAAGTTCCCCCTTGATTGTTGACCTCCTCTTGTGGTTCATCTTCTTCATACACGTGTAGAGGTGACTCTTGTGGTCTAACTTCATCGGTGAGTAGCTCATAGGATGTCTTCTTGAGTAGTCAATGAAGATAAAGTCGATTTACGGCGTGACAAGCGGTGATAATCGCTTTCTCCCAAAATCTATCCGACGTCTTGTACTCATCGAGCATTGTTCTTGCCATCTCTATGAGTGTTCGGTTCTTTCTTTCGGCAACTCCATTTTGTTGTGGGAAGTACAGAGCTGAAAACTCGTTCTTTATGCCTTCTTCATCAAGATACTCCTCCACTTGTGTGTTCTTGAACTCCGTGTCATTGTCGCTTCGAATGTTCTTGATTGTCAATGAGAATTCGTTTTGAGCTCGCTTGAAGAACTTCTTGAGTGTTCCTTGCATTTCTGACTTATCATGCAAAAAGAAAACCCAAGTGAAGCGAGAAAAATCATCAACAAGTACTAAACCATATTTGTTACCGCCGATGCTTATGTAGACAATTGGACCAAATAAATCCATGTGAAGTAGCTCGAGCGGTCTTGTTGTAGTTATGACATTCTTGGCAGAGTGAGGTGCTCCAACTTGCTTCTCGGCTTGGCACGTGCTACAAGGCCTGTCTTTCTCAAACACAACATCCTTTAAACCTCGTATTTGATTGCCCTTGAGGAGTTTTTGAAGGTTCCTCATACCAACATGCACTAGCCGTCTATGCCACAGCCAACCCATGTTGGTTTTTGCAATCAAGCATGTGTCAAGTTTAGCTTTATCCTTGTTGAAGTCAACAAGATAGAGCTTTCCATTTAACATACCCTTGAATGCAATGGAACCATCACTCCTCCTAGAAACAGTCACACCCTCGTTAGTGAACAAGCAATTATAACCCTTGTCACATAGTTGAGATATGGACAGCAGGTTATAAACTAAGGATTCAACATGTAATACATGAGAAAGTGTGTGTTTAGAAGATATTGCAATTTTACCAGTACCAAGCACCTTTCCTTGACTATTATCTCCAAAGTAGATGCCCTTGTTTGGATCCTCATTTTCCTCATATTCAAGGAACATTCTTCTTTCTCCGGTCATATGGTTGGTGCAGCTACTGTCTAGAACCCATTTAGATCCACCGGAGGAATAGGCCTACAAAAACAGATTATGCTTTGGTTTTAGGTACCCAAGCTTGCTTGGGCATTTGGAGGTTAGTTACAAGATATTTGGGCACCCACACATGAGACTTGGTGTTCTCAAGGTGTGGCCCAACATAATGAGCATAAACTTTGCCAAAATTATCTCTCATTAAGACATACGAGGCATCGAAGGTTCTTAACAATAACTGTTGTTGTTTATGAACAGACTAGTCTGGGAAGTCGGACTTGTCTAGAGGACCTGACTTGTCTGGACCCCGACCGGACTAGTCCGATGTTCATGTGTGATTAATGTTTTAATCTGGGACTTTCCAATTTGAGAGGGTCTTCCCTTTACAAAGGTAATCCTCTCCTTGTTATTCTTATGGCTTCTAGCATGTTGCTTTTCACCATAAGAGTAAACAATGCCATTTTGACATTTGGAGGTCTTTTGACCAAGTATGCACTACGTGCATATTTGATCTTTTCCTTGTCAAATATGCCACTTTGGGCAGGATGTTTATCCTTTGTAGAGGTTAGCTTGTCCTTCAAATTGGTGTCAACTTTCTTACATGTACAAGCATAAGCAACCTCAGTTTTAGTGGGTTGAGAAGGTGAACTTGAAGAGGAAGAAGGTTCACCTTGCTTGAGTGACTCAACTTGGACTTCAAGGATCTTGTTAACCTTGATCAGGTCAGCAAGTTGGTCCTTGATTGTAGCATTTGAGTTGGTTAACTCCAAGCAACTTTCCTTGCTTGAAGCTAACTCAAGCTCTAGTGAATTGCTTCGTTCCTTTTCAAGTTCTAGAAGCTTGTCAAGTTCGACATATTCCTCCTTTTGGGAGATGATCATGTCCTCTTGATGATGTATCAACCTCTCCTTCTCAACAAGTTGATCAAGTAAAAAATTCATTTTTATAGCAGTTTTCCTATCTAGTCCAACAAGCATATCCTCATTATCACTATTGATTTCATCATCACTAGAATAGGAATGCACAGAAGGGAGTTTAATGGTTACCTTGCATTTACCTTCCTTTGCCATAAGGCAAGTGCCATCTCCCTTCCATGCGCCGAGTTTAGGGAAGAGAGTCGACTTCTTGGATGTCTTCTCGATGGCTATGCTAGCAATCTCTTCTTCTTCGGATGATGAGGACTCATCATTTGAGTCCCACTCCTTCCCTATGTGAGCTTGTTTGGCTTGTTTCTTCTTCTTGAAGAATTTCTTGGGTTGAGGCTTGGCTTCTTTGGTCTTCTTCTTGTTCTCCTCATAGGGGCAATCAACTATAAAGTGGCTATACTCACCACAATTATAGCATGCCCGCCTCAACTTTGGTTTTGTTATTTCCTTGTACTTTACTTCGCTTGTTTTAGCACCTTGTCTCTTCTTCATTATTCTCTTGAATTTCTTCATGAACAATATCATGTCTTCTTCGTCTAATTCACTGCTCTCGTCGTCACTGTCTTCTTCTAGTTGTGCTTCTCTAGCTTCTTTAGATAGGGGCTTGAGGCTGGACTTCAAAGCAACCCCTTTCTTCTTTGCCGAGGTGAGGTCGGCAATCTCCTTGACATGCTTTTCTTGTTTTTCCATCATCTTGAAGGTGATGATCTTTCCAAGCAATTCATCCGGAATCATCCTTTTGCATACGGGGCTTTCTCTGATCATGGAGCATAGGGTGACGCTGCGAGGCATGAAAGCTCTAAGGATGAGCTTCACCACCTCGTGGTCATTCCACTTCTTGCTTCCATAAGATCAAACCTTGTTGATGAGTGTCTTTAATCGGTTGTACATATATTGAGGTGGCTCGTCTTCTTCGATTGTGAATCTTCCTAATTCGCCTTCGATCATTTCGATATTTGCCTCACGCACATGTCGGTCACCTTCATGTGCAGTTTGCAGTGTGTCCCATATCTCCTTAGCAATTTCAAATCCATCCACCTTGGTGAACTCGTCCCGATTGAGCAAAGAGGTAATTACGGCTGCGGCTTGAGCATTTTGGTGAATTGTCTGCTCTTGGCTTGGTGTGAGCTCTTCATCGTCGTGCAGGATATCTATCCCTATGCACACAATATGCCATAAACTTGGATTGAGGGAAATTAGATGCATTTTCATATTTTGCCTCCACATTGAGTAATCACTTCCATCGAAGTGTGGGGCTTTTCCAAGTGGGATAGACAAATAATGATTATTATTGGAATTGAGACAATGATAGTTAAAAGGATATCGGGAGTAGTCGGTGTGACTACTCCCCTTCTTCTTTTCTTCAATCTTCACTTTCCCTTTGGAAAGTGTCTTCTTTCTTAGGAGCGCCTTTAGTTCTAGCGTCTCCTCATCGTCATCCTCAATGTCTTGAATGGCTTCGAGGAGCTTCTCCACCTTTAGATTCTTTTCATCATCAACCTTTTCTTGGTTGTTTCTCTTGTGGATGTCCTTCATGTCCGACATGATCTTCTTCGAGCGATTAGACTCTTTCTTGAAGAACCTGCTCTGATACCAATTGAATGTGGCCTAGAGGGGGGGTGAATAGGCCTTTTTGAAATCTGTCAGAACCTGCAACACTTAACAACCAGTTCAAAACCAGAGATATCGGACTAGTCCGGTAAAGTGTGGACTAGTCCGGTGTGTACCAACTAAGTTGATTAGGTTGATCGATTAATTTGATTTTTCGATGTATGCAGCGGAAATATACAGTCAAATGAAGTGTTGCAAGATTATGGACTAGGGTATATCACAATTCAATCTTCTAATTAATGATTCAATGTAAAGTATGCAATAATGGTTGAAACACTAGATTGTTGTAATGAATAAGAACGATGAACACTAAGAAAGACACAAGGATTTATCCCGTGGTTCGGCTCCCACAAAGGCAACCTACGTCCACGTTGAGGAGTCCACAAAAGGACCGGGTCTTCTCCAAACCTACCCTCGTCGGATCACCACGAAGGCCAATCCTCTTCCACTTATCACACAGGGGTTTCCAAAAGTGACTGTTAGGGTTTAGAAAGTGACCGTTAGGGTTTAGAAAGATCAGACTAGTCCGTGGTGGTCACCGGACTAGTCCTGTGTGCTGTGTAGCAAACCCTAAGTGTCCCGAAATATCGGACTAGTCAAGCTAGGAGCGAACTTGTCCGATTTCGCTTCTGGAAAACTTCGGACTAGTCCGATGGACATCGGACTTGTCCGGATAGTGAAACCCTAAGTGGTTATGGGGACAAGTCCGCACTTGGAGGACTTGTCCGATTTAGGTCAGAGAGTTTTTCGGACTAGTCCATGCTAATATCGGACTTGTCCAATTTATATCAGAATGAATGTTGGACTAGTCTTGTGGTGATCGGACTTGTCCGGTTTCGTGTGACTTGTGAAGTGTTTTGAGGACTAGTCCGCACTGGGGAGGACTAGTCCGATTCTAGTAAGAGAGATATCGTACTAGTCAAATGGATACCGAACTTGTCCGATTTTGTGCAGTGAGGATATCGGACTAGTCCGGTGTCAGTCGGACTAGTCTGGTCCTGTAAAACTTTGTGGAATGTGTTTGTTTAATTGTGGTTGAGCTCTTGGGGTGTGTTTCCTTAACACACTCCATACACAATGATCTACTATTCTTCTTCCTTGAGCTCATTTCCACTTTGCTCCTCATTCTCCCTTCTTTTTGGCACTTTGCTTATTTTGATATTAAAACCTGTGCTCATCTTAACAAATAGCTTAGGATCTCATTTGCTTGTCATAAATCATCCAAAACCCACAAGGGATTCCTAGATGCACTTTCAAATACTAACTCGCGAAGGGATGAATAAAATTTCCCCCAACTGGGAAGGTCCCTTCCGAGTGATCAAAGTATCCCGTCCCGATGCATTCGCATGGCAACTGAGGATGGGTCTCTGCTTCCTAATCCTTGGAACATCGAGCACCTCCGTAAGTTTTATACTTAGAATCACGGAATTGAGTATGTAATTACACACAATGTATGCTAGCCAGTCAATATACAGAATCGGGTTGGTCCTCCGAGAGAGTAGCTGGGAGGGTCTAGGAAGTTTAAGTAACACTTGATACAGTCACAGTACTAAAAGTGTAGCTACATGCCCTGGGCTAGTACAAGATGTATAACACACTTAGCATGGTCTTGTACTCTAAGTGTGTCCTTGTCTCCCCTGTAATCTGGACCTATAATGAAAGACATTGTTGTGTGAAAACAGACTCCACTTGCATTTATTTTTGTACAAGGCTCAATATTTTAAATTACTATTTTTATCCTTGTCTATAATGAAGTTGTGCAATTCTTTTTAAGTTTTAGTACAAGTTATGTATATGTGTTACAAGTTATAGTGTTGGTCTTCTTGGATCTGAATATTGCTGCATAGTCTAATTGCTTGAACGCCAAGTCAACAAAGGCCCGGAGTGTGCTATCGACTTAGCCTAGTCCTGCACCCTAAGTACGCCACTCTACCTACACTCCGGCGGCCTCAGTAGGGTGAGTACTAAAAAGCATACGGATCTGAAAAGATTACATCAATATACTTGTTATCACATTGAATTTCTTTGGATCTAGAACTAAAATAAGAATGATAAGTCACAAACAATTTATAGACAAGAGGACGAGTTTTACTCTTTTTCTTGTCTTTAATGTACAGGAAAAACATGGTGATTGTGGACGATGCCGGAGCTACGAAGCTCCAACAACCTCCAAGGGGGCCCGCTGTCAACATTCTACGCGTTGATAGTGGGTGTCGTCGGATCTACCAAGCTCCTACAACCCCAGGGGGCCCGCCGTCGATGTTCTACTCATTGATAGTGGGTGTTATCGGACCTACCAAGCTCCGACAACCCCAGGGGGCTTGCCGTCGACGTTACAAAAGCTCCCTGGGGAAGTCGGAAATAAGCTTCGGACCTAAAAGCTATAAGTTTGAAGTGTCCAAGTCATCAACATACTGTCGAAACCTTTTGGTACATGTTCACTATCGAATTGTGCACACATACCAGGGGGCCAACAAGACAAACCACGGTATATTGAAGACAACAAGACAAAGCACAATATATTGAAGACAAATATAAAATGAAATTCATGGCAGAAAGAGTGGCTTTCATTCATTCAAAGTATTGGATTACAAAATCAGGGTTACAGCAAAAGACAAAAGGAAAAGGACCTAGCTACTGGAGGATCTAAGTCCTATGGAAAAATGAAGCAACCTTATCAGCAGCCTCTTGGACACTAGCTTTGGCGGCATCCTCCTCTTCGGCGATGAGTCCTTCAAAGACTGGATCGAGAGAAAATTGGGGGTCTCAGCTTTTGTAACACGCCAAGACATACTTGGCGACGTTTTTGGCCAGAGATTTCCCCTTTGTCCAACAGATCAGTGATGACATTACCCATTGCATCGAGTTTGCTGCCAGCAGAGCCAAGTGCCACTAGCGCCTGGTACAGCTCCGGCGCTGGGTCCTTCGGTCGTACTGGACTGAAGCCAAGAGGCACAAGGGCCCGGTCCGCACGTCCCAGAAAATCCCATACCATCGGAGATTTGGTTGCCCTCGAGCTCCGCAGCTCCTCCAGTGACCTCCGGGCGGCCGCTAGCTTTGAACTCTCTCGAGTGAGGCGCTCAACCGATTTCGCATGTTGTTGCATATTCTCAGCTACTTTCTTTTCACGATCGGCTAGCTCTATCTCCCGGAGGTGGATGCGGTCCCGCCGTTTCGCCAGGCGGCAACATCAGCTTCTCTTTTTGAGAGCTCCTGCACTAGTTTCCAGTACTTCTCCTTTTCTTCCGCACTCCACAGATCCAACTTCTTAGTGCGATCTGTCAAATTTTGCTGAGCTAGAGTCAATTTATAGGTGAGCTCCTCCTCCCTCTTCAAAACATCCTCCAGTTGTTCTATCAGCCTCTCTTCTCTTATATCAAGGTCTGCTCGACGCTTCAGGAGGACCTCATTTAATTCATTGAGGTTTTCGTGATGCTCATCAGCAGCATCACTCCTTTCCTTGGCTTGCTCGAGGATCTCCCGAGAATTAGCGTTGAGCGCCCTGATGGCGCTTCCTTCTCTTCCAGCAGTTTGCCCCAGTATTCCATTCGGGTTGTCTCCCTCTTGACCCACTCCTTCTGATCAGCAAGCCTCGTCTGAGCGAACTTGGTCTCAAAATGGAGCATGTTGCACCAACGCCTCAAGGTATGGCGCTCTTCTTCAAGGACCTTGCTCTCATAATAGAAGGCGAGCTGAACTTGTCAGAGGCTCGAGCAAGCATTGTCTATGGACAATGCCAAGGGGATAGGCTCCGGACGGGGCCATCTCTGTTGGTTCTAGGGGATTCTCCGTAACAAAAATACGGTCCCACTCTACAAGCGAGGTACCCTGAGCTGTTGTGGCACTAGGGACACCCACCGGGAGCTCCTAAGAAGCTGTTGAGGAAGGGCTGGAGCAACAACCATCTCCTGCTCGGTGGTTTGAGCTTCGATAATCTCCGGCTCAGTGGCTAGAGCTTCAACCCTTTCCGTCTCAAGAGCCGGAGCTTCTGATGCCAGCGGCCCTGCAACAACTTCTCGCACGGTGACCGGAGCCTCAATTACTTCCGGCTCTGTTGCTGGAGCTTCCACCATCTCCGCGTCCTATGCCGGAGCTTCAGTATCTGGTGACACCGCTACTGAAGCGTCTTCATGCATGTATCCCCCATGGTCCGGCGCTACCACAGAAGTCTCTGGCGATGACTCTGAATCCAGATCCACGACAGTTGGCGCCGGAGTTGTCGTGACCTCAGCCACCACTTGAGGAGGCACGGAGTTGAAGCTGGAGTTTCTGTCCACACTATTTCGGCAGTTGTGACAGAGGCCAGAGCTTTAGATCCCAACTTTGATGCCCTGCAATCAAAAAATTGGAAGATTCAAAACATGACAAAAATAAGAGTGGCAAATCAAGGTGAAAAAGCAAAGCTTACCTTGGGAATCTACCGCTCCAATTGGCACAGAACCTCTTCACTAGAGGTTCGAAGCCAAAACTTGCCTTGGTTGGCATCGAGGGAGCTCCGGAATGTTGCCTGGAGCTTGTCGTCGTCGTTGGTGTTGCCCCAGCCGAGGTCTACCTTGGCCGAGAAGAACCTCTGGACCTAGAG
The DNA here is from genome assembly GCA_036927565.1 of Tuctoria greenei. Classification (NCBI taxonomy): domain Eukaryota; kingdom Viridiplantae; phylum Streptophyta; class Magnoliopsida; order Poales; family Poaceae; genus Tuctoria; species Tuctoria greenei. The sequence goes on along the minus strand of JAYESD010000003.1, from coordinate 75,162,422 downwards.
CCCCTCGCGGGCACCGGGACCGGTGTCGACTGTCCGAAGCTAGCACCTCTTGAAGACACTTATACCTAAGGAGGTGTCGCCACCGAAGACCTCCCTCGCTCGGGAGAAGGGGCAGTTTTCGCCAGAGCAGGCCTGACGGAGCTCCCATCAGCATGCTTCAGTTTTCACTTCCGACTGGAAGATTCGGCTGGCTCCTTTCCCTTGCCCTTGCCGATGTCTTCAACCCTCTGGCTCAGAGCAGGGGCGGCCACCTCCTCAGAAGCTCTGGGGATTACAACCCTAGAGACCCTACACTTCTCCACCTCATCGAGGTCATCTAGCGCCAGCATCTGCCTCTGGAGCTTCCTACTGATCTTTGAAGTCATGTTCATGGGTAGTAAAGTAGTCGGCGGAGTCAACGCATCATCGGTGATCAAACTGTGCTGGAATTTTTTGAGATGGAGCCTGAGGGCTTTGTCATCCAAGTTGGAGTCCAGACCGGTTTCAATTTGGTCAGTATGGTATCCATCACACTGTAGAAAGCCCATGCGGGCCTCCCCCTCCTCCTCAGCGGAGCCCACCGGTTCACCAAGAAGTTCCCGATGACCATTTGGGAGGTCACTCCACCGTCCACACACTCTCGGATCCTGGTCAGGATAGGGTTGAATGCATCTGACAGCTTCAGAACTACATTCCAGGCATCAGTGTCGACATTGGGGAGTCCTTGGGGCAGCTCCAACCTGTCATGCTCATCCACTGCAATGATGACCCAATCCTTCTTCCAGTCATCCCATTTGCCGGAGGGGGGGACTTCAAGTACTTGAAGGGGCAGTTCTTGCGCTTCATAAAGTAGTAGAAGCCAAGCAGTTCAGTCCCCTTGTCAGTGGTGTAAACCGTGAAGAAGGTCCAGAATAACTCGACACAGGGAGGCACGCTCACCCACATCTTGCAGAAGTGGACAAAAGTTGCCACGAGCAGGAGGGAGTGCGGGACGAGGTGATGCAGTTTGAGGCCGTAGAAGTCCAGTAACATCGAGATGAAGCTCGAGAAAGGTGGGATCAGTCCCACCATGGCGTACGCCGAGACATACACCATGTCTCCATGGCGCTCTTTCTTGAAGGGGAGGTTGCCGACGCAAATCAGATGGTTGAAGGAGTCACTGGACCACCCCATGTAGGTCTGAACCTTCATCAGATCATCCTTGCTCTTGATGCAGCTTTTGGGAAGACCTAACTCCATCGCGGCAAAGTGGAGCAATGGAAAGGAAAGCTAGGCGACGTTTGGGAGGCTCCGAGCGCATGTTTGATCGAAAGCGTAAAGAGTCATCAAACCATGCATACTTTCCTTCTTAAGTAAGCCTCTGCGACGCTTGGATGGAAACCGCAATGAGAGCCAGGTCACATTTCAAAAATCTACCCTGTCAATGACAAGTGGGCTTGGGGCCACCCCCGATGAAGAGATCGAGGTTATTACCCCAGGAGAACCGTTGTCTTGATGGACGGCGGGAAACCCAAAGGCGGCAGCCTGACAAGGCGCTCAAAACTGATACAATTTTTGTTTTGGGAACCGGCGACCTTCAATTGCATGAGAGCCACACTCGAAGATATCATCTGCGGTATTCAAGACAAGCCACGCGGAGATGGTTTAACCCCAGACCATCGCCCCAACGGTACATAAGAAGAACTTTGAAGTTACAGCGCAAGAATTGAGGATGGCCCCACCTCTAACAGAATAAATTAACCCAAAGAGTTTTCTCCCAGAGGTGAGCCCGGGGGCCACTATCGGTACCCTGCGTACCGAGTACCCCATGATACTACAAAAAGTGCAGGAGAGTTCCAACTATCAGAGTTGAAGGCTTCCACAGACCCCACGTGTCACACGGCACTGGACTGCCTCCCTCATATGGGTAGCTCTGGTACAGCCACGTGTAATGTAAGACCGGAGCTGAACTCCCAACATAGGGAAGCTCCACTATTGACACGTTTATGATGACCCTGGACCAAGCCCCCCGTAGAGTGAAGCTCTGGTGCCACCACGTGTATAATAGCTTCGGACCCATCTCACCACGAAGGGAAGCTCTGGAGCTGCCATGTGTGGATCCACCGGACCTTACACCAACAGGAATATGGGCAAATCTCCAACAGCACGGACGTTTAAGCGACAGTTACAAGACCTGATTACGTATTATTAGTGCTATATTAATGACACACGATCAGTGAGTTGTTAATAGGGGTAACGCTGTCGTTAAGGAATGTTATCACACTATTAATCACAATTAATACTCATAGATCGTATATCAGGTGATTAAATATGCCAGGGCCACATGTCGGGTCAGGCAAATGTTGTAACAGCCAGTCCTTAGACTATAAAAGGACTGCGCCGTGTGGTACATAGACATCCAAGCTCATACGTACACTAGCGCTAATGAAATCCCCTATACAACAACACACACTCCATGGAGTAGGGTATTACGCTCAGGCGGCCCGAACCACGTAAATCTTTCGTGTCATCATCTTGTTCTAGATCCCCGCGCGCCCAAACCGATACAAGAACCTCTGCCGGCTACAATTCGGTAGTACCAGGGGAAGTGTCATTCATACGCTTCGACAGCGGTTAACACCGCGTGTCACGCCATAAACCGGCTATATCTTCATCGCCTACTCAAGAAAACATCGTATGAACTACTCACTGGTAACAAGCCAAATATTTCATATTTTCGAGTTTTTGGTTCAAAGTGTTATATTTTGAACAAGAAGCCTAGGACTTCAAAGTTTGCTTCGAAGTCCGATGAAGGTATGTTACTTAGCTATGATTCGAACTCCTATGCTTATCGTGTCCTCAACAAGACCTCGAGACTTGTTGTTGTAACACGTGACATAGTGTTCGATGAAACTAACGGCTTTCAAGAAGAGCAAGTTGATCAATGTGTGATAGATCAAGAATAGGCTCATGTCAATCATTGAGAAGAATGGTGTTGGGCGATATTCGACCACAAGTACGACCTCCAAATGCGAATGAAGAAGATGAACCACAAGTAGAGGACAATGATCAAGGGGGAGCTTCCACACAAGATCAATCTCAAGATAATCAAGGTGATAAAGACATCAATGAGGGGGAGAAGAAGATGATAATCATGAAGATTCAAGACCACAAGTGCCACATCCAAGAGTACATCAAAGCATCCAAAGAGATCACCCCGTCAACAACATAATTGGTGACATACAAAAGGGAGTAGTAACTTGATCTCGTATAGCTAATTTTTGTGAACATTACTTTTTTGTATCCTCTTTGGAACCACATATGGTTGAAGATGCATTAAAGGATCCAGATTGGGTGGTGGCGATGCAAGAAGAATTGAACAACTTCAAAAGGAACGAAGTGTGGGAACTTGTTGAAAGACCCAAGTTCAACGTCGTCGGCACTAAATGGGTCTTCCGCAACAAGCAAGACGAACACGGGGTGGTAACAAGGAAAAAAGCACGACTAGTGGCCAAAGGGTATTCACAAGTCGAAGGTTTGAATTTCGACGAGACTTTTGCTCCCGTAGCTAGGCTTGAATCGACTCATATATTATTTGCATATGCTACTCACCATGATTTCAAGCTTTATCAAATGGATGTGAAAAGCACCTTCTTCAATGGACCGATCAAGGAGGAGGTGTATGTGGAGCAACCTCTCGAGTTTGAAGATCGAGAGTTCCCCGACCATGTATACAAACTGTGTAAGGCTCTCTATGGCCTCAAACAAGCTCCTAGAGCTCGGTATGACTGCCTTAGAGATTTTTTGATTGAAAATGTTTTTAAGATTGGTAAAGCTGATTACACCTTTTTTACTAAGCATTTTGATAATGATATATTCATTTGCCAAATCTATGTTGATGATATTATATTTGGTTCGACTAACAAATCTTTTTGTCAAGAATTTAGTAAGATTATGACAGATAGATTTGAGATGTCCATGATGGGAGTTGAGATACTTTTTGGGATTCCAAGTGAAGCAACAAAAGGAACGAACGTTCATAAGCCAGACAAAGTACACTCAAGACATTCTCAAGAAATTTGGCATGGACAAAGCAAAGCCCATAAAGACTCACATGGCGACAAATGGACACTTGGATCTCAATGAAGACGGACCAAACATGGATAAAAAAGGTATATCGCTCCATGGTTGGCTCCTTATTTTATTTATGTGCATCTAGGCCTAATATCATGTTGAGTGTATGTTTGTGTTCAAGATTTGAAGTCAATCCTAAGGAATGTCATTTGACAGCCGTAAAAAGGATCTTGCAATATTTTGTTCATACACCCAACCTAGGCCGTTGGTATCCTAAAGGTTCAAAATTCAATCTCATTGGATACTCTGATGCAGATTATGCCGGATGCAAGGTAGATAGAAAAAGTACCTCCGGTACTTGCCAATTTCTAGGTAGATCCCTAGTTTCTTGGTCCTCCAAGAAACAAAATTCCATTGCCTTATCCACGGTTACAATATGAGTCGTATTCCACTCCTTTGTGACAATGAGAGTGCTATAAAATTTGCCCATAATCCTGTTGAGCACTCTAGAACCAAACACATAGACATCTGGCATCACTTTTTGAGAGATCACTCAATGAAAGGAGACATAGCCATTTCCCATGTCAACAATGGAAAACAACTAGCCGATATCTTTACCAAGCCACTTGATGAAAAACGCTTTTGTGAACTTCGAAATGAACTAAATATCATTGATGCCCGGAATGTGGCTTAAAAACTTGCATACTTGTATGCCACCGTCAAAAATCATATTGATTGTGTTGAAAAATTATCTCTCTCTATTTTCTCCAAAAAATATGTTAATTAGTTGATATTGGTGAATTATGGTCATAGCTTGATTGTTGCATGTTTACTGATCATATTCGTCAAGAATATTTGTGTGTTTTTGCCCCCTATCTTCTTTTCAAGCACCTTCGAATATATACGAAAGGTCTATAGTTATCTATCCAGGTGACCATGGACTAGTCCGTGGTTACCCCGGACTAGTCCGCATATTGCATACTAGTCTGCAGAGTGTCCGCTAGACCGGACTAGTCTGGTCAGACCAAGGACTAGTCCGATTTTTCGACTCCATAACCCTAGGGTCGGACAAAAACCTAATATTCTGCCTCACAACACTCCTCACGTTCTCTCTATTCACACGAGTGCTCCCAAGGCGATTTCACGAAATCTCCATCAAATCCACTCAAGTTTCGGTGGAAATTGATCTCCATTGCAAGGGGATCGAAGACAACGGTTTGTCCGCACCAAAACTCCTTCAATGCCGTGAATCGAAGGATTTGGTAAGATTTTTCTCCAAACACTAGAACCTTCAATTTTCCTCGTTTTTTGTTCAAATAGCCTAGTTCTTCCTGTCAATACATGCTCCCTTGTAGTTGTAAAACTACATTGCTCCATTTTTGCGTGGAGAAACTCCATTATCCTGTTAGTTAGGGTTCGAGCAGCTGAATATCGGACGAGTCCGTTATCGGTGCAGCCAAGTCTGATACCCCAAACTAGTCCACACCTGAGCAACGGACAAGTCCGATGTTCGCTGAACAAAACCCTAATCTTCTTCAACTCAATGCCTTTCCTTGCTACCAATCCTTATCTATGTCATGTATAACCTTCTTGTCAGGACAATGTCGAGCTCAAACGAGGACATCTCTAACTTCGAGGCTGAAATGGATCAAGAGACCTCGCCTCGCATTTCAACGGGCCAAGCAAAGAAGAGACAAGATTGCACTGTTGAACGCTCGCCCACCCCACCTAGGGTGCGTCGAAAGGTTCCGACCAGGAAACCAACTTCGAGAGGACAAGATATGGTTGGTTCAAGTCAGGCAGCGCCTCGCAAAACTCAAGGAAAAGGCAAAGGAATTGCATGCGGCCCTATTGGCCCCCTCGAGATGACTGCTCCAAGACGGGGGAATAGGGACCCCTCGGAGGAAAAGTTCAATGGTAAAGGAAGTGATGTGGCTTGGAAGCTAAGGAAAGTTGATGCTTATAGTGATGGCAAAACAGGCAGTTGATCCTACATTTTGGAGCAACTTCCACGCGGACTAATACAATATTGTGTACCATTAGATGAAGACTCCAGTGGACCGCAGCCAATGGATCAACGGGACACATTTTGAGAGAAAGAGTTGTCAAGCCTTTGATGAAATGATAGAGGATGTGCAAAGACATGGCCTCGAGGACTTGTTTGCTTGCCGATATAACTGAAATGATGAGGTCATAGCATATTTCTTTGCAACCTGCTACTTTGTCAGTGATGAAGAAGAGATAGTGACTTGGATGACACATGGATCCAAGTACACTGTTACTTATAATGAGTTTGCTATGCTGCTGCACCTTGAGGACACCGACAGAAATGAGGTCATTATTCACAATAATGGTGTTTTGGAGAAGTACAAGATAGACTTTCTCTATGACACTCGCCTCAAATACAATCCTCCCTCAACCAAGAACATGAAGCCCTTCTTCATGGTTCTCAATAGAGTACTTCGGAAGACCATTGCTCCAAAGGATGGAGATGCAGAGAGTGTACTAGGTTACTTGAGATCCTTGATGAAGTACACTGTTACAAGAGGAAGTTTGACATCTTCGACTACATCTGAAATGATATGGTGAACATCTCTTGCACCCCAACTGTTCCAGTGGTTATGCACCGTACATCATGTTCATGATAGAGAAGGTCACAAGAATTGAGTTCGTGAAAGATGTCGAGCATACTGATCTAAGGACTCAGAAGCCTCCTCAAGCCACTCTCCCAGCTGCTCCCTCACCTACCTCAGATGAAGAACATCTAGGGAGAGCCCAAGGAGAGGTCAGACCTCCATCAAGCTCAAGGGGCCCTCATCACAGAGGGTCTCCTAGTGGCATTATGAAGTACTTGGCCACCATATTTGGTTCTTGCTGGAAAGCTGAAGTGAAGCTCCACAAGTTGAACAAGGCAAGGAAAGAGGACATGAGGTACATGAAGTAAAATGTCAAAGCCATATTTCAAAAGCTGGAGATTGAGCCTATTGGGTCTCCGGTCATCTCAGAGGACTCCACCTCAGACTTGTCGGAGCTTCCACCCCTTTCTCTTTATGAACTTGCATACCTTTGCATTTGGGGCACGACAAGTGGCTCTCACCCTCATCCTTCTCAGCTTGATGATGAAGACAACGAAAGGACTGATAGCGCGGAGTGAGCCTGCGACGAGTAGATCCCTCCTGTCCTTCTTTTTGGTGCCTTGATGCCGAAGAGGGAGAGATTGAGGGGGAGTCTTAGGTCCTAGAAGTAGGTTGACAGATGAGAGCTCTATTTGTGTTTCTTTTGGTGCTGTAAGACTTTTGGTGTTGTAAAACTTCGATGATGCTCTCTTATGCTTTTGGACATGTGTTGTGAAACAATGACTATGTCATGCTTATGATCTATGTTTTAGGCTCTGAATTTGATATTCATGCCTGATAATCTTGATGTTGTTATGATTATGCTTTTATCTTATTCACATCAAGATCATTGCTCACACACACGTAGTTTCGCACCCCACCATAAAGAGTGCACATATGTCTTATGTCTACATTGCCTAGTTTGCTCAAAGCTCATATGTGCACACTTTATGAAAATCTGAATTTTTATCATATTTGTGTAAATCTCAATTGGTTGTCATCAATCACCAAAAAGGGGGAGATTGAAAGTGCATCTAGGCATCCCTTGTGGGTTTTGGTTGATTTGTGACAAACAAATGAGATCCTAACAAAATTGTGTATGGAGTGTGTCAGAGAAACACACCCCAAGAGCTCAAGTTAACAAACAATTTAACTCACTGCACAATTCACAAAAAAAACCGGACTAGTCTGATATTCACCGAACTAGTTCGATATCTCTCTGACTAAGATCGGACTAGTCCCCCCTAGTGCGGACTAGTCCTCAACACTTCACAATTGCACAACATCTGAACAAGTTCGATATCCATCGGACTAGTCCGATAATCTTCTGACTAAAATCGGAGAAGTCCTCCAAATCCGTACTTGTCCATAGCCCCACGATTTTTCACGACACCGGACAAGTCCGATATCCATCGGACTAGTCCGAAAACTCTCTGACTAAAATCGGACAAGTCCTCCAAGTGCGGACTTGTCTTCAATTCAACATGAGGTTCACCACACCGAACTAGGCTGATTTGTGTCGGACTAGTCCGAACACTTCCAGAGCCCAAATCGGACTAGTCCACTGATTCCTGGACAAGTCTGATATATGTGAACACTTAGGGTTTTCCACACGCCGCACACCGGACTAGTCCAGACACGCAAACCCTAACGGTAACTTTGGAAACCCTATTATAAATAGAGGTGTACGGCCCTACAACCAAGGCTCTCGACCCCATGCGCCATCACACGTCCCAAGAACCTAAAATACACATCTCTCCACACATACTAACCCTAGAAAGATCAAATCTTTGAGGATTAGCATTTATCAAAAGGAGAGACTTGTTCCACACGATCTTGAGCTCTTGGGTTTGAATCTCTCGCACTCTTGTTGATTATTGCACATTTTTCGAGTGTTCGTCATTGTAAATCTTGGGGAGCTGTAAAAAAGTGAGAAGGCCCCTTGAACAAGGTTATTTGCCCCTTTGTGGTTAGTGGAAGAGAATCGACCTTTGTGGCGATTCGACGAGGGTAGGGTTGGTGAAGACCCGGTCCTCCGTGGACTCCTCAAAGTGGATGTAGGTTTCCTTCGTGGGAATCGAACCACGGGATAAAATCGTGTCTCGTGCATCTTTATTTTACTTTTCATAATAATCTAGGTTTTGTCTAGTGTTGTGAAATTCACCTTGAAACATTGTATCATACTTGATCATTGCAATATACTGATTCATTGGTTCAATACACTTTACTTGTAATCTGATTTCCGCTCCATAGTGTACTAGACATAGAATTGTCAATTTACTTTGATCGTTCAGTCCGCACACACCAGACTAGTCCGCACAATATCGGACTTGTCCGATCTCTCTATATTTGATCGATTTGTTAAGTGTTTTGGGATCCGACAAAAGTTCAAAAAGCCTATTCACCCCCCCCCCCCCCCACCCTCAAGGCTACATTCACTAGCATGGTGCTAGGATAGGAGGTAGCGTTGAACATCTCGTAGACCCACAGATTGAAGAGGTAGATAGTAGGTGGTGATTGCCCTATCTGTCCTTTGTAATCCTCCACGTTCGGCTATACCACGGGCTCTTGGCGAGAGTCGCCTAGTGTTGCTAGGGGTAAACCCATGCCCAATGTGTTGAACAACTTAGCATAAGTATTCACTATTGACATGCTCATTAGTACCTAACCCAGGCTATGTATATGTATATTAGAAGCATTGGAGGAGCAACTCCCCTATTATAGGTCTAACCTCCATTAGGACCCATTTGCCCCTTAAGATAGATTGCTTAGGTCTGTGTCACACTACACATATATTATCAACTTATCCCTATCTTGATAATTGATTAGTATCCCTTTGCTTGATCATAAGAGTAGTGTTCACTTTACTCCATTGCCTTCCTTTGGGATAAATACGATACCCTTGAGAGTACTCTTGGGTGAAATGCTACACAACAATTTTCGTGCGCTTGCGGACCTCATATCTTTCGAGAGATGATCTGTGACGTAAGAAACGTCAATAGTCACACTACCCATATACTAGCAACTTACCCCTATCTTGATAATTGATAAGTATTCCATAGCTTGACCATAAGAATAGTGTCTACTTTACTGGATTGCCTTCCTTTGGGATAAATACGATACCCTTGTGAAAACTCTTGAATGAAATGCTACACGACAGTTTCCGTGTGCTTGCGGACCTCATCTCTTACTAGAGATGATATATGATGTTAACAAATGTCAACAAGCATTGCTGCCGTTGTTAATAATAGACTTGATCTCCAGTAAAAATTTGAAGTTCATTGGACTACATTTATTGGGTTGATCAGTGTTCCAAATCTCTATGCCATTGAAAAATTGGGAAAAATATAGAAAACATTTCAGAAAATCTCCCAAACTTGTAAAATCAATTTCTCCCTGTAGGAAGCTTAGAAAATTGTGAAACAAATTTTCCTAGAACCAGTGAGACTTCCTCTACATGGCACAACCACTGGTAGCCATGATAGACCTCCAGAATTGCAACTAGAATTCAGAGAAAGTTTATACTTGAAAGAATTTTAGGGACAACAAACTTCCTTGATCATCTCCTGTTCTTTGCAAGAGTCTCCATTATAGTCCCTAGTATCTACCATAAAAGTTCCAAAGCCAGTTAAGATCATAATCTTATTTGATTCATAAGATATTAGCTTGTGACCTTAAACATATTATTTAATTTCAAAGTCATTCATATATAGTATATGCATAACGTGTAGTAACTGAAGTCGAGGAGCAGCCGGAAGCTTTGGAAGTCCAGCTACCGGAGACTAAGACTCGGACTCGCATTCAGGCAAGCCCCAGTTTGCATTTAAGTTCCTTACATTGTCTTTGCAGTTTTCATTCACCTTACGTCTTTAGATGTATGTGCATTATGTTTAAGATGTTTGGCATCCACTTGCATGACCAAATAACCTACGGAGTGGATAGAATAGCTCACAGACTCGTGTAGTAACTGCCATGCTTATATTCATAGGGAATCTGTTAGAAGTCGAATAGTTGGAATCTACTCGCGAGATAGGATTTTATCACGCGGGATGAGTTGGATCAAGAAATGTCTTATAAATATGAAATTGAGACCAGTCAGAGATGAGTAGGAAGCGACAATAGGTGGTCTTGGTCGCATAGCTCTGACCGTGTCGGTTAAGGCTCGTGCCGTGTGCGGCCCTGCTGGACAAGCTTGAATTGTACCGGCGACATACTGTAGAAACGGGCTCCAGTAAACTGATGTGGCTTGATACTGGTTTGTCCAGGCATTCCGTTCCGTTTTATAGGCATGGGTCGAGAGCAGCGAGTTGTAAATCAGCTGGTGGGCACATCAGAGTACGCCCCATGCAGAGACCTCCTGCTCGTGACGGATCGATCGGTTCGACATTCTAGTGTTTGGTGAAAGGTGGCCATATACGATTAGTACTTAAGTGCTATGTAGGTACTGTTGTAAGTACTCGCTTGCATTTCTAAAACTGTGTATGTGTCGTGTTGTCTGGGTGTGTCCTAATTGCGATCACCGTCCCTCGCGGTAATAGAGTACCACTTGTTCACTGCGCTGTGACGTAGTAAATACTAAAGAAGTTTGGAGAATATGATGTATTGACTTATAATTGTTTTGCAACCTTGTATGGCTTAGAGATAGCACAATTAAAAGTTTGCAGTTTCCCCATACTTTACCTGTAATAGCATTATGTGCTTTGGGCATGTCTTATCATCGGCAAGTTTCTTGTTTGATTGTCGAGTCTATGATGTGCCGTGCCTAAAGAATGTCTTGTGCTACTTAAAACATGACCATAAGGATCCACTTGTAGGCGAGTTCTTTATGCCATTCCTTACCTATGCTTAGTATTCACCCCTGCATATGTCTAGTGAGATGGGTTAGTCTTGCTGAGCCTTAAGCTCACATTTGCAGTTAACAAGTTTTTGCAGATTATACGACTGGTGACGGGTTCGATGACGAGGTTGCACCCTCTCCGGGATTTACAGCCGAGTGGGAACCCTGCACGCCGCCGTAAGTTGGGTGTTGCTAGTGCGAATCATCCAGGGCATGGATGACTTTACTTTTGCATAGCTAGTGTCCAGAGCGTAGCTATGATGTATAGTACTCTTTCCTTTTTGCGTAGTATTGTAAAATTTCCGTTGTGTCTATAAATAAAGACTTGGTATTGCATTTTATTCTTGTTCTTTTCTTGTATATTGTTGGGTGTCGCATCGCACGACATCACCCAATGAGATCCTTGGATGTCGGGATTCCGGTCCCCACAGAGGTTCTCAATTTACCTCAAGGTTCTTGCTAATGTTGCACGAGTCGATGGGAACTCAATTGAATTTCAGTTCTGCATATCATCCTCAAACGGATGGGCAAACCGAGAGAACAAATCTGATTTTGGAGGACATGCTAAGGGCTTGTGCATGAAGTATGGAGGAAATTGGGACAAAAGTATGCCATATGTTGAGTTCTCCTACAACAACAGTTGTCAAGCAAGTTTGAAAATGTCACCATATGAAGCTTGTATGGGAGGAGGGGTAGAACACCATTTTTTGGAATGAGATAGGAGAAACTCAAGTGTTTTGTTCTGATGTGATACAAGAGGCTGAAAAAGAAGTTCGAGTAATCTGTGAAAATTTGAGGGCTGCTCAATCAAGACAAAAGGGCTACGCGGATAATAGGCAGAGAAACTTAGCCTTTGAAGTGGGAGACTTCGTATACCTTAAAGTGACACCTATGCGAGGTGATAAGCGGTTCAATGTCAGAGGCAAGTTGGCACCTCGCTATATTGGATCATTCAAGATTTTGACCAAACGTGGAGAAGTAGCATATAAACTGGAGATGCCAGCACATCTTTTCGATGTAGATGATGTGTGTTTCACAGCTCAAGAAGTGCTTAAGGGTGCCGGAAGAACAAGTGCCAATGGAAGAATTGGAATTGGAGGCAGATGTAACTTATGTCGAGCAACCAGTCAAAATCTTGGAAACAAAGGAGAGAGTCACGAGAAACAAGGTCATTCGATGGTGCAAAGTACAATGGAAGCATCATAGAGAATCGGAAGCAACTTTGGAACTAGAAGATGATCTCAAAAAGGAATTTCCCTATCCCTTCCCTTTTATGTCGAATCTCGACAGTGAGATTTATTTTAAGGGTGGTAGGTTTGTAACACCATCATTTTCATCCATCATGCATTACATACATTCTTATACATGTTTAGTATTAAGCCACATAAAAAGAAACAAGTTTAAAATGAATTAGAATCAAAACAACACTTAAAGTTCTGTATAAGTACGGACTTGTCCGGTTGTAACCCGGACTAGTCTACTTTTCCCCTCTAATTCCCCTCTGCACTTGTTCGTTTTACTGCGGACTAGTACGATTAAGTCTCTATTCCATTCCGGACTTGTCCGTGATTGAGTGCGGACTAGTCCGATCCTTGGTACGGTTTTTGAATAACTTGTCAAATCCACTGACTTGTCTGATCTATGCCGGAATTTTCTGTTTTGCTCTCTAGGCAAGACAACACTTCTTCGGACCACCTACCGAACTTGTCCGTTTTTGTCTCTGTCTAACATCGGACTAGTCAGGCCCTCGACCAGACTTGTCTGGTGTGCCTGACTCGGATTCAATCTTTTCCTCCACAACTTGTTTTTGGGTATCTATCTTAATTGGGCCCAAGAACGTCATGCCTAACCCCTGTGGAGCCCATGTGGAACCCCTACACAGCCTCCACTGCCTTGAACACGAAATCCATCAAACCCAACCTCTCCACCTCTATATAAGCAACCCAACATCCCAATTTTTCACCTCTTTTACACAATTGAAAGAAACCCAAACCCTAGTTCTTGGGAGCCGCCATCAAGAAAAGATCTAGAAGCAATGAGGAGAGAGAGAACACGAAGGAGGATCAATCAAGCAAGAGCTTCCTCGACTTTTCGTTCTTCATCACCAATTCACCCTCCACTCTCCATCAACCCTTCATCACCAACTTTAGATCGCCATATTCAAGTGTTGCACTCAATTATCAATCCTTGGAGTTCTACACACGTGGTACACATTCTACTTTCTCTTTCCAGGCAAATTCAACCATAATTCTCACAGATCCCAAAACCCTAAATTCCAGTTTTGATCACGGCGGACTAGTTCGGCCCTGGCACCAGACTTGTTCGGTATCTGAATCCGTTCCAAGCTGAATTAATTCCAATTTGATTCAAATCAACTCGGAACCTAATCAAACTTCTTAAATACTATTGTAACTAGTTAGTAAGCATTAATAGCAACTCATTAACAAGTTGCACCTCACAATTGCATTAATCATGCATGATGTGGCATATTGAGTAATATATGAGCATTTATTGATTGTAATGTCTGTTTTATATGTTCGTTGAGCGGAATAGAATGTTTTGCTCCTGAGGGTGCTTTCAAGGACCTCTAGCACCAGAATTTTGAAGTCTTTGACCCTAACCAAGATCAAGAGCAAGGCAAGTGTCCTGGATCATTTTGATCCTATTTATAAATGCTTTGTTTGTAAAAATACATGCTTGTGTCAAATTGATAAGAAATTCAAGATAGGAGTTTACTAGACTTGTTTGACCATCCTTGTCGCTTGGGATATATTGTAGAGAGTCGGGAAGGACCTTTACCTTTTTTTCATTGCTTTATTTAATTGGGATGGGAAAACTACCAAATGGCTTAATTGTGAATTAATGAAGTTATGAATGATGAGAATTGATGAATATGGTTAACTGGTAAACATGGGACTTGGGAGATCAAGCAAGCATGGACTGTAGACTGGGTTGGATGTTCTGGTAGTTTCACTTGCTTTAGATCTAAGGACATGTTCCTGGAGCGACCATCCAGGATTTACAGTGCCACCACAAGGCCAAGTATGCGTGCGACGTAGCTGAATAATTAGGTGTGCTGCTGGTATCATATGGACCATTGGATGGTGCGGGGAAGTATGGTTATTGATGAAAGTGAGAATCTGGAGTATGGCTAAATAATTAATTTTGGGTTGATATTATGATATTTATGTGAGCTATGATGGGATTATTTCACATAGACATAGTTAGATGCTTTTTACCTGTTTTTTAAAGTACTTATCAGCAATTAGCCAATATTTATTATTAGTGCCTTGTTTAAGCTACATGTCATTATTTCCCACATTTGCTAAGTACGATATGTACTCACCCTTGCAATTCCCCCACCAACAGTTTCAGGTGATGTCTGGGAGTATCGTGATGATAATGCAAAGTACTAGGTTGTGTGCTGCCGTCGACTTGCCTATGGTTATGTTTGGAGCCGCGCTACCCTTCATGCTTAGTTTGCTTAGTTGCTTAGCTTCATACGTAGATTGTTTCCACTATAGTATTAGTGTCATTATCATTAATGATCATTCGAGTGTAACTGGAGGATTATTTGAATATTATAATAAAAGTACTTCTTAATTAATTTGTACATTGGTAATTTTCTATTTATCATTTGTGAATCGTTTGTGTATGTGTATCAAACATCCTGGACACACATATGCATCACGCTTGGTTCAGTTTCGGAACCGGGTTTCACAAAAGCTTAATCCAATTCTAAGTTGTTGTGAGATATGATATAATGATAGGGATGCTATTACTAGTTTAAAAGTTAAACTTAGATTTCCGGAGAAATTCTAAAAACATTTAAGTTACTCTCATTTGATTGGAAATACCTACCAAAGCCATATGATACATTACATTGATAGACCTTATACATATGCTATTTGTCTTCACATTGAGCTTTGTCAAACTAGTATAGATCTATGTGAGATTTCATTCATTACTTTTGAATTCAAGACTTCACTGGCACATGCTATACTTCTACACTAGAAGTAAGAAAAATCCCATCATACCATCCTTCCACAATAAAAAAAGAAACTCCATACCATTCATGCTTAGTACTCTCTCCAAGTTTATTGCATCAAAAGGGAGTAGAAGACATGGCTACAAGAAAAAGAAAAAAGAAATTGCATGCTTACATCATAAGCATAAGTGAAAAAATAAGAAAAAAGAAAAAAGAAAAGTAGACATGTTTTATCCCTGCAAAATAAGAGAGTCTATATAAAAAGGAGTCATCTCAAATATCCACATCCACTTTCATTCCATCACACATGCACAAGTCTCGAATCAAATAGTTTTGAATTGATTTCTCCTAAGGCTTGCTTTTTTGACTTAGCAATATTATGTGTTGCAAATACACCTACTACATTCCCTACCAAGCTCCATATACAAGTCTTATTTAGTGGTAGGATGAATTTAGGCAAAATGCCTTGTGAGGACATATTTCCACTACACATAAAGGAGAGACTGAGAGAATAAAATTAAGGTGCTTATATTCTAAATTGAACTCTCCAGAATTTGAGTGGAACTTCCTTTCTAGAGTATGTGTGCTCCATTTGCTGTTCTATCTTTCAACCACCCATGAATAGATGGCATAAGTCCCATAATGACTTAAGATGGGTGAAGTACCATGCCAATTTTTGCAATACTAGGTGAGTATTGTGAGGATCCAGTCTTGACACACATTTACAATACCTGGGCCTTTATTCCATAGTATTGTCAGTTTAAAAACTAATGTACATCAGTACAAGCAGCAGAAAGATAAGATACAACTCGCGCCCTATAGCCTACTCTAAGCAAGAGTGAAGTCATCCGGCCCTCGGAAGCTTCACAGTAGCAACACCCAACTTTCACGGCGGTGTGCAGGGTTCCCAGTAAACTTCGCACCCCTCATTGGGTGCTGCCTCACTAGGCTCGCCCTCATCTATAAGGTTACATGCAAAATAGTGGATCAACAAACCATGAGCTTATGCTCAGCATGACTTACCTGTCTCACTACTCATACATGCAGAGGATTACTATTAAGAGTAAAGTTGTTCATAGCACTAGTATTGCAGTGGATTCTTATATTCACTTTTAAGAATCAAGTTAAGTATTAGAATCATAACTTTATTTTGCTGCTCCACCACTTCACCGAATTAGCTTATCCAACCATAAGTTCCATCCAGTTTCAATTGTTACTACGTCACAGCGCAGTGAACAAGCATGCTCCCTTCCGTGAGCGATGGTGATTCGAATCAAGAAAACTCCCGGCTTGCACGTCACATACACCAATCCAGAGAAGGCTTACGGTCCTTCCCTATACCGCAATAAGTGACAACCTTTCACGAGAGACTCAAACATCGAGCTGATCCTACCCTCTCAGAAGCAAGACTCACATGACTACTTATGCCGCAGTGGCCTCTGCTCTCCTCATGATGTGCGTGGTGTCTAGGAGGGTGGGGTATGCCTCAACATCCAAGTTAACAAGCTACATCATATTGTTGGGTCCATTAGAGCCAGTATGCATCCGGCACAAGTTCAAATTGTCCAGCAGCACCGCACATAGACGGTCCTCAATCGACACAGGCAGGACTATGCACACAGATCTCCACTCTGCTGCTTCCTACTTACATGCCCGGTCTCAATTAACTATTAAGTGAGTCAATGTCCATTACCCCCATTGATTCCACTTCTACCAGTGCACGAGCAGGAAAAGCCATACTCGAGTTACACCAGTAAACCCATAAATGATATATAAGGATAGCATTACTAAACAGCATATAAGCAGTATATTAACTATAGACTTTAGGGATTCTTTGGTCATGCAGGTAGGGCATCAATCAATCCAAGACGTAATGCAGATACCATATAGATGTAGACATAGTGATAAAGATAAACTTGCTAACTTAAATACAAACCGGGGCTTGCCTTGATGTTGATCAAAAGAGTAATCGAACTCTGGTGGAAAATAGTTAGTGGAATCATGCTGCTCCTCGCGAATCCCTCTATTCGACATGAAGATAATAATGCAATTAGTGTTGTATACACTATATGGATTAATAAATATTTAGTAAGGAATGCTTAAGCAATTAATTATCACTATTTTTGAGAGTATTTACAGAGGTTGGAACAGTCCAGAGAAGATTTAAGAGAAAAGAATGTATCTGGATGTAACAAGTGACTAGATGGTAATAAAGTGATGAAGATTCATATCAAGAATTTCTTCACAGAAATTGAACAAGGCAGGTCAGGTGAATTGAGTTGACAATCAGATAGAGAAGACCATAGATATGAGAGGAAAAATTTGTTTCATAGTTTTCTGATAAATATTATGTTCACAACTAAATTTTGAAGTTGGAATCAATTTTGGGGTATTTTCTCTGATATTTTCTACCCATTTCAGCACAGCTGAGACAAACTTCTTGATTTACATAAGTAAATCTAGTTAAACAGGTGTGGGGATTATCCTGGTGAACAATTAAGACATGATATAATTTCTGGCAAAATTTGAGAATTTATCAAGGTGCAGGCTTCCCAGAATAAATGCACAAAGCTTTTGAAAGAATAAATTATACAGGATGATATAATGACTTTCATGCCATGAACCTTAGCTTTATGGAAAGTACTCACTGAGATGATTCTAGCAAAATTAGTTTTGGAATTTTTTTAAAGGTGTCTACAGGGAGATAGGAAATTTCAAAGATTAGTGATGGTTCTACAATTTTTTATACAAATGAATTGGGCAAAGGGCTGACATTTGGGCCCCACACGAATTTGAATCCCACCAGGGCAACTGAGTAGTGGCTGACAATGGGGGCCCATGGATTTTAGAGCCTACCCTCGTGGCAGCCACACATGGGCAACACAAATGCATGATGTGGACACACAAGGTCCGGATGGCACAGAGAATCCACTTTCTTCAACCTCCATCCAGAGGCTGTGGCGCCCAATTTCTCCCTGCCGGATCAGTGCCTCTGACTACCAAATCTTGGGCAAAACAAAGCCAGGGAGATGGCCCACACGCTGGAGGTCTCAATGGGGCTCGGTCTTGCCTGTACAAGGAGCTCGACGGCCATGGGCGGCGACCACCATGGCTGCTGCTATGAACATCCCTCTCTAAACACTAATTCGTGATGCCACAAGGCCTAGGAACACCAGGGAAACATGGGACACAAGTAATTGCAGTCTAATTGGAAGCAAAAAGATGGGAAACGAGAATACACCAATGAACTAGGGTTTGGGGCCGGCGACCACGAAATCTCGAAACAATTTTTAACCAGACCACTGCTGTCCTTGTCTAATGCCTCAATGGATGCGCATGGAATAGGTATTTCTAAGATCTCATTGACTCGAAGCACGAACGAACGTAGAAACCGAATTTCTCAACTCATTTCTTGCTGTTTTGCAACCCAGCGCCATGAACTCGACGGCGTCCAGCCAAACCAAGGCGGCACACGACGGAACAAGATGTCAAACACTATCAGTTGGTGATGGCAAACCTTGGGGAGTGATCCAAGACAAGGGGAAGAGCTTAGGTCCTCGGGAACGTGAGGTCATCCACGGTGGCACCGGGAACGGCCGGCGGCGAAACTGCAAAACAGCCCAGGATAAAGCTCCAACTCGGCGAGACGAACTGATCAACAGGTAGAGGAAAATCTTACGATGATTCTTGCTATTGGGAGCAAGGCGAAACGATGGACGGAACGGCAACGCCGGCATCGAGCAGAGGCACGGTGGTAGAGTGCTGGAAACGTTGAACAAAGAAGCAAAACAGGGGTTTCATTCATGGAAGTGGATCGTCTGACTTTAAACGACCCGTGACTTTGTCACTGCCATGTGGGACCGGAGCTAGTGGGTCCCATATGTCAATGACCAAGTCACAGGTGCAGTAAAGTTAGGAGATCCATGTCCCTTATTCACTGGATGGTAGAATGAGGAGGTAAGAAGGATAGAGATGAATTGAAGGCTGTGTTGGTGGGAGTCCAAGGCGGTAAACCGCCGCTCAGCAGCGCGCTGCCGCCGTGGCGCACGCCGAGAGGAGGAAATTCCCTGGGCACGTGATGTGAGGGTCCTCTAATAGGTGGGGCCCACATATAATACTCCCTCCCGCACAGAAACTTTGAAAATCGATTTGACAATGGAAAACAGCTCCAAAAATCCTCAAACTTGGTGGACCCACTAATTAGAACATGAGAAATCCAATGGTGAAATGAGAAATCATGTTTGAGCACTGCAAAATATTTGAATTCCATGAACAGTAGCTTAATCAAAATAGAATGCATCAATTCAAAATCTGAATTTGAATCCTTTAATCAAATCCTTGTTTTACATCCCTTTCTCTGATCTTGGTACTTCAAATCATTGATGTTGATTACTTGCCTCATGTGATAATTGAAAAGATAGAGTTAAGATTGAAAACCCCAGAAGTGGGTTTTCACAAGCCTCTCTCCTTAAAAGAATCTCGTCTCGAGATTAGAATTGAAAACGCGATGGAAAGAAGGTTACCGGTGATATGATGATAACAAGTCCGGATAATTGGTTCGAAGGAAATCATCGCTTTCCATGTAGCTTCATCGGCAGTGTGATTACTCCATAATACCTTGTAAAACCACAATGACTGATTTCTTGTTTCACGAGTCTTTTCATCAATGATCTGAATTGGTTGTTCAACATAGGTTAGATTTGGTTGCAATGCTTCTATGCCTTATGTAAGAACTTCTGTTGGTGTCTTCAGGCATTTCCTCAACTGAGATACGTGAAATATATCATAAATCCCTATCAGTGAAGCTGGTAGCTCCAAAGGGTAGGCGACGGTTCCACATCTCTCATTAATGGCAAACGGAACAATGAAACGAGGTGTCAGTTTTCCCTTGACTCTGAATCTATGAATTCCTTTCATCGGAGAAACACGGAGATATACTTGATCCCCGACTTCAAAGTATAATGAGTAGCTTTGAGATTTGTCTGAATGAGTCTGACTCGTTCTTCAGCTTCCTTAACTAGATCAATACCGAAAATAACCCGCTCGTCAGATTCACACCAATTGAGTGGTGTAGGGTACTTACGTCCATAGAGTGCTTCATAAGGTGCTATCTTGATACACGACTGATAACCATTATTGTAAAAGAACTCTGCTAATGGTAAATGGTCATCCCAATTCTTTCCATGATCAATGGCACAAGCTCTCAACATATCTTCTAAGATCTGATTTACACTCTCAGTTTGACCATCGGTCTGAGGATGATATGCCGAGCTTCTGATTAACTGTTGACAGCTGTTATATATAAATTTCACCCGTCAATTTAACTCAATTATGTGAATGATTTGTCATTTCTTGCACACATCACCTTTCTACCTAACCCAATTCCACTTGGACTTTGAGAAATATGTGTATGCAACATTTTATGTAGGAAATGAGGAAATGTAGAGGGACCAATCCTATAAAATATCATCCTAGCCAATTATGTGACGACACGTGGCATCCCATGGATCAAATGGCCCAGAAACAGAAGTATCCGAGGAGATCCAACGGTGTATCACCCATATATATCAAGGGTGCCCACCTGGCAGCCACTTGGAGGAAGAACTCCACGTTTGGAGTGCTGCCCAGGTCGGTCGAACCAGGGGTTTGGCTGACCCCTTCCTGGTGCCAAACGCGGTAAAATGAAGCGTGTTGGCTCAGAGTCAATGGTGACTGATTCGCGTGCTTTTGGTGGCGGGAACCGACCTCAACACTAGTATAAATAGGACCCCCTACCCTTCACTTCAACACACACCACTTGAGCTTCATCTCTATTGTATACACTATCATCCATAGTCTTAGAGGAGTTAGGTTGTAGAGAGGAGAGTCTCTAGTCCCAAGTCCAAATTGGGAAAGGAGTAAGGAGTCGCTCTCTTCCCAATCCTACATTAGGAAAGGTATGGCTCATGTATTCTTTCTTGTATTTGTGACTTTATGCATAATAAAGATAGTATTTTTAGTCTCTACATATACATATACTTGGGCAAAGCGTTTCTTGTTTGATTGTGGAGTCCATGTATGTGGAAGGTATAGCTTCTATGACTGTTTCATCATGAACATACCTCATTATCATAGAACCTATAGACCCCCACTATAGTCTAGTTAATTATAACATAACTAGGTTAGTATGGATAATTATGTTGTGTATCAACATTGGTTCAATGATGATCCAATTCATTGCCTTAGGATGGATTGTGCCTAGGCTCTTAAGGTAATTACTTAATATGCTAGCATGGTTCTAGGATAGCTAAGTAGCATTGGATGTCTCGTAGACCCACAGACTGAAGAGGTAGGCAGTAGGTGGTGACAGCCCTAACTGTCATTTGTAATCCTCCACGTTCGGCTATGCCACGGGCTCTTTGCAGGAGTCACCCTAGTATTGCTAGAGGTAAGCCCGTGCCCGATGTGTTGAACCATATAGCATAAGTATTGACTATTGATTTAGCTTATGAATAATTAGTTTAGACTATGTATATGTACAATAGAGCATAGTAGGAGTACCTCCATAACTCTCAACCTCAACTAACCTCTAGGATCCTCTTATCCCTCTTAGACTTGAAAGCTTTTGTGTGTGTCGCACTACCTCCACTATTATTTACTAGATTCTTACCTAGGCCTTTCTACCCTTTCCACTCGATGATTGTTATATCTCTTCTCTGCCTTCCTTTGGGATCAAGTAAATGACACCCTTGGGAATACTCTTAAAGGGAAATGCTACAATGATATCTTCGTACGCTTGCGGAACTCACTCTGTGATCAAATAGAACCATTAACAAGCATTTCTGACACATCAGTTGGAGATGTTTAGTTAATGGTGCATAAGAAATACCAACAAGCATTTCTGGCGTCGTTGCTAGGGATGATTTGTTAGTATATCTTAGGAGCCGTCAACAAGCATTTCTGGTGCCATTTTCAGGAAAGGCAAATAGATATATAACATGACTGAGTGAATAGGATAGAACCCTGGGTAGGATTTTAGTAGGATAACCATTCTTTGTTTTCGCATTTATTTTAAATGTGAAAATAGGGTAGTGTATGTCTGGTTTCCGCCTGCCGGAAAACTTTGTTGAAGATCCCGAATCTCTTCTTAGAGACCGACCCCGTGTCGTTACTCCTCAGAAGATTCAAGCGGCAAGGCAAGCTAGCATTTCTGCACCAATAATCCAAACGCCAATGGCTCAGAAGACCCTTCATGAGTTCTCAGCTCCCTCTGCTAACAATGTGCCTATTGGGCCCACTGTTAACACGGGAGATGTGAACTTCGAGACCAAAACTGGCCTTATCACTATAGTGCAAGACAACCCATTCTGTGAGAAGGCTAACGAGGATGCAAGTGCTCACCTGCAACAATTCCTCGAGATCTGCAGCACTTTTAAGATCAAGGACGTGTCTTCGGATGCGGTCCGTTTGAGACCGTCCCCGTTCTCTCTCCTTGGGAGAGCGAAACAGTGGTTCTACGCGAACCAAAGTGTTGTACACACTTGGGAGAAGTCTTCTACGGCATTCCTCGCCAAATTCTTCCGGTTGGACAAAACCAATGTCCTATGTGGAAGGATTTCCAGCTTTCAACAAGAGCTCAAGAAATCTATTCTCGAGGCATGGGAAAGGCTTCAGGAGTACATCCTAGCCTGTCCCCACCATGGGATGGATGACTGGCTCCTTATTCATAATTTCTATAACAGGTTGATCCCATCAGCTCGTGACCATTTGGATGCTGCTGCTGGAGAAGCCTTCTTCTCATTGACGGTGCCAAAAGCTAAAGATCTTATTGAGAAGATGGTGTCCAACATGGGATGGAACGATGAGCGTCTCCATACCTGACAGCGAGGCATGCACACCTTGAAGGAGGTGGACATGATCGCTGCAAAATTGGACCTCCTAATGAAGAAAATTGATGGACAAACCAGTGGTGAAGTGTCTAGCAATGCCTATGCCCTAAACTCTCACATCACGTGTGAAGTCTGTGGCAACACAGGTCATATGGGAAATGATTGCCCAGAAACTCGTGAGGATTCCCTATACCTCGCCCACAATGGAAATTTCAACAACAACAATGGCTATCATCCAGGAGGTTAAGGGTGGGGTCAACAACGCCCATTCTTTCAAGGAGGGTACAACAACAATGGCAACCCTGGAAATCAGCCCAACTTTAGAGAACTTGCCATTAGCCAGCTCAGGATCAATGATGCCCTATCCAAGAAGTTGTCAGCTAATGACAAGACCCTGGAAAACATCAATGCCAAGATTGAAGGACTATCCTCAGCATTCAAGAATCAACTAAGCTTCAACAAGATGTTAGAGACTCAGCTGGCACAACTTGCTGCAGTTGTCCCTCCATTGGAAAACAACAAAATTTCGGGGCAGCCAGAAGCCCCAGTGGAGGATGTCAATGCAGTGATTACGAGAGGAGTAAAGACCACTCGCGACCCACCATATCCCACACAAGAAAAGAGGACAACTGAGCCTGAGAAGGAGGATGTCCCAAGTGAATTACTTGGTGAGAGAATGGTCAAACACTTCGAAGACACCAACTTATTGCCATTCCCTCACAGACAAAGGAAGCCAACAGTGGATGAGCAATTCAACCGTTTTGTTGAGATTATCCAAAAGATCCACATAAATGTGCCCTTGATTGATGCGATGCAAGTACCCACTTATGCTCTCTATCTCAAGGACATATTGAACAACAAACAACCATTGCCCACCACTAAGGTCGTCAAGCTTACGGAAGACTACAGTGCAGCCATCCTCAATAGGCTTCCTGAAAAGAAAAAGGACCCTGGATGTCCTACCATTTCATGCTCAATTGGGGCTCACCACTTTGACAAGGCACTTTGTGATCTGGGAGCAAGTGTTAGTGTGATGCCCAAGGTTGTGTTCGACCAGCTAAACTTCACAGAACTGACTCCAACACCAATGCAGCTACAACTGGCTGACTCTTCAGTCCGTTATCTAGCGGGTATTGCTGAAGATGTCCCGGTGAAGATCCAGAACTGCTTCATACCCGTGGATTTTGTGGTGCTAGACATGGACACTGAGAAAGATACACCACTCATTCTTGGGTGTCCATTCCTAAGCACCGCAAAAGCTCGCATAGATGTGGGAGCTGGAGAAATCCACTTCCATATCAATGGCAAGGAGGAAAAATTTAACTTTCGGCCAAGATTAGAGCAATGCTCCATGATTCGAATCATGTATGGGCCGAATGATAAACACATCTGAGAGGTCAAAGGCACACCTCCAAAGGTGGACTCACTCATTGTATTCATGTGAAGATTAATCTACAAGAATCTGTCGTTTCGACCACGCCGATATCAAAAGGCGACGTAATCATCTGGACCTTCCCGAAGGCCCAAGTCCACCAAGCCGCCAAAGAAGGAATGGCGGAAGGAGCAAGACAAGCCGTCCGAGCCCATCCCTCCGGGCTCGGATGTGAAATGAAGACGGAGGAATGTCCATCTCATCGGACGGTAGTGAGACCTACGCCAATAGGTTAAATTGGTAGTTATCCCACTTGATTTTTCTTTCTTTTTCCACCCCATTTGGATTTTTCCCATTGCATATTTGATTTTTCCTAGCAAGTTGAGAATCTTATATTATCAACAATCATTTTTCTATCTTTCTTTTCAAAAGAAAACTTTTTATTGGATTTGAAAAAAGGTTTTTATTTGAAAAACAATTTTTTCCGAGCTACACATGTGGCATTTCACCAACAAGCTAACTTTATAGCCGTCGGGGAGCCACTCTCCAAAAGGGGAACCAAGGGGGGCCACCTGTCAGGTCGGTCGAACCTCCTGGTCGGCCGAACAGGGAGTGGAGCCAAATTGGCTCCCCTTCCTCCAACGGCTATATTTTGATCCCCAAGTGACCTTTGGAGGGTGCACCCTATAAATTGTGGCTGTGAGGAGCACATCTCTTCACACACCACATCATTTTACACCTCCCCAAGTCACTCTCTAGCTCACTTTGTTTTTCTTGCTCTTCATTGAAACATTCTTGCTCAAATCCATCCCCAAAAAGATTCTCTTTTGTTTGCATTTTACACTCAAGCTTTGAAGAGGAGAAAATTCGTTGAGAGTTTTGTTTTCCAAACATCGCTTCTTTTGGGATTTTTCTTGCCTTGGTTTGTTCTTGCTTGTTGAACTCAAAAAGACATGTAGAGGTTGTTTGGAAAGAGGAAGGGGGCTGCAAGCTCAAGCCATGGTGAAGGTTCTAGTGCACGCCTCTCTTCCATGGGTACAAGCCCAAGGAGGAGAAGTGTGTGTGAGGACACTCCCATGGAAGAAAGAAGCAACCCACACCAACTTCTTCATGACAATGACCTCGACATACGAAGCGAAGTTGAAGATCAAGCACGCAGGCTTCTTCAAGATCGTGAGTTCCGCCACACCAAGGCTTACGATCCACGTTTGATATCAAAAATAGGTATGGACTCCAAATTTCATTCCATTTGGCATGCAATTGGATTTGATGACCTCACTCACATAGAGGAGAAAGGTTCACGCCTTCTCACTATCCAGTTCCTTTGCACGCTAAGAATAGGATTTGATGGTATTACTTTTAGATTATTTCAAAAAGAATACAACCTCTTATGGAAAGAATTGGGTAGCATCCTAGGCTTCCATAAATGGTGTTTGCTAGATTTAAACAATTTGCCTAAGTTTAACAAACAAAGTTTTTGGCATGAGCTAACTAGTGAGGTCACATGTAGGGCTCCTAGGAATAGCCACATCCAAAACCCTACCTTACGCTTCATGTATAGATGGGTGGCTATGACTATGTTCCCTAGGGGAGATGTTAGGGTTGTGCGAGATGATGAATTGAAAATTTTGTTTGCCATGACTAAAAAGATAAAAGTTGCTCCAGTCAAAGCCATGATGACACAATGGTTAGATTACATTTCAAAATCAGGACCAATTGAATGCACTTCATTGATTACCCATATTGTTGATAGGGTAGGAGCAATTAAATACTCTTCATTTGAATATATTTAAACTGGAAGAGAATTAATTGATGAAGATTATTTAGTGCAAGGACATACCCTTAAGCATGATTATGATGGCTCCTTGATATTTTTCTATCCCAACTTTATCAATGAAATTCAGTTACCTAACCCGGATTTTCATTTGTACACCACAGGCATGCCACCGATAATCTCTTCGGTCCATGAATACCAAGAGGAAGAGAACCCAACGGGTTATGCGCCCGGATGGAATCAACCTCCGACGTATGAGTCTGGGGGATCATCTTGGCAAGAATGGCAAAGGGACCACCCTTATCCACTTCAAGCTCTAGCAGCTTGCCCCCAACGTCCATGAGAGGACGTCGTTCCTTTTTGGCCAGAAGTCATCATGATTATAGCCAAGGAATGACGGACCTCACTGGACATATGGGAGAACATGAAGTGAGAATGGGTGACATCTACAGCACACTCCAAGAGCATGTTCAAGGTATCTAGGATTGGCAACAACACATGAATGCTCAATTCACCATCTTCAACACGGTGCTACAACAACAACAAGCCGATCTTGCAGCGTACTTCCGTCATCAAGGGTTCGACCCTTATCACGGAGGTAGTTGAAGAACAAGCTTGGGAGAGGAACCCCACTTGAGGTAACAGGTATCACATTCCTTGCATATTTATTTTTACATCCATCCGTCATCCACCTTGCATTAAAAAAATAAAAAATATAGATTAGATTTGCTTTCATCAAATAAAGATGTGCGGTAAGAATGATTTAGAATTCACATAGATGAAATGATGAACAATTGCTCTGTTTTATTTTCCTAAGTCTCTATTTTACAACTTGCTACTCTCCGAATATTGCTTTTATTGGTTTGAATTACTTTTACCTTAATTTGGAAATTGTGGGTAGCAAAAGCTTAATCTAATTCTAGGTTGTTGCAAGATAAGAATTAGTAATAGGGCTGCTAGTCCTAGTTTGAAAGTAAAACTTAGATTTCCGAAGAAATTCTAAAAAGATTTAAGTTTCCCTCAATTGTTTGGAAATACCTACCAAAGCCATATGATGTTCATACATAGAGAAAACCTTATGCATATGCTATGTTCTTTCACATTGAGCCTAGTCAAACTAGTATAGACCTATGTGAGAAATCATGCAACTCTTTTTGAATTCAAGACTTCACTTGCACATGCTATACTTCTACACTAGAAGTAAGCAAAACGTCCATCATATCCACCATACCACAACAAAAAGAGAAACTCCATGTTATTCATTTTTAGCACTCTCTTCAAAATTCATTGCAAAGAAAGGGAGTAGAAGACATGGCTACAAAAATAAAATAAAAAATGCTTACATCATAAGCATGAAAAAAAAGTAGCCATGTTTCATCCCTGCAAAAGAAAGAGAGATTATAACAAAAAAGGAGTTATCTCAAGTATCCACATCCACTTCCACTCCATCACACATGCACTAGTCTTGAATCAAAAAGTTTTTATCTGAATTCTCCTAAGGCTTACTCTTTTGACTTAGCAATATATGTGATGCAAATATGCCTACTTACTTTCCTTACAAAGCTCCACATACAAGCCATATTCAATGAGTAGGAATAGTAGAGGCACAATGCTTTGGTGAGGAAATATTTCCACTATCCACAAAGGAGTGATTGGGAGAATCAAATTGAGGTACTTAATATCTAAATTGAATTCTCCAGGATTTAAGTGGAACTTGATTTCTAGGCTACGTTTGCTCCATTTGCTATTCTACCTTTCAAATACTCATGAATATGAAAAAGCATAAGCCCCATGATAACTTAAGAAAGGTAGAGTATCATAGCCAATTTCTGCAATACTAGGTAGAGTATCTTGTTGTGCATTAGCTACTTTTGAAAATAAGACATTGTAGGAATTCCTGATCATCAACCTAAAGTCTTGACTTTGCTCAGCACGAGCAAAGGATAAGATTGGGGGAGTATGTTGACGGCTATTATATACCAATTTCACCCGTCAATTTAACTCAATTATGTGAAGGATTTGTAATTTCTTGCACACATCACCTTTCTACCTAACCCAATTCCACTTGTACTTGGAGTAATATGTGTATGCAACATTTTATGCAGGAAATGAGGAAATGTAGAGGGACCAATCCTACAAAATATCATCCTAGCCAATCAGGTGACGACATGGCATCCCATGGATCAAATGGCCCACAAACAGAAGTATCTGAGGAGATCCAATGGTGAATCACCCAGATACATCAAGGGGGCCCACCTGGCAGCCACCTGGAGGAAGCACTCCACATTTGAAGTGCTGACCAGGTCGGCCGAACAAGGGGTTCGGCCGACCTTCCTGGCGCCAAACGCAGTCAAATGACGGGTGTTTGCTCCTCCTAGCTTGAGGATTCAATGGTGACTGATTCGTGCGCTTTTGGTGGCGGGAACCAACCTCAACACTAGTATAAATAGGACCTCCTACCCCTCACTTCAACACACACCACTTGAGCTTCATCTCTATTGTATACACTATAATTCATAGTCTTAGTGGATTTATGTTGTAGAGAGGAGAGTCTCTAGTCCCATGTCCAAATTGGGAAAGGAGTAAGGAGTCTCTCTCTTCCCTAACCTACATTGGGAAAGGTATGGCTCATGTATTCTTTCTTGTATTTGTGACTTTATGCATAATAAAGATAATATCTTTAATCTCTACTTATACATATACTTGGGCAAAGCGTTTCTTGTTTGATTGTGGAGTCCATGTATGTGGAAGGTATAACTTCTATGACTGTTTCATCATGAACATATCTCATTATCATAGAACTTATAAACCCCCACTATAGTCTAGTTAATTATAACATAACTAGGTTAGTATGGATAGTTATGTTGTGTACCAACATTGGTTCAATGATGATTCAATTCATTGCCTTAGGATGGATTGTGCCTAGGCTCTTAAGGTAATTACTTAATATGCTAGCATGGTGCTAGGATAGCTAAGTAGCATTGGATGTCTCGTAGACCCACATATTGAAGAGGTAGGCAGTAGGTGTTGACAGCCCTATCTGTCCTTTGTAATCCTCCACGTTTGGCTATGCCACAGGCTCTTGGCGGGAGTCGCCCTAGTATTGCTAGGGGTAAGCATGTGTCTGATGTGTTGAACCACATAGCATAAGTATTCACTATTGATCTAGCTTATGAATAATTAGTTTATACTATGTATATGTACAATAGAGCATAGTAGGAGTACCTCCATAACTCTCAACCTCAACTAACCTCTAGGATCCTCTTATCCCCCTTAGACTTGAAAGCTTTTGTGTTTGTCGCACTACCTCCACTATTATTTTATCCATCCTTACTAGATTCTTACCTAGACCTTTCTACCCTTTCCACTCAATGATTGTTATATCTCTTCCCTGCCTTCCTTTGGGATCAAATAAATGACACCCTTGGGAATACTCTTAAGGGGAAATGCTACAATGATATCTCCATGCGCTTGCAGAACTCACTCTGTGATCCAATAGAACCATTAACAAGCTTTTCTGACACATCAGTTGGAGATGTTTAGTTAATGGTGCATAAGAAATACCAACAAGCATTTCTGGCGCCGTTGACGGGGATGATTTTTAGTATATCATAGGAGCCGTCAACATTAACTTAGTTCCCAGAGATTCATGTAGTTGCTCCCAGAAACGATAAAGAAATAATGAACCTTGATCAGAGACAATAGTGTGAGGAACTCCGTGTAAACACATAATCCTTGACATATACAACTCAACATACTGTGTAGCGACATACTTTGTATGAACTGGAATGAAATGCGCTGATATGGTCAACCGATCCACGATCACCAAAATAGAATCATGTTCCCTGTACGTGGGAGGTAAGCCAACAATAAAATCCATACTAACGTCCTCCCGTTTCGATGCTAGAACACTTAAGGGTTGGACTGTCCCCGCTTTCTTTAGGTGGTCAGCTTTAACTCTCCGACATCTATCACACTCATATATGTACTTAGCAATCTCTCTTTTCATTCTCGTCCACCAAAACTTGGTTTTGAGGTCTTGATACATCTTATTGCAGCTTGGATGTATGGAATACTTGGACAGGTGGGCTTCATCCAATATTTTCTTCTATAGGTTCTTATTTCGAGGTACTACAGTGTTATGGTTAAACCATATAGTGCCCTCATCATCCAAGCGGAAGCATAACGCTTCTCCTTCTTTAATCCTTCTCCAGATGTGAGACATTGCAATGTCTCACTTTTGAGCCTTTATGATATTCTCCCGAGGTGTAGGTATAAGAGCAAGGTTATACAATGCTCCATATGGAACCACACGTAAGCTAGGTTCTTCCTCGCCATACGATATCACATATATGTTATTAATATGAGACTTGTGATTGAGCGCATCAGCTACCACATTAGCTTTGCCAGGATGATAATGGATCTCAAGCTCGTAGTCCTTCATTAGTTCCAACCATCTCCGTTGCCTCATATTGAGTTCCTTTTGAGTAAAGATGTATTTGAGGCTCTTATGGTCAGTATAGAGGTGCACTAGGTTTCCATGTAGATAGTGTCTCCACATCTTCAACGCCAGTACTACAACAACAAGTTCCAAATCATGAGTCGGGTAGTGCTGCTCCTTGTTGCGGAGCTGGCGTGATCCATATGCACTCACATGCCTATCTTGCATCAGAACACATCCATGTCCAGTGCCTGATGCATCACTAATAGGAGGATAAGTCCCGATCTTCTGAGAGGTATGGTAAACTTGATTGGGTGGAGATCTCAATTTTGATGATCCAAGACTCCGAATGAACGAAACCCCGAAATCACTACACCACTGCTCTGTTGGTTATCACCCGTGTCACACGAATGACCTCGCCACGAAGGCTTATCTCTGCAAGCGCAATCAAGAACACAAGCAAGAACAGAGAAGTTGCAATCAAAACTAAATTGATTACGAGTTGGGGTCTCACAACCGATGATCAGTGACACTATTTAATGATAGATTGTATCTAAGGAAAACCCAACCCTAATGTGGTGATGGCTTCTGTATAAATAGGAGTTTAGGGGCGTGCAAGACCCCTGGACGCAACCCTAATGGGCTTCCACATGATTCACGGGCCAGCAGCCCAAAGGACGGTGGCGCAGCACCGGACAGATTCTTGACGCCCACTTGTTTTGATGATTCCTGTCAACTTAGAATTAATTCAGAGGCGGGGCTGGATCCATTGGAAGCTTTATGAAATCACGGTTCCAGCCATATATATAATATCAAAATCTGACTCTGTATGTGTCCAGGACATCAATTTTGGTGAAGGCAGCTCCTGGAACCCGAGGTGGAGTTGAAGTCGAGTTGGACTTGGGCTCCTCCTTGGTGTGCACGTCCTATCTTGTCCTCCTTGAATCCTTGGACTCCTCCAAGCCCTTTATGGTCCTCTCCATTGTTCCTAATCAATAAAGCATGCATGTAAACAAGCATTAGTTCTAAAAAACAATTGACAAGGCTAGAACATACCTGGAGATCCAATTGTCGCGCACGTGCTCTAGTGATCGGTTCTTGCATTGTATGCAAAGGAGATATGTCCTCATCATCCTCCCACACTTGAATTGGAGTCGTCCTGGACTCAAGCTCATCTTCTTCACCCAAGTATGGCTTCAAATCTGAAATGTTAAATGTGGGACTAACCCCAAACTCGGGAGGCAACTCAAGTTTATATGCATTGTCATTTATCCTCTCAAGGACCTTAAAAGGTCCAGCAACACATGGCATGGGTTTGGACTATCTCAAATCCGGGAACCTATCTTTTCTCAAATGAACCCACACCAAATCATCGGATTCCAATTTTACCTCCTTCCTACCTTTACTAGCAGCAATGCGATACATTTCATTCATTTTTTCAATTTGTAACTTAGTAGTTTCATGCAATTAAGAATAAATTCAGAACATTGTGTAGCATCTAAGTTCACAATTTTAGTATGTGGTAAAGGTAGCAAATCAATTGGAGCACGAGGATTGAAACCATAGACTACCATAAACAAACTTAACTTGGTTGTGGAGTGAATAGACTGTTATAAGCAAACTCAATATGTGGCAAACACTCCTCCCACAACCTCAAATTATCTTTCAAAACAGCTCGCAACATAGTAGATAAGATACGGTTAACTACCTCCGTTTGCTCATCAGTTTGTGGATGACATGTAGTAGAAAACAGCAACTTTGTATCCAATTTATACCATAAAGTTCTCTAAAAGTGACTTAAAAACTTAACATCCCTATCAGAAACAATAGTATTGGGAACACCATGCAAACGCACAAACTCATTAAAGAACAAATCAGCAACATGTGAAGCACTATTGGTCTTGTGGCAGGGTATAAAATGAGCCATTTTAGAGAAATGATCAACAACCAAAAGACAATATTCCTTCCCCTCTCTGTTCTAGGCAATCCTAAAACAAAGTCCATAGAAATATCCTCCCAAGGTGCACTAGGAACAGGAAGAGGCATATGAAGACCATGTGGGTTAAGTCGAGACTTAGCTTTGTTGCATGTCGTGCAACGTGAAATGTAGTGCTCCACATCACACCTCATTCGTGGCCAAAAGAAGTGAGCAGCCAGCACATCCTCTGTCTTTTTAAACCAAAATGTCCCATCAAACCACCTCCATGTGCTTCCTGCAACAATGAAAGACGAACGGAGCTAGCTGGAACACACAGCTTGTTAACACGGTAGAGAAGGCCTTCACGCAGCAGGAATTTTGGCCAAATTCTTCCCTCTCTACAATTTTCAAAGGCATCTTTGAAGTCCAAATCAGTAGCATATAACCTCTTTATGGTTTCCAAACCAAAGATTTTATGAAAAAGTTGGGACAGCATGATATAACGTCTAGATAATGCATCGGCAATCACATTGTCTTTCCCTTTCTTATGTTTAATTATGTAAGGAAATGACTCTATGGACCCAATCCATTTAGCATGACGTTTTTTCATATTAGCTTCTCCTTTAAGATACTTCAAAGACTCATGATCTGAATGTATGACAATTTCTTTAGAACATAGGTAATTTTGCAAGACACACACTAAAGCATAAAGTTCTTTGTCATATGTAGAATAATTCAGCGAAGACGCATGCAAATTTTCACTAAAGAAAGCAACAGGTTTACCTCCTTGAATTAGCACTCCTCCAATGCAAATGTCGCTCGCGTCACACTCAAGCTCGAAGGTCATCTCAAAATCAGGAAGTTGCAGCAATGGTGCTTGTGTGAGCTTCAACTTGAGAACAACAAAAGCTTGTTGTTGTGCTGGTCCCCATCAAAACGGCACTCCATGCTTTGTCAACTCGTGGAGAGCTGCTGCAATGGTGCTGAAATCCCGCACGGAACGCCAATAGAAACTTGCGATACCAAGAAAACTCCGAACCTGTGTGACTGTAGTCTGAAGTGGCCAGCTTGTGATGGTAAAAATCTTTGCCTCGTCCACCTCAATGCTGTGCGAAGTAACAACATAACCAAGAAAAGACACACGATCGGTGCAAAATGTGCACTTATCAAGGTTACCAAATAAACGTGCATCGTGCAAGACATTAAAAACAACACGCAAATGTTCAAGATGCTCATCATATGACTTGCTGTAAATAAGGACATCATCAAAGTGAACCACCACAAATTTACCAATGAAAGCACATGAAACCTCGTTCATCAACCTCATGAAAGTACTGGGCGCATTAGTTAAACCAAATGGCATGACTAACCATTCATAAAGTCCAAATTTTGTTTTAAAGGCAATTTTCCATTCATCACCTAAAGCCATACAAATCTGATGATACCCACTACGCAAATCAATCTTGGAGAAAATAACAGAAAACTCAAGTCATCAAGCATGTCATCCAATCTAGGAATAGGATAGCGATAATGAATGGTAATGTTATTGATGGCTGTACAATCAACACACATGCGCCATGTGATATCTTTTTATGGAACCAAAATAACAGGAACAGAACAAGGACTAAGGCTCTCATGAATGTACCCGCTGTCCAGAAGATCTTGGACTTGTCGCTGAATTTCTTTAGTATCGTCGGGGTTGGTCCTGTAGGTGGCACGGTTTGGCAAGCTCACCCATGGAATCAAATCAATCTTGTGCTCAATGCCCGCACAGGTGGTAATCCAGGGGGTATCTCTGATGTAAAAACATCCATATATTCTTGCAAAAGGTTAGAAACAGCAGGTGGCAAAACAATGGATGTATCCTCAATGGAATATAAAGCATGTTTGCATACTAAAGCATAGCATGTTCCATTAGGGGCATATAAATCATCAAGATCAGATTTAGTTGCAAGCAAAATAGGATTTTTCAACTTAATAGGTTGCTGAATTTTAGAATTGAAAAACACCCTTTTGCTTAGCATTATTCTTTTTCTCCTGCTCATATTGCACAATTTCAGTGGGACTCATAGGAAGCAACACAATTTTCTTGGCCTTATGCATGAGAGTATACTTATTAGATCGACCATGGTGAATAGCATCAGTATCAAACTCCCAAGGACGTCCCAACAAAAGAGAGGAAGCATCCATAGGTACCACATCAAAATCAGCAAAATCATGATAAGAACCAATGGAAAAATGTATCCTTGTTGTTTGTGTTACCTTTACCTTACCATTGTTGTTAAACCATTAAATGTGATAAGGGTGGGGATGCTCTCGTGAGGTCAAGCCAAGCTTCTTGACGACCTCAACATTCACCAAATTGTTGCAGCTACCACCATCAATGATGGTATGTACACGGCAGTCCTTGACGACGAGAAACATGTTGAAAAGGTTGTGATGTTGGCAGTTGTCGTCCTCTCGAACCGTGGCACTCAAAGCTCGCTGCACAATCAAAGTCCTATAGTTGTTGGTCGCAGATGTACCAAGAACCTCCTCAGCACCATCATCAGAACCTGAAATGTTAGTTGCACCAATATTTTCATCTTCAATATCAGAAGCACTAACATACCCACCATCAGCAGTGGCAATGATCACCCGTTTGCTGGGGCAATCTCGTTGCATATGGCCAAGTCCCTGGTAGCGGTGGCACTTGATGTCGGAGGTGCGACTTGTCGAAGTGTTGGGTGCAGCCGCCTTTGCTGCAACACCTGGAGGGATCTAGGACTTGTTGTTATTTTGTCCCTGTGATGTAGAAGGTGCGGTGCTGCTGCGTACAAAACCGGTGGAGGGTGGTGTAGAAGCACGTACGCTTGAGGAGGGTGCTGCTTTGGATGACACCGGAAGCTATCGTGGCGTGAAGGTGTTGTTCCGCCGCTGCTGTTGGCGACCCCGCACTTCTTTTTCTGCTAACATAGTAAGTTGAAATAAACACTGAATAGAATGATATTCCTTGTAGTCAACTATTTCTATGATTTCACGCCGCAAGCCCCCATAAAACCTAACAATTTGGTCTTCATGATTCTCAACTACCCCACAACGAAGCATACCTTTCAGCAACTCTTGGTTGTACTCATGGACAGTCATGTCACCCTGATCAAAGCGTTGCAATTTCTTAAGAAGATCACGTCTATATGAAGGAGGAACGAACCTAGCGCGCATCTCTTCTTTTAACGCAACCTATGTCTATGGTGCATTATGTGTATTGACAAGTTCATTCCACCAAATTATAGCAAAATCTTTAAACTCACTAGTGGCTTGTCTAACTCTATGTCGCTCAGGAACAAGACGAGAGCTAAATTTTTGTTCTACCGTCATCTCCCAATCCAAGTAAGTCTCAGCATCATAAGATCCATAAAATGGTGGATTAGAAAACATTATCTTAGCGTAAGGATCATTATCTTGTTCAGGAGCATGAGGACGAGGTCTACCTCCCATACCCTGACGATTTTGTCAAGGTCGATGGTGCTTCTGTGCATCAACCTCATCGTTATTGAAGTCATCCTCTGTGTCGTAGTGAGCATGTGCATCAACATCAATGATTATAAGGGGTGTAGCTCGTTGGGGAAGACGAGTCTCCATCTCGTCCAACCGTGTGGTTAGACCAGCAACACTTGTATGGAGCCTCTGAAAGGTGGCTGTTGTAGTGGTCTGGTAATTGTTGAAAGCTTCGGTCATCGCCCGCATCATGTCCCTTAGTTCCATATGGGACACGCACTCATCATCATCCAAAGGTCTAGAACCAGCGGTCTTATCCATAGGCTTCTTTCTTGTCATGGTTAGTACAAAACAGAAACGAAGACAAAAAGGTCGTGAAGAGCCCTATTACTACACTCTCTGAAGTGGAAGTGGAGAATCGAGCAGTAAGATGTGTCTTACCCCACTCTTACAAGTTTCTTACCAGCACTGCAGGTGGCCGACGGTGACCGGTGCGAAATCAAGCAGATAGTGGGTGTGATTGCAGAGGTTACCTATTCTGCTTGAGAGGTGGAGCTTGGAAGTCTCAAATTCAATATATGTATGTGACACACAAGTTAGTAACAGATAGCAATGCTGAATAAGTGTCCAAAGAATTTCACCTAGTTGCTGGCCTAAGAATGTATTAGAACAATTGTGGCAACAACCAAGAACCAGGATGAATGATGATGAACAACAAGGGCAATATCAGCAAGTATCCAGTACTCACACAGAAGCAACACAACTAGAAAACCCCTTAGCCTCCTGTTTTTGTCTTTAATCACTAGTAGAAATCAATATCTTTTTTCTCCTTATTTTTTTGATATTTTTTCTCAACCAGGGGCAAAAGAATAGAAACAGCACCAAGTATTAGCTCAAACCTTTCAAAGATGTGATTGGTACAGATTCGGGAGCGATTGGAAAAACTGGTGTTGGAACATCGGAGTTCAAAATGAGGGCCTTCTTAATTTTTTTTTTTTTTTTTTGAAAATGTCGTGATCGGCATAGCCAGTGTATCCTATGTGGATTTTTTTGAGACCTCTCCAAGAAAAAAATGCGCCTCAATTGGAGTTTGAGCAAAAAGTTATGCCTGTTTTAAGGAGGATACCCCGAGTCAGGTTTTGTTGGTGGTGGAAACTGCAACAGAAATGAATCGACGGATGGAATTTTTTTGTAGATTATTTTTTGTAGACGGCAGTGTATAGAAGAAACAAAACTGAACCAAAATAAATCTAAACCAGCAACCAGACTCAACCTAGGACACGAACTTAGATCTACGAACTCCGAAACTAAATTGTGCAAAAGGCTGAGCGAGGGTTGTAAGTCAGGGAAAGTAAAAAAAAATTTGTGGTTTTTGTGGAAGATAGGAGTGAAACAAAATAAATATAAAGGGCACACAAGTATAGCTCACGGTGAACCTAGAAATCTGATACCAATTGACAGGAGGATGAGTCCTGATCTTCCGAGGGGTATGGTAAATTTGATTGGGTGGAGATCTCGACATTGATGATCCAAGGCTCCGAACGAATGAAACCCCACAATCACTACACCACTGCTCTATTGGTTATCACCCGTGTCACACGAATGACCTCGCCACAAAGGCTTATCCCTGCAAGCGCAATCAAGAACACAAGCAAGAACAGAGAAGTTGCAATCAAAACTGAATTGATCACGAATTGGGGTCTCACAACCGATGATCGGCAACACTATTCAATGACATATTGTATCTAAGCAAAACCCAACCCTAATGTGGTATGGATGCTGTATAAATAGGAGTTTAGGGGCGTGCAAGACCCTTGGACGTAACCATAATGGGCTTCCACACGATACACGGGCCAACAACTCAAAGGACGGTGGCGCAGCACCGGACTGATTCTGGATGCCCACTTGTTTCGCCGATTCCAGTCAACTTAGAATGAATTTTGAGGTGGGGCTAGTTCCTTTGGACAATTTATGAAATCACAGTTCCAACCATATATAGAACTTCCAAATCCGACTTCGTATGTGTCCGTGACATCAATTTTGGTGAAGGCAGCTCCTGGAACCCGAGGTGGAGTCGAAGTCGAGTTGGACTTAGGCTCCTCCTTGGTGTGCACGTCCTATTTTCTCCTTCTTGACTCCTTGGACTCCTCCAAGCCCTTGCTGGTCCTCTCCATTGTTCTTAATCAATAAAACATGCATAGAAACAAGCATAAGTTCTAAAAACAATTGACAAGGCTAGAACATACCTGGAGATCCAATTATCGCGCACATGCTCTAGTGATCGATCTTTGCATTGTATGCAACGGAGAGATGTCCTCATCAATCACATTATATGTCAAAAGTCTTAGTTTTATCTGGCTGAGCTAAGACCGGTGCTGTCGTAAGATGGTTCCTCAAGGTTTGGAATGCTTCCTCACATTCTTTAGTTCATACATACTTATTGATGAGGACATCACAACAGCGGAGACGCACATTGAACTGCAAGGACCAATCACAAGAGCACGAGCACATTTATTAAATCAGCAGGTGAATTCGTTCCTAACTTATTTTGCATGTGAGTTTGAGAATAGATTGCTATGTGATGATTTAATTGTTATTAGGAATAATGGAGAAGATCAACAAGTGAAGGAAAGAGGCCTTGGGAGCGTGGAGAACCAGCTGGGACGTCCACAAGTTGATGGAAACAGTTTACAACTCGGACTCGAGTTCAACTCGGAGTCCAGGAGCAGTCCACCTTAAAACGGACGCCCAGGAGGCATACGGACTCTGTTTTCGACATTCTACATATGCACGGAAATAGAAGATAAAATTTCCAATGGTTCTGGTCCCACCTCAAAATTCCTCTGGAGTCATTGGGAATCGTTGAAACAAGTCGAGTCCAGATTTCTATCCGGTGCTATGCCACCGAATCGGGCCTTTGGGCCTTGTATCCCATAAGAGTCCATTAGGGACGCATTTAATCGTGTTTTGGTCGAACCCTAGCCTATAAATACTGCAGCTGCCGGTCATATTCGGTGGGTTTTGCTTATATCAATAACATCGCCGTTCTACGGTTTGTGAGACCCCAACTTCGCGATTTCCGGTCGTGTCTTCGACGTTCTTGCTCGTGTTCTCGGTTGCACTTGCAGGGATTAGCCTTCTTGACGAGGTCAAGCGTGTGCAACACGGTTGATAACCAATGGAGCCGTGGTGTAGTGATTGCAGGGGTACTCGAACCGCTCGAGTGCCTCAGATCATCAACGTCGAGTTCTCCACCCCAATCGACATATCTTTCGGAAGATCGGGCCTAAACCTACTCATCAGTTGGTATCGGAGCTCCGGGTTGCCCGTGAGGTATCTTTGTTTTCCTTCCATTAGATCGATTTTGTTTTGTACCTAGAGTCCACAGAAAAGCCACAAAAATTAGATCGTTTTTACTGCTTCCCAGACTATAGTGCCTGTAGTTTTGTTTTTTAGTTTGCATTCATGTGGTCGAGTCTTGTTGCTGGTTTAGTTTTGTGTTTTGGGTCCTAGTTATCGTGTTTCATCCTTGTTTTCTTGCTATTCAACACCTATTCCACAATTCCTAAATAACAAACCGATCCACCACATTCATCGGTTTGCCCTAGCCAGCCGCCTTGTGTGAACTCCCGCATCGCCAGCCCTAGATTAGGTGACAATTTTGTGCCATTCATCCTTGAATCATAACACACCACCCCATTAGTTGCTGTGCAAATTCCCGATCGTTTTCATATCCGATTGCGAGTTCTGTTTTCAAACCGAGTTGGAATCAACATGCAAAAAAAACGTAACTCGGACAGCCTACCTTAAAACGGCCATAACTTCCGCATACGAACTCGAAATCGGGCGATTTTTTTTCAAATTCATCTACGCGAAATTTCGCATCTGATTTTCCGCCACATAGCCGCGTTCGGCGAAATTAGATTGCCCAAATTCCCCTCGGAAGATAGGCTATCCGGCCTCCGAAGTTTCAGCATGAATTTTAAAGAATCTTCTTGATTTTCTATAGACCGCATATTACATCCAATTGAGTTGCAATTTGTGTGCTACCTATATTTGTGCTCTTGAGTAAAGAAAAAATATCAAAAAAATATTACAAAAAAAGAAAAAAATAGTGAAGAGCACGCATATTAAAGCAATTGGCCTACACCACTTGGTGCTGTTTTGTTGGCTATATCATTCTGTCTTTCTTTTGCCTTGATACTTCCTTGTGTTGTGCTAGGCTCTAGGGCACTTGGTTGACCAGCAACAGTTTCCTACATTGAATACTTATTCAACTTTGTTTAGCTGTTAATGATTTTCTGCTTATTAGCCACCATATTGTGCCATCCAAGCTCCACCTTTCTCTTGAGCATAACAGGTACCTTTGCAATCACCCCACGCTTCATTGGTTCATCTCACAGTCCACACCACCTGCTGTGTCGGTAAGAACACTTGTAAGAGCGTGTAAAGACGCTTGAGTGAGAGAGATTGTTTTCTTCCACCTTTCACATTGTCACTGTAGTTGATAGGGATAACATATTTTTTTTTGTTGTCTTTTATTTCCTACTAACAATTGTAGGAGAAGACAATGATGACGAATGTGTTCAACATGCTGAGTTACATGATATGATGAAGACTATGACGGATATGTTCGCCAAATACAATGCAGCAACAGAAGAGTCATTGGTGAACTTGACTCGCCAACTGGATGACCTTGCTCTTCGGATGAATACTTTTGAGGCTCAGTTGCCTCTCGCTGGAAGACAAGAAGACAATGATTATGATGAACTAGAAGATCACAATAACCAGCCAAGACTGCCACTTTATCGTCAAGGTATGGGAGGTAATAATTATAACAATTATTATAATCGTTCTCCTGATGATCCTTTTGCTAAAGTGAAATTTACTATACCCTCTTTTTCTGGTGCTTATGATGCTGAGGCTTATCTTGATTGGGAGATGACAGTAGAGCAAAAATTTAATTCCCATCTTGTTCCTGAACAACATAGAGTTCGTCAAGCCACTAGTGAGTTTAAGGACTTTGCTATCATATGGTGGAATGAACTTGTTAAAACTAGAACTGACCCTCCAACATGGGATAGATTAAAGGAAGCTATGCGTGTTCGATTTGTTCCCCCATCTTTTCAGCGGGACCTTCTCAAAAAATTGCAGCGTTTAGACCAAGGTAACATGTCCGTAGAGGATTATCATCAAGAGTTACAAAAGGGTATGTTGCGTTGTGGGGTAGTAGAGGACATGGATGATAAAATAGCTCGTTTTTATGGGGGGTTGAGGCGTGAAATTTAGGACATTGTTGATTACAAGGAATATGATACTGTTAATAGATTATTTCAGCTTCCTATGTTGGCAGAAAAAGAATTGCAGGGCCGACAACAACAGCAACATCGCACGAGGAGAAACTTCACGCCATGTGCAGCGACTACACCATCCAAAACAGCACCATCTTCGACCCCCCGTGCAGCAACTACACCACCCAATGTCCGCCAATGAACTATACCTGCTGCTCCACCTTCTCACGTGTTGGAAGGCAGCAAGGCGACATCATTCGAGCCTTCTTCATCCACTCCTTCTACGGGTCATACTTCCGACATTAAGTGTCACCGCTGCCAGGGACTTGGTCATATGATGAGAGATTGCCCGAG
Organism: Tuctoria greenei; assembly: GCA_036927565.1. NCBI lineage: Eukaryota > Viridiplantae > Streptophyta > Magnoliopsida > Poales > Poaceae > Tuctoria > Tuctoria greenei. Next base: position 75,120,455 of record JAYESD010000003.1, on the reverse strand, counting down.
CAAACGAGCATAAATAGCACGCGATGATGGCGGGTATGATAGTACTTCGGATGTTGAAGATGAATATTCTCTTGCTACTGACTTTACAGATCCAAATGACGAACACACCGAAGAAGAGGTACTTGGTACAGCGGCGACGGAGAACTATAGAAGCATCAGTGCAGCGTGCCTTGAGCTCCAAAGTGGAGACCGACGACAAGCTACAATGACACAACCTCTTCCACATATTTCTCGTCATCAAGGACTGCCGTGTACACACTATAATTGATGGAGGTAGCTGCAATAACTTGGTGAACACGGACGTCGTCAAGAAACTCGGTTTGACAACAAGAGCACACCCTCATCCATACCACATTCAATGGTTCAACAACAACGGTAAGGTTTGGGTAACACAAACAGCGAGAATACATTTTTCAATTGCTTCATACCATGATTTTGCTGATTTTGATGTTGTTCCTATGGATGCTTGTTCTCTTTTATTGGGTCGTCCTTGGGAATTTGATATATATGCTATTCATCATGGTAGAACCAATAAATATACTCTCATGCATAAGGGAAAGAAAATCGCTTTGCTCCCCATGACTCCTACTGAAATTGTGCATTTTGAGAAGAGTAAAATTTGTGATGGCAAAGCAACAAAATTAGAATCTTAAAAACAACAAGTTATTTAGTCAAAATCACCACCGTTGCTCGCAACTAAATCTGAACTTGCTGATTTATTCAATGCTAAGGGGATGTGATATGCTTTAGTTTGTAAAGAAGCCATGTTTTCACTTCATGAACTGTCTATTGCATTGTATCCTGCTGTTGCTAACCTTTTGCAGGAGTTTGAGGATGTGTTTCCCTCCGAGATACCCCCTGGTTTACCACCAATGAGAGGCATTGAACACAAGATCAATTTGATTCCAGGAGCAAGTTTGCCAAATCGTGCAGCATACAGGGCGAATCCACAAGAAACTAAGGAAATTCAGCGACAAGTCCAAGATCTTTTGGACCGCGGGTACATTCGTGAAAGCATCAGCTCTTGTTTCGTTCCTGTTCTTTTGGTTCCTAAGAAAGATGGTAGTTGGCGCATGTGTGTTGAATGTCGAGAGATTAATAACATCACCATTCAATATCGTTATCCTATTCCTCGATTAGATGACATGCTTGATGAATTGAGTGGTGCTATCATCCTCACAAAAATTGACTTGCTAGTGGTTACCACCAAATTAGAATGGCACTAGGAGATGAAGGGAAAACTGCATTTAAAACCAAGTTTGGACTTTATGAGTGGTTAGTCATGCCTTTTGGTTTACTAATGCACCCAGCACCTTTATGCGATTAATGAACGAGGTTTTACGTGCTTTCATTGGACAATTTGTGGTGGTTTACTTTGATGATATCCTCATTTACAACAAGTCATATGATGAACATCTTGATCATTTACATGCTGTTTTTACTATTTTGAGAGATGTACGTTTGTTTGGTAACCTCGAAAAGTGTGTCTTTTGCACCAATCGAGTCTCGTTTCTTGGCTATGTCGTTTCCTTGCAGGGAATTGAGATGGATGAGGCCAAAATTGAAGCAATCACCAGCTGGCCAGCCCCAACAACCGTCACACAGGTTCGTAGCTTTCTTGGTCTTGCAGGTTTTTATCGGTGCTTTGTGCGGGATTTTAGCACCATTGCAGCACCTCTACATGAGCTAACGAAGAAGGGAGTTCCATTTCGATGGGGCGAACAGCAGCAGCAAGCTGCTCTCGAATCGAAGCTTACACAAGCACCGTTGCTACAACTTCCTGATTTTGACAAGACCTTTGAGCTAGAATGCGATGCAAGCGGCATTGGTATTGGAGGCATTCTCATACATGGAGTTAAACCCGTTGCTTTCTTTAGTGAAAAACTTCATGGTCCTTCTCTGAATTATTCTACTTATGATAAGGAATTGTATGCCTTAGTGCGTGTATTACAAACTTGGCAACATTATCTTTGGTCTAAGGAGTTTGTCATACATTCCGATCGTGAATCATTGAAGTATCTTAAGTGTCAAACCAAACTGAATAAATGACATGCTAAATGGATTGAGTTCATAGAGTCGTTTCCATACATCATTAAGCATAAGAAAGGGAAGGGAAATATCACTTCCGATGCATTATCTAGGCATTATACCATGCTGTCCCAACTTGATCATAAAATCTTTGGTTTGGAAACAATTAAAGCATTATATCCTACTGATTTGGACTTCACAGATGCTTTTGAAAATCGTATAGAAGGAAGAATTTGGAATAAATATGTGCTGCGAGAAGATCTCCTCTATCGTGCTAACAAGCTATGCGTTTCAGCTAGCTCCGTTCGTCTATTACTTTTGCAGGAAGCACATGGAGGAGGTTTGATGGGACATTTTGGAGTGAAGAAAACTGAAGACATGCTGTCCACACACTTCTTTTGGCCAAAGATGAGGCGTGATATCGAGCGCTACGTGTCACGATGCACTACTTGCAACAAAGCTAAGTCTCGCCTTAACCCACATGGTCTTTATATGCCTCTTCCTGTTCCTAGTGTACCTTGGGAGGATATTTCTATGGAATTTGTTTTGGGATTGCCTAGGACTAAGAGGGGGAGGGATAGTATTTTTGTAGTTGTTGATCGTTTTTCCAACATGGCACACTTTATACCTTGTCATAAGAATGATAATGCCTCACACATTGCTGATTTATTTATGACGGAAATTGTTTGTTTACATGGTGTGCCAAATATCATTGTTTCTGATCGTGATGCAAAATTTTTAAGTCATTTTTGGAGAACTTTGTGGTATAAATTGGGAACCAGTTGCTGTTTTCAACTACATGTCACCCACAAACGGATGGACAGCCCGAGGTAGTTAGTCCTACTTTATCCACTATATTGCGGGCTGTCTTGAAAACAAATTTGAAGTTGTGGGAGGAGTGTTTATCACATATAGAATTTGCTTACAACAGATCCGTTCACTCCACGACAAAGGTAAGTCCATTCCAGGTAGTGTATGGTTTCAATCCCCGTGCTCCTATTGATTTACTACCTTTGCCTCCTTCTGAAACTATAAATTTGGATGCTACACAACGATCTGAATTCATTCTTAAGATGCATGAAACTATAAAGAAAAATATTGAAATGATGAATGAGAAGTATAGGATTGCAGGTAGTAAAGGTAGAAAAGAAGTAAAACTTGAACCGGGTGATTTGGTGTGGTTACATTTGAGAAAAGAGTGATTTCCCGACTTGAGAAAATCTAAACTTATGCCACGAGCTACTGGTCCTTTTAAGATCATTGAAAAGATTAATGATAATGCATATAAGCTTGAATTGCCTTCCGATTTTGGGGTTAGTACTACATTTAACATTTCAGATTTGCGATCGTACTTGGGAGAAGAAGATGAACTTGAGTCGAGGATGACTCCAATTCAAGAGGGGGAGGATGATGAGGACATCACAACAGCAGAGACGCACATTGAACTGCAAGGACCAATCACAAGAGCACGAGCACGAGCACGGTTATTAAATCAGCAGGTGATTTCGTTCCTATCTTCTTTTGCATGTGAGTCTGAGAATAGATTGCTATGTGATGATTTAATTGTTATTAGGAATAATGGAGAAGATCAACAAGTGAAGGAAAGAGGCCTTGGGAGCATGGAGAACCGGCTGGGACGTCCACAAGTTGATGGAAACAGTTTACAACTCGGACTCGAGTTCAACTCGGAGTCCAGGAGTAGCCCACCTTAAAACAGACGCCCAGGAGGCATACAGACTTCGTTTTTGATGTTCTACATATGCACGCAAAGAGGAGAAGATAAAATTTCCAATGGTTCTGGTACCACCTCTAAATACCTTCGGTGTCATTGGGAACCGTCAAAACAAGTCGAGTCCAGATTTCTGTCTGGTGCTGCGCCACCGAATCGGGCCTTTGGGCCTTGTAACCCATAAGAGTCCATTAGGGACGCGTCTAATCATGTTTTGGTCGAACCCTAGCATATAAATACTGCAGCCTCCGGTCATATTCGGTAGGTTTTGCTTAGATCAATAATATCGCCGTTCTACAGTTTGTGACACCCCAACTTCATGATCTCCGATCGTGTCTTCGACGTTCTTGCTCGTGTTCTCGGTTGCACTTGCAGGGATTAGCCTTCTTGGCGAGGTCAAGCATGTGCAGCACGGTTGATAACCAACGAAGCCGCGGTGTAGTGATTGCAGGGGTACTCGAACCGCTCGAGTGCTGCGGATCATCAACATCGAGTTCTCCACCCCAATCGACATACCTTTCGGAAGATTGGGCCTAAACCTGCTCATCACTTATAGCCTTTCTTCAATAGTTCAGTCATTGGCTTAGCAATCTTGTAAAAGTTGCGAATGAATCTTCGATAATAACCAGCTAGTCCCAAGAAGCTACAGACCTGATGGACTTACTTTGGAGATTGCCATTTAAGAACTTGTACAACCTTACGTGGGTCCACTGACACACCTTCCGCTGAGATAATAGTACCAAGAAAAGATACTTTGTTGATCCAAAACTCACATTTACTGAACTTGGCATATAACTTATGCTCTCTTAGTCGTTGTAGTACAATATGAAGATGTTTGGCATGCTCTTCCTCTGATTTGGAGTATACCAGTATGTCATCAATAAAGACCACAACGAACTGATCCAACTCTACCATGAAAACAGAATTCATGAGGTACATGAAGTGTGCTGGTGCATTGGTTAGACCGAAGGACTTGACCAAGTATTCATATAGTCCATATCTAGATGAAAATGCGGTTTTTGGAATATCTTCCGCCCGGATCTTAATCTGATGATACTCTCATCTTAGATCCATCTTTGAGAATACATTGGCACCAACTAGTTGATCGAACAGGATATCAATCTGTGGTAGTGGATACTTGTTCCTAATCGTCACCGCATTTAGCAGACGATAGTCCACACACAGCCTTAGTGACTCATCCTTTCTTCACAAATAAAGCTAAGCAGCCCCATGGTGTTGAGTTGGTCTGATAAATCCTTTGTCTAGCAAGTCTTTTAGATGCTCCTTCAGTTCTACTAGTTCATTTGGTGCCATCCGGTACAGTCTCTGAGATATCGGTGTAGTTTCGGGTGCTAACTTAATTTTAAACTCTATGTCACGCTCTGGTGGCATACACGGAAGATCATCTAGAAAAACATCAGGGCATTCACAGACCATGGGGATGTCCACAAGTTTTGTGGTCTCCATGTGATAAGTAGCTGGAGTTTCAGAGTTTAGATCTTCAGGAACGATAGTATGAAGACCATGGATTCGTGAGTCTAACTGAATATTGGAACAGCACCATGGTACTTCAACCATGCCATTCGCAGGATAACATCAATCCGCTGTCCTTCTAAGACAATGAGTGTGGTAGGATATATCTTTCCTCCTAAGCACAATGGAGCTTTGACTACCATTTCACTTATGTCTATATTGCCTCCAGGAGAGCTAATGAGGTAGTGAGTATTTGTGGTAGTAGTAGCTAATTCAGCATTGCACACAAAATGATGTACTGATGAATTTATGTGTAGCTCCAGAATCAAATAGAACAGATAGGGGTAGTTCGTTGAGAGTGAACATACCCACAAGAACAGGTTCTCCTTCTGCTATCTCCTCCAGAGCAGTATTATGTACATTGCCTCCTTTTGGTGTTGGCCACTTAGCTGGAGCGTGTGGTTGATTCGCACCTCACACCGACGCTTTTCCACCGCCCAGTTGAGTTTGTGGGCAGTCCTTGGCGAAATGACCGGTACAGCCACAGGTGTAACAGGTATACCTTGGCGGTCCCCCTCTAGTCGGAGACGATAACTAGGTGCGTTCGGCTGAGGAACGAACGGACGTGGAGCAATACGCTGCTGCTGTCAATGCTGCTGTGGCTACTGTCTGTACCCTGAGTACTGGAATGGGTGACTCTGATATTGTTGTGGTCGCATAGGTGGTAGGACTTGTTGTCCAGAGGCTGTCCGGTACACCAATCAATACTTTGGTGCAGCGGGATTCCAACCACCTGGGGGGCATTCCTCTTCTGGTCCTCTGCCTGAGTTTGGCAGTTTGCATCTTCAAGCTTTATCGCAGTATTGAATAGTGTGGTGAAATTACTGCGATCTATCAACAGAAGTTGTTCCCTCAGCCTAGGATTGCAGCCACGGAAGAAACAGTCGCATTTCTGCGCCTCAATGCTTACATGATCAGGTGCATACTGAGACAGGTGATTGAACGCCTTGACATAGTCATGGACGCTCCTCCCTCCTTGTTTTAAGTCTAAGAACTCCTGAAGCTTCCTATCCATGATCCCAGATGGAATATGATAAGCTCGGAACGCGTCACAAAATTCGGTCCATGTAACCTGATGTCCGGCGGGCAAGGAGGCAAGGTAAGTTGCCCACCATGCACCAGTGGAACCTTGAAGTTGCTGCGCTGCGAATAGCGCCTTCTGATGTTTGGTGCACTGCAGCAGCCCAGACTTTGATTCAATAGTGCGGAGCCAGTTGTCCGCCTCCAAAGGTTCATCGTCCTCCATGAAGACCGGTGGATGTGTCCCCAGAAAGTCTGAACAAGTAGCTTGGGGAGGTTGATTGTTTCCTCCATCTTGATGCCTCCTGGGTCGGGACATATTTTGCATAATAGTTTGCAGGATGTCTCTCTTCTAATCTTGTGAACCCACCAGGACGGCCACGACGTCTGCTAGAGTAAGTGGAGGTGGATGTGGTGGCTTCTGTGGCGGGGTCTGCTGATCTGCGTGTGGAGATTCATCACCACCCTGGGCACTACAGCCGCCCACCTAGAAAGTGGAGCGAGTACACACCATTTTGCAATGCAATAAGTTCATCACCAATTCCCATATCATCACTTCATTCCATAATATGCAGTACGGCAACTAATAATGAAATCATAAGTAGATACTTGGTAACAATGACATGTCACTTATCCAATATGATGCTCAATACAGGAGATAAACTGCTAGCATGAACTGTAAGCACACTTTTATTTATAAGGTCGCAACTGTATAGAAGCACTAGTACTAAACCAAGTATACATCAGTCTATGCCAAAAATTGATGTACTCCTCTACAGGAGTCCATCACGATCCTACTTGGTTTTCAAAACATCATTCTACCATGTTCTTATTACATACCCACTACTTTGTACAATAAAGCCCACACACATGGTCCATACTACCAACTAGTGTTCACTACTGCCTACTCGTTGCCCTGCTCAGGCAACGGTGCTGCAACTAGAGCTGGTGGCTCCTCAGCTGCCTCCGGCTCTGGTTCAACCTCCTTCGGGTCCTCTTCATCAGCCTCCTCTGGATCCTCTTCACGAGCCTCCTCTGGATCCCCTTCTTCCTCAAACTCACCCATCTCCTCAGGGTGTTCTTCCGAATCCTCCTCAACAACTACTACTGGTGAGGCAAACTCCGGGATCCAATCCGTGTTAGAATCAGAGTCCACATGCTCAAGGGGCGGAAGGTGTGGAACTTCATCTACCTCTTGTATAGGCTCAGGTTCCACCTGAGCCCCTTGAACAAATGGAACCTCATCTGCTGGAGGGTACTGAGGCGTAGGAGGGTGATGAACTTGATACTCCTCCAGATTATCAATGGCCTGTATCATTTCCTGTTCGAAATTCTCCGTTTGCTCTCGAGCTTCATCCCGCTCAGCAGTTACTTCTTGTACTAGTTCCTCACTGGCTTCCAAGGCTGTCTGCTTTTTATCCAATTGCAACTCAGCTGTTCGATTTCCTGGTCACGTTCAGCAATAATGTTTGCCTTAGCATCACTTGCATCTCGATGCATGTTTCCACACTCTCTAGCTATCCTCAAGGCGCTGTGTTGCTGCCTGATAATGCTGTCCTGAACCACTTGCACTGCAAACGATGAAGCTGCGTATGCCCCTAGGCGGAACACACTAGCGTCTGAAAAGAATTGAGACACAGTCAACAAGCTGATGAGCTTCAATTGTATGCTGACCAGTGAGAGGAAAAAGTGCGTATGGTGTCCCCAAAGTTTCTGCATAATGATCACGACAGAACGCCATGATAGCTTCACATGCCGCTCTGTCCAAAGCGTCATCCCACCGGATACCACACCTTCCCACTGTGAATGGCAGCCATCCAGGCCATGCTGGTCAGATGGTATCTCTACATATACCATGCAGGAATAAAGTCCATACTATTCTGACTCTTTAGTCCAATACACCGCTTGCTCGGTGTATCCGATGTCTTGAAGCATTTGAGTCAACATTGAGGTGAACCCCGGTCGGTTCACCGCGGCGGAGCAATACCAACCATTTTCCATTTGGACAAAGGGTAGATTCATCTGTGGAAAGAGAATTGAGCAAGTCAAATTCATGTTCTAAACAGTAGAAAATACATCAAATTTAAATGCATAGTCATTCCATTCAAGTTGCAACATCAATACTTAAGTTTTCCCCAAATCTGGTTGCACTCTCTCCAGACAGACCAATTCCTACTAAATTTCCGTTTTGACTATGCAAACCACATTTTCATGACATGAGTCCTATAAAAAAGTTGTAACTGGCTCTCCCAACTTTCCATAGGTTACCCACATGCCCCCATTGCATAGGGTTAGAGATATATGATTGTATAAACCTGACAGTTTTCTAGGACAATTTTGACAGAACCTCCACTAAAATGTGTGTTTTTGGCCACAATTTGAATATATGATATAGTGAAAAAATTCATCAATTACACTTTACAACATTGTATTATAACATGACATATTCCCAGAAATGTACACATCAATAGCTTACATCATCCATACAGGTGCATCATCGATAAAGTTCCAAACTATGTACATAGGGTCCAGGATCTATACAGCCAGGACATGTTTGACGATAATTCGAATTTGGACCACTTACAATCCGATTCAGATGTTGAGTTGAATACAAAGTTGATAGTAGCCTCCCTAAGCATTCCAGAAGTGTATATTTATGCCTATGTCACGACTATAGAGTAAGAGATATGGCTCTTCAAAGTTCACAGAACATCTGGTACAGTCTGGCCACCTCACTACAAGTGAACCATTTTGATGTCCAAATTACAACACTTTCTGTGACGAATTAGCAAGAACTTTGAATTAGAAAATTGTAGCACATCTCGTCCCCTTTCCATACTGTATCACAATACTCTAAAGATGAACCTACAAGGAGATATTGCAGAAATACAGAAACTGGTTCAAAAACCCAGGATACTGTAGCAGTTTCTGAAATTTGAACTTTTGACCAACCTTTAGTGTTTTAGAAAACTCTTGAAACGTTCCAGAACTGCTTCACACACTCTCATTGACCAAAAATTCACTGAGATACACCCTGTGAAATTTCAGCCTTGAGACTGTCCAAAACAGGGGATCCAGCTCTGGGTTCTATACTACTTCTCTCCCTTCATACTTAACCCAATTAACTTTTGAAACCACATTTGACATGATTTCATGTATTTTTATAGAAAATTCAGGTCTTAGGATAATAGAGGTGTATATGCATTATTTCTGACCATGCCGGTTCTACGTGCCTCACAAATAGAAAATTCTAACCGGATTATCTGTGGCTCATACGTCTCATAGGTGGCGTGAAAATCGAGCACTCGCAAAGGTTTACTACTCGAATACGTCCAACGCGGTTAGTGTACCTGCATAAGACACACAATTTACAAACACTCATTATGGTACCGTACAACACAGCCTACACAGGCGATCATTTCAAGCAGTCATAATAATATATATAAAAGTAAGAACATTCGTCCCGTATCATTCCATACGGGCCGCCCTGAGCTGAGCCACGTCTTGAGGTACATGACCGGGTTTTCTACCACGGACGGGGTCCCACGTCTTTGCTTAATGCTGCACTAGTAGGAGGCGCTTTCGCGTGTTTCTTAAAAAAAAAACACACTACATGCTTTTCAACCGCACGATTGGCGGCCACGTCATTTATCTCTTGCGCTAGGGATCAGCGCTTCGTATGGCCCTTTGAACATTGAATGATCAAGAGTTGCATACTTTATTATTTTGACCACACGATGGGGTATCCGCGCTTTTGCTTGAAGCACGCCGGGGAGCAGCGTTTGCATATGCTCTCAGAACCATGAAGAGGTTAAGATACTCATATTGACTCCCGTGCCAAGCCACAGGGAAACAATCATCGTACTACCTCTCGTACGAGGAGCTTACTGCAATTGATCCGCTTGCGGTGGCATACCTTACCTCTTACCTTACCTCTTATCTTACTTCAAAGCGTCGTTACAGAATATAATAACAAATAAGTTAGCATTGCCACCCTAAATAACTATGCTAATAGTAATCCTTATGTGGGCCTAGTATCGAATCCTCACACATAGACTTAAGTTTTTCAAAATACGTATGATTAAAGGTGTGCTATTCCCAATGCGTCTCTGATACCAGCCTGTGAGGACCTAGTCCTGATATTCCAGGAATCGCATTGGGTGGTGTCGTTCGATGCGACACCTAACATCACAACACATAGAACACACATTTACAATACATTGGGCCTTTATTCCATAGTATTGTTAGTTTACAAACTAATGTACATCAGTACAAGCAGTGGAAAGATAAGATACAACTCACGCCCTATAGCCTACTCTAAGCAAGAGTGAAGTCATCCGGCCCTCGGAAGCTTCACAGTAGCAACACCAAACTTTCACGATGGCATGCAGGGTTTCTAGTGAGCTTCGCACCCCTCATCGGGTGCTGCCTCACTAGGCTCGCCCTCATCTATAACGTTACCTGCAAAAAAGTGGATCAACAAACCATGAGCTTATGCTCAGCAAGACTTACCTGTCTCACTACTCATACATGCAGGGGATTACTATTAAGAGTAAAGCTATTCATAGCACTAGTATAGCAGTGGATCCTTATATTCACTTCTAAGCATCAAGTTAAGTATTAGAATCATAACTTTAGTTCGCTACTCAACTACTTCATTCAAGTTGCTCATCCAACCAGCAACTTCCATCCAGTTCCAGTTGTTACTACGTCAAAGCGCACTTAACAAGCATGCTCCCATCCATGAGCGATGGTGATTCGAATCATGAAAACACCTGGCTTGCACGTCACATACACCCGTCTAGATAAGGCTTACAGTCCTTCCCTATACCGCCATAAGTGACAACCTTTCACGAGACACTCAAACATTGAGCCGGTCCTACCCTCCCGGAAGCAAGACTCACATGACGACCTATGCCGCAGTGGCCTTTGCTCTCCTCATGACGTGTGTGGTTTCTAGGAGGGTGGGGTATGCCTCAACATCCAAGTTAACAAGCTACATAAGTTTGCTAGGTCCATTAGAGCCAGTATGCATCCGGTATAAATTCAAACTTGTCCAGCAGGGCTGCACACGGATGGTCCTCAATCGACACAGGCAGGACTATACACACAGATCTCCACTCTGCTGCTTCCTACTTTCCTGCTCGGTCTCAATTAACTACTAAGTGAGTCTATGTCCATTATCCCCATTGATTCCACTTCTACCAGTGCACGAGCAGGAAAAGCCATACTCGAGTTACACCAGTAAACCCATAAATGATATATCAGCATAGTATTACTAAACATCATATAAGAAATATATTAACTATAGACTTCAGGGATTCTTTGGTCATGCAGGTAGAGTATCAATCAATCCAAGACGTAATGAAAATACCATATAGACGTAGACATAGTGATAAAGATAAACATGTTAACTTAAATGCAAACAGGGGCTCGCCTTGATGTTGATCAAAAGAGTAATCGAATTCCGATGGAAAATAGTTAGTAGAATCCAGCTGCTCCTCGTGAATTTCCTCTATTCGACATGAAGATAATAATGCAATTAGTGTTGTATACACAATATGGATTAATTAATATTTAGTAAGGAATGCTTAAGCAATTAATTATCACTGTTCTTGAGGGTATCTACAGAGGTTGAAACAGTCCAGAGAAGAATTAAGAGAAAAGAATGTAACTGGATGTAACAAGTGACTAGATGGTAATAAAGTGATGAAGATTCATATCAAGAATTTCTTCACAGAAATTGAACAAGGCTGGTCAGGTGAATTGAGTTGACAATCAGGTAGAGAAGACCATAGATATGAGAGGAAAATTTTGTTTCATAATTTTCTGATCAATATTAAGTTCATAATTAAATTTTGAAGTTGGAAAGAATTTTGGGGTATTTTCTCTGGTATTTTCTACCCATTTCAGCACAGCTGAGACAAACTTCTTGATTTACATAAGTAAATCAAGTTAAACAGGTGTGGGAATTTTCTTGGTGAACAATTAAGCCATGATGTAATTTCTGGCAAATTTTGAGAATTTATCAATGAGCAGGCTTCCCAAAATAAATGTACAAAGCTTTTGAAAGAATAAATTCTACAGGATGATATAATAGTGCCATGAACTTAACTTTATGGAAAGTACTCACTGAGGGGATTCTAGCAAAGTTTGTTTTTGAATTTTTGAAGGTGTCTACAGGGACATAGGAAATTTCAAAGATTGGCGATGGTTCTGCATTTTTTTATGCAAATGAATTGGGTAAAGGGCTGACATTTGGGCCCCACAGGAATTTGAATCCCACCAGGGCAACTGAGTAGTGGCTGACAATGGGGGCCCACGGATTTTAGAACCTACCCCGATGGCAGGCACACATGGGAAACACAAATGCATGATGTTGACGCACAAGATCCGGAAGGCACAAAGAATCCACTTTCTTCAACCTCCAGCCATGGCCATGGAGACCAATGGGTAGAGGCTGTGGCGCCCAATTTCTCCCTGCCGAATCAGTGCCTCTGACTACCAAATCTTGGGAAAAATAAAGCCAGGGAGATGGCACACACGCTGGAGGTATCAATGGGGCTCGGTCTTGCATGTACAGGGAGCTCGACGGCCATGGGTGGCGACCACCATGGCTGCTGCTATGAACATCCATCTCTAAACGCTAATTCGTGATGCCACAAGGCCTTGGAGCACCAGGAAAATGATGGGAATCGAGAATACACCAATGCCCTAGAGTTTGGGGCCGGCGACCACAAAATCTCGAAGCAATCCTTAACCAGATTACGGCTGTCCTTGTCTAATGCCTCAATGGATGCGCACGGAGTATAGCTTCCTAAGCTCTCATTGAATCGAAGCATGAACGAACGTAGAAACCGAATTTCTCAACTCATTTCTCGTTGTTTTGCAACCCGGCGCCATGAACTCGACAGCGTCCGGCCAAACCAAGGTGGCACACGACGTAACAAGATGCCAAACATGATCACTGGGTGATGGTGATTTTGTGGAGTAATCGAAGACGAGGGGAAGAGCTTAGGTCGTCGGGTACATGAGGTCGTCCACGGTGGCACCCGGAACGGCCGGCGGCGAAACTGCAAAACAGCCCACGATAAAGCTCCATCTCGACGAGACGAACAGATCAACAGGTAGAGGAAAATCTTACGATGATTCTTGCTATCGGGAGCAAGGCGAAACGACGGACGGAACGGTGACGCCTGCGTCGAGCAGAGGCACGGCGGTAGAGCGCTGGAAACGTTGAACAGAGAAGCAAAACAGGGGTTTGATTCACTGGATGGTAGAATGAGGAGGTAAGAAGGATAGAGATAAATTGAAGGCTGCGTTGGTGGGAGTCCAAGGCGGTAAACCGCCGCTCAGCGCCGCGCTATGGCCTTGGCGCACGCCGAGAGGAGGAAATTCCCTGGGCACGTGATGCGGGGTCCTGTGACAGGTGGGGCCCACATGTCATACTCCCTCCCTCACATAAACTTTGATAATCTATTTGAAAATGGAACACAGCTCCAAAAATCCTCAATCTTGGTGGACCCACTAATTAGAACATGGGAAATCCAATGGTGAAATAAGAAATCAAGTTTGTGCGCTGCAAAATATTTGAATTCCATGAACAGTAGCTTAGTCAAAATATAATGCATCAATTTTCAAAATCTGAATTTGAATCCTCTGCTCAAATCCTTGTTTTACATCCCTTTCTTTGATCTTGGCACTTCAAATCATTCATGCTGATTACTTGCCTCATGTGAGAATTGAAAAGATAGAGTTAAGATTGAAAACTCGAGAAGTAGGTTTTCACAAGTATTTTGTTGTGCACATGGTACTTGTGAAAAATAGAACATCGTAGCAACTTCTGATCATCAAACAAAAGTCTTGACTTTGCTCGCGACGACAAAAGGATAAGCTTGGGGAGTTTGTTGAGGGTTGTTATATACTAATTTCACTAATCAATATAACTCAATTATGTGAAGGAAATATCACTTCTTGCACACATCACCTTTTTATTTAACCTATTTTCACTTGTACTTGGAAAAATTGGTGCATGCAAGTATTTTATACAGAATTGAAGTAAAACAAGGGGATGTATCCTGTAAATATCATCCCAGCCAATCACACGCCGACATGTGGCACCACATGGATCAAATGGCCTACAAACAGAAGTATCCGAGGTCATCCAACGGTGTAGCACCCATATCAAGGGATGGGACCCACCTGGCAGTGACCTGGACAAAGCACAGCGGTATGGTGCAAAGTCCAGGTCGGCCGACCTGGTAATGGAGCCAAACTCGGTCAGCTTCCATGTGTTGGCTCCTCTCAGCTTGAAGAAGTCAGTGGTGACTTATTCGCACGCTTTTAGTGGCGGGAACCGACCCTTCTCCACATATAAAATGGACCCCTCACCTCTCAATTCAACACACACCACTTGAGCATCATTCTATTGTATACACTAGTTCTCTTAGTCCGTAGTGGGGTTTGGCTATAGGGAGGAGAACCTCTAGTCCCAAGTCCAAATTGGGAAAGGTATGGCTGATGTATCTTTACTTATATTTGTGACATTATGCATAATAAAAATATTATCTTTAGTCTTCGTTTATTCATATACTTGGATGAAGCGTTTCTTGTTTGATTGTGGATTCCATGTATGTGGTAGGAGTATTCTTTATGATTATGCCATAACAATATTATTCTATCATCATAAACACTACAAACCCCCACTATAGTCTACTTAGTTATGATATGATCATGTTGATATGAATAACTTATGCTGTGTCTCAACAATATTTCAACCATGTTTAGGTTACTCATTTCCTTAAGATGGCTTGTGTCATGACTCTTAAGGTATTTGCTTAATATGCTAGTGTGGTTTTAGGATAGTTAAGTAACATTGGATGTCTCGTAGACACACAGATTGAAGAGATAGGCAGTAGGTGGTGACAAACATATTGATCCTTTGTGATCCTCCACGTTCGGCTATGCCACAGGCTCTTGGCGGGAGTTGTCCTAGTATTGCTTGGGTAAATCCCTGCCCGATATGTTGAACAACAAAGCATAAGTATTCACCATTGACATGCTCATTAGTATCTAACCTAGGCTATGCATATGTATATTAGAAGCATTGTAGCAGTAACTCCCCAACTCTTAGTTTAATCTCCATTAGGACCCATTTACCCTTTAGAATAGATTGCTTAGGTGTGTGTCACACTACCCATATACTTTCAACTTACCCATGTCTTGATAATTGATTAGTAATCCATAGCTTGATCATAAGAATAGTGTCTACTTTACTCCACTACTTTCCTTTGGGATAAATATGATACCCTTGGGAATACTCTCAGGTCAAATGCTACATGACAGTTTCCGTTCACTTGCGTACCTCATCTCTTACTAGAGATGATCTGTGACATTAAGAAATGTCAACAAGCATTTTTGGCGCTGTTGTCGGAGATGATTTGTTAATGTTTCATAGTAACTGTCAATAGACCCCCCCCTCGCGAAGGGTCAGCTGCTGAATGCAGACGACACCCCAGTCTTCTTGGTCCGGGTTGCCGAGCATTGTCTTGCCAACATCCCCATCGTTGACTAATCCTAGGTGCTGGCGGGGGCACTGGGGCACCACAGTCGAGAATCCCCAGGCTAAGAAGCATCAGACCATGAGCTCCCCTGCAGCAGGCGTGGTGACAAACACCGGTGGCGACTCTAGAGATGGCTCTATAGGTGGCGTAGTTGACGCGGCGGTTGGGACCTAGCGCTGGGCTTCAGAGTCCAGAGCCACGAGCAGACCATCCTACGAGGTTGGTGGAGGCGCCTGAAAGGGTACCGATAGTGGCGCCTGTGGTGGTGGAGAGAGGAACACTTGTTCTTCTGGTGGCATGGTCGGAACTGCGCTGGTCATCGCATTAGCGGCATCACCCATGCCTCTGGTGCGACAGAAGATCCAAGGTCGCTAGAACTTCTGGGGCCCTCGGTAAGGCACCCCCACTAAGGCTTTACATTGCTGTTTCTATTGTTCTCTTGTTTCACAGCTCCAAATTGCACCATGCAGGTTCTTGCCAGCTGACGTGACGCCCTTGTCGCTCAGGGCAGCGGGGAGGAGCGTCCCCACCTCTATGGGCACCACAAACATGACGACAGGGCGGGCCCCCGGGTCGGCCTTGGGGACCATCCCTCCGACACCTATGCCTGGCGCAATGGCAGAGTCACTAGCTTCTGGTGGTGACCCCGCTCCCAGAGCAATAGTCAAGATCCGGCGTCGGAGTGCTGTAGGTGGCGGAACGCTCAAAGTGGTGGTGCCAGGGCCAGCGCTGAGCACTGAGGTCCTGGACCCCGAAGTAGTTGCTTCGGCAGAGAACACCGCGGCTGGTGGCAGCGCTGCCACTCAAGGCGGTGCTACAGCTTTTGCGTGGCCCTCAGCGGCATGATCCCTATCTCTTGCTGTGTTTCGCCTTCGTTGGTGGAGGAAGAAGAGCCCAAGACGATTACTGGCGGCCCTCTATGGCGTTGGCTGAGCCAATTCGCCTCCCTGAGGCCATAGAATTGACCCAGTCTAGCCTTGCCAGGTGCAACTTGCTCTTGACATGGAGTGGGAGAAGCTGCAGATGGAAGACAAACGTCTCCGAGTCTGGGATGACAGCTGGGGTACAAGATTGACAAGGTAGAAAGGAGGGCGCAGAGGGAGGAGAAAAGGGTGAGGGAGGAAGAGGAAGCCCTGGCGGAGCAGCATCGCTTAGCGAGGGCGATGTATGCCAAGTCAAAGAAGATCCCGGCGGAAATTTGGAAGAACCTACCAAGCTACTGACGCCAGCCTACGCACCCTCAAAGAAATCCAGGAGGCACTCCTACGCCAAGAGGGCGCCGTCGCCGAGAAGAAGAAGGCGGCCCAGAGGGTGAAGGCACAGGCGGAGGAGTCCTTCCGCAAGCTGTAGCTGGAGCGAGATTAATTGCAATCCCGCATTGAGGATCTTAAGCTCCGCGAGGGTGACCTAGCGCAGGATCGGGAGCGCCACTTGAAGGAGCAGCAGGCCCTCCAGTTGCGCGAGATCGATGTTAATGCCCAAGAGAACTATGTGGTCCGTCGCGCCCGGGAGCTTCACCACCAGGAAAGGCTGCTAACCGCTAGGGATAAGAAGTTTTCCAAGGGTTGGTTGGACGCGGTGAAGGCGGCGCAGCAGGAGGTGAAGGACCTCCTAGCCTCCCGCACAGCTGAGACGGGGATGGTCTGGGACTTCCTGGACCGCACCGAGTTGGCGCTCGAACCCTTGGGCTTTAGCACTATGCAAAAGGGGGATCTGGTGCAGGAGGTGAGTCAAGTGTGTAGGATCGAAGAGCACGTGAAAAGCTACCAGAGGGGGGTGAATATTAGACTAAAACGTTTTCAGCGGAAGCAACGAAAACCCCTCGACAGAAAATCAATCTGATAGAGAAACCTTGTGTGAGTGTTTCCAACATTTTCAAAACGTGACAAATCAGTTTAGATCCTAGAGAATCAATGAATGAAGACACAACAAAAAGAATCACAAGAAAAAGGTTGAGTAAAACTAAAGTTATGACCAAAACCTTGAGCAAAGGTCAATCTGTTCTAATAGAGAGCAAAAAGATCTGCTATGCTGCAAAGAAACTCATGTAACTCAAAAACCACAATCCAATGACCGTTAAATTTTCACAGGCAACAGAGTATAGAGTTGTGAATACAACACAAAAATAATCACGTCAATTGGAGTAGTAAAAAGTGAGTTATGATTGAAATACCCAAACAACATCGGCCTCTCCAAAAACTCGGCGAGAAAAACTTGTCTGAAACAAGTCGGACGAACAAGGCACAAAATCTCATCTAAAACTACGATCTTAATTCAATATAACACAAGAGGAACAACATAAAGTCGTTTCACCAGGATCTCTGGCTTCCCATGCTTATATAACCAGCTCTAATTCCAACCCAATCCTAACTAGGACTCTAATCCTACTCAGTTTCAACATAAACTTTCTGTAACTGCTCAAGACTCTTTCATACGCAGTTAGAAGCAATCTTAAGACTTATAAACACCTTAGAAACATCCTAAACATTCCTAAAACAACTCAACTTTGTGCCCCACACAAATCTACCCAAAACAAACTCGAAACATTCCATAAATGAACCATACCACCTCAGCCGCAGCCTGAGGCATAAACCTGCCGGCTGAACCTTTCTAACCAGTTCTTTAGGTCCACATCTCTTCATCACACCTTGGAACCATGTTGGCACGTCCATGCAGTCCTTGCACACGTGCAAACACCTTCCAACGACGTCCAAGATACCTTCATATGCATTGTTCTTGACCCAAACATATTGTGTGACCTCCCGATCAACTCAATCACAATTCCTCCTGATCTTGGTTGTTGAACCTCATGTTCTGCCTAAGACTAGTTCAATAGATCACATCACCAGTCATCTATTGACCTCAAGCAACACCTGCACATGACCAAACAACCAATTTTTGCGAGCCCAAGTGCTCGACTTGACTCTTGTCAGTCGAAAAATACAACACCTTACGTTAGCATGTCACATAAGCATGTTGCAAACCACAACAATGTTTAACCACCATAATAAGCCATAACACATCAAAAACTTAGTAAAAGAAAACTAAGCAAACATTCCGTAAGCCAAAAAGCAAGATTGAAATATTGCATGTTAAAAACATATCTGCCGCACAATTATTTCACCAAATAGAATTATCGAATCAACCAAAACTGGCGTTGCGATGTAAAGGCATAAGATCGGACAATCCAATCTCAAATTCATTTGCAATACACATGACCGAAAGTTCGGACAGTCCTAACCAAGTAAAGAGTAAATGTTATTCCTGAAATGCATTGAGAAAGTTCGGATAGTCCTAAACAATTGAGGGTAACAATACTCCCAAAAACACGTTTGTAAAGATCGACCTGTGTTGAGTCACATGCCTCTCACATGTGTAAAAGTTCGGATAGTCCTAAGTGCTGAACATGTGCAAATCACGTGAGAAATGTTTGGACAGTGCAAAAACATATTCCCGCAAGTTCATACAGCGCAAAATGGATTCCCGCAAGTTCAGACAACTCGAAGTGGGCTTTTTATTAATATTCAAAACTTTGCATGTGAACCCTCACTTTTATTTAAATTGCCAATGTATTTAACACACATAGATCTCACAAAGTGTTACCCACACTTGACTCTGCCAACTCAAAGATACAGGCGGTCGGCACGGTCTTCGATGATCAGCTGGAGACTGAGGGATAAGGACCTTGCAAAAGCGGTGGCACCCCATGTGCTGGTGTGTTTCCGTAGCTGGTACCTGGATCTTACCCTGGAGCCAGTGGCCAAGGGCCCCTTCGAGCCGCAGGAGGAGGAGGATGGGCCAAAGTTGAAGACTTCGCCACGCAGTTGGCCTCGACGTTCAAGCGTGAGTGAGGCAGATGACCTTAGGTACGGTGCTTGTTGACGGTCCTTAAGTGCCATATTTAGACCGTCAATTCACCTCATAATGTGCACGAAAGAGAAACACAACATAGTGGTAGGGTTAAAAACTAACCAATTCCACAAGTGTTGGTGTTTATTTGTATGCAGGTGAATTTAGACCCTAAATACCAAGACATGCAGGGAGTAATCCATAATTGGATTTCGACGAATCAAGCGCCACGTGTTACCCCATGGATCAAATGGCCCACAAACAGAAGTATCTGAGGCCATCCAACGGTGTAGCACCAAAATAATTCAATGGGACCCACCTGGAAGTCACCTCGAGGAAGCACACAAGAAATGGTCAACTTTTGTTTTCGGCCGACTAGGGGGTTCAGCCGAACCCTTCCTGGAGCTAAACTCGATCAGCTCCACGTGTCGACTCCCTGTGATGTCCTGACCAAGATGAAGACTGTTTCGCGTGCATTTTGTGGCAGGAACGGACCCTTCCCCCCCTATAAATAGAACCCTACACCTCACTTCAAACACAAACCAAAATAGAAACACTCCTAAGGTTTAGGGTAGTCCTAGAGGCTGCCAAGTAGAAGGACAGTGTGGTGAAAGTTTAGGAGAAGGAGGCTTGGGCTTGTCAAGTCCGTCTTCTACACTTGTATCCCTACAAAGGTGTACTCAAATCAAGTAAGCTCTTTGTGAATTCAATTCAAGTTTTATTCTCAATTCATAATAGTTTGCACAAGTAGTTACTTGTGGGTTCATTGCTTTAATTTATTAGAGGCTCTAGTTGTAGCTTTGTGTTCGAAACAACTAGAGTTGTGATTTAGAACATAAGCGTGGTGCTTAGGTTAGAAATCAACAGTGAATATCTCGTAGACCCACGGATTGAAGAGGTAGGCAGTAGGTGGTGACAGCCATATCTGTCCTTAGTAATCCTCCACGTTCGGCTATGCCATAGGCTCTTGGAGGGAGTCGTCCTAGTGTTACTAGGGATAAACATGTGCCTGAAGCAAGCAGCTACCGCAAATTTCATTGAATTAGAATCAACACTTTGAATTCCTCTCTCTTTCTCGCCTACAAAACAACTTTGTGTCCTTGGGTGAATTAGTTTGTAAGATTACACACATGTCCCTTGGATTCAATACCCTTGGAATACTCTCTTAAGGGGAAGTGCTACACGATAGTTTCCGTGCGCTTTTGAATTTTTATCTATGACATAAGAAAAGTCAACAAGCATTTCTAGCGCCGTTGCCGGGGAACGGTTGCTGTTAATCTTCGGACCTTGTTCACCCTCGTAACTATCTATCTTATCTTTCCTTTTCTTACCACCAATTTTATGGAGCAGCCCACCATTCTTTCTTATTTTGCCCCCAAAGGGCAAGTTCTCTGAGCCATCGCCTTCGGCGGAACCCATTTGTTCTACTAGCTATGAACTTTTCCTTGGCTTTATAACCATGGTTCGGGAGCAATCCTTCTTAGTAACAAAGTGTGAAACCCTTGCCACCATCTACGAGAGTTCGAACAATTTTGTTCATGCCTTCTAATCAAGTGTATGACACAAGAGACTCTCAAATGGAAGTTGTTTCCTTTTTCCCTCAAGGAAAAAACCAAACAATGGTATGACCAAAACCTTGGGAAAACGAAAAGAAATTGTAATGAATTACGAGACAAATTTTGTCTTGCTTTCTTTCCAATTGCACGAATTGTTTCCTTGCGGAAGGAAGTACTATGCTTCCAGTAGATGGAGAGGGAATCCATTGGTGCAGCGTGGGATATATTTTCTCTTTTGAGAAGTTCTGACCCAGATTTGTCTATCCCTGATCCGTTGCTTTTGCAACACTTCTATATGGGATTGAACAATGAGTCTGCCCTACATCTTGACATTATGGCTAGAGGATCTTTCCTCCATAAGACGCCGAAATAGGGCAAGGATCTTCTAGACCGAATTCTAGAAAATTTTTCCTTCATTATAGGTCTTAATGAGCCTCCTCAAGAAGAATTAGTGTCAAGAACTGAGGATAAATTGATGGAAAGGAATAACCTATCCCTTGCTTATCTCAAACCTTGCTGGAGGAATCCTCTCAGAACCAGAAACTACGAAGGAAGAAGAAATTCAATCTTCGGAGTTTCCCTTCTAGTTCGAGGAAGAGATATTTGAAGATTTTAGAAATACCTTGAAATATTATTGCCATCGGAAACCATCATTGCCATTATCTCCACCTGACCCACCTGAAGGAGTGTTCATCCAACAAACAGTTAAGGAGTTAACCTTTATTCTAAGTAGGGAATGGATTGTGAAAGTCGAGCAGTCACCCGAAATTCTTCAGATGACCTCACCTTTGACAACTATTCTATGTTTTATTAGAGGAACACCAATGACGGTCCTATACAACCCCACTGTTGGAGCAAATCTCATTACCAATTCTTGTGCTCTCGCCATTCTAGGCGATGTGTCATTGGCACCAACATGTAAATCCTTTCGAGATTCTTTCAGAAACATCCTTGAAGGATGCGGGGTTTTTACAACAGGTGTCTGTAAGACACAAAGATATTGAGGCAATCCTAGATTTCCATGTGTTCAAAATTAAAGATTTCGACATTATGATTGGGATTCCCATTGAGAAATTTATCATGGAAATTCCCTTGGAAGGAAGCCTCAATGTCAAACTTGGAGGGTAAAAATTCTCTATTCCTGTCATGTGTTCCTAGAACACATCCACAGAATCTTCCATCCAAGATGAGCCTTTAGATGAGGTTAGAACTCTTCAATTCTTAGCCAACCCCCCCCCCCCCCCCCCGAAATTGAAGGAGAAGAAGATTTCATCCAAGAGGAGGATGAATTTGAGAAGGCAATTGAATTGCCAAAAGAAGAGTTCTTCCCAAAACCTCCTGTTGAGCTAAAAATTCTACTTCCAGGCCTACGTTCTAAATGGTGATTTGGAAGCCCCTGTCATCATAAGTGACAAGCTTTTAGATGATGAGACACTCAAACTCATTGCCATGCTAGAAAAAGCATAGATTTGTTTTTGGCTATTCACTAGAAGATCCCAAGGGGATTAGTCCAGCGCTATGCACCCATCACATTCCTATTGACCTTGAGAGTGTCCCTTCAAGGGAACCTCAATAGCGATTGAATAATGTGATGCCGAAAGTTGTCAAGAAGGAAGTCTTGGAACTTCTGCATGTCGGGATTATCTACCCTTTTTCTCATAGTGAATAGGTCAGCCCAGTTCAAGTAGTGCCTAAGAAGGGAGGTATGACAGTCGTTCAAAATGAGAAGAATGAATTAATTCCTCAACGAACCGTCACGGGATGGAGGATGTGCATTGATTTCCGAAAACTCAATAAGGTCACAAGGAAGGATCATTTTGCACTGCCCTTTATCGATGAGATGTTAGAGCGGTTGGCAAAACACTCCTACTTTTGTTTCATTGATGGGTATTCGGGTTATCACTAAATCCCAATCCACCCCGACAATCTAAGTATGACCACATTCACATGTCCCTATGGAACTTATGTCTATCGGCATATGTCCTTTTGATTCTGTAATGCTCCTGCCTCTTTTCAAAGATGCATGATGTCTATCTTTTCCAACATTATTGAGGATATCATGGAAGTTTTCATGGACAATTTATCCGTCTATGGGAAAACTTTTAATCATTGTCTGGAAAATTTAGACAAGGTCTTACAGAGATGCCAAAAGAAGGACCTCATACTTAATTGGGAAAAGTGCCATTTCAAGGTCCATGAAGGCATCATTCTTGGACATTTAGTGTCCGAGAGAGGGATAAAGGTAGAAAAATCAAAGATTAAAGTCATTGAAAAACTTCCACTTCCTATCAATGTTATGATTATCTGCAACTTTTTAGGTCGGGCAGAGTTCTATCGGCGAATCATCAAAGACTTCTCAAAAGTAGCTAGTCCCCTCACTAACCGATTAGCAACGAAAGCTCCCTTTGATTTTAAAGATGAATGCCTTAAATCATTTGAAACACTCAAAAGGGCACTCATCTCAGCTCCAATCATTCAACCTCCTGATTGGACGGTGCCATTCGAAATCATGTGTGATGCTAGTGATTATGCTGTTGGTGCAGTCTTAGGACAAACCAAAGATAAAAAGCATCATCCAATAGCCTACGCTAGAAAAACTCTAACAGGAGCTCAACTCAATTATGCCACAACTAAAAAAGAGCTCTTGGCTGTAGTTTTTGCTATCGATAAGTTTAGATCCTATTTGGTTGGAGCCAGGGTTATAGTCTATATAGACCATGCTGCCTTGAAGTATTTGCTCACCAAAAAGGATGCTAAACTAAGACCAATCCATTGAATTCTCCTACTCCAAGAATTTGACTTAGAAATCAAGGATAAGAAAGGAGTTGAGAATTCTTTGGTAGATCATCTCCCGCGTATGGAAGTCACTCAAACCATGGACATCCCTATCAATGACTTCCTACGAGATGATATGCTCTCAAGGTGACTGACTCTCACCCTTGGTATGCGGATATCGTGAACTTCATGGTCACGGTGTACGTACCACCAGGAGAAAATAAAAAGAAACTCATCTATGAGAGTCATAGCACCTTTGGGATGACCCATACCTTTATCGAGTTCGTGTCGATGGCCTTCTTAAAAGGTGTGCCCCATCAATTGAAGGCACTAAGATTATTGAGAAATGCCATGCTAGACCCTATGGTGGCCATTACCGGTGTTTACCGTACCCAGGCAAAGATCTAGCAATGTGCATTCTATTGTCCTTCTATGTATGAAGATACAAAAGAATTCATTTGCAGATGTTGAAAATGCCAAAAGCATGGAGGAATCTTAGCTCGCAATGCGATGTCCCTAACCTATAATCTTCTGGTGGAATTATTTCATGTGTGGGATATTGATTTTATGGGACCTTTCCCTAGGTCCTATGATTGCGAGTACATTCTGGTGGCTGTAGATTATGTGTTAAAATGGGTAGAAGCTTTGCCATGCAAGAATGGTGATTCCAAGCAAGCAGGAAAATGCTCCATGAGATCATTTTCCCACGCTTTGGCACTCGTGACGGAGGGTCTCATTTCATAGATAAGACCTTCCGGAACATTTTGAGGGAGCTTGGTGTCCAGCATAATATTTCTACTCCATACCACCCACAAACAAGTGGTCAAGCAGAAAAATCTGAAAGAAAAATTAAGAATATTCTGCAAAATACTGTCTTGGAAATGGGAACGGGATGGAAGCATAAGCTACCCGACGCATTGTGGGCATACCGTACTGCCTACAAAACTCCCATCGGCATGTCTCCTTTCCAACTTGTCTATGGGAAGACTTGTCATCTTCCTGTAGAGTTTGAACATACATCCTATTGGGCCATCAAGCGGTGGAACCTGGATCTTTACGAACCAGGAAAACACCGATTGAAGCAACTCTCCGAGTTTCAAGAGTGGAGAGATAAGGCATACCATAGTGCCAAAATTTACAAGGAAAGAACTAAAAGGTGGCACGATAAGGATTACGCCTAAAGAGTTCAAACCCGAAGATAAAGTTCTACTCTTCAATTCTAGGGTTAAACTTTTTGGACATGGGAAGCTCAGAAGTAAATAGGAAGGACCCTTCACCGTAGTATAAACCTCATTTCATGGAGCAATCACACTCCAAGGTGATGATGATCAGCTATTTAAAGTGAATGGGCACCGACTCAAATTATTTCTTGAATCCCAAGAGGAGGAGGCAGAAAAGGAAATTGATGTGATAAATCTTATTAATTTTCACGCCATTTCTTTAAATTCTGTCTAAATTCTCCGCGTCCAATTAGTGGGCCCATCCAATTATTCATCTATGGGGCCCATTAAGCCAACCCACGGAAACTTAGCCCGAACGGAGACGGGAAGGGTTCGGCCGAACCCTAGGTTCGGCCGACCTCCCCCTTGCATCGTCTGCTTTCTGTTTTCTCGTGCGAACTCTCCTGAAGTATCCCAACAAGACTCTCGGTGCTATCGTGCTTTCTCCGCTGATGTTTACGGGAACAAAGAGGAGAAACTTGCACCATCCAGAAAAACCCATCTGCTGTTCCTCCCATCCAAGTCATGGCTGATATGCCCACGCCGACCAAACCATCGAGTATACCGACTACATCAAGCAAGATGGAACAATCATCAAGTCAAGCTGCACCAGCTCATGTCTTCGATGGACCAATTACTCGTAGCCGAGCTAAACAGCTACAACATGAGGTGCATGCGCTACTTTGTGAAATTCCATTTATTAATGAGAATTATATACTTCCTAAATTGTACATGTTTCTATTACTCAGGTTCACCAAGGAGGATAACAAGGACACGCCAAGACAGAACCAGAGAGGAGAACTACGTCGAACCAGTTCGGCCTGGCAGAACTGTCATGAAGAAACAATCATATCTCTTGATTCATAGAAGTTGTGAAGGTTCATGAGTACTTGTTGGAAAGGTGTTGAAGTCAACTTCCTAATGCCACTAAGTGCTGAGCGCTTTAGAGCTCCCATCTTGGCACCCGAGTGCTTTTGGTGCAGACTGTTTAGAAGATCAATAGTCAGCCTGATATCCATGTTTCTGTGAGAAACTGTATCACTCTACAATATTTCGTGAAGCATGCTACACATGGTGTGGAAGGTTATCAAATTAGCTTTCCAACGCATTTGGTCCCACGCCATTTGGATGTCCCTAGGTGGAGTTATGATTAAAACATTGAAGACCACTCAAAAGGCCAGAAGACATGCGGGAAATTGATGACCACTGCGTGAATGATCAAGCCAGTTGGCCTTCCACCTTTCCACGTGGCTTTTTCAGTTCACATCTATTTTTAGACTAGTTGTTGGCATAAATACCCCTCTTTTGTAAGCCAAGGGGAACTTTTGATGAATTAAGATTATTCCAGTGATATTTGCAGCCGAGCTGCTTGAGTGTCTTACTCAACCCTTATTCTTTCTTGTTCTTCTTGAACTTGTGGAGAGATCTCGCTGAGATCCACTAGTTCGTGCTTTGCGGGTTCCAGTACGGCTGCCCCGTCTTGTGTGGATTAGCTCCGGTTGTGGTTCTGCGGTCGTTCGGAGATCGAGTCAAAGTCTTCGCGGTTTCGGTGTCTCTCTCTCCGTCACTTGGTCGCATCCAACCTTGGTCAGGTATAAAGCTAGTTATCCGCGCTGTTTCTACAACAAGTTATCTTGTTCTTGAGCCTCCTGTCATGAAGATCGGGCTACCCTTCACCAAACCAAATTCAGTGAATATCATGAGGAAATCAGAGCTATTGTTGTCACGGTAGGTTAATTTTTTTATCACCCACCCTCCTACCTTTTTTTTAATTTGTTACAGTTTTCACCATCCACATATTCATCCTTGTGTTTATATTTTACATATATTTGTTTGTACTATATTCCAAAGCCTAAAAAAAATACCTATAGCCCTTTTGACAGTACTGTTATCTTGTGTTTGTGTTCTTCCAGTTGCTCGTCACCACCGTTTACCTATATCTTTTGTAATCAACACCCTGTTAGTGTTAAAAAAAGACGAGTAAAAAAAGAATATTAAAAAGAAGAAGAAAGAAAGAATACAGTAATAAAAAAAAAGAGAGCACAAGTGAAAAGATTCTGAAGAATTTTGTGTAACGGTTGGGTGTTGAAATTTTTAGTTTTCATATTCAAGTTGGTGGTAATCTTGATAGCAGCAATTTTTTTATCTTTTGAGCACATCTTTTTCACTTGATTTGCAGTACCGTAGCCCTCCTTGTTCAGCCACCTATAGCTCCACCAAAAACCTGAACTGGGACTTCCGATTTGTACTCCTTACAGCCTCTTTACCACCTCCATTGAAGCTGTCACACCAGCACCATCACAGTTCTTAAGATCAGGCAAGAACTTGGGTAAGTAAGAGGTGAGATTTGTAATATATATTTCTATTTCCTTTTCTTGCTGCTCCTAACATGGCAGACTCAGAATAAAGTGTTCATGGTGGACACCATGGTGATAGGGAACCCCCTGTCTCACGGGATGAGATACGTCGCATGGCTGATTCACACATAGAGGCCATGGGCAGGCTCCTCGATGAGCGTCTTCCCGCGGCTGGAGGACGTCGAGCATGTCGTGATCTAGAGGACCATCATCGAGAGGAGTCCGGCGATTATAATTCTGGTTTCTGCCATAGATTCAATCGCTTCAGAGATGGCCCTGACGGATCTGGTGGTGGTCGCCATGCTGATTTTAATAATTACCATGCTGGGCATCATGCACATAGGCGCAATGCTGATGGTCGCCGCGTGCATTTTGAAGATGAAGAGTTTGAAGATCAAGATCATGAAGAAAGATCTCATGATGATGAAAATCCTTTCGGTCAAGGTGGCAGGTTTGATCGGCGTCATCATCGCCGGCCTGCTGATTTTGAAGAATGGGAATACCATCGTGGTCGAAGTCCTCATGACAACCCAAATAACATCGCTCGTGTCAAATTGAGTATTCCAAAGTTTACTGGAAAGGAGAATCTTGATGAATTTCTTGAATGGGCTGAGCAGTGTGATCAAATATTTTGAGTACATAATCTTTCGGCTCAATGCCGTGTGAATCTTGCTTCGGTGGAACTCTCTAGATACGTTCTCACTTGGTGGAACCAAGTGCAGGAGAATCAACGTGATGTGGGACGCGGATATATCAATACATGGGAGGAGATAAAGCAAGTGATGAGAAGGCGATTCATGCCATGTAGCTAACAGCGTGATCTCAGGAACCAGTTGCAAATGTTAAAGTAAGGGAAGAGATCAGTTGATGAGTATTTCAAGGAGATGGAGCTATTGTTGGTGCGGGCTGGAATGAGAAAAGATGCAGAGTCAACAATGGCAAGATTTCTAGG
Source organism: Tuctoria greenei (assembly GCA_036927565.1). Lineage (NCBI taxonomy): Eukaryota > Viridiplantae > Streptophyta > Magnoliopsida > Poales > Poaceae > Tuctoria > Tuctoria greenei. Next base: position 75,091,873 of record JAYESD010000003.1, on the reverse strand, counting down.
AGGTCTTAATGAAGAAATTTATGGTTTTGTGGAGATGTTTCCATATCGTACATTGCAGGATCTTGTTGATCATGTTCCCGCAACAGAGAAGAAGATTCAGCAAGAGTCACGTGGAAAATCTTATGGCAGTTATTCTATTGCTGCCCCATGACGCAAACAGCAGTCAAGTACTTCCTATGGTGGTGGACGATCTCAAGGGGCTGCAGCCAAGTCTTCTCAATCATTTGTTCCATCGAAGATGGTAGCCTCCACCGCATCATCACCAACAACTCAGCAGCGACCCACTGCAAGTTTAGCAGCCCACAGCAATGTCTCGGGAGCTACATCTTCTTCTCAAAGCAGAGAAATTGTATGCCATAAATGCCACGACCGTGGGCACATTGCTGCCCATTGCCCAAGCAAGAGGGCCATGTTGTTGAATGAGAAAGGTGAATGGGAATCCGAGAGTGATCCGGAAGATGTTGGACCGATATGTGATGAAGAAATTGAGGAGGAAGGAAATGAGATCCAACCTGAAGAAGGAGAACAAAATTTCTTTATTTCTCTACGAGTGCTTAGTGTAACAGCAGAAAAGGAAGACAACTGAAAGCATCTAGGCCCCCAGGAGGTATGGTTTCGGTGATTAATGACAACCATTGAATTTTACTAATGAATTGTGGATGCAAGGTCTCCCATATCACTCAATCAAATGACATCTATATGAATATGAATATCAATTACTGATCATTGGAGACCCCTAAACAATCATTTTATGAGATCAATGAATGTTATGAAGACTAGAAGTAAAATCTTATGTCAAAGTCATTCAACCATAATTGACAACACTCAATGCTTGAAAATCATCAGAAGAATACTTGCAACAAATGTCTAAGAGGTCAATCTAGCAAAATACAAAAGAATCACTTAGAAACAAATCGAAGCAAACAAAATCAACTCACCGGATCAACTGATGTTTCCAGAGAACAACACATCAGTCGAGTTTGTTCAGCAGAAGAAGAAGACCTCAGAACAAAGCACTCACCGGATCATCCGATGTTAAGGGCAAAGCTACATCGGTCCATCAGTACAATAAGCAATATCCTTGGACTAAGTGTAGCACCGGATCATCCGATATACAACCTTTGAACACATCGGTCAATCACTCCAGTAAGCATCAAGTCTAAACCAATTCTGGAGGAAGAGCCACTGGATCATCCGATGATAAGACAAGTGCAACATCGGTCTAACAACGGTCATATCTGACACAATGACATCAGCTAATTTGGATTGGACTGATGATAACTGAAGGGGAGACATCAGATCATCTGGTGTTCGCAGAGCAGTGATGTCAGCCTACTTTTCCAACGGCTATTTCGTGGAGCTGGCTATTTATACCCCTTCAACCTGTCAAATCGAAAAGTCTTGATCACCATACATACTCTACACATCCTCAAGCATTCAAGACATTGAGCCATCACTTTTACATCTTTTAGACCACTTACACACCAAGAGATAGGCTAGAACTAGCTAGAGAGAGAGCTTGTGTGCCTCCATTCTTGGTGAGTGGAATCTCTAGTGTAGTGAGAGCTGTAAGGGAGTGTCCCTTGGTGTTTGTAACTGAGAGAGACTTCCGGAGCTTGCCAAGACGGTTGTGGAAGCCCGGAGGATCAATGTTGTACAAGGCTTGAGCTCCACCTTGCCGAGGTTGGAAAACGGAGAAGAATAGTGAAGATCCCTAGTCTCGGTGACTTGGGTGTGGCTATACCCTTTTGTGGGTGCCACAACGTGGATGTAGGAAGATCTTGACGATCTTGCCGAACCACGGGATAAATCCTCGTGTCTCCTCGGGAGTTTGCATTCTCTTCCTCTCCCTTACACTTATGCATTTTATATACCGCGAAGTTGCTATTTACTTGAATGCATAGGTTGTTTGCATAGGGAATCGGGCTCTTGGTAATTAAGTTTTATTGCTTTATTTTTTGATAAGAAGCCCAATTAACCTCCCATCTTGGGAATTCGATCCTTACAATTGGTATCAGAGCAAGGTTGCTCATAGGATCATTCTAGCTTCACCGCTAGAGATCTAAAATGGCCAAGGTTGGGGGTTCGGTTCCTATCTTCGAGGGCAAGAACTTTGCCTATTGGAAAGCACGCATGCGCGCTTATCTAGAGGCTATTGCTACCGAAGTATGGGAAGCGACCCATGCGGGGTTTGGTGAGCACAATTATGTTGGTGATCAAATTAAATGGGATGCTAAAGCTAGAATGCAAATTATGAATGTATTAGTCAAGATGTGTTTGCTAGGATTGCTAGCAAAGAAAAGGCATGTGAAATTTGGGCTTGCTTGATAGAAATACATGAGGGTTCGTCTCGTGTCAAAGATCTAAAATATGACATGCTTAAAGCCAAATATGATGAATTTAAGATGCTATCTCATGAAAATGTCAATGAGATGTTCTCTCGCTTGAATGTACTTATTGAAGAAATTAATGCTCTTGACATTGCTTCTCTTGGCAAGGGACTCATCAACCACAAGATCCTCATGCTCCTTCCCAAGCCAAAGTACAACATCATCAACTCCATGCTTCAAAAAGAGTCTCTTGACCACATTGAAGTTTCAGAACTCATTGGAGAAATTCACGCTCATGAGATGAGTGTACTTGGGATGATGGAGCAATCATCTTCAAAAACAATTGCTCTAAAGGCCTCCACCAAGAAAATAAGCCTCAAGAAGAAGAAGGTGGTTGAGCCTAGCTCAAGTGAAGAAGAGCAAACATCAAGTGAAGATGACGATGATGAGCTTGCATTGATGATGAGAAAGTTCTCACGCTTGAACTCCAAGATTACTAAGAAGGGATACACATTTGATCCCAAGAAGAAAGCGTTTCTACCAAGGAGAGATGATCACAAGACTTGCTACAATTGTGGTCACCAAGGCCACATCTCCTATGATTGTCCAAAACCGGACAAAAGAAAAGAGAACCACAATAGCAAGCATCGCAAGCTTCAAGATAGTGAAGATGATGAAGAAGAGGCCAAACCGAAGCCAAGATCCTTTGGGAAGAGGGAACATGACAAGGGCAAGAAGGCAAAACTCTTCCCAACGAAGAGAAATGGCCCACAAAAGGTGTTCATGTGTGAGGCAAATGAATGGGTCACCGACGAAGAAACAAGTGATGAAGAGAGTGAAGCGGAAGAAGAAAGTTTGGCCGGCCTTGCCATTGCCAACAATGATGACTCACCTCTTCATCCACCACCCATGTGCCTCATGGCGAAAGGTAACACCAAGGTATGTGATGACTCTAGCGATGATGAGCTTTCCCCCGATGATTTAACTTCATTAATAAATGAATATCATACTATCATTAAGAGGGAGAAGAGTAAGGTTAAAGCTCTTGAAGAAACTCGTGCCAAGCTTGAGAGTGCTAACCTCGATTTGCTTGACAAGTATGAAAGCATACTTAAAGAGCATGACACGCTCAAATCCCATGTCAAGCAAATTGAGGAGGATAAGGCTAAAATCAAGCTAGATCATCATGAGCTTAACTTAGCACACCAAACACTCTTGGGAGAGCACAACGAGTTAATTCAAGAACATCAAACACTTAACCTTGCTAATGAAGTGCTTGATCAAGAGTTGAAAAATATAAAGAAACAAACTCTTAATGATAAGATATCCATTACTTCTCATGCCACTAATGCTTTGCACAAGTCTATGCCTTTGAAAGAAAATGCTAGGGAGAAGGACTTGTTGGAAGAAATTGAGAGTCTCCGCACTAGTGTGGCTAGACTTTCAAAAGGGGAAGTCAAACACAAGGAAATCCTCTTCCAACAAGCAAAGGCCTTCAACAAGAGAGGACTTGGATCCTTCCCGGTGCCTAACAAAGGAAAGGTGCCCTCACCGGAGCTTAGAACAAGCTTCATCAAGGAAGTTGGTTCTTATTGCCAACATTGTGAGGTCACCGGTCACCACACAAGGGAGTGTCCTCTTCCTAACCGACCTTCTCCAAAATTGCCCATTAACTATAAATCTACTTTCAATGATCGTTTTTATCTCTTGAGTAAAGTAGATGGCAAGGTGAAGGCAAGGTTCATTGGCAAAGACATGAAGGGCATGAAGGGGAAGCTCCCCAAGCAACTTTTGGTCCCAAAGACACTTGTATCACATATACAAGGACCTAAGTTGGCTTGGGTGCCTAAAGTTAAAAATTGAATTCATGTGTGTAGGTGAACTACAAAGTCGGAGGAAAGCATTGGTTACTCGATAGCGGGTGCACCCAACATATGACCGGCAATGATGGTATGTTCACCACCATAGAAAACCCAGGCAATCATGAACAAGTCACCTTTGGTGATAACTCTAAGGGTAAGGTAATTGGGTTAGGTAAGATTGCTATTTCAAATGACTTATCTATTTCTAATGTATTGTACGTTAAGTCACTTAGTTTTAATTTACTTTCTATTGCACAATTATGTGATCTTGGACTAACGTGCACTTTTAGCAAAAATGATGTTGTTGTGAGTAGTGAAACAAGCCAAGAACTAGTCTTCAAAAGATTTCGGCATGGACATCTCTACCTTGTAGACTTCTCCAACAAGAATGCTAGCTTGACCACTTGCCTTTTCACTAAGACAAGTTTGGGTTGGCTATGGCACCGACGCATAGCGCACATCGGGATGAGCAAGCTAAAGAAGTCATTCAAGCTTGGGATGGTGACCGGCGTAAAGGATGTCACATTTGAGAAGAAAAAGCTTTGTAGCACTTGTCAATCCGGGAAGCAAGTTGCTTCACACCGCCCAATGAAGACAATGGTGTCAACCTCCAAGCCACTTGAGCTACTTCACATGGACCTCTTCGGACCGTCCACATATCAAAGCCTTGGCGGTAACCTCTATTGTCTTGTTATAGTTGATGACTACTCTCGCTATGCTTGGACTTTATTTCTAGGTGACAAGAGTGAAACTATGGAAGTGTTCAAGACCTTCGCCAACCGCGCTCAACGGGAATTTCAACTTCCCATCATCAAGGTCCGGAGTGACAACGGCACCGAATTCAAGAACTACAACATTGGGGAGTGGTGTGACCGTGAAGGCGTGAAACATGAGTTTTCGGCCACATACACTCCTCAACAAAATGGTGTTGTTGAAAGGAAGAACAAGACTCTCATCACTCTTGCACGTCGGAGAAGTTTTGGGCCAAAGCAATCAACACGGTGTGCCATGCCGCAAATAGGGTCTACCTACATCGACTACTTCAAAAGACCCCGTACGAACTTCTCATTGGGAGAAAGCCCAACATCTCCTACTTTCGAGTCTTTGGGTGCAAGTGCTACATCTACCGCAAGAAAAGACTCGGTAAGTTTGAAAGAAGATTTGATGTTGGTATATTTCTTGGTTATGCATCAAACTCAAAAGCATATCGAGTATTCAACCAAACCTCCGGTTTAGTTGAGGAAAGTTGTGATGTTGAGTTTGATGAAACTAATGGCTCCCAAGAGGAGAGTTTTGGTCATGATGAAATAGATGATGAGCCTCTACGAGAAGCCATGAAGAACATGACCATTGGAGACATCAAGCCGAAAGTTGAGGAGAGCCATGATCAAGGGGGAGCTTCAAGTTCCAACATCAACACATCAATGGCGCCTCAAGTTGACGAAGAAGAGAAGGATGATCCATTGCCAACTCAAGACTCACAAGCCACACAACATTAAGAAGAAGAAGAAGTCCATGATCAAGTCCAACCACAAGAGGAGCAACACACATCACCACCGCCATGTGCTTCACAACCACTTATGAGGCATGGACGCATCTCCAAGGCGCATCCGATAGACCAAATTATCGGAAGTCCGTCAAGGGGAGTAAGTACACGTTCTCGTCATTTTGCTTCGTTTTGTGAGCACTACTCGTTTGTTTCATGTGTAGAACCCTCTCACATTGAGGAAGCACTCCAAGACCCAAATTGGGTGATGGCCATGCAAGAAGAACATAACAACTTCATCCGCAACGATGTTTGGGTGTTGGAGGAGCGACCCAAGGACAAGAACGTCATCGGAACAAAGTGGGTATACCGCAACAAACAAGACGAGAACGGCGTGGTGGTCCGCAACAAGGCAGGAATTGTGGCCAAGGGGTTCTCGCAAGTTGAAGGACTAGACTTTGGGGAAACATTTGCCCCGGTTGCCCGGCTAGAAGCCATCCATATACTTCTTGCCTTTGCATCACATCACAATATTAGACTTTATCAAATGGATGTGAAAAGTGCCTTTCTTGATGGTTACATTAATGAGCTTGTTTATGTTGAACAAACTCCCGGGTTTGAAGATCCGAGGAATCCTAATCATGTGTATAGGTTGCACAAGGCGCTCTACGAGCTCAAGCAAGCACCTAGGGCATGGTATGAACGACTACGGGATTTCTTGATCATGCAAGGATTCAAGATCGGGAGGGTGGACACTACACTCTTCACCAAAGACATCAACGGAGAATTATTTATTTGCCAAATTTATGTTGATGATATTATTTTTGGTTCAACTAACGAAGCTCTTAGCCATGAGTTTGGAAAAATGATGTCTAGGGAATTCGAGATGTCAATGATTGGAGAGCTCAACTTCTTCCTTGGATTCCAAATCAAGCAACTTCAAGAGGGAACCTTCGTCTATCAAGAGAAGTACACCAAGGACCTCTTGAAGAAATTTGAGATGGGAGATTGTAGCTCAAGAAGCACTCCAATGGCAACAAATTGTCATCTCGACGCGGATAAGGACGGTAAACCTATTGATCAATCTAACTACCGTTCTATGATTGGTTCATTGCTTTATCTTACCGCATCTAGGCCCGATATCATGTTTAGTGTATGCTTGTGTGCTCGCTTTCAAGCGGCACCTAAAGAATCCCATCGGAAGGCGGTCTTTAGGATACTTCGGTATCTTAAGCATACCCCTAGTGTGGGCTTGTGGTACCCTAAAGGTGCAAAATTCCATATCTTGGGATACTCGGATTCGGAATTTGCCGGATGCTGCGTGGATCGCAAGAGTACCTCTGGTGGGTGCCACTTGCTTGGGCGTTCCCTAGTTTCTTGGTCTAGCAAGAAGCAAAATTCCGTCGCCTTGTCCACGGCGGAAGCGGAATATATTGCGGCTGGTGCATGTTGTGCCCAAATTCTTTATATGAAGCAAACCCTTTTGGACATTGGTATTAAACTTGGTTGTGTGCCTCTCCTTTGTGACAATGAAAGTGCGGTTAAGATAGCTAAAAACCCCGTTCAACACTCCCGCACTAAGCACATTGATATTCGCCATCATTTCTTGAGGAACCATGAAGCTAAAGGAGACATCTCCTTGCGAGGTGTTAGGTCTGAAGAACAATTGGCGGATATCTTCACTAAACCACTTGATGAGAAAACTTTTTCTAGACTAAGAAGTGAGTTAAATGTGCTAGATGCATCAAACGTCATGTAAGTTGCCATGATCATGTAAGAATGCATCTCATATAGGTCTTGTCTAACTTTCAAAGGATAAGGGTGAGCAAGGGTTAGCTTGGGATGGAGGTTCTTTTGGGTTTCCCCGAGGCTTGGAAAGTGGCTCTCCCTGAAGAAGCCTTTGAAAGGTTCAAATTTGGCAAGATAGATTTACTTTATGTCTTGCATGATGCCTGCCATATAGACTTGCACTTATATTTAAATCTCTTGCATTATAAATTGTTTGGCATTGCATACGGCAGATTGTCACAAAGGGGAACCCACCTCATGAGAAAGAGACATGTTTGAAATGCAATATCTCAACTCATATGATGTGGGAAGAACAAAATGTTAGGTGCGTTAATGCCTAAAGGAACATGCTTTAAAGGGATAGAAGTCTTCATCCTCTAGCTCACAAAGCATGGGCCTTACATTTTATTTGGATTTTTTCCTCCCTATTTTCTTCGATGTTCTATTTGCTTTAAGGCTTAGCCAAGTTATTGGCATATTAGCATTTTTGAGGGGTAAGGGGTTGCCCAAAAAGTCCTAAGACATGTGTTTTCTCATTGTTTGTGTGTTTGGTCAAAGGACATATATGGGATGTTGCTGTTTTGTAGTCATCGGATTATCCGATGCATAGGCCAGAAGCTCATCGGATCAGTTGGTGTTCAAAGACCGAGAGCCAGTTCAGTCAGTAAAACAAATCAACCGACGAGTTCATTCTGAAAAACATCGGTGCATCCGATGTTCACACTTCTGGAACTGTGCTGAATTCCACCGATGCTAATCCCTTTCACGTCGAACCATCCGGTGTCAACGGTACCTTTTTAATACCCTTACTGTGCCATTTGACCGATGCCTCTATCTTTTAACGTCGGTCCATCCGATGTTAAATTTTCGGCTAGGGTTTGGGACCCATTTTTTTTAAATGCCCACTCGCCTCCCTCCTCTCTCTCCCCGACCCCGACACCTTCGCTCGTCCTTCCGCCGCCGCCGCCTCCGGCCGCCGCCGCCGCCCTCCGGCCGTCGCCGCACCACAGAAGCCGCGCCACCGCCGCAGCTTCATCCACCGCCGCCGCCGCTCCACCCAAGCGCCGCCGACCGCCGCTCGTGCACGACCGCCACCGCCCCCAGCAGCCACACCACCACCCTTCGCGTCACCGTGGTGCCTCCCTCTACGGCCGCCACTATGCTGCTAGGGTTTCCCGACCCCGACAAATCTTCACGTCATAGTTCCATGCACGTGACATCGTCAACTTCATTCTCGCCTCATCGCAATGGCTCGTGACAAGAAGAACAAGGGCAAGGCCATTGCGGAGCCGGCCGCAAAGAAGCAAAAGTTATCCAAGGAGGAAAAGAAGGCTTTGATGGCCGCTCGCACCGCCGAGGAGCGAGAGCGTGGACGAGGAGGATCACTGAGGATCCGCGACTCTCGTCCGAGGCAGCCTCCCGTGCGGGATGAGTTCGTGGAAGAAGAAGAGCCAGAAGTGTAACTTGTTCGCCGGCGCTCAGCCAGGACCCGTGGGGGTCATCCGTCGGCAGTACCACGTTCGAGACCCTCTGCTACTGACCTTTGAGATGACAGAGAGGCCCAGAGAGCCATCTACGAGATGGACACCAACGTCCGTGTTGGTGAAGGTGTCCGGTTGACTGATTACCAGAAGATGAAGGCCAAGCAACTCAGAAGACTCAGATGGAGTGGTTTGCTTGAGGAGTGGTACCCGCAGCCCAAAGAGGCTCTTGTGGACAGTCGTTTCTGGACTTTGACGTAGGCGTCACTATACGAGACGTATAGACGCCGGGGCCACAAGCTCTTCCAGCACAACTTCTTGGACTGGGATCAGCTTGCTCTAGCAGCCGAGACGTAGATACGCCCCTACTTTGCGAGGTACAGAGGGCTGGTGGAGATGGTGTCCTACGAGAGGAGTGCCTACGTGGAGGACTGGGTACGCGTATTCTACGCTACCCTCTATGTCTCTGAGGGCCACAGGTCTATAGACTTCATGTTCATGGGCCAGCACCATCACTTGACGAGGCAGACGTTGGCACAACTGCTAGGAGTGGACCTGCACGACACTTGCGTGCATGAGAGGGTATATGGATAGGCAGACCCACCGAGGAGGCCACTCACTGGAGGAGTGGCACCACCACTAGAGGAGATACGCTCTCTATTTGGATCGTCCTTCTCTCCAGACTAGCTGAGGGTAACGGCACTGTTGACTCCAGTTGCGCGCACAGTGCACCTTGCCTTGCGCCGCACTCTCTTGTCGAGGTACGGATACCTAGAGGGGTTCACCGACCTGCAGCAGACCCTCCTGTTCTACATCATGAACGGGATGGAGTTCGACATTGTGGACATCCTCATATGTGAGATGGAGGACGTGATCACTGACGGAGTTGGCATGATGAGGTAGCTTGTGTTTGGACACTAGATCAGCTACCTGCTCTCCATGATGGTTCCTGAGGAGTCCGCCGTGCGTGACCGTCTCACAGACGAGAGTGTCACACGGTTCAGCCACTACCGAGCTCCAGCTCCTGGAGACCGCCGCCTTGGCCGTCCAGTCGAGTGTCAGGTCCGAGCTCGGCTATCCGAGGAGGATTGGTCTAATCTGGAAAAGGAAGATGAGAGGCTGGCAGAGGTAGAGGCTCAGGGTGAGGATCTTCAGCACATATGGTCTGAGAGTGACATAGATGACAGTGTTGAGGAGTACTTCCCTCCTCCTTCCTCACCCAGGCAGCACGACGCGGAGGCTGGAGGCTCGACCGTGCCACCTCCTACTCCACCTCCCGTCTCAGAGGCACAGGTTTCTCAGCCGTCCGAGCTCACATCCCTCCTACAACAGATGGTTGAGCAGCAGCGCCTGGACATGCTTGCAGCTGAGTAGGCCCGAGCTGAGCAGGCAGCGCGTCTTTTGGAGCTCCAGCAGCAACAGCAGCAGGAGATGCAGTGCTAGATCGCCCGTGAGAGGCGAGAGGACACAGACAGGCTAACGGGGCTGATAGACCAGATGCACCAGCGCTCCCTCGACCAGCAGCATCAGACGCAGCAGGCGATGATGGGCATCCTGGGGTTGATCACCAACCTCTATACCCAGACCGGGATTGCCCTGCCGTCGTAGCTGCCAGGCGTTGCTCCTCCCCCGCCTGTCCTTGCTCCAGTTGCAGCTCCAGTGCCGACCACGCCGATCCCGTCGATCACCATGTCTCCACTGCTGGCTCCAGGCGCACCGATCCACTCTTCGCTGCCGGCGACGACACTGTTCCAGCAAACGCCGGCATCTGTCGTCAGTGCCCCGTTGCCAGCAGCTTCGACTCAGTAGGCACCGACGGCGGCTCCTACGACACCTACAGCTCCTTCCTCCTCTACTCTAGGCAGCAGCTCCGACGACAGCACCCCCGACATTGACCAGTTTGTCATTGCTCCAAGCACTCAGGGATCTTAGGTACTCGGATTCCTTTTTGGTGTCTTGATGCCAAAGGGGGAGAAGAGTTAGAGAGTCAGGGGGAGGGTTGCTTAGAGGGTCGCTTAGTCTCAGGGGGAGTTTATCTATATCTTTTGTAATTTGATGTTTTTGCTACTCATTTGCTATTTATTGAGTATTCATGTGCCACTTATTCTCTTGAGTTATTAATCGATTGAGCTTTCACGTTATTTATCTATTTTGAGTTTTCAAGTTTAATATGCCATATCTCGTACTCATTGCATATCCTCTTGAGTATCGTACTATCAAATTCATTATTATGCTTCACTTGTTGTGTTGTCATCAATCACCAAAAAGGGGGAGATTGAAAGCATCTAGGCCCCCATGAGGTATGGTTTCGGTGATTAATGACAACCATTGAATTTTACTAATGAATTTGTGGATGCAAGGTCTCCCATATCACTCAATCAAATGACATCTATATGAATATGAATATCAATTACTGATCATTGGAGATCCCTAAATAATCATTTTATGAGATCAATGAATGTTATGAAGACTGGAAGTAAAAGCTCATATGTCAAAGTCATTCAACCATAATTGACAACACTCAATGCTTGAAAATCATCAGAAGAATATTTGCAACAAATGTCTAAGAGGTCAATCTAGCAAAATACAAAAAAATCACTTAGAAACAACTCGAAGCAAACAAAATCAACTCACCGGATCAACTGATGTTTCCAGAGAACAACACATCGGTCGAGTTGGTTCAGCAGAAGAAGAAGACCTCAGAACAAAGCACTCCCCGGATCATATGATGTTAAGGGCAAAGCTACATCGGTCCATCAGTACAGTAAGCAATATCCTTGGACTAAGTGTAGCACCGGATCATCCGATGTACAACATTTGAACACATCGGTCAATCACTCCAGTAAGCATCAAGTCTGAACCAATTCTGGAGGAAGAGCCACCGGATCATCCGATGAGAAGACAAGTGCAACATCGGTCTAACAACGGTCATATCTGACACAATGACATCAGCTAATTTGGATTGGACCGATGATAACTGAAGGGGAGACATCGGATCATCTGGTGTTCGCAGAGCAGTGATGCCAGCCTACTTTTCCAACGGCTATTTCGTGGAGGCTGACTATTTATACCCCTTCAACCTGTCAAATCGAAAAGTCTTGATCACTAGACATACTCTACACATCCTCAAGCATTCAAGACATTGAGCCATCACTTTTACATCTTTTAGACCACTTACACACCAAGAGATAGGCTAGAACTAGCTAGAGAGAGAGCTTGTGTGCCTCCATTCTTGGTGAGTGGAATCTCTAGTGTAGTGAGAGCTGTAAGGGAGTGTCCCTTGGTGTTTGTAACTGAGAGAGACTTCCGGAGCTTGCCAAGGCGGTTGTGGAAGCCCAGAGGATCAATGTTGTACAAGGCTTGAGCTCCACCTTGCCGAGGTTGGCAAACGGAGAAGAATAGTGAAGATCCCTAGTCTCGGTGACTTGGGTGTGGCTATACCCTTTTGTGGGTGCCACAACATGGATGTAGGAAGATCTTGACGATCTTGCCGAACCACGGATAAATCCTCGTGTCTCCTCGGGAGTTTGCATTCTCTTCCTCTCCCTTACACTTATGCATTCTATATACCGCGAAGTTGATATTTACTTGAATGCATAGGTTGTTTGCGTAGGGAATTGGGCTCTTGGTAATTAAGTTTATTGCTTTATTTTTTGAAAAGAAGCCCAATTCACCCCCCCTCTTGGGCCTTCGATCCTTACAACAACGGGCAGCAACATAATTTGTTCCATACCCGTGGACTAATCAAAGATAAGGTGTGTTGCATCATCATTGATAATGGCAGCTGCAACAATATTGACAGCCAAGAATTGGTGGACGGATTGGGACTGAAACCACGACATCATCCTAGTCCATACAAGATGCAGTGGCTTAATGATTGTGGTACACTACGTGTTAGTCATACTGTGACTGTACCGTTCTCTGTTGGAAAATACAATGATCATGTGGAGTGCGACGTGGTGCCTATGCAAGCCTGCCAGCTTCTGCTCGGTCGACCATGGCTATATGATCGTGATGTCCAGATTTTTGGAAGGACCAACAAGCTGTCTTTTGTGTACAAAGGAGAGCGAATTTCCTTGCTTCCTTTGACACCGGAAGAAATTTTGAAGGATGATATCAGGAAGAAACAGCGCGAGAGCGAGCACCACTTGCGAGTGAGCCAAAAAAATAGTAAGGAAGAGTGTCCAAAGCCAAATCAAACCCCACAGCTGCAAGGAACCAAGAAACCGGGAATAGAGGGTTTAGTAATGATGGCTAGGAAGGGGGATATCAAAGCATTGAGTGAACCCGATGCCATGTTCTTTGTACTTATGTACAAGGACACTTTTTTTTCTACTAATGCCTTACACTCTACCCTGTCGAGTACTCTTTTGAATGTCTTGCAGGAATATGAAGATGTCTTTCCGGACGAAGTACCACCAGGACTGCCACCTAAGAGAGGGATCGAGCATCAAATTGACTTGGTTCCTGGTGCGTCACTTCCGAACAGGGCTGCATACCGCACCAACCCAGAGGAGACAAAAGAAATTCAGCGACAAGTGGAGGAATTGATGAAAAAAGGGTATGTACAGGAAAGTCTTTCCCCTTGTGTTGTCCCTGTTCTTTTAGTGCCTAACAAAGATGGGTCTTGGAGACTGTGTGTGGATTGCCGCGCAATTAACAACATCACAGTAAGATATAGGCATCCCATTCCTCGCTTTGATGATATGCTTGATGAACTTAGTGGTGCTAATTTTTTCACTAAAATTGATTTAAGAAGTGGCTATCATCAGATTCGTATGAAAGAAGGAGATGAGTGGAAAACAGCCTTTAAAACAAAATGTGGATTGTATGAATGATTAGTGATGCCCTTCGGTTTAACCAATGCACCTAGTACATTTATGCGATTAATGAATCATGTGCTTAGAACTTTCATTGGTAAATTTGTTGTGGTTTATTTTGATGACATCCTAATCTACAACAAGACTCTTGAAGAACATGTTGCACATATCCAGAGCGTGCTTGCTGTCCTACGTAAACAAAAATTGTACGCTAACCTTGAGAAGTGGACCTTCTGCACCGACAAGGTAGTTTTACTTGGTTTTGTCGTTTCAGGACAAGGAGTGGAGGTGGATGCTGAGAACGTCAATGCTGTACACGAATGGATGCCTCCACAGAATGTGAGCCAAGTGAGAAGCTTCCTTGGACTTGTTGGTTTCTACCGGCGCTTCGTGAAAGATGTCAGCACGATTGCTGCTCCAATCAATGAGCTGACCAAGAAAGACGTACCTTTCAAATGGGGAGAAGCACAACAAAAGGCTTTTGAAGAATTAAAGAAGAAGCTCACAACATCCCCAATCCTTGCACTTCCTGATTTCAGCAAGACATTTGAAATTGAATGTGATGCAAGTGGAGTTGGGATTGGAGGCGTGCTGATGCCAGAAAAGAGACCAATTGCATTCTTTAGTGAAAAGCTAAGTGGTCCGACTTTGAATTATTCAGTTTATGATAAAGAATTATATGCACTCATTCGGAGTTTGGAAACTTGGCAACACTACCTTTATCCTAAAGAATTTGTAATACATTTAGGCCATGAATCATTGAAACATATTAAGGGACAACTAAAACTGAATAAACAACATGCTAAGTGGAGTGAATTTATTGATTCCTTTCCTTACATTGTCAAGAAAGGTCAAGACAATATTGTAGCTGATGCTTTATCTCGACGTCATGCTTTGCTCACACAACTTGATGCTAAAATTCTCGGATTGGAAAGTATAAAGGAATTATATGCCACAGATTCGTACTTTGCTGAACCATATGCCAAGAACCGTAATGGCAAAGGATGGGAAAAGTATCATGTGCATGATGGATTTTTATTTCGCACTAACAAACTTTGTATTCCAGATTGCTCTGTTCGACTTTTACTCGTGCAGGAAGCTCATGCAGGTGGACTTATGGGCCATTTTGGAGCCAAGAACACGGAGCAAGTGCTGGCTGACCATTTCTTTTGGCCAAAAATGCAACGAGATGCAGAGAGACATGTTCTTCGCTGCAAAAACTGCCACAAAGCTAAGTCTCGTCTGAACCCTCATGATTTATATACTCCCCTTCCTATTCCTAATGAACCTTTGGAGGACATTCAATAGATTTTGTTCTTGGGTTACCACGGACCAAAAGGGGAAGGGATTGAATTTTTGTCGTGGTTGATCGTTTCAGCAAAATGGCACATTTTATTCCTTGCCACAAGAGCGACGATGCTTCCCGTATTGCTGAATTATTTTTCAGGGAAATCGTGCGACTATATGGAATGCCACATACCATTGTGTCGGATCGTGACACCATGTTCTTGAGCTACTTTTGGAAGACATTGTGGGGCAATGTGACGCCCGGTTCCGAAAATGAACCAAGCTAACGCATATGTGTGCCCAGGATGTTCAACACACATACATGAGTGATTCACAAATGATAAACAGATAATTACCACAGCTCAAATTATTAAATAAGTACTCTTATTACATAGTTCATTATATCCTCGAATACAAGCTCTAATGAATATTAATGACAAGTTCAACTAATGCAGCAGAAATAAACTAATTAAGTAACTAAGCAAACTAAGCAAAAAGGATAGCGCAGCTCCAATAACACCACAGGCAAAGCTGACGGTAGACACGGCCTAGATCTCCACATTATCGCCATTAAACTCATAATTCTGACCTGCAACTGTTGGGGGGATTGCAAGGGTGAGTACATGTCGTACTCAGCAAGTGTGGAAAGTATGACATGTGGCTAATTCAAATGACGAATGTAATAATGGCTAAGTGCTGAAAAGTACAGTAAAACATTTGAAAAGCATTATACTATGTCTATGTGAAACAATCCCATCATAACCATCATATTAACAAAATATAAACCATATCCAATTATTGCCAACACCGTCATTATCCCTGTCCAGTTACCATAATTAATATCCATAACCATAAACCATAAACCATCCATAACCATTTCCAACCCATAACCATAAACCAACCATAACCATCCCAAATCCCAATTCCAACTCTAATCATGTAGGTCATCCAGGCGCTCATAACCGGGAGCACGGCTATCATGATAGTTTTTAACACTCTGCAGAGGTTGTACCACTTTACCCACATGTTTGTGATTTCATCACCTTTCGATGACTAAGAAACCTCCATTATGCCATCTCACACTTCCGTAGGTGTGTGGCTAAGAGATCACAAAATAGCCTTTCATAAGGGACTACTAGTATGTACAGGCCCACTAAGGTTTCACCAGCAGGCTTGAATCTCCATTCACCCACCCACGGGCCCCCTCGTGTGCCATGCAGATCCCAGGGCAGTCCTCCTCGACTCCCATTCCCCGCGCCATCCAATGGTCCATACAATACTAGCAGCGCTCCTAATTATTCAGCTACGCCGCACCCATACTTGGCCTTGTGGTGGCACTGTTGACCTGGCATATTCTCGCATGAACCGGTCCTTAGATCTAAGGCAAGCAATCCACCATAACATCCAACCCATCCACATTCCAGGCTTGCTTAGATCACCCATCGTATTGACCAGTTCACATTAACCATAATATCATTGATGCATAATTAAATGTGTAGTGTTGTTTGCCATCCCAATTAATTAAGCGAAGCAAAAAGGTAAAAACCTTTCCTGACTCTCTACCATAAATTCCAGGTGACAAGGGTGGTCAAACAAAACTAGTAAACTTCCTACCATAGGATTCCCATCAATTTGACACAAGCATGCAAGTTCGCAAACAAAACATTTAATAAAACAGGATGAATATGCTTCAAGGACACTTGCCTTGCTCCGGCGGATGGGGTTGCTCAAGCGCTTCGAAGTCTTGGTTTTGGAAATCCTCGTATGCGGCCTGTTGAGCACGTTCCTCTACGCGTGATCATACATACAAGAGAACATATACAATCAACATGATGCACACACATTAATCAACATGCGATGATATGCATGCATGCAAAGATCAATTATTAATTTACTACGGTTGTTTATTAATTAGATGCAACTGTTTCATACGTGTTCATAAGAGTTTACGGGGGTTTTAGGGTGGATTAATGCTGCTGAAAATAAAATTATGGTGCAACTAAAATCAATTTACGCCTATTAGATTCAATATGATCGCTAAAATTCGCATCGGGAACATGGCCTACCGTAGATGCGATGGCTTCGACGATCGCGGGATGGGGATGATGCGTAGACGAAGTAGATGCGTCCTCCGGCAGCACGACGTCGGCGACGCGATGGCGACGACGATCTCCGGCGGATGGCGGCGCCCTCCTCTTTTTCTTCCTCTTCTTCCCCTTCTTTTTCTCCTTTTTCTTCCCTGGGCGCAGCCCTCTGGTCCCAGGTTTCTTTTGCCTTCGGTACCGGCGGCTAGAGTTCCTGGATCGGGAAACATGAGGCCTTCGGGGCTTTTTTATAGGCGCGGGCGGGAGCGGGCGATCGTGGAGTCCGGCTCGGTACCGACTTGGTACGGGAGCGCGGTCGCGGTGCGAGGGTGCTGGCGCGGGAGTCAGGCGGCGGTGGGAGCCACGCGGGAGCGGGAGCGGGAGGCGGGGTCGGACGCGGGGGCGGGCGGGCGAGCTGGGGCTGGAGCACGTGCGGGGCGTGCGGGGTCCAGGCGGGAGGCGGGGGCGGGAGGCGGGAATCGGGAGGCGGGGTTTTCGGCGGGGCGCGTGCGGCGCGAGCCGCGTCGGCCGGGGCGGGGCAGGGCGCTCGGCCGGCGGGGCCAGCTGGCTGGGCCGTCGGCCTGGCCAGCGGCAGGCCTTTTTTCTTTTTCTTTTTTTTCTTTCTTTTTTTTATACTTTCTTTTATTATATGATTTATTATTTATATTTTTTTATATATTATTATTCATATTATATATATATATTATTTATTAATATTATAATATATACTATTAATTTTAATATTTTATTTATTTTTTATATATTGTTATATATATTATTTATATATATATTTATATATATGTTTATTATTATTTTTATACTTATTCCCTATTACCGGTTTTAGGCTATAACTATTATTTTCTTTTCCTTCTTTTTCTACACATATTTGTATATGTATGTTTTATATTTTTTTCTCTTATTCTACTAGTGTTTAATGCATGATCATGTATGCAATGCATGATGCGAAAACTTAGGGTGTTACAAACCTACCCCCCTTAAAGTGAATCTCGCCCTCTAGATTGGATAGCGTGGAGAAAAGTTGAGGGAATTCTGCCTTCAGGTCTTCTTCATGTTCCCATGTAGCTTCGGCTTCCGTATGGTGTTTCCATTGCACTTTGCACCAACGGATCCTCTTATTTCTCGTGACCCTTTCCTTCATGTCCAAAATTTTGATAGGTTGCTCGACATAGGACAAATCCTCTTGAAGTTCTAACTCGTCCATCGGCACTTGTTCTTCCGGTACCCTGAGACACTTCTTGAGTTGAGAGACGTGAAATACGTCGTGTACATCGGAGAGATACGTCGGCAGCTCAAGTCGATATGCCACTTCTCCTCGTTTGTCCCGAATCTTAAACGGTCCGATGTAACGTGGTGCCTGTTTTCCTTTGACGTTAAACCGTCGCTGACCTCTGATTGGTGACACTTTGAGGTATACAAAATCTCCAACTTCAAAAGTCAAACTCCTTCGCCTATTATCAGCATAACCTTTCTGTCGAGACTGGGCAACCTTTAAGTTTTCCCTTATTATTTGGACTTGCCTTTCAGCATCTTGTAACACGCCTGGACCAAACACTTGATTCTCTCCGGTTTCATTCCAAAACAAGGGAGTCCTACACTTCCTTCCGTATAGTGCTTCATAGGGTGACATTTTCAAACTTGCTTGGTAACTATTGTTGTACGAGAATTCAGCATACGGCAAACTTTTATCCCAACTTTTCCCATGCCTTAAAGCACAAGCTCTTAACATGTCCTCCAAAATTTGGTTGGTCCTCTCGGTTTGTCCATCTGTTTGAGGGTGATATGCCGAACTGAAGTTCAACCTTGTTCCCATTGCTTCATGCAATTTCTGCCAAAATCTGGAGGTAAACTGAGAACCTCTATCCGAGACTATCTTCTTCGGTACCCATGTCGACACACGATATTCTCCATATACAATTCTGCTAGCTTCGCGGTGCTATATGTGGTATTGACGGGGATGAAGTGAGCTGATTTTGTCAATCGATCCACAATAACCCATATTGAATCATAGCCAGACTGAGTTCTCGGTAATCCAACTATAAAGTCCATACCAATCTCTTACCACTTCCACTCCGGGATCTTCAATGGTTGTAACAATCCGGCTGGCCTTTGATGTCCAGCTTTCACTCGTCGGCACACATCACAAAGTGCAACATATTCTGCTATGTCCTTTTTCATGCTGGCCCACCAGTAGCATGTCTTTAAGTCCTTGTACATCTTCGTACAGCCAGGATGAATTGAGTAAGGCGAGTCATGTGCCTCCTTCAATATTGTCTCCCGAATATGCCTAACATTAGGTACCACAATCCTCTTTCCAAGTCGTGAGGTACCCTGTTCGTCCTCATCAAATCTGAATTCTTTTCCTTCTTGGGTCCTTTCCTTGATTTCTTGTATTTCCTTGTCCTTTGTCTGTCCTTCCCGTATTTCCTGCTCTAATGTTGGGTTTACTTCCATCGTTCCCATCTCATTTATGAATCCAAGGTTTAACCGTTCGAACTCCTTGCATAACTCGGATGGCAGCTCTCGTACTGTGAGTTGATGACTTACTCCTTTTCGGCTCAAAGCATCGGCCACTACATTGGCCTTCCCTGGGTGATAGTTGATTCCCACGTCATAATCCTTGATGAGCTCCAACCATCGGCGTTGCCTCAGATTTAGATCCGTTTGCGTAAATATGTACTTGAGACTCTTGTAATCCGTATAAATTTCACATCGGTGACCAAAAACATAGTGTATCCATATCTTCAAGGCGTGTACTACGGCTACGAGTTCAAGGTCGTGTGTAGGATAATTTGATTCATGTTTCTTTAGTTGTCTTGATGCATAAGCTACCACTTGGCCTTCTTGCATGAGCACACATCCTAATCCTTATCTTGATGCATCACAATATATATCAAAACTCTTGCTCACGTCCGGTAATACTAACACCGGGGCGGTTGTCAACCTTTTCTTTAACTCCTCGAAGCTATCCTAACAAGCTTGAGTCCATTGGAATGCCTTTCCCTTCATGAGTAATTCGGTCATAGGCTTGGCTATTTTGGAGAAATCCTTAATGAATCGGCGGTAATATCCAACCATTCCAAGGAAACTCCGAATTTCCTTGACATTCTGTGGTGGTTCCCACTTAAGCACATCTCTCACCTTCCCTGGGTCAACTGATACTCCTCCTCCGGAAATAATATGGCCTAAGAAGGAAACTTCCCGTAACCAGAATTGACATTTACTGAACTTGGCATACAATTGATGCTCCCTCAATTTCTGCAGCGTAAGCCTCAAGTGTTCCTCGTGTTCCTTCTCATCCTTCGAGTAGATCATAATATCATCGATGAACACTACAACGAACTTATCCAGATATTCCATGAAGACCTTATTCATGAGATACATAAAGTACGCAGGTGCGTTCGTCAATCCAAATGACATGACAGTGTACTCATAAGATCCATATCGTGTCCGAAATGCTGTCTTGGGTATATTCGATGGTCTAATCTTCATTTCGAAGTATCCTGACCGCAAGTTGATCTTGGAGAAGATACAGGCACCCTTCATTTGGTCGAACAAATCCTCTATACGGGGCAGTGAGTACTTGTTCTTAAATGTCACTTCGTTGAGAGACCTACAGTCCACACACATCCTTTGGGTTCCATCCTTCTTATCTACGAAGAGCAGTGGGGCTCCCCACGGGGATGAGCTTGGGCGTATGAAACCCTTCTCTAGCTGCTCTTGAATTTGCTTCTTGAGCTCTGCTAACTCCTTAGGAGGCATCCTATACGGCCTCTTAGCTATAGGTGCAGTTCCGGGTATCAACTCAATTGCGAATTCTATGTCACGATCGGTGGCATACCTGGCAACTCATCTGGAAACAAATTCGGGTACTCGCGAACGATCGGAATGCTTCCCAATGTCACTTCTTCCACGTGATTCAGCATCACTTTCTCTCTTGCAGATTGGGCTGCCTCAACTTCGATGCGTGTACCATGTTCACTTGTCAACTACACAATCCTCTCGGCACATTGAATGACTCCATTATACTTGCTCAGCCAGTCCATTACAAGTATTATGTCTATTCCTTGGGAGTCCAAGACTATGAGGTTTGCGAGAAAGTCTACCCCCCTTATTTTAATGCTTACTTTCGGACATACTATATTTGTCCTCATCTCTCCGCCAGGAGAACTTACTAGCATAGTTTGCTTCATATGAGATATAGGCAAATTGTACTTGGCAACATACTTTGACGAGATGAATGAATGAGATGCTCCCGAATCAAACAAAACAGTCACGGGGTTGGAGTTGGCGAGAAACATACCAATCACGACGTCATCAGCTTGCTGGGCTTCCTTAGTAGAGACATGATTCACATTGCCACGAGCAAAATTCTGCTGTCCACGGTTGCCTTGCGGTGCTCCTCCATTTGGTCGCAGGTTATTTGGCCTTGGTGCATTGTTCATAGGTCCATAGTTTCTCTTGGGGCATTGACCTGCAAAGTGTCCGGGTTCTCCACACACATAGCATGTCTTACCACCCGTAGCATTAGGGAAGTTTGGGCGCAACTGGTTTTGAGCATTTGCCGCCATGTTAGGACGCGGCGCAGGTGGCAAAGGATAGCGAGGCGCTTGCATGGCGGGGCGTTGCTGTGCTGGCTGATTTGGGCGGGGCGGATAAGCAGCGTGGTATGCAGGAGCAGATGGGTTGTAGGGTGGTGAAGTAGGTGGTGCATAGCGAGGGCGAACATTGCTTCCTTGCTGCGGTCCATGATGTGGCATCTTCCTCTTATTGTCCTGCTCCATCTCGCGAATCTTCTTCTCAACCACAATAGCCTTGTCAACCAACTTTTGGAAGTTTGGATAATCAGTATTGAGCAACTGGACTTGAATTTCATTGTTGAGACCCCTCATAAACAGATACTGCTTCCTACTATCAGTTTTGATGTCTTCTGGAGCATATCTTGATAATTGAGTGAATTTGTTGAGATACTCACTCACGCTCATCCTTCCTTGCCTGAGATTTTCAAAGTCTTGTCTTCTCAGTATCATAACTCCTTCAGGTACATAGTGGGAACAGAAACTCTGCTTAAACTCAGCCCAAGTGATTGTCTCCTGATTATCATGAGCGTTGCCAAGAGCTTCCCACCAGTCAGCGGCTGCTCCAACTAGCTGATGTGATGCAAAGAGAACCTTCTCCCTATCAGTACACTGGACAATAGCAAGTTTCTTCTCAACTGACTTCAGCCAATCATCAGCTTCCATTAGGTCTGTGGCTTGTGCAAAGGTAGGCGGTCTGGTCCTCATGAACTCTCCCAAACGGTTGTGAGGAGGCAGGGGTGGCGGTGGAGGCAGGTGGGGCTGATTGTTGTTATTGCCAGCCTGCAGCTGTCCCATAGTTTGTATCATGGTCTGCATGAGCTGGTTCTGCATAGCTAACAGTTGTTCAATATTGATAGCCCCATGAGCATGTCCCTGGTTGTTCTGAGGTACTTCATTGCGCTCCTCCTCATCGTTGGCATCCCTCTGGTTACGAGTCCTCACCATCTGAAGAAGAGCAATAGGTAAGAATTTAGAAACATCCCCAACTAAATGCATCAAGGGATATGAAATTAACCAGCTAGCTACACTAGCCTAGGTGGACATGGCAATGCTAAGGCATCCCAAAATCCTTTATTAATCACACAAGCAAACAATATATATAGCAAACAGCACACTAAGCAAAAACACATCGATTACTGAGTGCTCCTATGTGCTCTAAAGTGTCCATTCTATCTAGGATGCGTCCTACGGTCAACCTGTGGCTCTGATACCAATTTGTGACGCCCGGTTCCGAAAATGAACCAAGCTAACGCATATGTGTGCCCAGGATGTTCAACACACATACACGAGTGATTCACAAATGATAAACAGATAATTACCACAACTCAAATTATTAAATAAGTACTCTTATTACATAGTTCATTATATCCTCGAATACAAGCTCTAATGAATATTAATGACAAGTTCAACTAATGCAGCGGAAATAAACTAATTAAGTAACTAAGCAAACTAAGCAAAAAGGATAGCGCAGCTCCAATAACACCACAGGCAAAGCTGACGGTACACACGGCCTAGATCTCCACATTATCGCCATTAAACTCATAATTCTGACCTGAACTATTGGGGGGGGGATTGCAAGTGTGAGTACATGTCGTACTCAACAAGTGTGGAAAGTATGACATGTGGCTAATTCAAATGACGAATGTAATAATGGCTAAGTGCTGAAAAGTACAGTAAAACATTTGAAAAGCGTTATACTATGTCTATGTGAAACAATCCCATCATAACCATCATATTAACAAAATATAAACCATATCCAATTATTGCCAACACCGTCATTATCCATGTCCAGTTACCATAATTCATATCCATAACCATAAACCATCCATAACCATTTCCAACCCATAACCATAAACCAACCATAACCATCCCATATCCCAATTCCAACTCTAATCATGTAGGTCATCCAGGCGCTCATAACCGGGAGCACGACTATCATGATAGTTTTTAACACTCTGCAGAGGTTGTACCACTTTACCCACATGTTTGTGATTTCATCACCTTTCAATGAATAAGAAACCTCCATTATGCCATCTCACACTTCCGTAGGTGTGTGGCCAAGAGATCACAAAATAGCCTTTCATAAGGGACTACTAGTATGTACGGGCCCACTAAGGTTTCACCAGCAGGCTTGAATCTCCATTCTCCCACCCACGGGCCCCCTCGTGTGCCATGCGGATCCCAGGGCAGTCCTCCTCAACTCCCATTCCCCGCGCCATCCAATGGTCCATACAATACTAGCAGCGCTCCTAATTATTCAGCTATGCCGCACCCATACTTGGCCTTGTGGTGGCACTGTTGACCTGGCATATTCTCGCATGAACCGGTCCTTAGATCTAAGGCAAGCAATCCACCATAACATCCAACCCATCCACATTCTAGGCTTGCTTAGATCATCCATCGTATTGACCAGTTCACATTAACTATAATATCATTGATGCATAATTAAATGTGTAGTGTTGTTTGCCATCCCAATTAATTAAGCGAAGCAAAAAGGTAAAAACCTTTCCCGACTCTCTACCATAAATTCCAGGTGACAAGGGTGGTCAAACAAAACTAGTAAACTTCCTACCATAGGATTCCCATCAATTTGACACAAGCATGCAAGTTCGCAAACAAAAAATTTAATAAAACAGGATCAATATGCTTCAAGGACACTTGCCTTGCTCCGGCGGATGGGGTTGCTCAAGCGCTTCGAAGTCTTGGTTTTGGAAATCCTCGTATGCGGCCTCTTGAGCACGTTCCTCTACGCATGATCATACATACAAGAGAACATATACAATCAACATGATGCACACACATTAATCAACATGCGATGATATGCATGCATGCAAAGATCAATTATTAATTTACTACGGTTGTTTATTAATTAGATGCAACTGTTTCATACGTGTTCATAAGAGTTTACGGGGGTTTTAGGGTGGATTAATGCTGCTGAAAATAAAATTATGGTGCAACTAAAATCAATTTACGCCTATTAGATTCAATATGATCGCTAAAATTTGCATCGGGAACATGGCCTACCGTAGATGCGATGGCTTCGACAATCGCGGGATGGGGACGATGCGTAGACGAAGTAGATGCGTCCTCCGGCAGCACGACGTCGGTGACGCGATGGCGACGACGATCTCCGACGGACGGCGGCGCCCTCCTCTTTTTCTTCCTCTTCTTCCCCTTCTTTTTCTCCTTTTTCTTCCCTGGGCGCAGCCCTCTGGTCCTTGGTTTCTTTTGCCTTCGGTACCGGCGGCTAGGGTTCCTGGATCGGGAAACATGAGGCCTTCGGGGCTTTTTTATCGGCGCAGGCGGGAGCGGGCGATCGTGGAGTCCATCTCGGTACCGACTCGGTACGGGACCGCGGTCGCGGTGCGGGGGTGCTGGCGCGGGAGTCAGGCGGCGGTGGGAGCCACGCGGGAGCGGGAGCGGGAGGCGGGGTCGGACGCGGGGGCGGGCGGGCGAGCCGGGGCTGGAGCGCGTGCGGGGCGTGCGGGGTCCAGGCGGGAGGCGGGAACGGGAGGCGGGAATCGGGAGGCGGGGTTTTCGGCGGGGCGCGTGCAGCGCGAGCCGCGTCGGCCGGGGCGGGGCAGGGCGCTCGGCCGGCGGGGCCAGCTGGCTGGGCCGTCGGCCTTGCCAGCGGCAGGCCTTTTTTCTTTTTCCTTTTTTTCTTTCTTTTTTTTATACTTTCTTTTATTATATGATTTATTATTTATATATTTTTATATATATTATTATTCATATTATATATATTATTATTCATATTATATATATTATTTATTATTTATTATTATTATAATATATACTATTAATATTAATATTTTATTTTTTATATATATTGTTATATATATTATTTATATATATATTTATATATATATTTATATATATATATATATTTATTATTATTTTTATACTTATTTCCTATTACCAGTTTTAGGCTATAACTATTATTTTCTTTTCCTTCTTTTTCTACACATATTTGTATATGTATGTTTTATATTTTTTTCTCTTATTCTACTAGTGTTTAATGCATGATCATGTATGCAATGCATGATGCGAAAACTTAGGGTGTTACAGGCAAACTTGGGACAAGATTGTTGTTCTCCACAACATGTCATCCGCAAACGGACGGCCAACTGAAGTTGTGAATTGAACACTATCAATGTTGCTCCAAGCTGTCCTTAAGAAGAACCTGAAACAATGGGAAGAAAGCTTGCCACATGTTGAGTTTGCATACAATAGGGCAGTACACTCGACAACTAGATTTTGTCCATTTGAAATTGAATATTGATTCACACCCACTGCTCCCATAGATCTTTGTCTTTACCCATGCAGGAACGTGTGAACTTCGATGCAAGCAAGCGACCTGAATTTTTCAAGAACATTCATGATAGGGCTCGGGCCAATATTGAAAAGATGACCAAGAAGTATTTGAAGCACGCTAATAAGGGCTGCAGGAAGGTGTTGATCGAACCAGAGGACTTGGTTTGGGTGCACCTTCGAAAGGATCGTTTTGCAGAGCTGCACAAGAGCAAGTTGAAACCTCAGGCTGATGGACCATTCAAAGTTCTATGCAAGATCAACGACAACACTTATGAAATTGATCTGCCAAGTACTTATGGTGTAAGTACCGGTTTCAATGTGTCCAACCTCTCTCCATTCTTTAGATTGGAAGAGTCGAGGACGACTCTTTTTCAAGGAGGGGGAGGATGATATGCCCACTCCAACCACACCATCAAGTATACCAACTACATCAAGCAAGATGGAACAATCATCAAGTCAAGCTGCACCAGCTCATGTTTTCAATGGACCAATTACTCGTAGCCGAGCTAAACAGCTACAACAAGAGGTGCACGCGCTACTTTGTGAAATTCCATTTATTAATGAGAATTATATACTTCCTGAATTGTACATGTTTCTAGTACTCAGGTTCACCAAGGAGGATGACAAGTACATGCCGAGACTGAACCAGAGAGGAGAACTACATCGAACCAGTTCAGCCTGGCAGAACTGTCATGAAGAAACAATCATATCTCTTGATTCATAGAAGCTGTGAAGGTCCATGAGTACTTGTTGGAAAGGTGTTGAAGTCAACTTTGTAATTCCATTAAGTGCTGAGTGCTTTAGAGATCCCAGCTTGGCAGCCGAGTGCTTTTGGTGCAGACTGTACAGAAGATTAATAGTCAGCCTGATACCTAAGTTTCCATGAGAAACTGTATTACTCTACAATATTTCGTGAAGCTTGCTACACATGGTGTGAAAGGCTATAAAATTAGCTTTCCAACGCATTTGGTCCCATGTCTTTTGGATGTCCCTCGGTGGAGTTATGATTAAAATATTGAAGACCACTCAAAAGGCCAGAAGACATGCGGAAAATTGATGACCACTGCATGATTGATCAAGCCAGTTGGCCTTCCACCTTCCCACGTGTCTTTTTCAGTTCACATCTATTTTTAGACTAGTTGTTGGCATAAATACCCCTCTTTTTGTAAGACAATGGGAACTTTTGATGAATAAAGATTATTCTAGTGATATTTGCAGTCGAGCTGCTTCATTGTCTTACTCAACCCTTGTTCTTCCTTGTTCTTCTTGAACTTGTGGAGAGATCTCTCTGGGATCCACTAATTCGTGCTCTGCAGGTTCTAGTACGGCTGCCCCGTCTTGTGTGGATTAACTCCAGTTGTGGTTCTGCGGTCGTTCGGAGATCGAGTCGAAGTCTTCGCGGTTTCGGTGTCTCTCTCTCTGTCGCTTGGTGGCATCCAACCTTGGTCAGGTATAAAGCTAGTTATCCGTGCTGTTTCTACAGCAAGTTATCTTGTTCTTGAGCCTCCTGTCGTGAAGATCAGGCCACCCTTCGTCGAACCAAATTCGGTGAATATCAATGGCCGACAAAAAATTATGCCTCATCCCCACTCTAGCTCAACCTTCAACCTGAGCGAAGACATCACACCGGCCAATGACAAGTCCCCCCTCGCTTTGGAGTCCGTCATGGAATTAGGTGTCGTACCTCTGATGAGGACATCACTTCTATGGATACAAACAACACTCCATTGAACATACAAGATTCAATCAATAGAGTTCATACACAACAATTAATTTCAGAGGTGAACTCGTTCTTATATATTTCCTTATATGTTTTTGAGCATAGATTGCTACTTAATGATTTAATTGTGATAAGGATCCATGGAGAGGTTCAAGGAGTACTTAGAGGAAGTATTAGGGACGTGGAAGATCAGAGAATTCATTCAAACAAGATGGAAACCGAACCAAACTCCAAATCGTATCCAACTCGGAGTCCAGGAGCAGTACGCACTAAAATGGATGCCCAGGATGCATACAAACTTCGTTTTGGACGTTCTACATATGAACGGAAAGGGGAGAGGATAACCTTTCCAATGGATCCGGTTCCATGTAAAAATACTTTCGGAGTCGACGGCAATCATCGAAACAAAATCAAGTACAGAATCTGTCAGGTTGTTGCGTCACCGTATTGGGCCATTTGGCCATGTATCAAATCTATGTCCATTATTTTTGTATATTAGGATTAGGTCACGACCCCAACACCCCCTTGGACATCCTCCCACCTATATATACTCCATAGTAGCCACCATGAACAATTGGGTTTTGCTTAGATCAATAATATCGCCGTTCTATGGTTTGTGAGACCCCAACTTCGCGATTTCAGATCGTTTCTACCTTGTTCTTGCTTGTGTTATCGGTTGCACTTGCAGGGATTAGCCTTCTTGTTGAGGTCAATCGTGTGCAGCACGGTTGATAACCAACGGAGCACTGGTGTAGTAATTGTAGGGGTTTTTCGTGTTCTACTCGAGAGCCTCGGATCATCAACGTCGAGATCTCC
Source organism: Tuctoria greenei (assembly GCA_036927565.1). Classification (NCBI taxonomy): domain Eukaryota; kingdom Viridiplantae; phylum Streptophyta; class Magnoliopsida; order Poales; family Poaceae; genus Tuctoria; species Tuctoria greenei. The sequence continues at coordinate 75,063,287 of JAYESD010000003.1, read as the reverse complement.
ACAAAAATCAACTTATCCATTACCTTTCGGAAGATTGGGCATAAACCTTTTCCTATCAATTGGTATCAGATTTCCAGGTTGCCCGTTAGGTAATTCATCTATCCATTATTAGTTTTGTTATTCATACCTAGAGTCCACAAAAAAGCCACAAAATTTTTTTGCAGTTTAGTAGATCTCTTCATCACTTTGTCCAAACCACCATTGAGCCATTTGCATCTTTGTTATTCAGTTTGGTTTTGGTGAGTTTTTGTCCATTGTTGAGTCATATTTCTGGTTTAGAAAGTGTTTTTGGTCTTAGTTTGAGTTTTGCATTGTGTGATTCATCCTTTTGAATCACATCATCACGTGCAGATTAGATTCAGCTCTGTCCAATTCGGTATTTTCTTCATATCTCGCTCATACAAACTCGGATTTTAGTGTTCTTGTACTTTATGGAAAGCTTAATAAGTTTTCTATAACTTTTGTATTCTTCAGTTTCCCAGAAAATAGAGTTATCAAGGTCGAAATTGCATTAGTTCTGTATATGTTATTGATCTAAAAATTCTGAACAATCTGTATTTCGGGGGCAATATCTCCCATTGTTATTATCCAAAATAGATCTTCCATATACTGAAATTAAAGAGGAGAGATAGATCTATAATATTTCTGTTCAAAGTTTTTGTATTTGGGGCCTATAAAGGTGCTTAATTGTCCTTAGAACATTGAGCAGAAAATCTGTAACAGACCTACGAGATATCTTTGAGTGTTTGCATTGTGTTCTTCTTTTGCAGCACATTCTGAAAAAAAAGGAAGAAAAAATAGAAAGGCAAGTGCAAAACAAGATACAAAAGCCGCACAGAAAATGAAAAAAACAACACAAAAAAAGAAGTGCTTGCATTCTCTGTGTCATCTAGTTTAGTCTCATGTCTTGCTAGCTTGAACTACTAGGAACACATTTAGGCCAGCAACTTTGACAAATACTTTGGACACTTATTCAACTTTACTATCTGATTGCATTGTTGCTAATCCTTGCTACATATAATTGCCATCCAAGCTACACCTTACTCTTGAGCAGAATTGATACACCTTTGCAATAATCCCACACTTCATTGGTTTCTTCATACCGTCCACCGTTTGCCTTCTGCAGTGTCGGTAAGAACACTTGTAATAGCGTGGTAAGACACTTGAGAGTGTGTGATTCCACTTCGACTTTTCCATTATCCTTTGTAGTTGATAGGGATAACATACTTTTTTGTTGTCTTTTGTTTGCTACTAATAATTTCAGGTAAAAGCAAGAATCATGCTTTATATGCTGAGATGATTGACATGATGAAGACGACGATGGAGTTGTTCACTCAAAATCAAACATCAATCAAGGTTTCACATGAAATTCAGACCACCTTTACAACACTTTCCACAAGAATTAATTACATTCTCCCATCTCTTCCTTCTAATGATGGTTTTGGTTACGAAGAATATATTGCTTGGGAAATAGAGTTAGATAAAATTTTTGGACAATGTCATATGTGTGAGAAAAGAAAGATTAGAAATGTTGCAAGTACATTAGTAGGTTGTGGATTGACTTGGTGGAACAACTTAAGTGATTTAGAAAGACCTCGAACATGGAAAGATATGAAAATTCTTATGCGATAAACTTTTGCTAATGTATCTAATTGTAAAGATAAAATACATGAACTTGAGAAGAATTTTCTTGTTGTACCTCCTCCTTTGCCTAACCTTTTGCAGGAACATGAACAAATAAATGTAGATGGAAATGAGAGTGAGGTGTTGAACAACTCTTCTGAATTTTTTGATGAATCAACTCATAATGCATTTGAATTTCTTGCTGAAAATGAGAGTAGTGTTAATGGACAATGTTATACAGTTAACCAAGGTATGACATTTTCAGATGTACTGAATTTTGCTACCAATCATACTATCGATGAGTAGCAACAAGATGAACCTTTTCATAATACACCTTTACCGTTAGTTGATTTTCCTACTGGTTCTTACAACAAAAATGAGTTGTGTGCTCATAATTATATTGTACCTATGCTAGAACAACCAAATGAATTTGATACTTTATCACTCACTTGTGCTGAAATTAAGCATTTGATCCCAACTACAAGTGAAAGGGATGAGCTGAAATTGTTATCTTCTCTAAATACTTTGGGCTATATTGAATTTGACACTCTTTGTGGTCTAGATATCGTAGAGAAGATAATATTTTCTCAATCTGAATTGCCTTTGTTAAGTAGAAATATTTTTCATGCTATAGGCAAATGTGAACATAGTGGTATGTTTATGGTGCATAAAGTTGACATATGTTCAAATGAGGAAGCTCCTTTTGTGCTGCAACAACATGGTCAAGTAAATGAATGTACTAACGCTAATAATATCTTGTCAAGTTTTTCTAGTATTTTTTCCATGCAGCAGGGTCAACAAAAGCATTATTCACTGCGGTTGTGCAATATGGACAATGCTCACTCTATCCCCAAAAGCCTCTTTGCTGGACATACAAGCAAGCTAAGGACGGCTTGTCATAAAGAAGGGTAGAATGATGAGATCATGCACGTTATCATTGCACCTACAAACATGACCCAATGTTTATTTGTTTGGGATCCTGTCTCAAGTGAATGTGCACCCTTATTTGATGGACAAGATCAAGATGGCACACTATGTCATCCACCATCTTGGCCTCCTCCATTCATGCATACAAGAAGATTTGATGGCGTTGCACATTTGGACCAATACATGAGAGGAGATGAACTTGAGTCCAGGACGACTCCAATTCAAGAAGGGGAGGATGATGAGGACATCACTTCTATGGATACAAACAACACTCCATTGAACATACAAGATTAAATCAATAGAGTTCATACACAACAATTAATTTTAGAGGTGATCTCGTTCTTATATATTTCCTTATATGTTTTGAGCATAGATTGCTACTTAATGATTTAATTGTGATTAGGATCCATGGAGAGGTTCAAGGAGTACTTAGAGGAAGTATTAGGGACGTAGAAGACCAGAGAATTCGTTCAAACAAGATGGAAACCGAACCAAACTCCAAGTCGTATCCATCTTGGAGTCCAGGAGCAGTATGCACTAAAACGGACGCCCAGGATGCATACAAACTCCGTTTTGGATGTTCTACATATGCAAGGAAAGGGGAGAGGATAACCTTTCCAATGGATCCGGTCCCATGTCAAAATTCCTTAGGATTTGACGGGTATTGTCGAAACAATATCAAGTACAAAATCTGTCAGGTTGCTGCGCCACCGTATTGGGCCATGTATCAAATCAAAGTCCATTATTTTTGTATATTAGGGTTAGGTCACGACCCCAACACCCCCTTGGACGTCCTCCCACCTATATATACTCCATAGTAGCCGCCATGAACAATTGGGTTTTGCTTAGATCAATAATATCGCCGTTCTATGGTTTGTGAGACCCCAACTTCGCGATTTCAGATCGTTTCTACCTTGTTCTTGCTTGTGTTCTCGGTTGCATTTGCAGGGATTGGCCTTCTTGGCGAGGTCAATCGTGTGCAGCACGATTGATAACGAATGGAGCGGTGGTGTAGTGATTGCAGGGGTTTTTCGTGTTTTATTCGAGAGCCTCGGATCATCAACGTCGAGATCTCCACAAAAATTGACTTATCCATTACCTTTCGAAAGATCGGGGATAAACCTTTTCCTATCAACCTCTTGCCATGATCCCACCAGTTACTACGACTCTGTGTGGGCGTAGAACCACACCTTGTGGTGCTGCATGGTCACTTCCCCTCGGAGGATGCCCATGAAGTCGACGACGCGTGCACGTCGTCAGACTCCGACTGGCCTTAAGTCAGTCAAGACCTGTCTTTTACATAAAAAGATGAGTCTCTCCCAAAGCTGCAGCCTAGCGAGGAGTTCATGTACACTCTGAGGACCAAGGACGGTGACGTAGTTAGCCACCACTACAAGTTACCTACGCGTACCTCTCTTGAGCTTGTGGGAGACCACCTTATTATCCATGGGGTGCACAAGACTGGAGGAGGCTATGCAAAAGGCTTTTTCGAGCAAATGGATAATTTTGCAATGGAGGAATAAATGGGCTTGTCACCCTCATAGATTAGGCGTCACCTCTCAACACCTGCCATCAGAGGGCCACATGGCCAATTTGAGGACAGCGACGGGAAATCTCCTCGTGTCCCTAAAGTGGAACAACCCTTCTAAGGAGTTAGCTTCTCCCCGATTGGAGAACAAGAAGCTATCAGACTTAGTGGCTGAAGGGCGCATTGAGAGGGTGCAACTGATGGATAAACTCATATCCCTCAAGGAGGAGATTGATGGTGTTCGTCGTGGCATGGGCGCCAAGCTACGACACATATGCAATGCCGTCGGGAAGCCCGACATCTACAATGCTCCATAGCTTAGATGTCCCGACTGATAGGATGCTTACTATTGACAACTTTTATATACGAATTTCACCCGTCAATATAACTCAATTATGTTAAGAAAGTATCATTTCTTGCACACATCACCTTTCTATTTAACCTATTTCCATTTGTCTTTGGAGAAAGTAGTGCATGCAGGCATTCTATGCAGAACTGAAGTGAAACAAGGGGGATGGATCTTATAAAATATCATTCCAACCAATCAGGCGATGCCACATGGACCCACATGGATTAAATGGCCCACAAACAGAAGTATGAGGCCATCCAACAGTGTAGAACCCATATCAGTCAATGGAACCCACCCGGAAGTCACCCCGAGGAAGTACACCAGAAATGGTCAACTTTTATGTTCGCCCGACTAGGGGATTCAGCCGAATCCTTCCTGGTGCCAAACTCTGTCAGCTTCCAGTGTCGACTCCCTGTGGTGCCTTGGTCACGATGAAGACTGGTTCGCATGCTTTTGGTAGCAGGAACCGACCCGTCTCCAAGCTATAAATAGGACCCCTCACCCCTCATTTCAACACACACCACTTGAGTATTCATCCATTGTATCCACTACTCTCCATAGGTTTAGAGAAGTATAGGCTGTAGAGAGGAGAGTCTCTAGTCCATAGTCCAAGTAGGAGGGGAGTAGGAGTCTCTTCCCAATTTCCAATTGGGAAAGGTATGGCTCTTATATTCCTATTTGTTTTTTTTACTTTGTTCTTAATAAAGATGTTATCCTTAGTTATCTATTGTTCATATAATTGCATGAAGCATTTCTTTTTTGATTGTGGATTCCATTTATGTGGTAGGAGTAGTATTTATGATTATGCTCTCAATATATCATCATAAACACTATAAACCTCCACTATAGTCTAATTAGCTATGACATGATTATGTTAACATAAATCACTTATGCTATAAATTAACATTGGTTCAACAAAGATTTAGTTCATTGCCTTAGGATGGCTTGTCCCTAGGCTTCTAAGGTAATTACTTGATATGCTAACATGGTGCTAGGATAGAAAGTAGCGTTGAATGTCTCGTAGACCCACAGATAGAATAGGTAGGCAATAGGTGGTGACAACCCTATCCGTCCTTTGTAATCCTCCATGTTTGGCTATGCCACTGGATCTTGGCGGGAGTCATCCTAGTATTGGTAGGGGTAAACCCGTGCCAAATGTGTTAATCCACTTAGCATGAGAATTCATAATTGACATGATCAGTAGTAACTAACTTAGGCTATGTATATGTACATTAGAAGCATTGTAAGAGTCTCTACCTAAGTCTTATCCTAGTCTCTCTTTACCTCATTTATCCCCTTAGGATAAAATGCTCTTGTTTGTGTCACACTACTTTAAATATCATTTATCCATTCTTGCTAGAACCCAACCTAGGCCAACCTAGCCTCTCCACTTGATGTTTGCTTTACTCCCATCTAGCCTTCCTTTGGCAGAATATAAATGACACCCTTTGGGAATACTCTTAGAGGGGAAATGATACGTCGATGGTTTCCGTGCGCTTGCAGAATTATATGTATAACCTGAAATCTATTTACAAGCATTCTTGGTACCACCGCTAAGGATGAATTGTTAGTAGTGAGTAGGAACCGTCAACAAGCATTCTGGCGCCATTGCCGGGGAAGGCAACAAAAGTATTGCATGATTGAGTGAATATGATAGGACCCTGGTAGGTTTTAGTAGGATGACCCTTCTTTGTTTTCGCATTTTATGTGAAAACAAGGTAGTGTATGTCTGGTTTCTGCTTGCCAGAAAAATTTGTTGAAGATCCCGAATCCCTACTAAGAGATCGACCTCGTGTCGTTGCTCCTCAGAAGCTCGGCAAAGCAAGCCAGCACAATTGCACCAACAACCGAAACGCTAATGGCCCAGAAGACCCTTCGTGTGTTTTCAGCTCCCTCTGCTACCAATGTGCCTGTTGGGCCCACTGTTAATACAGAAGACGTGAGCTTCGGAACCAAAATTGGCCTTATCACTATGGTGCAAGCCAACCCATTTTGTGGGAAGGCTAACGAGGATGCAAGTGCTCACCTACAACAGTTCGTCGAGATCTGCAACACTTTTAAGATCAAGGACGTATCTCATGATGTTGTCCATCTTAGGCTGTTTCTGTTCTCTCTCCTTGGGAGAGCGAAACAGTGGTTCAACGTGAATTGAAGTGCTATAGACACTTGGGAGAAGTCTTCTACAGCAGTCCTCGCCAAGTTTTTCTCGTCAGGCAAGACCAATGCCCTACGTGGAAGAATTGCCAACTTCCAGCAAGATACTGAGGAATCTATTCTCGAGGCTTGGGAAAGGCTTCAGGAGTACATCCTAGCCTATCCCCACCATGGGATGGATGATTGGCTAATTATCCAAAACTTCTACAACGGGCTGATCCCTTCCGCTCGTGACCATGTTGATGCTGCTGCTGGAGGTTCCTTCTTCTCATTGACAGTGCCCAAAGCTAAAGATTTTATTGAGAAGATGGTGTCAAATATGATTTGGAGCGACGAGCGTCTCCATACCCGCCAGTGAGACATGCACACCTTGAAGGAGGTGGACAAGATCGCTGCCAAATTGGACCTCCTTATGAAGAAGATTGATGGACAAGGCAATGGTGAGGTATGTGGCAATGCCTATGCCTTAGACTCTCACATCACTTGTGAACTCTGTGGCAACACGAGCCATTTGGGCAATGACTGCCCAGAAACCCGTGAGGATGCCTTATATGTAGCCAACAACGGAAACAACAATGGCTATCGTCCAGGAGGTCAGGGTGGGGTCAACCACACCCATTATTTCATGGAGGGTACAACAACAATGGCAACAATGGAAATCAACCCAACATGAGAGAACTTTCCATTGGTCAGCTGAAGATCAATGAGGATATATCCAAGAAGCTGTCGGCCAATGAGAAGATCCTAGAGAGCATTAGTGTCAAGATTGAAGTACTATCCTCAACCTTCAGGAATCAATTGAGTTTCGACAAGATGTTGGAAACTCAATTGGCTCAATTGGCTGCAGTTGTTCCTCTAATGGAGAAAGTGAGTGCATTGGTTACGAGAGGTGGCAAGACCACTCGTGACCCATCATACCCCACACAAGAGAAGAGGACACCTACAAAGGTGAAGGAGGATGTCCTAGTTGGCATAAGTGAACCTCTTAGTGAGAGAATGGCCAAGCACTTTGAGGACACCAACTTATTGCCATTCCCGCATAGACAAAGGAAGCCAACAGTGGATGAGCAATTCAACTGCTTGTTGAGATCATCCAGAAAATCCACATCAATGTGCCTTAGATTGATGCGATGCAAGTACCCACTTACGCTCGCTATCTCAAGGACATATTGAATAACAAGCGGCCATTGCCCACCGCTGAGGTTGTCAAGCTTACGAAAGACTGCAGCGCAACCATCCTCAATAGGCTTCCAAAAAAGAAGAAGGACCCTGGATGTACTACAATCTCATGCTCAATTGGGGCACACCACATTGACAAGGCCCTTTGTGACCTTGGAGCAAGTGTGAGTGTGATGCCTGTTGACGGCTATTGTATACCAATTTCACCCGTCAATATAACTCAAATATGTGAAGGAATTATCACTTCTTGCACACATCACCTTTTTATTTAACCTATTTCCACTTGTCCTTGGAGAATTTGTGTATGCGAAAATTTTATGCAGGAATTGATGTAAAATGGTGGAGCAATCCTATAAAATACCATCCTAGCCAATCAAGCATTGACACGTGGCACCACAAGGATCAAATGGCCCCCAAATAGAAGTATCTGAGGCCATCCAACATTGCACAACATATAACAGTCAACGGGACCCACCTGGAAGTCACCCGAGAAAGCATAGTGGAATTGGTTCACTTTTCTATTCGGTCGAAGTGGTGATTCGGCCGAAGTGCTTCTGGCGCCAAACTCAGTCAACTTCCACGTGTTGGCTCCTCCTGGCTTGAAGAAGTTAGTGGTGACTGAGTTGCTAACTTTTGGTAGCGGGAACTGACCTTTCTCCACCTATAAATAGGACCCCTCATCCCTCACTTGAGCATCATTCTATTGTATACACTAGTTCTCTTAGTCCTTAATGGAGTTAGGCTATCGAGAGGAGAGGCTCTAGTCCCAAGTTCAAGTTGGGAAAGGTATGGATCATGTATATTTTCTTATATTTGTGACTTTATGCATAATAAAGATATTATATTTAGTCTTCTTTTATTCATATACTTGGATGAATTGTTTCTTGTTTGATTGTGGATTCCATGTATGCGGTAGGAGTAGTCTTTATGATTATGCCATATCACTCCTAATCTATCATCATAAACACTACAAACCCCCAGTATAGTCTAATTAGTTATGATATGATCATGTTAATATGAATAACTTATGCTATGTCTCAACATTGGTTCAATGATGTTTACGTTACTCATTGCTTTAGAGAGGTTCTTGTACTCGAGCCTCTAAGGTATTTACTTAGTATGCTAGCATGGTGCTAGGATAGTAAGTAGCATTGGATGTCTCGTAGACCCACATATTGAAGAGGTAGGCAGTAGGTGGTGACAACCCTATTTGTCCTTTGTAATCCTCCACGTTCGGCTATGCCACAGGTTCTTGGCGGGAGTCGTCCTAGTATTGCTAGGGGTAAATCTGTGCCCGATATGTTTAACAACTTAGCATAAGGATTCACCATTGACATGCTCATTAGTACCTAATCTAGGCTATGTATATGTATACTAGAAGCATTGGTGAAGCAACTCCTAAACTCTTAGTCTAACCTCCATTAGGACTCATCTACCCTTTAGAATAGATTGCTTAGGTGTGTGTCACACTACCCATATATTATCAACTTACCCCTGTCTTGATACTTGATTAGTATCCCATAGCTTGATCATGAGAGTAGTGTCTACTTTACCCCATTGCCTTACATTGGGATAAATACGATACCCATGGGAATAATCTTGGTTGAAATGCTACACCACAGTTTCCATGCGCTTGCGGACCTCATCTCTTACTAGAGATGATCTGTGACGTTTGTAGCCATCAACAAGCATTTCTGGCGCAATTGCTAGGGAAGGCAAAGGAAGTTAAGGATAGCTATCAATTGTGATTAAGCTATAGGTACTGATAGTTATAAGATAGGATTACCCTTGTTTGTTTTCTCCTTTTGTGTGAAAACAGGGTAGTGTTGGCTAACCCATTTCATGGTATGGCCAACAAGGACGCGAGTGCTCAACTGCAAGACGATTCAAGGCGTACCTCTACAAATGTCCGTTGGGCAACACCATTACCTTTCGCAGAAGAATTCCAGCATCCAGTTGGAGACAAAGTCATCCATCCTCAAGCTTGGGGGAGGCTCCAAGTGTCCTTCTTGGTTCGCCTCCACCATAGGGTGGATAGTTGGCTCCTCATCCAACATTCATATCATGGGTTGGTCCACCAATCCATGACCACCATTGTGCTAGAGCTCAAGGAGTCCAATTCTCATTCATCATGAATGAGAATATGGTCTATACTCTAGGAGTGGATTGAAGAGTGCTTTAGTTCCTTTAGCTTGGCATGTAAACCACTTAACAAGGTTGACATGCTAGCTAAGAAACTACACCTCCCATTGAAGTATCCTGAAGATCAAGCCAATGGAGAAGTGTTTGGATGATTCAAGCCATGTATATTCACATGATTTGTGAAAATCCATGTCAGCATGGGCTACATGGGAAATTGTTTCCCTAAAATCCATGGGGATTCTTCCTTCCAAACACGACTCCAATGGATATCACCAACAAGGAGGTTGTCGGTACCCTGGAAACCGTACACCCCTTGAGGTTACAAAGATCTCAAAGGAAAGTCATATAGTTGATTTGAAGACCTTCGGAGGCCCACGTGTCAGATATAAACGGACCCGCTTCTCCAACATGGTTAATCCCAAGGTCGCCACGTGTACTAGCAAACCGGAGCTACCACCCACAAGGGGGAAGCTCCGGGCTATGTACCGAAATGGCACCTCCGGACTTAACCCTAGACCGAGAGAAGCTTCGGATCTGACACGTGTCAGGTAGCTCCGGAGCTACCTGTTTCCCACAGTATGCTCCGGAGCTACCACGTGTCCAACCGTCGGATCTTCAGTCTTTAACCTCCGGAAGACTCCACAATGGCTTCGGATCTTCAAAGGGGAATCAAGGACTTCAAGACCCGATTAAGTGTCATTAATACCATATTAATGACACACGATCGGATGACCTTAATTACTAGTAATGGTGCTGTCAAAGCCCATTACCCGGTCGTTAAGGACAATTAAATGTGTTGAATAAGTGTCAATACTAGTAACCGCTGGGGCCACATGTCGGTCCAGGCTAACTTGTAACGGCCTGCCCTTGTACTATAAAAGGACAGGCCGACGACGGACTCTACACATTCAGTGAGGCCACACACACGCCCTAAGACGCTCGACACAAGCTCATACGGCTAATACAACACCAACACACCCGTGGAGTAGGGTATTACACTCAGGCGTCCCGAACCACATAAACCTCTGTGTCTCTAGTGCCATTTACAATTCACCTTCTCGAATCTCCGCGCACCCAGACCAAACCACAAACTCCCCTAACACTTTAGTAGTGTCGAGAGATCTGTCGGATCCAAACCACCGACAGTTGGCGCGCCAGGTAGGGGTGCCTGAGATTTCGAGAATGATGAACTCAGCTGCTAGATCATCCAACGGTCATCCTGCTGCTCAAGCTGCTGGAGGCAATCCCTCCAATATGCAGCCACCAGCAGGAGCTTCAGCACTAGCAGGAGTCACACTGCCACCACCGCCGCCTCCACCAGCAAATCAAGCTGGACAACGCGATGGTGCACCGGCATCAGTCACTGCATCGGGAAATCATGACAACCCGTAACACGCGCTCCATGTAGCGCGTGCTCTTCTCCAACGCCCACCACCTCCGGATGCATCCCGGGTGCACTGGAGTAGTGGAGGGCGGATGTGGAACATTTGGTTGCAGCAGCAGCCGACCGCATCAGTAACCAGGGTCCTCCTCCTTCAGGACGGGCCCCGTCCCAGTGACAGACCATGTCTGGTAGACTTGGTCCGCACGTCTCCAACAACAGGAGATGAGCTGCATCACAGCAGGTGACATCGTTGCCCTCCAGAACACGACGCATTCACACTGTATCCAGGCTTTCGACTCATGACCTCCGGACAGAGCTTGATCGCCGATACCGCCAACTGGACGGCCGAGTCCATATTGAGCTTGCTCGTGAGAGACGAGAAGCTCAGGACATTCTTGCCCCTGAAGGAGTGGGAGGAGGCTGTTCAGCCCTGGCCATGCATCTGCGTATGGTCAGGTGGCCACAGAAGTTCCGGCCTCACCCGCCGGAGAAGTTCGATGGGACCGTCAATCCTGTTGAATTTCTTCAGATCTACTCCACTGCTATCTTGGCAGCTGGAGGAAATGAGGCCGTGATGGCCAACTATTTCCCAGTGGCTTTAACTGGGACCGCCAGGTCCTGGTTTATGAGCCTTCCACCCAACTCTATCAACAGTTGGGATGAGCTGTGCCAGCAGTTCACCGCCAACTTCGGTAGTTCATACACCTGACCAGGCACTGAACTGGACCTTTTTGCAGTCGTGCAAAAAGGGGGAGAATCCCTGCGATCATTCATTCAGAGGTTCTCTTAGGTACGAAACACTATCCCTTCTATCTCTAGCACCTCTGTCATTGTGGCATTAAGACAGGGTGTATGAGATAAGAAGATGTTGGAGAAACTGGCGATCAAGGAGATTACCAGTGTCACGGAACTCTTCAGTTTGGCCGACAAATGTGCCAGAGCTGCGGAGGGCCGTGAAATGCACTCCAAACCAACTCCGGAGGATCACAAAAAATCCTCCAAAGAAGAAGCCGCTACCTCCGGTGGTGGCAAGAAGAAAAAGAAGACCAACGGCAAGAAGAAGCCGTCGGCCGACACATCCAACGTTGCAGCTGCTGCAGCTCTGGGTGGCCGGGTGCCACGCCCCGAGAAGCAACCTCGACCGTCTTCTGAAGACGGTGGTAAACCCAAAGTGTGGTGTCCCATTCACAAAACGGGCAGCCACAGTTTGGAAGACTGCCGGGAGGTCCAAAACCTTGTCGAGCGATACAGCAAGCGCCGGGAAGAAGCTCCTTTCCGATAGAGAGAAGGAAAACAAAAAGTCGACGAAGCTCCGGCTGAGGAGGAGTTAGGATTTTAGGATACCAAAAAGGTCCTGAAGGCCGTTTACACCTCCGTCGACGACGATTCCGACGTCTCTAACAACGAGCGTCGGAAGACCATGAACACCATCTTTGGTGGATCATGGGACATCATCTCCCGCCGCATCATCAAGACTATGCGTCGGGACATGGCTGTTGTAGCCCCTACAGCCAGACCGGAGCCTCATCGGAAGTGGATGGACACAGCCATCACTCTTGATGCTTCGGACTGTCCTCGAAGCATGGTTGGAGCAGGTCAGCTGCGTTTGATGGTATCTCCTACCACCAATAACATCTAGCTCCACCATGTCATGGTAGACGGAGGTTCGGGGCTTAACCTCATAAGCTTCGAAGCTTTCACCAAGCTTCAGCTCTGACCTTCAGATCTTCACCCCTCCCGACCTTTCTACGGAGTAGGTCCGGGGGCCATTACCCCACTCGGAGCTATTACTCTCCCAGTTACCTTCGGGACAAGGGAGAAGTATCGCAATGAGAAGTTGGTCTTTGACGTTGCTCAGATCAACTTACCCTTCAACGCCATTTTGGGTAGGCCTGCCCTATACAAATTCATGGAAGCTGCTCATTATGGCTATCTGGTGTTAAAGATGCCAACACCAGTAGGCGTTCTCCAGATCCGCGGAGATCGTACTGCCGGAGTAACTGCTCTGCAAGAACTCCATGCACTTACCATGGTGCAAGAGGAGGACTCCAGGTAGGAGCAAGCTCCAAAACCCCCGAGCATTCATCAACGAGGCTCGACATCTGCACCTCGTGTGCAGCCAAGCGGCGACACCGACATTCCCGTCAAAGTCGTCCAAATCGGTTCTGATGTCGCTCAGACCACCCATATATCGGGGGGATTGAACGACAAATAGGAACTCGCGCTCATCACTTTCCTCCGGGCTAATGTCGACGTGTTTGCCTAGCAACCATCACAAATGCCTGGGATCCCCAGGGAAGTGATTGTTTGCACAATCTGAAGATCTACCCCGATGCCCGGCCCGTGCATCAGAAGCCTCGGAAGCAATCTGTGGAGCGACAGAACTTCATTCGACAAGAAGTGAAGAAGTTGCTTGAAGCCGGATTCATCCGAGAAGTCTTCCATCCAAAATGGCTGGCAAACTCAGTCATTGTGCCCGAGACCGGCGGGAAGCTTCGGATGTGTATCGACTACACCACACTAAATAAGGCATGTCCGAAAGATCCATTCCCACTACCTAGAAGAGATCAGATAGTGGATTCCACCTCCGGGTGTGAATTACTGTGTTTCCTAGACGCATATTCTGGGTATCATCAAATCAGAATGTCTAGGGAAGATGAAGAGCATACCTCTTTCATCACAGTAGATGGATTGTATTGTTATACATCCATGCCTTTTGGTCTCAAGAATGCAGCTTCAACCTTTGTACGAGCTATGTACAAAACCTTTGAAGATCTCATTAGAGACATAGTGGAAGTGTATGTTGATGACATCGTGGTTAAGGTCAAGAACAAGGAGTCACTTCTCGACACCTTGAAGGCTATCTTCGATAAGCTGCGGGTTACCCGCACAAAGCTAAACCCAGACAAGTGTGTCTTCGGGGTTAGCTCCGGAAAACTTCTTGGTTTCCTGGTAAGTCACCGGGGCATAGAAGCTAATCCGGCGAAGATCAAGGCCATTGAAGACATGCGGCCACCAACCCACATCAAAGATGTCCAAAAGCTAAATTGATGTCTAGCAGCCCTCAGCCGGTTCATTTCAAGACTGGCGGAACGGGCACTCCCCTTCTTCAAGTTATTGAGGAAGTCCGGACCATTCCAATGGTCTGAAGAAGCAGAAAAGGCGTTCCAGGAGCTAAATTAGTTCCTCACCACCCTACCAACTCTGGTAGCTCCGAATCCTGGTGAACATTTGTTGCTTTATGTTTCAGCTACTGACGAAGTTGTCAGTATGGTTCTGGTTGCTGAGAGACCAGAACTACCCCATACTCAGGAATCCAGACCCCTTTGGGAGGGTCCGGAGGTTCCTGAAAGCAAGTCTGGGTCCCAGCTCCCAGATTCGAATCCACAAGAAACCACTTCAGAAGATCCAGACCCCTCCGGGAGGGTCCAGGTCACTTCTGAAGAAGCTCTGGGTTCCTCCAGCCAGAACCCGGAGGTCCCCGAAGAAACTCCGGATCCCTCCAGGAGGATCCGGGTCAGTGAAGAGGAAGCTCCGGGCCCCTCCGGGAGGGTTCGGACCATTCAGCGCCCAATGTACTTCATCAGTGAAGTACTACACGATGCCAAGACTCGATACCTAGAGGTGCATAAGCTGCTCTATGCAGTTCTTATTGCCTCCAGGAAGCTTCGCCATTACTTCCAAGCTCACAAAATCTCAGTGGTGACCTCTTACCCACTTCGAGCAATTTTGCATAATCCTAATTCAACTGGGAATATTGCAAAGTGGGCAGCGGAATTGGCTGAATTCGATCTCGGATTCATTTCATGGCAAGCAGTCAAGAGTCAAGCATTGGCAGACTTCATTGCAGAATGGACTCCCTCTCCGTCAAACCCTGGGGGCCCCAGTGATCAGAAGCCGGAACATGAAGCTCCGGTCTTCACTGAGCCTCATTGGACCCTCTACTTCGACGACACGGCTCCATGCAAAAGCAGGGGGCCGGAGCTGGAGTCCTTCTCCTCGCACCAACTGGGGAGAAGGTGAAATACATGGTACACCTTGACTTCAAGGCGACCAACAACATGGCGGAGTACGAAGCACTCATCTACGGACTAAAGGTGGCGTTGTCATACGGCGCCAAGCAACTGCTGGTCAAGGGAGATTCATAGCTCATCATTAAGCAAGTGAAGGGTGAATGCTCCTGCAACAATCTCCAGCTAGATGCTTACCTCCTTGAAGTCCAGAGGCTTCGGAAGGACTTTGATGGTATCTCCTACCACCAATAACATCTAGCTCGACCATGTCACGGTAGACGGAGGTTCGGGGCTTAACCTCATAAGCTTCGAAGCTTTCACCAAGCTTCAGCTCCGACCTTCGGATCTTCACCCCTCCCGACCTTTCTCCGGAGTAGGTCCGGGGGTCATTACCCCACTCGGAGCTATTACTCTCCCAGTTACCTTCGGGACAAGGGAGAAATATCGCAATGAGAAGTTGGTCTTTGACGTCGCTCAGATCAACTTACCCTTCAACGCCATTTTGGGTAGGCCTGCCCTATACAAATTCATGGAAGCTGCTCATTATGGCTATCTGGTGTTAAAGATGCCAACACCAGTAGGCGTTCTCCAGATCCGCGGAGATCGTACTGCCGGAGTAACTGCTCTGCAAGAACTCCATGCACTTACCATGGTGCAAGAGGAGGACTCCAGGTAGGAGCAAGCTCCAAAACCCCCGAGCATTCATCAACGAGGCTCGACATCTGCACCTCGTGTGCAGCCAAGCGGCGACACCGACATTCCCGTCAAAGTCGTCCAAATCGGTTCTGATGTCGCTCAGACCACCCGTATATCGGGGGGATTGAACGACAAATAGGAACTCGCGCTCATCACTTTCCTCCGGGCTAATGTCGACGTGTTTGCCTAGCAACCATCACAAATGCCTGGGATCCCCAGGGAAGTGATTGTTTGCACAATCTGAAGATCTACCCCGATGCCCGGCCCGTGCATCAGAAGCCTCGGAAGCAATCTGTGGAGCGACAGAACTTCATTCGACAAGAAGTGAAGAAGTTGCTTGAAGCCGGATTCATCCGAGAAGTCTTCCATCCAAAATGGCTGGCAAACTCAGTCATTGTGCCCGAGACCGGCGGGAAGCTTCGGATGTGTATCGACTACACCACACTAAATAAGGCATGTCCGAAAGATCCATTCCCACTACCTAGAAGAGATCAGATAGTGGATTCCACCTCCGGGTGTGAATTACTGTGTTTCCTAGACGCATATTCTGGGTATCATCAAATCAGAATGTCTAGGGAAGATGAAGAGCATACCTCTTTCATCACAGTAGATGGATTGTATTGTTATACATCCATGCCTTTTGGTCTCAAGAATGCAGCTTCAACCTTTGTACGAGCTATGTACAAAACCTTTGAAGATCTCATTAGAGACATAGTGGAAGTGTATGTTGATGACATCGTGGTTAAGGTCAAGAACAAGGAGTCACTTCTCGACACCTTGAAGGCTATCTTCGATAAGCTGCGGGTTACCCGCACAAAGCTAAACCCAGACAAGTGTGTCTTCGGGGTTAGCTCCGGAAAACTTCTTGGTTTCCTGGTAAGTCACCGGGGCATAGAAGCTAATCCGGCGAAGATCAAGGCCATTGAAGACATGCGGCCACCAACCCACATCAAAGATGTCCAAAAGCTAAATTGATGTCTAGCAGCCCTCAGCCGGTTCATTTCAAGACTGGCGGAACGGGCACTCCCCTTCTTCAAGTTATTGAGGAAGTCCGGACCATTCCAATGGTCTGAAGAAGCAGAAAAGGCGTTCCAGGAGCTAAATTAGTTCCTCACCACCCTACCAACTCTGGTAGCTCCGAATCCTGGTGAACATTTGTTGCTTTATGTTTCAGCTACTGACGAAGTTGTCAGTATGGTTCTGGTTGCTGAGAGACCAGAACTACCCCATACTCAGGAATCCAGACCCCTTTGGGAGGGTCCGGAGGTTCCTGAAAGCAAGTCTGGGTCCCAGCTCCCAGATTCGAATCCACAAGAAACCACTTCAGAAGATCCAGACCCCTCCGGGAGGGTCCAGGTCACTTCTGAAGAAGCTCTGGGTTCCTCCAGCCAGAACCCGGAGGTCCCCGAAGAAACTCCGGATCCCTCCAGGAGGATCCGGGTCAGTGAAGAGGAAGCTCCGGGCCCCTCCGGGAGGGTTCGGACCATTCAGCGCCCAATGTACTTCATCAGTGAAGTACTACACGATGCCAAGACTCGATACCTAGAGGTGCATAAGCTGCTCTATGCAGTTCTTATTGCCTCCAGGAAGCTTCGCCATTACTTCCAAGCTCACAAAATCTCAGTGGTGACCTCTTACCCACTTCGAGCAATTTTGCATAATCCTAATTCAACTGGGAATATTGCAAAGTGGGCAGCGGAATTGGCTGAATTCGATCTCGGATTCATTTCATGGCAAGCAGTCAAGAGTCAAGCATTGGCAGACTTCATTGCAGAATGGACTCCCTCTCCGTCAAACCCTGGGGGCCCCAGTGATCAGAAGCCGGAACATGAAGCTCCGGTCTTCACTGAGCCTCATTGGACCCTCTACTTCGACGACACGGCTCCATGCAAAA
Source organism: Tuctoria greenei (assembly GCA_036927565.1). Lineage (NCBI taxonomy): Eukaryota > Viridiplantae > Streptophyta > Magnoliopsida > Poales > Poaceae > Tuctoria > Tuctoria greenei. Next base: position 75,045,398 of record JAYESD010000003.1, on the reverse strand, counting down.
GCAGGGGGCCGGAGCTGGAGTCCTTCTCCTCGCACCAACTGGGGAGAAGGTGAAATACATGGTACACCTTGACTTCAAGGCGACCAACAACATGGCGGAGTACGAAGCACTCATCTACGGACTAAAGGTGGCGTTGTCATACGGCGCCAAGCAACTGCTGGTCAAGGGAGATTCATAGCTCATCATTAAGCAAGTGAAGGGTGAATGCTCCTGCAACAATCTCCAGCTAGATGCTTACCTCCTTGAAGTCCAGAGGCTTCGGAAGGACTTTGATGGTATCTCCTACCACCAATAACATCTAGCTCGACCATGTCACGGTAGACGGAGGTTCGGGGCTTAACCTCATAAGCTTCGAAGCTTTCACCAAGCTTCAGCTCCGACCTTCGGATCTTCACCCCTCCCGACCTTTCTCCGGAGTAGGTCCGGGGGTCATTACCCCACTCGGAGCTATTACTCTCCCAGTTACCTTCGGGACAAGGGAGAAATATCGCAATGAGAAGTTGGTCTTTGACGTCGCTCAGATCAACTTACCCTTCAACGCCATTTTGGGTAGGCCTGCCCTATACAAATTCATGGAAGCTGCTCATTATGGCTATCTGGTGTTAAAGATGCCAATACCAGTAGGCGTTCTCCAGATCCGCGGAGATCGTACTGCTGGAGTAACTGCTCTGGAAGAACTCCATGCACTTACCACGGTGCAAGAGGAGGACTCCAGGCAGGAGCAAGCTCCAAAACCCCCGAGCATTCATCAACGAGGCTCGACATCTGCACCTCGTGTGCAGCCAAGCGGCGACACCGACATTCCCGTCAAAGTCGTCCAAATCGGTTCTGATGTCGCTCAGACCACCCGTATATCGGGGGGATTGAACGACAAATAGGAACTCGCGCTCATCACTTTCCTCCGGGCTAATGTCGACGTGTTTGCCTAGCAACCATCACAAATTCCTGGGATCCCCAGGGAAGTGATTGAGCATAATCTGAAGATCTACCCCGATGCCCGGCCTGTGCATCAGAAGCCTCGGAAGCAATCTGTGGAGCGACAAAACTTCATTCGACAAGAAGTGAAGAAGTTGCTTGAAGCCGGATTCATCCGAGAAGTCTTCCATCCAAAATGGCTCGCAAACTCAGTCATTGTGCCCGAGGCCGGCGGGAAGCTTCGGATGTGTATCGACTACACCACACTAAATAAGGCATGTCCGAAAGATCCATTCCCACTACCTAGAAGAGATCAGATAGTGGATTCCACCTCCGGGTGTGAATTACTGTGTTTCCTAGACGCATATTCTGGGTATCATCAAATCAGAATGTCTAGGGAAGATGAAGAGCATACCTCTTTCATCACAGTAGATGGATTGTATTGTTATACAGCCATGCCTTTTGGTCTCAAGAATGCAGCTTCAACCTTTGTATGAGCTATGTACAAAACCTTTGAATATCTCATTAGAGACATAGTGGAAGTGTACGTTGATGACATCGTGGTTAAGGTCAAGAACAAGGAGTCACTTCTCGACACCTTGAAGGCTATCTTCGATAAGCTGCGGGTTACCCGCACAAAGCTAAACTCAGAAAAGTGTGTCTTCGGGGTTAGCTCCGGAAAACTTCTTGGTTTCCTGGTAAGTCACCAGGGCATAGAAGCTAATCCGGCGAAGATCAAGGCCATTGAAGACATGCGGCCACCAACCCACATCAAAGATGTCCAAAAGCTAAATTGATGTCTAGCAGCCCTCAGCCGGTTCATTTCAAGACTGGCGGAATGGGCACTCCCCTTCTTCAAGTTATTGAGGAAGTCCAGACCATTCCAATGGTCTGAAGAAGCAGAAAAGGCGTTCCAGGAGCTAAATTAGTTCCTCACCACCCTACCAACTCTGGTAGCTCCGAATCCTGGTGAACATTTGTTGCTTTATGTTTCAGCTACTGACGAAGTTGTCAGTATGGTTCTGGTTGCTGAGAGACCAGAACTACCCCATACTCAGGAATCCAGACCCCTTCGGGAGGGTCCGGAGGTTCCTGAAAGCAAGACTGGGTCCCAGCTCCCAGATTCGAATCCACAAGAAACCACTTCAGAAGATCCAGACCCCTCCGGGAGGGTCCAGGTCACTTCTGAAGAAGCTCTGGGTTCCTCCAGCCAGAACCCGGAGGTCCCCGAAGAAACTACGGATCCCTCCGGGAGGATCCGGGTCAGTGAAGAGGAAGCTCCGGGCCCCTCCGGGAGGGTTCGGACCATTCAGCGCCCAATGTACTTCATCAGTGAAGTACTACACGATGCCAAGACTCGATACCTAGAGGTGCATAAGCTGCTCTATGCAGTTCTTATTGCCTCCAGGAAGCTTCGCCATTACTGCCAAGCTCACAAAATCTCAGTGGTGACCTCTTACCCACTTCGAGCAATTTTGCATAATCCTAAATCAACTGGGAATATTGCAAAGTGGGCAGCGGAATTGGCTGAATTCGATCTCGAATTCATTTCATGGCAAGCAGTCAAGAGTCAAGCATTGGCAGACTTCATTGCAGAATGGACTCCCTCTCCGTCGAACCCTGGGGGCCCCAGTGATCAGAAGCCGGAACATGAAGCTCCGGTCTTCACTGAGCCTCATTGGACCCTCTACTTCGACGACACGGCTCCATGCAAAAGCAGGGGGCCAGAGCTGGAGTCCTTCTCCTCGCACCAACTGGGGAGAAGGTGAAATACATGGTACACCTTGACTTCAAGGCGACCAACAACATGGCGGAGTACGAAGCACTCATCTACGGACTAAAGGTGGCGCTGTCATACGGCGCCAAGCAACTGCTGGTCAAGGGAGATTCATAGCTCATCATTAAGCAAGTGAAGGGTGAATGCTCCTGCAACATTCTCCAGCTAGCTGCTTACCTCCTTGAAGTCCAGAGGCTTCAGAAGGACTTTGAAGTCCTAGATCTCCACCATGTCCAGCGTGCCCACAACGCTGAAGCCGACGAACTCTCGACAAAAGCGTCAACTGGAGCTCCGGCTCCTGACGGATCTTTTGTCCGGAGGTTGTCAAAACCCACATCTCAGCCTGCCGAACTGAGCGAAGGGGGTGAGATCAGCATTCCGAAGCTGACGGTCCCAATGGCCCTGTTACCATGGCAGCCATCAAGGGTCGTAGGTGCTGCTGGAAACTCCGAGCAACCCAGCACGCAAGACTCAAATGCTCAAGTTAGTTCTGATGCATGGATCTCGGAGATCCGGAACTACTTGAAAGACAACATCCTTCCTGACGATGATGCGTCTGCTGATCGGGTAGTCAGATTGGCTAAAAGATACACGTTGGTAGAAGGGGATCTCTACCGGCGTGGTGCCAACGGCATCCTAATGTGGTGCATCACAAGGGAAGAAGGCTGCGAGCTTCTCGCAGAAATCCATGGAGGCGAGTGTGGAAACCACGCGTCTTCCCACATGCTGGTTCGTAAAGCCTTTCGGCATGGCTTCTACTGGCCTACAGCACTCCAGGATGCAACTGAGCTGGTGAAGAAATGCAAAGCATGTCAATTTCATGCAAAGCAAATTCACACACCGGCTCAGCCCCTACAAATGATACCTCCTACATGGCCTTTCGCTGTGTGGGGGATGGACATCTTGGGACCTTTCCCAAGAGCCGTCGGAGGTTACAAGTTACTGTACGTCGCCATTGACAAGTTCACCAAGTGGCCGGAAGCAACTCCAGTTGTGACAATCAACAAGCAATCAGCTATCAACTTTTTGCAGTCCATTGTATGCAGATTTGGAGTTCCAAACAAAATCATCACTGATAATGGGACCCAATTCACAAGCTCTGCATTTCAAGGATATTGCGAAGACCTCGACATTCAAGTTTGCTACGCCTCCGTAGCTCACCCAGCCAGCAATGACCAAGCCGAGAGAGCAAATATTGAAATCCTTAAAGGACTCAAAACGCGCACCTATGAGCGCTTGAAAAAACATGGAGCCAACTGGATTGAAGAGCTTCCGCCCATTTTATGGGCCAACAGGACATCTCAAAACTGGTCAACTGGAGAGACACCCTTCTTCCTGGTGTATGGAGCTGAAGCAATCCTTCCTCCAGAAATCACCTTGCGGTCACTCCGGGTCCGGACCTTCGATGAAGCCACGCAGGACCAGCTCCGGCGTGAAGACCTAGACCTCCTGGAGGAGGGAAGGTGCCAAGCAGCTGTTCGGAATGCCTGATACCACCAAGCCCTTCGGCGCTATCATCAGCGGCATGTACACAACCGACAGCTCGAGGAAGGTGACCTGGTGCTACAGAAAATACAATCCATAGAAGGGTTAATCAAACTCTCCCCCAGCTGGGAGGGACCCTTCCGAGTGATTAAAGTATCCCATCTCGGGAGCGTTCACTTGGCTACCGAGGATGGGACACCTCTCCCAAATCCTTGGAACATTGAGCACCTCTATAAGTTCTACGCTTAATATCACGGAGGTGAGTCTGTAGTAACTTGAGGAGTATGTTATAGAGTCATTGTACAGAGTCGGGTAGTTCCTCCGGGAGGACAGCCGGACCTTTCCCGAAAGGTCCGCAAAGTTCATGCAACACTTGTCATAGTCTCAGGACTAAAAGTGTGGCTAGCTACCCTGGGTCAAACGAGAAAGGAAACACGCTTGGCCTGGTTCCGTACCCAAAGAGTGTACTTGTTTCCCCTGTACCACGGACCTATAATGAAAGACATCTTCATGTGAAACAGACTCCACGTGCATTTATTTTGTACAGGCTCAACATTTTTTATTTTTCTCTTTCTTGTTTATAACAAAGACATGCAATTCTTAAGAAATTTTAGTTCAACCGGTTCATATACGATAACGAGTTGTATTGTCAATTCTTTTGGATTCAAATATTGTTCATGGCCAACTCGCCTGAAAGCCGCCAAGCCAATCTAGGGCTGGAGTGCGCTATCGACTTAGCCTGGTCAAGCACCCTAAGTACGCCACTCTACCTACACCCCAGCAGGCCGAAGTAAGGCGGGTCCTTGTACAGTTGGATCTGGAAGAAAAGACAACACATTCGATTGTATTTAGAATCGCGTTTGACTTAAAATCTTCTTGAGAATCGTAAGTCGCGACGAAGTTATAGACAAGAAGCGAATTTTACTATTTTTCTTGGCTTAAGTGTGCAGGAAAAATAAAATCTACGTTGATGGAGAAAAGCCGGAGCTAATAAAGCTCCGACTCCCCTAGGTGGCTTGTAATCGATGTTACGCATTGAAAATGAGCATCACTGGAGTAATCAAGCTCCGGTAAAGCTAGGGGGGCCAGCCGTCGATGCTAAATAAAAGATGGTGAGAAGACCCCGCAAACGGAATCTGCTGTCAACAAACTAAGTGTGTGCAAAGGTCACTGCTCGAGCTACTAAGCTCCGACACCCCGGAGGACTAACTGTCGATGCTCTACGCGTGATAGAGACTATTGCCGGAGCTACTAAGCTCCAACGATAGACAATGCCGGAACTTCTAAGCTCCGACAACCTCAGGGGGCCTTCACTATCGAAGACTTCGGACCTAAATTCTACAAGTTCGGAGCAAATGAGTCTTCAACAGAACGCAATATCCTCTTGTTACATGTTCACAATCAAATTGTGTACATCTACCAGGGGGCCAAGTGAAGACAAAAGTGTTGAAGACAAAAAGTGAAATTCACAAAAATTTGGGGATTTCATTTATTTGGAGACAAGGGATTACATCTGGAGACAAGGGATTACAAAATTGAGAAAGAAGAAGAGAAAGTACAAGTGAGAACTACAGAGATGGTCATAGACCCTATGGAAGAATTGGGCAACTTTCTGGGCAACCTCCGATACGTTGGCTCGGGCAGCTTCGCCTTCTCCTTCAACCGGACCTTCAAGCACCGGGTCCAGAGGAAATTGGGAGTTCCGGCTGGTGTAGCACGTCAGCACATATTCTGCGATGTTCTTCCCCAGGGATTGCCCCTCAACCTCCAATTGGTCCGCGATGACATCGCCCACCTTAGAGAGTTTGCTGCCTGCCGAGCTCAACGCCTGCAACGCCAGGTCCGGCTCCGGCTCCGGATCATCCGGGCGCACGGGGCTGAAGCCCATCGGTGTCAGCGCGTCGTTAGCCTTGCCCAGGAACTCCCAAATTTGTAGGGAGTCCGCAGTCCTCAAGCCCTTTATTTCTTCCAAGGATCTCCTGGCCGCCACCAGTTCAGAATTCTCGTGGGCGAGGCGCTCAACTTCTTTGGCGTTTTGCTGAATCTTCTCAGCAACCCGCTTCTCGAGTTTTCCGAGCTCCTCCTCCCGGAGGTGGATCTTGTTCCGGCGGTCAACCAGGTCTTTCTCTCTGCCCCTCACTTTCTTTTCCCTGGCAACAAGGGCACACTCTCGCTCATGGAGCTCCTACCCTCGCACCCAGGCCTTCTTTTCTTCCTCATGGCAGCGCTCTTCCTATTTCTTGGCGCGCTCCTCGAGGCCCTTGTCAGCCAGAGCCACCTTCTCGGTGAGCTCCTCCTCCCTCCTCAGGACGTCATCCCGCAACTCTAGGAGTTTCTGCTCTTCATCCTCGAGCCGTTTCTCCCTCTCCTCAAGTGCCTCCCGGCGCTTGATGAGTGTAGTGTTAATAGCCTCAAGCCTTTCTTGGCGTTCATCAGCCGCACTGTTAGCTGCTTTGGTCTGCTCGTAGATCTCCTGGGATTGAGCGTCGAGGGCACGAGTCATACTCTCCCTGTCATCCAGTAACTTGCCCCAGTACTCCAAGCAGATCTTCTCCCGCTTGATCCACTCTTTGTCATCCGCTAGCCTCGACTGCGCCATCTTGGTCTCGAAGTAGAGCCGATTACACCACCGCCTAAGGGTTTGGCGCTCCTCTTCAAGAGCCTTGCTGTCATGGAAGAAGGCCAGTTGGACTTGACGCAGACTGGAACATGCGTTGTCAAAAGACAGTGACAACGGGATAGGTTCCGGACCTGCTGGGGTCTTCTCCGCTGGTTCCAGCGGGTTTTCAGATACAAAAATTGGGTCCCACTCCACAAGAGTGGTCTCCTGAGTCTCCATGGCACTAGGGCCGTCCTCCGGGATGGCCTCAGTCGCCATCGAGGAAGGCCCCGCCGCCAGGTCTTCGTTCACCCCCTCAGGCAGGGGGCCAGCGTCTTCGCTTGGGCACTCCGGCTCGGCTGCGAGTACCTCTGACGTCATCATTTCCGGAGCAGGGGCCGCTGCTGGCTCCGGTCTGGGCACCTCCTCCGATGGGGGCTCGGGCTCCGACACCTCTTCAACAACCGGCTCGGGAGCCGGAAGATCTTCAACATCGACCGGCCCTGCAGCCGGAGCTCCAACAATGACCGGCTCTGCGGCTGGTGCTTCAAAGGCAGCCGGCTCAACTGCCGGAAATTCCTCAGCTTCCGGCGCGCACGCCGGGGCTTCAATCACCTCCGGCTCAACCGTCGGGGCTTCGACAATTTCCGGCTCAGAGACCGGAATTACTACTTCCTCCGGCTCAACAGCTGAAGCTTCCATCATCTCAGCACTAGGACCCGGAGCCTCAGCCTCCGGGACAGGTGCCGCTGGCCATCTTCTCTCCCGCGGTCCGGCACTACCACGTGAGTCTTTGGGGATGAGTTGAGGTCCATGACCACGACAGCCGGCACCGGAGCTGTCGCAGCTTCAGCCACCACTTGGGGCGGCACCGGGACAGGAGCAGAAGCCCCCACCCTCACAGCTTCAGCTGTTGTAGCTGAGGGTGGAGCCTCACTCCTCTTCTTGGGAATGCTGCAGATGATGGACGAAGAAACTTAAAAAAATAGTTACCACAACAAAACAACTGTCCAAGGTAAAGATTAAAAAATTACCTTGGGAGGCTTCCGCACCAGCTTGCGCGGAACCTCTTTCCCGAATGTTCTGGGCTGGTCATAGCCGGCGTGGAAGCTCCGGAAGGCCCCCCGAAACTCGTAGCAGCCACGGGCGTTTCCCTGGTCGAGGCTTCCCTCGACCGGGAAGAACTTCCGGACCTGAAAGCCTCAACCGGCCCCGGTGCTGGAGTCGCATGCCCGGAGCTAGCTCCCCGGGAGGATCCCACTGCGGGTACAGTCGCCGCGGTCGAAGAAGACCTCCCCCTTCGAGGAGAAGGAGCCGATGCAGAGGTGGCAGCCCTGACGAACCTTCCGTCGGCATGCTGTAGCTTCCTCTTCCGGCTCAAGGGTTCGTCCGCCGGCTCCTTGCCCTTGCCGACAACTTCGACCCTCGGCTTCGGGGTAGGGCCACCTTCGGGCACTTCAGGGATCACCACCCTGGTGGTTGATCTTCTCTCGATGACACCAAGGTCGTCAAGTACTGGCATCTTCCGCCGGAGCTCCCTGCTGAACTCCACTTCCATGTTCAGAGGAAGAAAAGCCGATGGCGGAGTCAAGTCGTCACCATCGACGTCGATGCCGTGCTAGAACTTCTTGAGGTGGAACTCCAAGGTTGTCCCCACCATGTTGGACTTCAGCCCGGTCTCGACCCGGTCGTCTTCCATCACGCTGTTGAGGGCCCAAGCGAGCTTCTCTCACTTCTTCAGCGGTGCCCACCTGTTGACCAGGATGTTACAAAACACCGCTTGAGGGGTTAATCCCCCCTCCACGCACTGGCAGATCCTGGTCAGAATAGGGTCGAAGGCGTCTGCCAGCACCGGAGCTTCACTCCAGATCGTCGTGTCAATGTTGGGGAGGCCTTCGGGCAGCTCCAGCCTCTCGTGCTCCTCCACTCGGATGACTATCCAGTCCTTCTTCCAGTCATCCCACTTCCCAGAGGGAAACGACCGGAGGTACTTGAATGGGCACTTCTTGCGCTTCACGAAGTAATAGAAACCAAGGTACTCATTGCTCCTACCGGTGGTGTGGACGGTGAAGAAGGCCCGAAAGAGTTCAATGCAGGGGGGATGCCCACCCACATCTCACAGAAGTGGACAAAGATAGACACGAGGAGAATGGAGTGAGGGCCAAGGTGGTAGAGCTGTAGACCATAAAAGTCCAGCAGCATCAGGAAAAAGGAAGAAAAAGGTGGGATCAACCCCACCATGGCGTACGAGGAGAAGTACACCATTTCGCCGGCGTGCTCCTTATCAAACGGGAGCTCTCCCCCGGCACAGACTGAGCGGTTGTAGAAGTCCGAGGACCATCCCATGAGGGTCCAGACCTTCTTCAGATCACCGTCGGTCTTCAAACGGCTTTCGCGGAGACCCAACTCCATCGCGGCACAGCAAGGCAAGAGAGGAAAAGTGAAGCACAAGTTGGGAGTTTGAGCTCAAGAACAGATGAGAGGCGTAAAGAACTCCCGACGGTGCGCGCTTTCCTTCTTAAGTAAGCCCTCGCAATGCTTGGATGGAAACCGCAAGGAAGTCGAAGATACCATTCAAAAATTCCACCCAGCCGATGACAAGGGGGCCCGGGACCACCCCGACGATCAAGTCGAGGTTCTTACCCAGGCGAACAGTTGTCATCATGAGGCGGGAAACCCGAAGGTGGCGGCCTGACAAGGCGCGCGGAACCGATACAGTTTTCGTATCGGGAACCGGCGACCTTCAATTGCGTGAGATCCGCACGCCAAAGATCTCATCAGCCGCACGCGGGATACGCCACGTGGCGAGGATTTAACTCCAAACCCTCGCCAACGACACCTCTGAAGACCTTTGGAGACTCAGTTCAAAAGTTATGAGGATGGACCCACCTCCGGCGGAATGACTTCACCCAAGGGGTCTTCCCCAGAGGTGGGCCCAGGGGGCCACTGTCGGTACCCTGGAAACCGTACACCCCTTGAGGTTACAAAGATCTCAAAGGAAAGTCATCTACTTGATTTGAAGACCTTCGGAGGCCCACGTGTCAGATATAACCGGACCCGCTTCTCCAACATGGTTAATCCCAAGGTCGCCACGTGTACTAGCAAACCAGAGCTACCACCCACAAGGGGGAAGCTCCGGGCTATGTACCGAAATGGCACCTCCGGACTTAACCCCAGACTGAGAGAAGCTCCGGATCTGACACGTGTCAGGTAGCTCCGGAGCTACCTGTTTCCCACAGTATGCTCCGGAGCTACCACGTGTCCAACCGTCGGATCTTCAGTCTTTAACCTCCGGAAGACTCCACAACGGCTCCGGATCTTCAAAGGGGAATCAAGGACTTCAAGACCCGATTAAGTGTCATTAATACCATATTAATGACACACGATCGGACCACCTTAATTACCAGTAACGGTGCTGTCAAAGCCCATTACCCGGTCGTTAAGGACAATTATATGTGTTGAATAAGTGTCAATACTAGTAACCGCCGGGGCCACATGTCGGGCCAGGCTAACTTGTAACGGCCTGCCCTTGTACTATAAAAGGACAGGCCGACGACGGACTCTACACATTCAGTGAGGCTACACATGCGCCCTAGACGCTCGACACAAGCTCATACGGCTAATACAACACCAACACACCCGTGGAGTAGGGTATTACGCTCAGGCGGCCCGAACCACGTAAACCTCTGTGTCTCCAGTGCCATTTACAATTCACCTTCTTGAATCTCCGCGCGCCCACACCGAACCACAAACTCCTCTAACACTTTAGTAGTGTCGGGAGATCTGCCGGATCCAAACCACCGACAGAGGTCAAGGGTGGAATCAACATCACCCTTGCAATCAAGGAGGATATGCGGATTTCAAGGGATTTATGTTCAATTAGCCAACTTTGAAGTATCTTGTCCATGGCCAATCAAGAAATCAAGACAACATTTACATGAAGCTCTTGGCCATGGACAAGAAAATTAAAGAGCATTCAAGATCCAAGATGTCCCATAATTACTTGTTGGGATTCTTATCCTTCGAGCAAGCCCATGCAGCCTAGGGTAAGTGACATCTTGGATGAAGCGTTTCTTGTTTGATTGTGGAGTCCACGTGTCACCATGCCCAGGGAAGCTTTTGATCTATGATCAAAGTATGGGTTAACTCAAAAGAACAACAAGAAGGTCGAAGTGACACCCCTAAAGAAGGACAAGCCTCACAATGCTCATAAGAGAATATCTTCAAAATTGAGAAGCCGTCACTACATCAACAAGTCCTCAGCAAGATGACGGAGAGGCTAGGGCCACCATGTGGCCCACATGTCCAAATGGCATGCAAAAAGATATTTGGCATGTCAATCAAGAGAAGTTGTCCACATCTTCAACTTCGGGATTGGATAACAAATTATTGAACTAAAATGAACGGAGGTAAGTCCCATTCATTGGACTTCAAAAGTTCGGTGAGTCCTTGCCAATAGGTTAATCGGTAGTTATCTCATATTTGATTTCCCCATTGCATATTTAAATTTCCCATCAATCTTTGCATTTTAATTTAGGAAGTTTAAGTTTTCACACCTGATGTTGGAAAGTAAAATTTCCAACCACATTAAACTAACATTTTGAATTAGAAAATGCTTCTGAGCTAACGCACACTGCAAGGATTCTGGTTTATCGCAACGAAAAAATTCGTCGCAATAGGTTGTTTTTCATTGCAATAGGTCGCTGTTGCAACGAAAAAGAGCATGGCGATAGTTTTTACGAATTGTTGTAATAATTCCCGCGGTGATAGGTTATTTTCGATGCCTTGGCATCCGTGGCGAATAGTATGGTATTGCAACGATTTTACATTGGTGGCAAATAGGACGCTATTCCAACGTTTTCATGTATTGTGACGATTTAACGTATCACAACGAATTGTACGGTATTGCAACGGGTTCACGATCATGGCAAATAGTACAGTATTGCAACGATTTCATATTCGTGGCAAATAGTATGTTGTTACAACAATTTAGCGTATTGCGACGATTTAACGTATTGCAACAAACAACATGGTATTGCAACGATTTCACATTCGTGGTAATTGTATGTGGTTGCAACGATTTCACAGGCGTGGCAATAGTACGGTATTGTAAAGATTTCACATTCGTGGCAAATAGTATGTTATTGCAACGGTTTAGCGTATTGCAATGATTTAACGTATTGCAACGAATAGCATTGTATTGCAACGATTTTACAGGCGTGGCAATAGTACGGTATTGTTACGATTTCACATTTGTGGCAAATAGTATGTTATTGCAACGGTTTACCGTATTGCGATGATTTAACGTATTGCAACGAATAGCATTGTACTGCAACGATTTTGCATTCATGGTAATAGTATGTGATTGCAACAATTTTCACATTCGTGGCAAATACTACAGTATTGCAACGATTTTCACGGCGTGGCAAATAGTAACATATTGCAATGAGTTATGGTGTAGCGACGATTAACCATATTGCAACGAATATCACGGTATTGCAACGATTTCACATTCGTGGCAAATAGTACGGTACTGCAACGATGTCACAGCCGTGGCAAATAGTATGATACTGCGACGGTTTAACGTCCGTGGCAAATAGTAGGTTAGCGCAATGAGTCAACAAACATGGCGAATAGTACCATATTGCAACGATTTCAGATCTATGGGAACTAGTCTGGTACAACAACAATTTCGTATCACTGGCGAAGAATTGCAACGAGTCCACAAACGTTGGGAAAAGTACCGTATTGCAACGATTTTAGATCCGTTGGAACTAGTATGGTACCGCAACGATTTCGCATCCGTGGCGAAGAGTTTAGTATTGCAATGATTTCTTATCTGTGGCAATAGTGTTTTAATGCAATGTTTTTTGAGTCGTTGCCAATGTTTATACTGCAACGTTTTGTCATTCTATTGACACGTTTTATCATCTGTATTGGCAATAGCTTCCTATTGCAACAATTTATTATTCGTGACAAGAAATTCATGATGCCATGTTTTATAATTAGCGACAGTAGAACCCGAATGCACAAGGTTTGAAAATTAAGGGCAACAGAATCACGAGTTTAACAATAAACATCCATCAATTGATATTACAACACGCATAACAACACTCAAGGATTACTAAAGCGATGTGTTTGAATGCTAAGAGTTTTCCTAAGATGACCAGGACTAATTGTTGGAGCAGGTGGCTTTTGGCGGTTCCTTTGTTGGACCTTCTGTGGAATGGTCGTCATCATCATTTTGTGCATTTCAGCCACTAAGGCGCGCATGTCCTGCATTTCTTTAGCTGTCTGTTCACGATCAGCTGCTATCTGACCTTGTAAGTTCTGGACTTGAATGATTGACTCTTCATTCTTCTGCTTTATGCAGTCCATCTAGGTGTTTAAGCTATTATTTCTTCCTTAAAACTCCTGACTATTTCATTGAGGCTTGCATTTCTATCTTCTAAGTTTCGAACTTCGTTGTTGAGGTGTTCGGACATCTGGATACGCATACATTCACGTTCGGGACTAGTTGGGTTATCCATATAACCACACCCCCGAACCTGTGATCTTGCACAACCGATGGAGGATCTATAACAACGCTGGAAGATGTGGTTTCTCTCCATGAGCGAAGCAGGCAAGACTGTGAGGGGGCATGCAGCTGGAACTGCTAGACTAAACAAAGATAGGGGTCGCCGGTTCGGTCTGACATCGAAGAGAGTTATTAGTTGCAGGGCATGTAATGAACGGCAGTGGTAGCAGGTGGAAAATGCAAGACAGATAAGCCAGGCAGCTTGCGGGATTGAAATCCTCCGCAGTACTACACCTGCATTAGCTACCACTGACATGTGGGCCCATGAGACATTGGGTCTACTTGTTAGTGGCGGCTACTGCAGGTGCAATACTACATAGTGCCAGTTTGCGACACTCAACAAAGCGAGGGTTCAGTCTCGCCGAAACCCTCGAGGAGGATTGGTGGCAGGGCGAGTAATGGCCAGGGATTTGCGGGCAGCGGGGTAATCATGGCACGCAAAGGATGGGATGTGGCTATGGGTGAGGGAGACGCGTTGGGGAGGACACTAAAGTGACTAGCAGCAGGGCGTGGGCATCGGTGCCAGCCGGAGTTGCCAGCGGCGAGAGAGCACGACATGGAGGCATAAAATAATCACACCATCACAGAGGCTGATGAACTGTTAACTATAAAGACTAAGTACTAATAAGAAAGTAGAATCGCAAGGCATGCTAAAACAATTAGTAGAGCCTAGGAAAGATTGCAAATGACCATGATACACCCATCATCAATACATCTAGAGGACAGAACGTAGTCTCTCAAAATACTCCAAATTCAGTGCCAAAGGAGTAGAGTAAAAAACTAACACGCTCTGCCAAAATAAAAGGCACGGTAGAGAGGCAGGTAGTAATGTGATGTGATATGGGTAGTTGGAAACTACTATCGAGGATAGAGTTGGAGTGGGACATTTTTTAAGCTCCAAAAGTAAAATTATGCTGGGGCGGAAGGAGTATTTTTGGTTTGTATATCTATACTTGCTGTTGGTTCATGCATCATAGTAGTACCAGGGAGTGAAGAACCTCGGGGTTCCTGAACATCATGTGCTGCAATATTCTCTGCGTACCATGCAAACAATTTAATTTTGTCTAATTTTTTTAATTTTGATAGTAAACACATTTATAGTTATACCATGTGCTTGTTGGCCACCATGAATGCTTGTAGACGACATCACGGTTTGATGTCTTGTTCCTAATGTAAAGAGCATTGTAAGTAGTCATTCCAAATAACAGTGATAACGTCAGATTACATGACCGACGTATATTTTGGATCGGACGGTGTGCTTTCTATAAACTGTAGTGTTTGTTACTAATGGAGGAATTAGAAAAGAAAGAATAGAAAAAAACGTACGATCCGAGAAAGGCACAAGAATGAAAAAAGTGAAAACTATGGGAACTAAAAATCTTAGGAATACAAATTTGTAAAAAAAGAATGAGAGTACAACATTTGGAGTGGTTGATCAGATAACTCGTGCGTCATTTACTTCTAAATCCAGAAATTACATACTACTACCTCTGGTTTTTAGTATTTGTCATTCCCGGCCAAGAATGAACTAGAAATACACTACCGTAATAAGCTGTCGGAGCAACATTTATTTAGGGACAAATGTAGTGTGTGTGTATATATATATATAAAACTAAATTCGTGAAACAGAAGACCACATTTTTTCTTTGTTAATTTAATTAATCTTTGTATATCAGGATGGATCGTGTATAACTTAACTAGGCCAAAACTGCATGGATCGTGTAGAACCAAGCCAATATAGCTCTATAAAAAGACGGCATGGATCGTGTAGTTTACCTAGCACAAAACTGGAGTATGGGATGCGATGTCGCAGGGAGGTGTCGGCGACGAAGAGGTTCGGTAGAGCCCGTCAAACTTGGTCGCCCGGTGTTGTACCCAGGAGTCAACACCACCAAGAGCTTCGATGTGTCACTGGGAGATCCATGGGGGAAAAATTGTAAAAACCGTGGGAAATGAAAAAACGGAAATTTCTTAGGAATACAAGTATGGAACACAGGACAGAGAGACAACACATTTGGAGTACTGCGAGATCATCGAAAGTGTCGGGCAGCGGTGTGTCAGGAACGGAGGCCAGTGTTTCCATTTATACTCATCGTGGCTGAAATAGGGTTAGAATAATAGGCGGGACTGAAATTGGAGGCGCAAGTAGTGAAAATTGATTTGTCAAAATCTCAAATGTGGCGCACCAAGTAGAACGATAAAATTTTCGCGGGAGTGGATAATTTGACGCAAGCCGTGCCCTTGTGCACACATCCAATCGTGATTAATTACATATCATGTCGCGTCGATTCCTGCACATGGTGCGTGCAGTTAGAGGGGTAGACTTCATCTTAGGAGAACTTGCTCGCTTCTTAATTCATCTTTGTTGCCATGCATGGAGATCAAAATCTAAAAGCAGTCATCTGCTAGCTAGGGGGACATTCCAAAAAATACGAAAAAATATGAATCGCCAAATGTATATGTGCTAATGCAAACAATATGCAAATACAACCAAGTCCACGAAAGGACGATGGTAGACAATCAACATTTTGTAACATTAATCACAATGAAATTATAACATGTAGTATATACTACTACATACTAAAAATACATTTCCCCATGCGCCGACTACAAATGAAAAAATTGAGTGAAAGAACACAAAAGAGGAGAAACGCAACCTCAACCACAATCTCAATGGAGTTTCAACCAAGAGTCGTCGATTGTCGCAACACAACAATTTCTTGGCTAGACATTGAACAACAGTTATCTCGCCCCTTTTTCATAAAGGAGTTGTTTTTCGATACTGCATAGGACGCATTGTTCATGAACAGAAAAGACATTTATCATTAAAATAGAAACAACACATATATTACAAACAAGATCTACGAAAGCACATAGAAAACAAGAAAAAGAAAAACTACAAATACTACTCTACTCGGAGTCGGAGGAGATCTCCTCCACCTCCTTCTCCGCTACCGCCGCCTCCTCCTCCGCCGCTGCTGCCGTCGCCTCCTCTGCCGCTGCTGCCGCCGCCTCCTCCGCTGCTGCCGCTGCTGCCGCCTCCTCCAGCAATTGAGTCTGAAGCTTCCAGGCGACAGTCCGCAGAAGATGCTGGCGGCCCTCCACCCCAGCCATCTCCCCGATCGTCTCGTAGAGGACATTGAGACACCGGCCGCAAACCCTAACCCGAAGCAGTAGTGGTCGGCGGTGTCCATACTAGTGCAGACGGAAAGTTTCCCAAGACCCAGATGGTCACACGAGCGAGATGTATCTGAAAATACATCCCACGCCAATATGTCGAGCTTTTTTGCTCGCCCGGCGGTGGCGGAAAGGTGCTCGGTGACCTCCTTCAGGCGCCAATCGAGTTCATCAAAGCGGTGTTCAACAAGGCGGACAGTCTTCTGAACCCAAATGGGATGAGGAGGTGCGGGCGCCGCGGGCGGAGAAGGGGACGGAGGAGGTGAGGGCGCCGCCTCCAGTTCCACCGGCATTGGCTACGACGGAAATGGAGAAGAAGGAGGTTCGGAGGATGTCGACGGCCTGGAACGCTTCGGTGCGGGGCTACCCATTTGTGTGGCAACGGAGGTGCGGAGAAAGAGCGAGAGGTGGTCGGCGATGGTGCGGCAGTGAAGGAAGAGAAGTTTGGAGGCTACGATCGATGGAAATGGAGTGGTGCAGCGGAGACGCAAGAGGACGTATATGCCTTTATAGCAGGTCCTCATCGACCATCCGCACCAGCGTACTCTAAAGCATACTCTATACACTATTCTCCTTCAGCTTTTATACTATGTACTCTAAATTACACTGCAAAACAGTGTATCAAGTATGCATTAGAGTATGCCACTGCGGATGGTCCGCGCGAGTGGAGATGATCGGACGCTTCGAAAACTGCGTTTTTGAATTAATCCAAACCGCGGTTGGCTTCGTCTAAGTTGTCGCTTCAGAGGCAGTTTTTTAATTTGACCTGCAAAGGGTCCACCTGGCATAATTTGTAGGTCCGTCTGGCGGTGTTTTAGTTTTTCAGTTCCAGTTTTCAATTTTGAGATGCAAAGGGCCCACCGGCCCAAGGTATATGCAATGTTCCAGTTTTTTCAGTTTATCGCACAAAATACCTCGATCATGTTTCATGATGTTACACATGTTTTCTCTTATTTTTTGAAAGATCGTCATATATATATATATATATATATATATATATATATATATATATATATATATATATATATATATATATATATATAGTTGAAAGATCGTCAGAAAACACAAGAAAAAAGTACAAGACGATGAACACACCACACATTCATGCATTCATTAACACACACACATACACACACACACTACAAGAAAGCGATCATTTGCGACGGGTGAGTTTATTTGCCCCTGCGCCCCCGCCGCCAGCTCGTCCCCGGCTCCATCTCCCCCGTGACCTCGATCCGTTTGCGATGAGCCTTCCCCTCGATCCGTTCTCTAGTTCATGGCGGCCACGATGCCGCTTCGACCCTGCTTCTGGTATGACGACACTGATGATCTGCAACACACTTTTAAATCTGCGCGTTGGTATTCTCCCCCTCATATTTGTTGATGCGTTAATACCTGATGTTTTACATTGTTTTCCACAGGAGGCAAAAAGTAATGAACATCATTGATCAACACTGTGCCGAGGAGAACGCGAAAATTGCAGTGGGTCGCATCAAGTCAGAATACAATTTTATTTACGTTCCATTTGACTTCAAGTACCACACCTATGCTTTGAAATATATGATTATACTAATCAAGCTCTGGTCTTTTACTGATTGATACTTAACTTCATTTGTTGCATTTGCCAAGGTCCGAGGCCAACAAGGGCTACTGCTTTGTCAACGTCACATCGCCAGATGCGGCATTCCGGCTGTGGAAGCACCTGCATGGCTTTTGTTGGAAGGTGAACAACTCGCGGAAGATGTGCAAGGTCGATTACGCCAACATCCAGGTACGTCGCCGTCCGCTGCTGCCGTTTTCCATTGTGCCGTCGCTGCATGGTGTTCACCATCCGCTGCTCGTCATTCTTTTGCAGGGTCGAGATGGATTGGTGGCCCATTTCTCCAAGTCATGCTTCGACTGCGAAACCGAGGAGTTCCTGCCAGTGTGGTTCAGCTCGCCGCGGAAAGTGAACGACTCACGAAAGATGTGTGAGGTCGACTACGCCAACATCCAGGTACGTCGCCGTCCGCTGCCACCGTTTTCCATTGCGCCACCACTGCAACGTGTTCACCTGCCGCTGCTCGTCATCCTTTCGTAGGGTCAGGATGCGTTGGTGGATGCGGCTAGGTAGTTGCTCTTGCAGGTGTATGGTAATTACGTGAGTTTTTGGTCGGGTCATGTGGTTAGTCCATGATGCACCCTAAACCCGGTGTTGAGGCCGTGTATTTGTCATTTGTGCGTACACTCTAGTGACACATGACAAAGTGCTCAGTCATCAATTGCGTTTGGCTTGACGTCGAAGTTTGATTGGAGATAGATCATCCATTTCTTTATGTCTTGGATCATCCAAATTAACGTTTGGTTGGATGGACTGGACGATCCAATTTTTTGTTGGTAGGTTGGATGAAACTTGACTGGATTATTGAATCATCAAAGTTGATAATTTCTTAATATTAATTGTTTATATACTAATTATCATATTACTAGCAAATATTAATGTTAATATCATAATTGTAATTATTAATCAACAATAAACAAGGTAATTATCACTAATTACATTGCTAAGAAGCATAATTAGATAAGGTGGATGGACTCACATCCAACCAAATATCTTGGACCATCTCATCCAGCATCTGCGAGGAATATTTTATATTCCTCAAACCTGGATCACCCGTCTGACCGCGAAACAAATAACACATGATTGGACCATCTAATTAATCCAAGTCAATTCAATCCAAGACAAGCAAACAAACATAGACCTTTTTGGCTGCGTCGTACGTGCTTGTGCGCATGATGATGGATCATGCACGCCGAGCGCCGAGTTATTCGGATCGCTGAGCAAAGTTCGGACGAGGACCGTGCGCGCTGCAAGATTCGGTGCGCTCGCGTACGTGGTAATCATCGAGGCAGGGTGGTACAATCATGGGAATCATGCAGTGCGCCCTTGGCTGTAAGATTTGGAGCGTAAACATACATGGCAACCATCTGGGCAGGGCCGCACAGAGACGGCTGTGTGGAAGGGCCGCAGAGAATTCGATTTTCGCACCAAGGCGTCAAGAGATAAGACCATCTGATTCGCAGGTTAGCAATGGTATTTGGGAACACGGTATTTTTGGAGTTTTAGAGCAATTAGCAATACTGTGGTATTTGAGATTACTATGGTATTTTTTACAGAATGGTGTTTGTCAACCAAACAGTCCTATGTATTGCA
This sequence comes from Tuctoria greenei, assembly GCA_036927565.1. Taxonomy (NCBI): domain Eukaryota; kingdom Viridiplantae; phylum Streptophyta; class Magnoliopsida; order Poales; family Poaceae; genus Tuctoria; species Tuctoria greenei. The sequence goes on along the minus strand of JAYESD010000003.1, from coordinate 75,025,675 downwards.
AAATCGTGGTATTACAAAACTGTGTTATTGAAATACTTTGGTATTGCCATGTCATTTTAAAAGCTGTGGTTTCCAAAACTTTAGTATTGAAAAACTGTGTTCCCAAACACAGCCTAAAGCTTTACCGTGAACCACTACGGATGGTCTTAAAGGAAGGCCCGACTCTTGGCCTAGGTGGGCGGAAATAAATTTTCTGCGGCCCTGCCGCACAACGTCGCGCGTGGGCCCCCGCCCCGCACGTCGTCCCATGGAAATCCCGCTGAGATCCTTCGCTTCGCGCTGGGTTTGTTGTCTGCACACCGATGGATGGAAATCCCGCATGTCCCGCTCCCACGATTATGCGATTTTGATTGGACGACGTGCAAGGTGGGGGCGGACACGCGATCTTGTGCGGCAGGGTCACAGAAAATTTGTGGGCTCCTTCCTAGGGCCAGGCCGGTGGGTGGGGGTGGTGGGGCGGGCACGATGACAGCTGGTAAAGAGAAAAGAAATAAAATTAATTAAGTGTGTAGATTTTTATTTTCATAATTTTTTGAAATATAATTCTACTACGTACGTCCTACTAATGTTAGTTCAATGCTTTGTCCAAAATGTCAAATAAAAGAATAAGGAGGGAGTATTTATTAGATACAGTATAATATTACTAATGTGTTAATTTTTCATATGCGATGTTTTTCGATAAAAGGAGGAGCTTTTCGTTAGTGCATGTGCTGTAGGACACATTGTTCATGAACATAAAATAAAAGACATTTTTCATTAACATAAAAACAACACATATATTACAAACAAGTAAAAACACATAGAAAACAAAAGAAAAAACTACTACTCATCCTACTCTACTCGGAGGAGGACTTGTCCACCTCCACCGCTGCCTCCGCCTCCGACGACGGCGCCTCCGCCTCCGCCGCCGGCGGAGCATCCTCCAACACCAGATCGAACTTCTTCCGGCTGACAGCAATCACGAGTTGCTCGTGAAACCCCATCCCAACCTCCTCACCGATCGTCTCATAGAGGCAGTCGAGACGAGCGGCAACAAAGCCTAACCCGAAGATGTAGTAGCTGGCGGAGTCCATGCTGGTGTGGTGGGGAAGGACACCAAGTCCCAGTCGACGACAGGAGTGAGATATATTATGAAATACATCTTGCGCTATTTTGTCGAGCGCTTTTGCTTGCACGTCGGCGGTGAACAGGCTGCAAGTGACCTCCTTAAGCTTGCCGTCGAGTTTGTCGATGCTTTCCTCGATGAGGCAAACAGTCTCATCATAGTCGGACGGAAGAGGTGTGGGTGCCGCGGGCGGAGACGAGAGTGGAGGAGGTGCGGGCGCTGCCTCCAGTTCCACCGGCCTTGGCGGCGACGGAAACAGAGAAGGAGGTTCAGAGGACGTCGATGACCTGGAGCGCTTCAGTTTGGGGCTACCAATTTGTGCGGCGACGGAGGTGCGAACAAAGAGAGGGAGGTGGTCAACGGTGGTGCGGCGGAGAAGCAAGAGGAGAAGTTTGGAGGCTATAATCGATCGAGAGGTGCAGCGGAGAAGAAGAGGTCGGTGTGCCTTTATAGCGGGTCGTCGTCTAAGCGCGTGAGTGGAGATGATCGAATGATTCAAAAATTGTGCTTTTGAATCGACGGTTAGAGTTACTCCAAACCGCGTTTCGCCTCCTCTCGGTTATCGAAATGGCTCAACACGTCCCATCGGCCAGTTTTTTAATTTGACACACAAAGGTGTGGAGTCCATATGTTTTTTTAAGGATCCGACCGTTGCCGATCGAGAGTCCATATCGAACTGATAATTGTCATGATCATGGATGATGGTGGACATGAATGTAATACATGTGAAAGAGACTCGCGATCAAGCATGTTTGGTCACGTGTTGAGGATTTTTGTGCCCCCTTGTTGAGAAACATGTTAATTGGATGATGTTGAGGATCGTATGTGGCGTACGTGTTTTCACAAGTGTGTTCATTTGTTCCTAAAATCAGAACACGTAGCGACTAGCACCTACGCCTGTTGTTTCTTCAAAAGACGAGTACAGCGATACATAATGGCAGCATGCGAGCGATTAATTTGATGAACCACGTACGTACGTAGTGAGGGCTCTGTGCTTATCAAACGATGGTAGTCCACATTCTATCCTCGTACCATAGAGGGAACATCCTTGTGTCAAATTTGTTATCTCTATTGATGACAGGATAATATTCCTCATTAGTGTGGTAGTTAAACTGCCATATACTATAGGTTGAGAGCATACACACATGCATGGTAGAGAATATGATAAATATAGAAATATATATACATGGTAGGAAATATTATTCTATTCCTGGAATACATGTTTGGGACGTAGCATGCATATGTACGTCTAACATCCATGTGAAATACCTTGATCATCTTTGCTGACGTTACATGTTCTCTTTTTTTGTTGAGAGATCGTCATGTTTGAGGCTCGTTGATCATGTTTGGGGCATAGCATGCATAGACAACTAACATGCATGTGAAAGACCTCGATGCATGTGAAATAACATGCATGTTTTTAAAAGCAAGATATAGTCTTTTCTCAAGAAAAAATAATTTTATGAGAGATTGGGCGCACAAGCACAAAAGCTAGAACTTGAGCGATGCACCTACGAATTCCATATGCCGGGATGATCGACGGCAGCCGATCCGCAAACTCGGTGGTAAGATCAGTAGTCGCCGGAGATCAGCTTGCGGCCGACCTCGAAGGAGACGAAGGCGTCAATGCACGCATAGCTGATCTGCTCGCCGGAGAGATTGTACGTGTCCCAGTTGCTCGTCCTCACCCCGTAAGGCTTCTCCATGTCGGTGCTCATCACGGCGCTCGCGATGTCCTTCAGTCCCGCGTGGCATATGCTCGGGCGATCCATCTCCTCCGCCGCGAGCTCAGCCAGGTCCACCATTTTGGCCACCTTCAGCTGCCAGTCCTTCCAAAGTCTGTCAGTGTCACCCTCCATGCCGACGCCGATGAAGCAATAGTCGGAATCACCATGGAAATCTTCCAGCTCATTGGGGAAGTAGTCAGGATGGATGACCTGGAAGATGAGGCAGCGACGCCTGACGAAGAGCTGCAGAATGGCGACGGGGCTCTGGTCGGTAGAGTAGCTGGGGCGCCACTCGACGTCGAGCCCGACGACGAGCTTGTGAAGGCGCCGACGATGGACGGAGAGGACCTCGTCGATCCAGTCCTCCATGGCCTTGTCGGAAGATGTCACGGTGGTGGTGATCACGTCTTCCTCGAATGTCACCTTGTACACCTAAGTCGCCTCCATTGGGTCTCTCTCCTTGTCGTCCCTACGGTTGCCGTCTACGGCGGCGCGGCGTAACTTCTCTCTTGTGCAAAACCTTCATCTACACGGTGGTGGTGGTCGCGATTTTAATTGGAAATGGGCCTGGATATATAACTGATGCAGTTAGATATGAGCGGAGGAGTTTCCGAATTTGACGGGCCCGAGCGCGGAGTAAAGAGAGTAATGAATATTTTTGAATCTTATATACTCTTTCTAATTTTTAATTCTTATCTTTATGACCACAAGTTGCATTGTCTCAACCTAACACCACGTACAACAACAATAACATTTCTCATAAGGCCACCCACTGGATATACCGGGTGGGCCACAGGATACCCTGGGTCCAGCCACCAGAGAGTAGCGAGTGTGAATACAAGTTGGAGAGATCAGCGGAATCGGGAACTGGCCAATGAAGATGGATGTCAGCAGTGCCACGGTTCATGTATCGAAACACGCGCCATCCTTTTTCTTCTTCTCCTTTTTCTTATAAGTTCATATTATTTTCCACCAATCTTCTCCAACCCGTTTGCTATTTTTAGTTTGCTATTCTTTCAAATAGCAAATATGCTATCCACATTTAGCATCTTATTCTATGAGCATCTCCAACCCATTTGCTATATGATGTGCTATTTTAAAAAATTTCATATTTTATTAATATGTAAAAATTATTTTAAAATTCAAATAACATTGCTGCAATGGCTATATTGTGACATTTGTATTTCTAACGGCTATTTTTCAATGGTTATATTTCTAACGACTATTTTTCAATGGTTGTATTGCCAACGGTTAATTTTCAATAACTATTTTGCAACAGAAACGACAATAATGTAGCAGAAATTGGGGATAGCAAACCGGATAGCATTTGCTACTAGTAGCACACCGAAAGCTCCATATAGCAAATGGCTAAAAGTAGCAATCCGAATAGCAAACCGGTTGGAGATGATTTTTGCTCTAAATTTGCTAAATAATAGGATAGCACACCATATAGCTGATTGGTTGGAGATGCTCTAACCCTCTTTTATTTGAAGTTGTACGGTTGGATCAGGATACGTGGCCAGCGTACACTTTATGACACACTAGTGAAAGTAAAACACCATATACATTTTATGACACACTTGTGAAAGCAAAATACCCGATACATTTTATTATTATGGAAGTCTATAACTAAGACTCAATCCAAATCGGGCAAAAATTTCGATGACCCTAACTTCTAGTTTGTTTTTGCAAGTCATCCGAATCAAGTATTTTTTGTCTTCACCCTTTGCAATGACGCCCACGAGCATCTAATCTGGGCTAAAGTTGATACATACTTCAGAAACTGTTGTTGCATTTTTTTGTGATTTACTACATGCTTTGCTGTTTGATTTCTCATTATGTTGGATCTGTGTTGGGTTTGAACAGAGAGTGGGCTTCTTTCTGCTGGTCCTGTCAGATAAACTAGTAGGTGATAGTCACTTTCTGGATCTCCAGCTCAGTAGAGTTGGAAGTGGAAATATATTCCATTCTAAAAGATAAGAGATAAATAGTCCACTAGTTTATCGTTAGAACAACAACATTAGAACTATTTTTGCGCACCAATGAACAGAAATATAAAGTTCATTACCTTAAGACGATACATTACAAACAAGAAAAAATAAAAACACAAACTACAAACAAGAAAAGAAAAACAACACAACTAAGAACAAGAAAAACACTACTTCTCCTCCACCTCGCTCCACCTAATTCTCCTTCTACTTCTCCTCCTCCTCCTTGGGCTCCTGGCTGGGCGGGGGCGCCTCCCGCAGCGGAGACGGGAAGCCCAATTTCCTGGACGTCACCGCCACCAAGTTGTCACGGCTGGCTACGCCGAGCTTGTCCACCAGCGTCTCCCGGAGGACGTCGAGGTGACCGGCCAAGTGCATCATGCCGAAGACGTAGTGGCCCGTGGTCCCCATTGCAGCATACTCTGGAAGGGGGCCAAGCTCAAGGCAATGCATGGAGCGCGATGTACTGTCAAATACATCGTGCGCCATCTTTCGGAGAGCCCACTCCTTGTCCGGGGGGGGGGGGGGGGGGAGTCCGGTCGGGGACGCTTCCCCTTGGCATCCTTTGACGGGCTATGCAGCGATGTCGTCTTGTCAGCCATGGTGTTCTTGGCGCGGTTTTGGGAAGAGAGGAAGAGTGGCTGTGCGGAGAAGACGATGGCGTGCCCGGGTGATCTTATAGCGTAGTAACAGCCTGGCTGGGGTGCTCATCCTTTGCAGTACTGCAGGTGCAGTAGAGGTGGCTGACATGTGGGTCTCACACCATGTAGGGCCTTCATGTCAGCCATCTCTATTGCACCTGCAGTACTGCAGGGGATTTGAACCCGCCTGGTTGTTCGCCACTCGACGCGCACAGTAGTGGTGATGGGACGCAGAGTGGTTCCAATTGAATTCAAAGATGCGCATGCGTTGCACGTGTTTAAGGCGCCTCGATGACTGGCGCGCACGTAAGCTCGGTGCGCCCGGTCGCATCAGCCGCCTGTACAAATGGCTACGGCTTGAACGAAGGACCAAACCTTATGCGGCAAACAGCAACGTATAATACTTCCTCCGCCCCAACTCAACTCTATTTCTGTTTTGGTCGAACTAATTACCTTTGACCAATGATTTGTATGGAATTTATTAACTTCAATAACATGTACTAGATTGTATATTATGGAAATATTTTCATGGTGAATCTAAAAGTACAATTCTTGTATTGTTAAAACAGATCAAAATTGCGTAAATCTCAAAGATAGATTTGACGAAACCTAAGACTTCCCTTTGAAAAAGTTTTATATTTTACATTAGTTTTACATATGTAATATGCACATAGGATATATCACTAAATAGTTTTGCAAAAAAACATGGAGGAGAAATATGTATATCCCATATGCTACTACTATGTAAATTAGGGGTGGGCAAATAAACCGAGACTGAAAAACCGAAACCGATAAAACCGAGACCGGAACCGAAAATACCGAAATATCAGGTATCGGGTACTTTTCGGGTAGCAAATATAAATAACTGAAAAATAAATGTCGGGTTCGGGTAACACTCTCGGGTAACTGAAATAACCGAATAGTCGGTCCATCAAATAATAAGTTAAATTATGCGTGCTAAACTATGAACAATTCAAATTTAGATATTTTATTTTCAAGTTGTGATGTGTGAAGTTGTTGGATTTAAACATTTATTTTTTATTTTTCATTTGTCAATTTATAATAAATTACCTCATGGGATTAAATTTATCAATCATATTAAATTTGTGCAAACATGACATGGATATAATGTATAATTCGGATATATCGGGTAGGACCGAAGACCGAACCGGAATTTTGGTACCCAAAATGTTTGGGTACCTAATATTATTACAACAATTCGGTTAGTGATTTCAAGAAACCGAATTTTGAAAAAGACCGAAATACCCGAACCAAAATATCGGGTAGACCGAATGCACACCCCTAACGTAAATCCATCCGAAATAATTAGCTAGTTTGAGGATGAATGAAGTTGAGCTTGCGAGCTTGATGATCACCGTCATTGTTTTGAGCAGCGATTAATTTATGGCATCATCAAATCTGGTGTAATTTTTCTAGATCATTTGGGGCCAAAAAATTAGTTAACACACTATATATGAGGAGAAAGATTAGGATATGCTACCCATTGCTTGTTAACCCTGCGGCGTGGACCACATATATCTGACACTTCATTCTAGTCACCAGGATCATTCTGCCCTAGGGATGAAAAGTACGGTAAATTGCCGAATTGTCCGACGTCGTTTTCGAAAATTTCCGATGCGATTACCATTTTCGACAATTTCCTAAATTTTCGATCCAATTACCGTTTTTATCGGACATTGAAATTTGGTAAATAGAATGGAAATGATTTATACTAATTTCCGACCGAATTGTCGGAATACCGTATTTTAATGGAAATTTTTTGAACAATAACCGAATACTTTCCGAATAGTAGGTTGGGTCTAATGGGCTGATATGTACTCTCTCCGTCCCTAAATGTTTATCGCTTTGTAGTTTATTTTTGAACTACAGAGCGACAAGTATTTGGAGACAGAGGGGTAATAAGCTCAATTCTTTAAATTTTTTATTCAGACACCAGTTTGAATAAGGAGTTGTCAAAGGTAATAAGCTCAATTCCGACCATTTTCATCCCTATTCTGCCCCAAGTCATCTGGGGCAGCAGGCGGAGGACCTTGATGATCAGGATAAGGACCAAAAAAGAAATCATTGGTAAAAGGTAAGTTTGACGAAAGCTGAAAATAGAGTTGAGTTGGGACGGAGGGAGGAGTACTTTTTACAGATCGCTTTGCAGGCCCCGCTGCGGGAGATCTCCTGCCCGCTGACAACTCCAGCGGCTAAAGTAGCATAAATCTGCACTTTAGAAGCCGTAATTCCAGTTTGCATCAAAGGAAACTCACGGGATAGTTTAAAGGAATGGAATCCTCCAGAAGTGAAAGACATTCATACGAGTTTCACAAGTAGCATTCCAAATGGTGCACTTTAGAAGCCATAACCATCAATGCGTGCGTCTCATCGTCTTCTCCTGTCTACTAATAAAGACACACCCTTCTCTTCTCCGCAACACACATATGCCATCCTCTTCTCTGCGCGTACTCTTCATCTTCATCTCCGTCACGTGCGCCCTCATTGGTTCCCTTCAAAGCCCATGGAGTTCCCCTTGCCACACGATATTGCGGTTATGATCGCGGGGTGGGTCACCACAACTTCCCCGCAGCCCATGGACAACCACTCCAGTCTGCACTCCACCTGCAAGGCCATGCACGCGGCGTGCCAAGATCGCGCCGCGGGCAGGCGCGTGGCACTGGAGCGAGAGAGCATTTGGAAGTTTAATTGGAGCTACGACTGCCTCGTGGAGCGCCTGGCAATTGTCGGCAACCCTCATGCGTGCTACGTCACCGGGTTTGACCTTGTCTTCCTGCATGGTCGCGCGCAGCTGGGCACCAAGTTCCTTGCCCGGGCAGCCACGAACGGCCACATGGTGGTGGCCTACGTCCTCGCCATGCTCCGCTACGATGCTGACCACGGGGCCTGTGATGCCTTCGAGTATATCCGGCAGGTCAAAGGTGAGGCCCATGTCGGCTACAATGTGGCCGGGTCCGTCGCCATGAAGTGGACCAACAAGGAGTGCTGCCGGTGTTGGCATGAAGCCATAAATATATCGATGGTGTCGCCTGGAGGTTCCTGGGCAGGCCTCGTCCAGAAGCGCCACCGGTGGCGGTGCCCAACATTGATGATAACGCTTGGGGCTGCTCAATAGGGGGGGAACCAAGGAACTGCCTGCTGCTGCAAGCCTACGTGGGAGGAGTGGAGAGTCTTCTGTACAGAGAACTGTAGGATTAAGCACGAGCATGACCTGTTCTGCCATCTGGCATTGTACTCTATGGGTTATATTGCCTCCATTCCCGTTTGGATGCACCCCTAGTTTTTCCAATGCCAATTAAAAGAGAACAAAGGGAGTATATAAAATAAACTTGTAGTATATGTGTTTCCCCTATGCCCGCTCGTCTCTGATGAATGTTGCACTTCTTGTGTTTCCCCTATGCGTGCTCATCTTATGTTTAGCCCCGTTTGCATCAAAGGAAACTCACGAGACAATTTAAAGAAATGGATTCTTCTAGAAATGAATACATTCAATCATACAGTAGTTTCAAACAAAGGAAATCAGTGTTCCCTTCTCTCTATTCATTGTCTCCACTTTTCATTCCAGTCATCGCTAATCGACAGAACTAGCTGTTACATAATCCCCAATAAACACAAAATAAACTAATCGGTACATCTAGTCCGCATCACTTCCCTTGAAGTAGTGGTAATAACTTCTGGCCGCATATAGGAGTAGTGGTAATAATTACACCGCGTATAGGGGCATAGGGCCAGTGGTACGTTGGAGTTCTACCTATTTTTTTCTAACATTTTTCTCATCCTTTCTTTTCTTCTCTCTGTTGATTGTCTCCACTTTTCTTTCCAGTTGTCGCTACCTGTTAGTATTGTATACTACTTTACAGACCGTTTTGCAGGCCCCACTGCGTGCGATCTCCTGGCACCTCTAGCGGCTAAAGTATCATACAAGCAACTTTACAAGCCACCGGTGGTGTGGAGGGTCGTTCATTAACAGAGAACACAGATAGTTCACTAAACAGCAAATAGAAAACAAAATAACAGATGGAACAGACAAACAACATTCAGTTCATTATCATAAAATATTACAGCCTCCTACCTATATTACTTGTCGTTAGAACAAGTTTTTAGTTCATATTTGAACTACAAAACTTGTCCTATTTATTAATCACAAGTACTAATATGGGAAGGAGGAAGTACATAACATGAAAATCAGCATGACAAAACAAGAAAAAATAAAACATCACAAAAACAAGAAGAGAAAAACATCACGAATGGATTAATGAGTGTCAAAGATTTCGTGTTTTAAAGTTGGGTTGAACTAGAATGTAATAAGATGTTTGGTGCAATCGTATAATCAACCATCTTCAACCATTGGATTGATCTACATTACGGTCATTGAATCTTTTTTATTTCACTCCCTCCACCAGGTGGAGGGGTGGTGGTGGGGGTGGAAGGGGTTTAATGAAAATATTTAATAACCGTAGGATGTATAGATCCAACAGATGAAAATCTTTGATTACACGATTCCACCAAAACTTTAATTGCATGTAGCGCTATCAACAAGTCGAACTCGAGCGAGTTTGTTTGTACCATATATAAAAATTGTGTCCCATAGAACATTTTTAATAGAGTTATATAGTTTAGTTAATCATACGTACATATCATAATGACAACAACAAATGAGCTTACTCGATCTTTTCGAGCTTGAGCTCATCAAGCTGGCAATACTCAACTTCATCCTCAAACATTCAATCAAAACTAAGTTCGGTTCTTGAACTTTCAAATGGGTCAATTATTTAGTCCATCAACTTCAAAAAACAGTTTCACTTTCATCCTTACTCTTAGTTGGACATCCACACATTGGCATGCGACATAAGATAATTAATGTGTTTTTAATCCTCTTAATTTGTTATAGAAGTTTGTTTTATTTAAATGTTTGATGTATGCATCATTATATGCATGTAAACTCTTTCTCACGTTGAAGCAAGCAGGCAAGAGTTTAAGAAATGATTTGAATGGATCCCTTAGTTGGATAGCTGGGAAGTACAACCGTCAGATAAAAACAAACGGTGGATGCAGCCTTTACTGCACGCATGCAGCAAAATGTCGCTACATCAGGCGATCCTTGTCCAGGCATGTATGCTCCGATTCCTGTCCTCCAACTCCATCTAGGCTTCCGATGATGCAGGCGGTTCACCACCAGACTGTAGAAAGGATAAGCACGCACACATGTAACAGTCATTGTTGACTGCGTTGGTCTAACGTCATTGTTTGACTGTGTAGGCCTACATTTAGTCATTAATGCGAGCTTTTGAATCTGTGTAGTGCGAAAGGGTTTTGTTTTGGTTTCACACTACACTAGCTAGCCTATATAAAGTGTATCTGCGTTCAATGATGAATACACAACAAACATTCTCCATACAGAATGAAACTTGCATGCCGCTTTCTTCTGCAGGAGGTTCGAAGGAAACTACTAGTACACGGCTGGCCAGGTACACGTACGGTACGGGTGTGTCGGTGTACCTTAACCCCCCGTATGTCGTCGGTCCCCGGTGGTTGTAAGGAAGAGCCTTGCAGGTATGCTCTGATTCCTGTCCTCTTACTCCATCTCTAGGTTTCTGATGACGCAGGCGGTTCACCACCAGACAAACCAAAAAAGGTTGAGCGGAATGCATGTTTTTTGATGAAAAACTGACTGCAACCTGCTAACTGCGGCCTGCTGACGCATCCATCTCTAGTTTTTTTATGACACTCCCGCTGACGTGTCATCATCTTATTTGTTGTGAAGGTATGGTAGTTAAACTAAGCATTAATAAAGAGACCAATAACATTTTGACACATCAGCGGGATGACGCATGGGAGTACTGAACGGGAGGGACACGACTTGTATACTACCATTCAGTGCTTCCATGCGTGCTCCTACTTAAGTGTCATGATTTTATTAGCCTTTCATTTACCTAACATAATGCTTGATTTAACTTCAACCAATTAGATGATGACACAGAAGCGAGAGTATGCATGGAAGCACAAACAGGAGCACTGAAGTTGCATCCGAACGGGAGGGCCCCGCAGCCAGTTTGTCATCAACAAATTTGCATGCCGCTCATCACCGAGGCTTTGCTGGTTTGTCTGGTGGTGAAACGCATGCGTCATCGGAAGCCTAGATGTAGTTGGATGATAGGAATCAGAACATACCTGCAGGGGTCTTCCAACCACCACCGGGGACACACGACGGGGGTTAAGGTACACACCGGCACACCCGGACCGTACATATGTGCCGGCGAAGATGGAACTCAACAGTCTCACGGTTATGGATAGAAAAAAGGAAGAAGAAAAAGGATGGCACACGTTTCAATCTAGAACTGTGAGACTCCTAACTTCCATTTTAATTGGCCTGTTCCCGATTCCACTGAGTCATTGTTGCTGTACGTGGTGTTTGGTTGAGACAATGCAACTTTTGGTCATAACGATAAGAATTAAAAAGAGGAGTATATCAGATTCAAAAATCTTCATTACGCCAGGTCGTATGATGGCCAGACACTCTCCAATCCACATAGATTGAAGTGGAACCACTCGTACCCAAACGAGGAAAAAAATTATGGATACGCTATGCATATCCAAGGCTGTGCATACCGTTCCACATTTGTGACATGTGTCCACATAATCGGATGGATGAAGCAGTTGCATGACTATGACATGTGTGCACATGAACGAATGAGGTCGTATGATGGCCGGACATGACAGTGATAACGCCACGGAATCGTATCCTTTTAAAGCATAATTCTCCCCGCATACGATGGGCCCTTCGCGTGTAAAATTAAAAAATTCTCCTTTTATCAAAAAACATCTCCTTTAGCGACGCACCAGAGAGCAAGTGCATACCATTCTCAGATGGTGCCACACGTACTTCCTTCTTGTGTCTTCAATCGTTGTTCCCTGATCGTGGCACCATCTATATACCACTGGCCCCAATGTAACACTGGCCCAATGCCCCTATACGTGGTGTAATCAATACCACTACTCCTATACCCGGCGTCCGTAACAAATTCGTGCGAGCGATTTTGACAAGTTGTGAACGATTTGTCCCACCTCGGAAGGTTGAGCATGTTGCAACAAGAATATAAGGTAACGCGTGCTATTGTAGTCAGACATTCGATTGAAAAAAATATGTCGTACAAGACTCCTGCACGCTCCGTTCAATTTCGACCTGGCGAGCTCCGTTTGACATTGTCCACTCGCCTGGTCAAAATCAAAAGGGACGTGGAGGAGGCATGTACGGGGCGGATGTTTTTTAGATAAAGCCCTGGGCCATTTCCGTGTCGAATTAAAAAACTACCAGTGAAGCCGATGGGACACGTCGAGCCGTTGCGATAACCGAGGGGGATGCAAACCGCGGTTTTTTTAAGCATAAATTTCCGCGCTTATGCTGGGCCCTTTGCATATCAAACTAAAAATTTCTCCTTTTATCGAAAAACATCTCCCTTAACGACACACCGGAGAGCATGTGCATACCGTTCTCAGATGGTGCCACACTTACTTCCTTCTCGTGTCTTCAATCGCCGTTCCCTGATCGTGGCACCATCTATATACAACTACCCCAATGTAACACTGGCCCAATGCCTCTACACGCAATGTAATTATTACCACTACTCCTATACCTGGTGTCCGTAACAAATTCTTGCGAGCGATTTTGACAAGCTGTGAACGGTTTGTCCCACTTCGAAAAGTTGAGCTCGTTCCAACGAGAATATAAGGCAATGCGCGCTATTGTATTCAGACATTCAATTGAAAAAAAGATGTTGTACAAGACTCCTTCACGCCACATTTGATTTCAATGGAGCTCGCCCGGTTGAAATCAAACGGCTCCATTGAAGTCGAACGGGACGTGTATGAGGCATGTATGGGGCGGATGTTTTTTATATAAAACCCTGGGCCATTTCCGCGTCAAATTAAAAATGTGCCAGTGAAGCTGATGGGACACGTCGAGCCGTTGCGATAACCGAGAGGGATGCAAACCGTGGTTTTTTATAAGCATAATTTTTCCACGCATACACTGGGCCCTTTCCGTGTCAAATTAAAAATTTCTCCTTTTATCGAAAAACATCTCCTTTAACGACGCCAAATTTCGGTACATAGGCTCACGCGTACATGGGGACGAACACCAAGCGTTCCAGCGCAGTTTCGGCCAGGAATACAAAGTGACTCAGCACGGTTTCAGCCCATGAATAACAAGCGGCCCAACGCAATGTTGGGCCTACTCTGATAGCTTAACGTACGCTTTGTCCTGGCTGCCTCCCCGCCGGACCCTTCCATCCACAACGGCCCCTCTCCTGATTGCACGAAACGCGCCTGGAGGAGCATTCGCCGACCACCACGCTCTTGGAGGAGCATCCGCCGGCCGCCACGCTCTTGGAAGAGCATCCGCCGTCCACAGGCGTGGAGGAGCATCTGCCGGCCGCCGCACGTGGAGGAGCAACAACGCTAGGTACAATTTCTCACGTAATGTTATTGTAGTTCAATCCTCTTACGGATACGCTGATTGAATTGTAGGAAGCGATGTCAGAAGATAAGACATGGATGGGAAAAGACAGGCGTACGAAGGAGTGGCAGGATGGAATAAAGTCATTTTTAAATTTAGCATTACAGGGCACTCGTGAAGAAGAAACTAAGCCTTGTCTTGCACAAAATGTCGTAATATTTGCCACGAGAGACGCAAGGAAGTTCATCTTCACTTGCTTCGTAATGGATGTCATTTGATTATACATGTTGGTACACCATGGAGAAAAACGAGTTGAGAATAAAATTGCTGAGCAATCAGCAAATAATGAGGAGATAATTTCTGATGATGCTGATATGGAAAATATGCTGTCCAGTCTTCTTAGAGGCACTGGTGATCATGGTGGTACTTCAGCAGGTGTTGATGATCCAGAAAATGCTATAAACCAGCAGGAGCCAACTGGGTGTGCAAAGGCATTCTATGTCTTATTAAATGATGCCAAAAAGGAGTTGTATCCAAGTTTTGAGAAGGTGACCCAATTACCCTTCATTGTCAGGTTATACCAGATAAAGTGTTTAACTGGTTTGAGCAAAAAAGCGTGTGAGTTGATCCTTGAACTATTCTCATATGTGCTTCAGAGGGCCATTGCATTCCTAATACACTTGATAAAGTTCAGAAGGTTGTTCGTGACCTCGGGCTGAGCTACGAAAAGATCGATGCATGTGTCAATGACTGTGTGTTATTCCGGAAGGACTATTCTCTGCTAGATCGATGCCCAAAATGTGGTGAATTAAGATGGAAAAATAATACTGGTGGGGATGCAAGAGAGGCTTTACCTTGTGGAAAAGCCAAGAAGCTTGTAGCACGCAAGATTCTACGATACTTCCCTCTTATTCCCCATCTTCAAAGGTTTTATATGGTAGAATCAATGGCATCAAACATGCGCTGGCACAAAGAAGAACATATTGATGATGGAATATTACGCCGTCCTGCAGATTCGAAAGCATGGAAGCATTTTGATAGCATTCACCCAAATTTCTCATCTGATCCTCGCAACATAAGACTTGGGCTAGCATCTGATGGTTTCAATCCTTTTGGAGTAATGAATGTTTCTTACAGTACATGGCCTGTGATTCTAATCCCTTATAATCTACCACCTTGGTTGTGTATGAAGCAGCCTTATTGCTTGATGTCAATGATAATTACTAGGCCAAAGTCACCTGGAAACAACATTGATGTGTATCAGAGGCCTTTGATTGATGAGCTACTAAAATTATGGTCTGATGGTGTTGAAACATACGACAGTTCAAAGAAAGAGACATTTCTCATGCGAGCTTCTATATTGTGGACAATAAATGATTTTCAAGCATATGCAATGCTATGTGGATGGAGCACAAAAGCTAGGCTAGCATGTCCATACTGCCATGTAAACACTGACGCCTTGTGGTTGAAACATGGGCGAAAGTATTGCTACATGGGTCATCGTCGTTTCCGACCTCAGGATCACCGGTGGCGTCGGGACAAAGCTTCTTTCAACAACAAAATAGAGAATAGAGAGGCTCCAACATCACTCTCTGGTCACGAAGTACTCCAACAATACAAGACTTTTGATCAAGTGAGTTTTGGACAGACGAATAATAAGAGAAAGCGCACCGAGGAAGATAGGTGGCATAGTTGGAAGAAGAAAAGTATATTTTTTCAGCTCCCGTATTGGAAGACATTGCTAATAAGGCCTAACTTGGATATCATGCACATTGAGAAAAACATTTGTGATAGCATATTGGGGACATTGCTTAATATGGATGGTAAAACAAAAGATAGTCTACAAGCTCGTTTTGATATGGAGGAAATGGGTATACGGCCAAAGCAACATCCGGTGGGTATGAAAGGGAAGTATGATTGTCCATCAGCAACATATACTTTGCAAAAAGATCAGAAGACCACCTTGTGCAAGTTTTTGGCGAATGTGAAGATGCCTGATGGTTATGCCTCAAACATCGAGAGAAGTGTGGACATAACAGCACGTAAGGTATCAGGTCTAAAAACTCATGACTGCCATATTATATTTCAGAAGCTCCTTCCTATTGCAATATGTGACATATTGCCTGAAAAGGTTGTTGAACCTTTAATTGAGTTTAGCAGATTCTTTTCTGGAATTTGTTCTAAAGAATTGGTTGAACCAGATTTGGATAAGATGATTGAACAATTTCCTGAAACAATTTGTAAGCTTGAGATGCTGCTTCCTCCTGCTTTCTTTGATATCATGGTACATCTTCCAATCCGTCTTGGCGATGAAGCTCGCTTGGGTGGACCTGTTTCTTACAGATGGATGTATCCAATTGAGAGGTACCTTGGTACATTGAAGATGTATGTACGTAACAGAGCTCACCCGGAGGGTTCAATAGCTGAGGGATATGTTATGGAAGAGTGTAGGACTTTTTGTAGCCAGGTTTTGGATAACACCAGCACCAAGCTTAATAGGCAGAACATAATGAAGCTACAACTAGGAATGAACCTTCTCTCGAGTCTAATATATTTACAGAAGTTGATAATTCTAAAAAAGGGTTTAAATGGGGCGAACTTACTATGGTGGAACTACATAACATCAGGCATTATATTATTTCTAATGTCTAAGAGGCCGCTCCATGGATCAAGTACGTATAACACTCAAATGTTCTATACTATATTAATGGATCATGCTTATTGTAGATGGCTAATTTAATTTTGTACCCTTTTCAGTGAGCATTTTGAAGAGCTGAAAAAGATCCATTCTCGTGATGTTGAAAAACGCCATAGAGATGAGTTTGTTTATTGGTTTAAGAAACGAGTAAGTACATGCAAGTTTTTACTTTGATGAAATTTTGAAGAAATATCTGTTTTGAAGTTGGTTTATCGATGACCCCTTTATACTAATTAATGTGTACAGATTACGACATTACACAAAGAAGGCAAAGTAACCGATTATTTGTATGCATTGTCTAGAGGACCTGATCATCGGACACGTTTTTTTAGTCGATCATTCATAAATGGCTTATTATTTAGAAAAGCAGAGGTGGAAAAAGATTTACGAACGCAAAATAGTGGTGTTGTTGTTTGGGATGGTGATCATGAGTGGTATGGAGTAATCAAGAAAATGATTTCTGTTGATTTCAAAAAAAAAATTAAGAGGTTCTGTTATTTGAATGTGAATGGTTTGATCGGCCTCGTTCCAGTCAGAGCAAAAGCAGAGGCTACAAAATGGATTGATACGGAATGATAGATGTTCACACTACTATTTCTCAATTTAAGTATGAGCCTTACATTCTAGCCACCCAAGCAGAACAAGTTTTTTATGTTACAAGTGTGAAGCAACCTAAATAGGCTACTGTTGTTAAAACGAAGCCACGAAACCTTTTTGCCATGCCCCCTGGAGACAGTGAAAATAATTTCACTAAGACGATGGAGGCTGAGACATTATTTGATGATCGACGACTTACTGATATAAATGAGGATATGACCACATGGGATAGGAATGACATTGACGGAGCAATCGGTGATGCTTCCGCTCATTCAAATGAAGATGACGATGATGACGACCACGACGATGATGATACATATATCAATGATGGTATTGTACCTCCAACATTGAGGAAGGACAGCGAATGATGATTTTTTCATATAGGTACTGTGTGAGCTAGCTGTACGTGAACTATGTGATGCAATGTTTGTGTTCCGTGGTGATAGATCTTAACGCCACCAACCGGTATTTCGTGGCAACGGATCCTAATACAACGATTGTGTTTCGTGGCGATAGATCCTATTGCCATGAACTTGTGAATCGTGGCATAAGTTCCTAATGCAACGTTTGTGTTTCGTGGCGATAGATCCTAACGCCACGAACCGGTGAATTGTGGCAAAAGTTCCTAATGCAAAGATTGTGTTCCACGAAGATAGATGCTAACGCCACAAACTATTGAATCATGGCAACAGATCCTAATGCAATGATCATGTTCTGTGGCGATAGATGCTAATGCCACAAACTAGTGAATCGTGGCAACAAATTCTAATGCAACAATTGTGTTCCGCGGTGATAGATGCTAACGCCACGAACTATTGAATCGTGGTAACAGATCCTAATGCAATGATCGTGTTCCTTTGCAATAGATGCTAATGCCACAAACTAGTAAATTGTGGCAACAGATTATAATGCAATGATCGGGTTCCATGGCGATAGATGCTAATGCCACAAACTAGTGAATCGTGGCAACAGATTCTAATGCAACGATCGGGTTCTATGGTGATAGATGCTAATGCCACAAACTATTGAATCGTGGCAACAGATCCTAATGCAATGATCGGGTTCCATGGCGATAGATTCTAATGCCATGAACTAGTGAATCGTGGCAACATATTGTAATGCAATGATCGGGTTCTGTGGCAATAGATTCTAATGCCATGAACTAGTGAATCGTGGCAACAGATTCGTGGCGATAGATCCTAATGCCACGAACTAGTGAATCGTGGCAACATATGCTAATGCAACGATCATGTTCCGTGGCGATAGATGCTAATGTCACGAACTAGTGAATAGTGGCAACAAATTCGTGGTGATAGATCATAATGCCACTAACTAGTGAATCGTGGCAACAGATCCTAATGCAACGATCATGTCCCGTGGTGATAGATGCTAATGCCATGAACTAGTGAATCGTGGCAACAAATTCGTGGCAATAGATCCTAATGTCACGAACTAGTAAATCGTGGCATCGGATCCTAATGCAACGATCGTGTTCCGTGGCGATAGATGCTAATGCCACGAACTAGTGAATCATGGCAAAAGACCAAGCTTACTGCAACGATATAGTATTCATTGCAGTACAATCGTTGCAACCGGGCGGAATCCTTGTAGTGGTAACACATTCTTGAGTTGTTTTGTTTGTTCATGATTTTAGTGCAGCCAAGACAAAATATGTAAAGAGGTTGGAAGGCCCCATCAAGCGCGCATATCCCTCCATCAATCTCATTTTGATTTCATGGTGGAGGAATGCTCAAGATGGTGGTCCAATGGAGGAACAAGATGAAGCTCATTCAACTCCAACCTAAACTTGGCAAGAGGCATTAAACATGAAGGCTGCACCAAAATCCATAGTCGTGAGTTTCTCACACAACGACCTTCAACCAAGACTACTCTTCAATTGACGTACATGTTTAAAATTTTCTGTCATTTGAATTGCATTAGGATTGAATGATTTTTTCTTACACTGGTAAGGAAGGTTTACACCTTCGCACCATTGAATTCTTATGCATCCTCACGAGAGTAAGTGTTGGCATTTCACTTTCGATTCTTCAAAAAGGAGTGTCACCTTACTTAGGAATAAATTTAAACAAGTACCTAGAATTTTAAAGCATTACTAAAATTAACTTAGACATTTTCTGCCTAAGTAATGCTTATGGAAAGACTTAATGGTTCAATTGGTATGTAGCAACCTAGGAAAAGTGATGTCCATAATTTTGATTTGAAAGTCATTCATGCATCGATCACTAAAATTCAAATTCCGAGGCAAGAAATTAAAAATGTTCAAGAGGATAAATTAAGAATTTTGTTTGTCATCATCCAATTGACAAATATTTTCTCTTGTAAAAAGCTATAATGGTTAGAAATTTTATAAGATGAAGGAATCCATATAGTGTATTTATATCACTTGCATTGCTATGAGTAGGAGCTTTAGAACATGTGCAAAATGATTTATCCATAAGCCCCCACTCTTATCAATGATTCATAGTTTGTTCATGGATGCACTAGAAATTGGACGCAACACATATTTGGTCTTGTTCTTCCCCATGCGTACAAATGAAGATTCGGTTACCTAACCCAAAAATTCAATTGTACAAGTGTCGGGAGCTAACCATCCCTCTCTATCATAGAGTGGAAGTTTGCAGGAATAAAATAACCATGCATGCATTCAAAGATATGATTCAGGATTCCATTTCAACATCTCTTGGCCAAGCAGTAAATTAGGATGGTTGCTACCTATTGGAAATTAGGCCCGAAGGTCAACCATAACTATACAAGGCCGGAGATTTGAAATGGTAACCTCCATGAGCAACCAATTGGCTGCTACAAATATGTGAGAGCATTATGCTCTCAACTATTCTAAGGCACTCATTCAAACTCAAGGGAATTGCCATCATCATTGGGTGTAAGTTATTCCTTTGTGGCTAAAAGGTATGATGCACCTTAACCATGGAATGACAAGATCACATCCAATGTATATTGGGTGCAAGTTGTTCCCATGTGGCTAGAAGATATTTTATACCTTAGACAAGGAACCATGGATCACACTCAACCCATGTGGAGTGCACGTCATCCCTTTGTGGTTATAGGTATAATGTACCTTAGCCAAGGAATAACAGATCGTACTCAACACATGTTGGGTACAAGTCACTCCTTTGTGGCTAAAGGTTATCATTACCTTAGCCAAGGAATGACAGATCACACCCAATGCAAGAGAGGTACAAGTTATTCCTTTATGGCAATAATGTATGATGCACCTTAGCTAAAGAATGACGGAACACACTCAATGCATGTTGAGTGCACGTCATATCTTTGTGCTAAGGGTTATATTTACCTTAGCCATGGAATAACAAAGTACATCCAACCTATGGGAACCTTGAGGTGTGGATGAGCGACATCGACAACACTCTCCTCGACCACACTCGGGGAATCCATCGAAGGCAACCCAACATCGACACTCAACCCCTCCAATGTCAAAGCCATGCTGCAACAAGGTTAGGCCACCCTCATGGCCTACATCCGTCGTTACAGTTTTAGCCCCTATTGTGGACCTTGAACAAGAACAAGCTTGGGGGAGGACCCCCACTTGAGGTAACTTGTATCACACCCCTTGAATATTTATATTCTATTCACCCATCATCCACCTTGCATATAAAAAAACTTAAAAATAAGTAGAGTAGATTTGCTTTCAAAATAAAATAGAAGTTGTGCGGTAAGAATGGTTTGGAATTCACATAGATGAAATGATGAATAGTTGCTCTGTTTTAATTTTCCTAAGTCCCTAGTTTACAACTTACTACTCTCTAACATATTGCTTTCATTGGCTAAAATTGCTTTTGCCTTGATTTGGAAATTGTGGGTAGAAAAATCTTACTCCATTCTAAGTTGTTGTGAGATATGATACAGTGATAGGGCTGCAATTCCTAGTTTGAAATTAGAACTTAGATTTCCGTAGAAATTCTAAAAATATTTAAGTTACTCTCATTTGATTGGAAATACCTACCAAAGCCATATGATATATCACATTGATAGACCTTATGCCTATGCTATTTGTCTTCACATTGAGATTTGTCAAACAAGTATAGACCTATGTGAGATTTCATTCATTACTTTTTAAATTCAAGACTTCACTTGCACATGCTATACTTCTACACTAGAAGTAAGGAAACTTCCACCATACCACCATTGCACAATAAAAAGAGAAACTCCATATATCATTCATGCTTTGTACTCTCTCCAAAATTTATTGCATAAAAAGGGAGTAGAAGACATGGCTACAAGAAAAAAAAGAAAGAAAAAATGCATGCTTACATCATAAGCATGAGAGAAAAAAAAAAGAGAAAGAACAGTAGCCATGTTTCATCCCGGCAAAACAAGAGAGTCCACTCAAAAAGAAGTCATCTCAAATATTCACATCCACTCCATTCCATCACACATGCACAAGTCTTGAATCGAAATTGTTTTGAATTGATTTCTCCTAAGACTTACTCTTTTGACTTAGCAATATTATGTGTTGCAAATATGCCTACTATATTCCCTACCAAGCTCCACATACAAGCCTTATGTAGAGGTAGGATGAATTTAGGCAAAATGTCTTGGTGATGACATATTCCACTACACATAAAGGAGAGACTGAGAGAATCAAATCAAGATACTTAACATCTAAATTGAACTCTCCGGAATTTGAGTGGAACTTGATTTCTAGGGTATATGTGCTCCATTTGTTGTTCTATCTTTCAACTACCCATGAATAGGAGATGGCATAAGCCCCATAGATTTAAGATGGGTGAAGTATCATACCAATTTTTGCAACACTAGGTAGAGTATTTAGTTGTGCACATGGTACTTATGAAAAATAGAACATCGTAGCAACTCCTAATCAACAACCTAAAGTCTTGACTTTGCTCGGGACGAGCAAAGGATAAGCTTGGGGGAGTTTTTTGACGGCTGTTATATACCAATTTCACCCGTCAATATAACTTAATTTTGTGAAGGAATTATCATTTCTTGCACACATCACCTTTTTATTTAACCTATTTCCACTTGTCCTTGGAGAATTTGTGTATGCAGACATTTTATGCATGAATTGAGGTAAAGGGGAGGGAGCAATACTATAAAATACCATCCCAGCCAATCAAGTGTTGACACGTGGCTCCAAATGAATTAAATAGCCCACAAATAGAAGTATATGTGGACATCCAATGGTGTACACCCTATAACAGTCAATGAGACCCACCTAGAAGTCACCCCGAGAATGCATAGTGGAATTGGTCCACTTTTCTGTTCGACCGAAGTGGTGGTTTGGCCGAAGTGCTTCTGGTGCCAAACTCGGTCAACTTCCACATGTTGGCTCCTCCTCGCTTGATGAAGTCAGTGGTGACTGAGTTGCTAACTTTTGGTGGTGGGAACCAACCCTTCTCCACCTATAAATAGGACCCCTTACCCCTCACATGAACACACACAATTTGAGCATCATTCTGTTGTATACACTAGTTCTCTTAGTCCTTAGTGGAGTTAGGCTATAGAGAGGGGAGCCTCTAGTCCCAATTTCAAGTTGGGAAAGGTATGGCTCATGTATCTTTTCTTATATTTGTGACTTTATGCATAATAAAGATATTATCTTTAGTCTTCATTTATTCATATACTTGGATGAAGTGTTTCTTGTTTGATTGTTGATTCCATGTATGTGGTCGGAGTAGTCTTTATGATTATGCCATATCACTCCTAATCTATCATCATAAATACCACAAAATCCCACTATAGTCTAATTAGTTATGATATGATCATGTTAAATTGAATAACTTATGCTATGTCTCAATATTGGTTCAACGATGTTTAGGTTAGTCATCGCCTTAGAGAGGTACTTGTACTCGAGCCTCTAAGGTATTTACTTAGTATGCTAGCATGGTCCAAGGATAGTAAGTAGCGTTGGATGTCTCGTAGACCCACGGATTGAAGAGGTAGGCACTAGGTGGTGACATCCCTGTCTGTCCTTTGTAATCCTCCACGTTCGGCTATGCCATAGGCTCTTGGCGGGAGTCATTCTAGTAATGCTAGGGGTAAACCCGTGCCCGATATGTTGAACAACTTAGCATAAGGATTCACCATTGACATGCTCATTAGTACCTAACCTAGACTATGTATATGTATATTAAAAGCATTGTAGGAGCAACTCCTCAACTCTTAGTCTAACCTCCATTAGGACTCATCTACCATTTAGAATAGATTGCTTAGGTGTGTGTCACACTAGCCATATATTATCAACTTACCCCTGTCTTGATACTTGATTAGTATCCCATATCTTGATCATAAGATTAGTGTTTACTTTGCTCCATTGCCTTCCTTTGGGATAAATACGATATCCATGGCAATATTCTTGGGTGAAATGCTACAAGACAGTTTCTGTGCGCTTGCGGACCTCTTCTCTTACTAGAGATAATCTGTGATGTTAGTAGCCATCAACAAGCATTTCTGGCGCCGTTGTCATGGAAGGCAAAGGAAGTGAAGGATAAAAATCACTTGTGATTAAGCTATAGGTACTGATAGTTATTAGACAGGATTACTATCGGATCGAAGAGCACGTGTAAAGCTACCAGGGGGTGAATGTTTGATTAAAATTTTTTTTAGCGAAAGCAACGGAAACATCCCTCGATAGAAAACCGATCTGTTAAAGAAACCGTGCTTGCATCTAATCTAAACGTGTTCAACTATAACAAAACTAATATAGATTTTATATAATCAAGTCACGAAGACGTCACAACACAAATAACAAAAATCCATTGAGAGAAACCCAAGTTATGATCGGAAGATCAAACAAAGGTCAATCTATCCTACCCGAGAAAAATAGTTCTGGAACATTGCAAAGAAACTCATGTAGATTAGGAACCACAAATACAATGACCGTAAATTTTCACATATGATAGAAAATCAAGTTGTGAAGACAACCTAAAAAGAATCACGTCAATCAGATTTGTAAACTTCGAGTTATGATAAAACCACCGAAGAAAGATAGTGTTGTGCAAAAACTCGACGAGAAAGACTTGACAAAAACAAGTCGGACGAACAAGGAACAAAAGTTCCTTCAAACTATGAGTTTTATTAATCACAACACAAGAGAAAAAGGCCCATAGTCATCTACCACGAGCTCTGGTCTCCCTTGCTTATATAACCAGCCCTTAGGCCAACCCAAAGTTAACTAGGACTCTAATCCTACACAATTCACGAATCGAAACTTTCCATAACAGCTCAAGACTCCTCTATACGCAGATAGAAGCAATCTAAAGACTTCTAAACATCTTAGTAATGTATCCCACAATCTTAAAACAAATCAAATTAGTTACCCACACGAAATCATATCATAACCAACTGAAAACTTTCCATACTTGAGTCAAACACGACTCAGCCAGACCCTGAGTCCATAACCTAGTCGGTTGGACCTTTTCGACATATTCTTTACTTCCACAACTCTCCATCACTCCTCGGAATCATGTAGACATGTCCATGCACTCCTTTCACACGTTCAAACATCTTCCAACAACGTTCACGATACCTTCAAATGCATTGTTCGTGATTCAAACATGCTGCATGACCTGTCGATCAACTCAACCACAATTCCTCCCAAACTTGGTTGTTGAACCTCATCTTCTCCCTAAGACTAGTTCAATGGATCCCGTCACCAGCCATGTCTTGAACTGAAGCAACACCTGAACATGAATAAACAACGGATACTTCCAAGCACAAGTCCTTGACTTGACTCTCGTTAGTTCCGAAACCACACCACCTTACGTGAGAACCTCACATAAGCATGTTGCAAACCATAGCAAAACGATATCAGCCATACCCACCAACACACACCAAAAACTTAGTAATAGAATACTAAGCAAACTCCATAATCCAAAAAGCAAATTCGAAACATTGCAAATTAAAAGTAGAACCACTGTGATCGAACTCTGAACCTTGCCAAAGCTAACCGAACCTTGAACCGGAGCTTAACAAAGCTAGCAGGACCTAGCGCCGGAACTTACAAAAGCTAGTCCGACCTAGCGCCGGAACTTACCAAAGCTAGTCAAACTTAGAGATGGAGCTAACCAAAGCTAGTCGGACTTAGCGTCAGACCTTGCCGCAGCTACCCAAAACAAGTCGGACCTATCGTCGGACCTTGCTGGAGCTTGGACCTAGATGATAAAGGTGTTTCGGTAGTATTCAAAATTTTTATCGCCATAGACAATGTATTCAACACACATAGGTCTCAAAGTCTCCCCCTTGATGAATGCATTGGCAACACCACTTAAAATCTGAACATTGGCTTATCTACATGAAAAGTTTTGAAACAATTTCTCCCCCTTTTTGAAAATCAAATGAGATAGAAATAAATTCTACCCCTATACTTATTTCTTCCCCTTGCATTCTTCTCCCCCTTTGACAATGTATTCAACATGGTACAAAAGAGAAATTTTAATTTGTTATGAGCACATTATAACATATACATGCAAAACAAAGCTCATCCAAGTCATACTATCAAGTAACTTACACTATCACAACAATGAGATACATAAAGTAGTGTAAGCCATGCTAGAGATCAAATGTAATTTTCAATTTTAGCAAGTCATGATCTCACAGACTTAACTATTTCAAAACCTGAAAGCATGACACTTGTTGCTGCATTTTATTATTTTTTCAAAGCACAAATTTAGATCATATGATATTTGCAAGAGATTATATGCACATATGCCTTATTCTAACCAACCAAGCCAATCCTATTTCATTTGACAATCAGAAGCTTAATGACATGGTTTTAGTCATACACAACTTCTTTCAAGTTCATATCTAAGTGCAATGATAAGCCATCTCAAAAGAAGAAGTGCGATGCATGCATATTCTCTTGATCTTTTCTCAATTTATATTTGTTCATAAAACTCAACATGTGAGTTGATTACTTGATTAATTCACTATGATTAAAAGCACTTGTGATCATGCAACAAGTTCAAAATAGCAAGAAGGTTCGATCACGGCCAGATTTAGTGTAAGTAATTATTCCAATTACTAGTCATGGCAATAACTACAAAATGTATAACTTGAGAAATGTAGTAAGAACTTTCAGCATGTAACAGGAATCACAAAGTCATAAATATAAGAAATGTTATACTCACATTATTTTAAGTTCAGATTCACACATAGACTTCCCAAGTTTCAAAACTCCCCCTAAATTTAAGCCACGAGGATGCATAACCCCTATTTCACTACGAATGTAACAAAAATGAGTGAAATCCAAAGGCTTTGTGAAAATGTCAGCCAATTGTTGTTTGGTATCTACATGGTGAAGCACAATGTTTCATTTTTCAACATTATCACGGAGAAAGTGATACCTAGTATCAATGTGCTTAGTTCTAGAATGTTGCACGGGGTTTTTCGAATTGCAAATGGCACTAGTGTTATCACAAAATAATGGAACACAATCTAGATCAACCCCATAGTCCTTATGAGTTTGAACAATCCAAAGAATTTGTGAGCAAGCACTAGTAGTAGCTACATATTCAGATTCGGCTGTGGATTGTGCAACTGAACTTTGTTTTCTAGAGGACCAAGCAACAAGTGAATTACCAAGAAAATGACAAGCACCAGAAGTACTTTTCCTATCAATCCTACAACCCCCGAAATCAGCATCCGAAAAAGCTTTCAAAGTATTGGTTGAGGAAGAAGGAAGAAAAATGCCAAATTTTTTAGTTCCATGTAAGTACATGAGAATTCATTTGACGGCTTGACGATGTGAAGCACGTGGGGAAACTCAAAACCGTGCACAAAGACATACGCTGAATTGTATGTACAGTCTTGATGCCGTGAGGGACAAAAGTGATCCGATCATGCTTCTATATTCTTTTTGATCCACGGGTTCACCATCTTCATCAAGTTCAAGTGTTGATGTTGTTCCCATTGGTGTCCAAAGAGGCATGCTTTTGTCCATGTTGAAGCGCTTGAGAAGGTCCCTTGTATACTTCGTTTGATGCACAAAGGTACCTTCCTCGGTTTGCTTGATTTGCAACCCCAAAAAGTAAGTGAGTTCACAAATCATACTCATTTCAAATTCTGAACTCATCATCGCTGAAAACTTTGACACAAGATCATGAGAAGCACAACAAAAGATAATATCTTCCACATACACTTGAACGAATAATTAGTCATTGCCATACTTAAGCACAAAAAGAGTTTTATCAACCTTGCCCATGGTAAACCCCTTTACAAGTAAGAATGTTTTTAACCTATCATATCATGCTCTAGGAGCTTGTTTTAGACCATACAAGGCTCTAGTCGGTTTGAAAACATGATTAGGAAAATCTAGATTTTCAAATGAGGTGGTTGCTTAACATAAACCTCCTCATCTATGTAGCCATTAAGAAAAGCACTTTTTACATCCATTTTATATAACTTGAAACCTTTAGATGCAGCAAAAGCTAACAAAATTCTTATGGCTTCTAATCTAGCAAATTGAGCAAAAGTTTCATCAAAATCTAGACCTTCAATTTGTGTGAAACCTTGAGCAACCAATCTAGCCTTATTCCTAATGACAATCCCATCCTCACTTTGTTTATTTTTAAACACCCATTTAGTTCCAATTAAAGTGTGATCTTGAGGTGGAGGTACAAGTTTCCAATCGTTATTTCTTTCAAAATTTTCTAACTCTTCTTGCATGCAATAATCCAAGATTCATTAGTGAGTGCGTGTGATATATCTTTAGGTTCAAAAGAAGCAACTAAAACAGAATGAGCATGAGAATAGGGGTCGGAAAACTTGGATCTTGCAACTCATTCATGCAATCTTCCAATTATTTGTTTCGGGGGATGATTCTTGTAAATCCGTAGGAAAACAAATGTCTTACAAGCTTCTCTTCATCAGGTTCATCGCAGATTGATGAGCTTGTGGCATGTGGATGATCAGGACCAGCAGAGACGGTAGTCGGAGCTTGTTCAAAGTTCGGAGCTGGACACGTGTCAACTTCAAAACTATTAGGCAATATCACGGACTCTTCTTCTTCTTCTTCGAAAACACCCTCCCCCTGAGGATATGGATCCGAACCTGCAATGTTTGAGCTAGTACCTAGGCTAGCTTCATCAAAAGACACCTCACAAGTCTCCACAGATTTGTTAGTGTCAAGTAAAAGCACACGGTAGCCTTTAGTATGAGATGGATAACAAAGAAACATGCCAGCAAAGGATCTAGGTTCAAATTTATCAAGATTACCAAGTTTCTTAACAAAGCATTTGCAACCAAAGACCCGAAAGTGTGTTACACTAGGCCTATGTCGAAACCGGAGCTCATATGGTGTTTTACCTAGCTTAGCGCGCAAGAAAACACGATTTGAGACATAACACGCGGTTGCAATCGCATCAACCAAAAATTTCTTAGGAGTTTGATATTCATCAAGCATAGTCCTAGCCATCTCAAATAAAGTTCTGTTTTTCTTTCTACAACACTGTTTTGCTGAGGTACATATGGTGAAGAAAATTGATGATCTATTCCATTTTCAGCACAAAAGGGATCAAAAGATTGCTTTATAAATTGGGTTCCATTATCACTTCTAATTACTTTTAAGGATCTTGGCTGATCAGTTTATGATCTAAGAAATAAAATTCTAAAGTGACTAAAAGATTCATTCTTAGATGCCATAAAGTAAACCCAAGAGTATCTAGAATAATCATCAACAATCACAAGAACATACCATTTACCCCTGAAGGATTGAACATGTGAAGGTCCTACAGTGTCAAGGTGCAAAAGTTGACCCGGTTCAGTTGTCATGATCATTGAGAGAGGAGTATGTGAACCTTCAACCATCTTAGCATGTCTACAAGAAGAGCACACAATCTCTTTATCCCCTTTAAGCTTAGGCAGCCCACGTATGTGATCAAGAGCACTAACACACGTTAGATGATCAAAGCCTACATGACCAAGTCTACGATGCCAAAAATATAAGTCCTTTGAATCATTAGCAACTAGACACCTATGCTTAGAGGAAGACATATCAAAATCAGCTTTAAAAACTCTTCCAAACCGATACATGTTAACAATAAGCTCACTATTTGATTTACAACTTTGCAACAATTTTTAGTGAAAATAGTTTCCAGATTTTCATCTAGCAGCTGTGAAATAGAAAGCTAGTTGTATTTCAAATCTTTATCAAGTGCCACATACTTCAAAGTGTAGTGATCATTTACTCTAACCGAACCCTTAGCAATTGTATGAGTTGAAGAATTATCAGCAAAAGTAACATTCTCTACACGTGACGCAAAAGAAAGGCAGGAGAACCATTCTTTGTTACCGGTCATGTGGCATGAGCAACCTGAATCCACAATCTAAATGTTCTTCTTACTCAAGCGTGTAATCTTCATAGAAGACCAATACATCAATGACTCAATACTGGGGTTAGTCAAAAGGCATTTAGGTATCCAGTACTGAGTCACACGACGTGCAGTAGAAAAAACTCGCGAGAGCTGAGATAAAACAGCAGGTTTATGAGTTAAAGTTTGAGATATTTTGTTCTTAACTACTGACCTATAAGATGTTACTTGTGTAGCACAAAAATCAGTAGCTCCAGAGGCAAAAACAGAAGATCCGGAGGTAATAGAAGGTCCAGAGGGAAAAACTGGAGCTCCTGTGGTAAAATTTGAATGTTTTTGACTAGTAACAGCATGTTGCATGTTCCAGACATTCGGTTTCGTATGTGCAACAAATTTTTCATGACAGTTATAAGATCTAGCTTGCATTATTTCATTTTTATGTTGTTTAGCTAGTCTATAACAAAAATCTATGACATAACCTTCTTACCACAATAGGTACAATAAAATTTAACTTCGTGTTCATGTCTAGATGAGCATGCAGTATGTTTAGTTGAACCCAAACGTCACAACACTCTTGCAGATTTAAAAACAACCTCTTTTGGTTTAGGAACTGTTTTAATCAAACCACTTCCTAATGACTTTACAATTTTAGGTGGATGTGCTTTAGCATGAGCATGAGAATCAAAACCTAAACCAGTTTTATCATTGCAAGATTTGGATGAATTCAGTAGCAAGTTTAGATTTTTGTCCCCAATACAAAGCTTCTCTAGTGTCCTATACATGTCATCAAGTTTCTTAGACAATTCTAGGCAGTTTTCACATGAAGTTTTTCCTTTTAATTTGCAATTATAACAATATTTAACTTCATGAGCACGTAAAGCATTGTTCAGTATTGAAATTTCATTCATAACATCTTTTAGTTTCTTTTCATGATCACTACAGGTATAACAATGCAAATCAATTGTAGAACAATAAGCATCTTTTAATTTTCTATCATTAAGTGCAGCAAGCTTTTTGTTCTTTTCAATCTCTAACTCAAGTTTATCAAGAGTGGAGGAGTGTGCACGTCTTAAGGAGGACAATTGTTCATACATTAAATCGCATGAGGAACAAGAATCATAACTAGGAATCAAGGTTTTCAAACGATTAATTTCAGATTCTAGTGCCTCAATTTTAACAACATTGTCTCTGAGCTTTTTGTCCTTTTTCTTGACAATAACAGTTGCACGGGAAATAGCATCACACATTTCATCACAAGTAGGACATACCTCTTCATTGTCACTGTAGTGTTCTGCATTCTCCATACTTGATCTTGATTTGCCCGCCATGAAGCACAAGTTTCCACGATCATCTTCATCTTCATCACTTCCAAAGTCTACATCACTTGAGCCAAGTTCTTGAAGTGCGGTGATGAAACTTTTTATCAGTTTGCGTCCTGTAAGACCCTTCTTCTTCTTGTTGATGTTGCCAGAAGAGGACTTGACTTTATTCTGCTTTTCATCACAGGCAGAAGGACCTGAAAGGTTTGGATAATCTGTACGAAAGTGTCCTATCTTACCACATAAAAAGCATCATTGAGGTTCGGAGCTTCCTCTCCTTCTAGTTCACACATATTTCAATGCTTTTGAGAACCGAGTAGAGATGAGTGCTAGCTCCTCTTCTGAAAATTCATCAATCTGTTCCAGGGTTAGTGAAGACAGCAAAGCAAGTGTATTGATAGATGAAGATTGCCAGGAGCTACACATATCACATTGAGAAACAAATGCAAGAGACATGTTGGGGTTCTTACGTGAGATTATGTCAATTTCATGAGTTTTCAATTTAGAATATAGCACATCTAATGTAAGTGTACTCATGATAGTAGATTCACGAATAGATGTGACTTTCATCTCCCAAATTGACATGTCTAATGCACTTAATATTTGCCTAGCATTTTCAGCATCTGAAAAATTTACATTGACGCTATGCAAGTTGCCGAGAATTTTATTAAAGCAAGCAAAAAGGTCATCAATGGACTCACCGGATTGCATCTCGAAGCGTATGTATTGTTTCTTGAAAATATCCTACTTTACCTCCTTGATTGTGTTCGATCCTTCGTGGTACTCACAATGTGCTCTCCACACATCGTACGCCGACCGGAGGTGTGCAACACGGTCGAAGTCGCTCTGAGTTAGTCCTTGGATTATCAAGTTGCGGGCTTTGTTGTTGTTGTCGACATCTCTTAAGTTTGTAGCCATGACTTGATCGTTCGGCGGCACGTCGTAAGGATTGTACACTTTTTCCCATATTGCGAAGCCTTGCGCCTGGATAAAAGCTTGCATGCGTGCCTTCCAAACCTGAAAATCAATACCAACAAACACACAAGTTTTTGCCGAGTATTTCTCCATGAGGATTAGTCAAAACACACGTGAATCGCAAAGATTAGAGCACCATGGCTCTGATACGAATTGTAGGATCGAAGATCATGTGTAAAGATACCATAGGGGGGTGAATGGTAGATTAAAAAAATTTTTAGCGGAAGCAACGAAAACACCTCTCAGCGGAAAACCGATCTGTTAAAGAAACAGTGTGTGCGACTAATCTAAACGTGTTCAACTATGACAAACCCATTATAGACTGTAGAGAATCAAGTCACAGAGACGTCATAACAAGAATCACAAAGGGAGAGAAACTCAAGTTACGATCGAAAGATCGTACAATGGTCAATCTGTGCTACCCGAGAAAAACAGTTCTGGAACATTGTAAAGAAACTCGTGTAGATCAGAAACCACAAATCCAACTATCGTTAAATTTTCACAGATCATAGAAAATCAAGTCATGAAGACAATCCAAAAAGAATCATGTCAATCGGATCTGTAAACTTCAAGTTATGATAAAGCCATTGAAGAAAGGTAGTGTTGTGCAGAAACTCGATGAGAAAGACTTGATGAAAACAAGTCACACGAACAAGGCACAAAAGTTCCTTAAAACTACAAATTTTATTAATCACAACACAAGAGAAACAGCCCCAAAGTAGTCTACCACAATCTCTTGCCTCCCTTGCTTATATAACCAGCCCTTAGGCCAACCGAAACTTAACTAGGACTCTAATCCTACTCAATTCACATTGAAACTTTCCATAACTGCTCAAGACTCTTCTATACGCAGATAGAAGCAATCTTAAGACTTCTAAACACATTAGGATCGTATCCCACATTCCTAAAACAACTCTAATTCGTGGCTAACATGAAATCCTATCATAACCAACTCAAAACTTTCCATATTTGTGTCAAACATGACTCAGTCGCAGCCTGAGTCCATAACCTAGTCGGTTAGTCCTTTCCGACCAATTATTTACGTCCACAACTCTTCATCATGCCTCAGAGCCATATAGCACGTCCATGCACTTCTTGCACACATGCAAACATCTTCCAACGACGTCCATGATACCTTCATATGCGTTTTTCTTGATTCAAACATGTTGCATGACCTCTCAATCAACTCAACCACAATTCCTCCCGTCACCAGCCATGTTTTGAACTCAAGCAATATCTTTAGATGAATAAACAACCGATACTTCCAAGCATATGTCCTCGACTTGACTCTCGTTAGTTCCGAAACCACAACAGCTTACATGAGAACCTCACATAAGCATGTTGCAAACCATAGCAAAATGATATCAGCCTTAACCACCAACACACACCAAAAACTAAGTAAAAGAATACTAAGCAAACTTTCCATAATCCAAAAAGCACATTCAAAACATTGCAAGTTAAGAGCATAACCACTGTGATCAAACTCCAAACCTTGCGAAACCTAACCGGACCTTGAACTGGAGCTTAGCAATGCTAGCAGGACCTAGCGCTGGAACTTACCAAAGCTTGTCGGACCTAGCGCCGGAGCTTACCAAAGCTAGTTGGACCTAGAGCTAAAACTAACTAAAGCTAGTCAGACCTAGACAAAGAAGTCGAATCTAGAGTCAGACCTTGGCAGAGCTACCCAAAACAAGTAGGACCTATCGTCAGACCTTGCTCGAGCTTGGACCTAGCTGATAAAGGTGTTTTGGTAGTATTCAAAACTTTTATTGCCATAGTCAATGTATTCAGCACACATAGGTCTCAAAATTACCCTTGTTTGTTTTCTCCTTTTGTGCGAAAACATGGTAGTGTTGGCTAACCCATTTCATGGGATGGCCAACCAAGACACCAGTGCTCAACTACGAGATGATTCAAGGCATACCTCAAGAAATGTCCGGTGGGCAACACCATTGTCTTTCGTGGAAGAATTCCAGCATCCAGTAGGAGACAAAGTCATCCATCCTCAAGCTTGGTGGAGGCTCCAAGAGTTCTTCTTGATTTGCCTCAACCATAGGGTGGATAGTTAGCTCCTCATCCAACATTCATATCATGGGTTGGTCCACCAATACATGACCACCGTTGTGCTGGAGCTGAAGGAGTCCTATTCTCATTCATCATGGATAAGAATATGGTCTATACTCAAGGCGTGGATTGAAGAGTGCTATAGTTCCTCTAGCTTGGCATGTACACCACTTAACAAGGTTGACATGCTAGCTAAGGAACTACATCTCCCATTGAAGTATCATGAAGATCAAGCAAATGGAGAAGTGTTTGGATGATCCAAGCCAGGGATATTTACATGATTTGGAATCATTTCCCTAAAATCCATGGGGTTTCTTCCATCCAAACACGACTCCAATGGCTATCACCAACAAGAAGGTCATGGGTAGAATCAACATCACCCTTGCAATCAAGGAGGCTATGCGGATTTCAAGGGATTTATGTTCAACAGGCCTACTTTGACGTATCTTGTCCATGGACAAGCAAAAAATCGAGAAAACATTTACATGAAGCTCTTCGCCAAGGACAAGAAAATTAAAGAGCATTAAGGATCCATGATTTCCCACAATTACTTGTTGGGGTTCTTATCCTTCGACAAAGCCCATGCAACCTAGAGCACGTGACATTGTGGGTGAAGCGTTTCTTGTTTGATTGTGGAGTCCACATGTCACCATGCCCAAGGAAGCTTTTGGTATATGATCAAAGTATGGGCTAACACAAAAGAACATAAAGAATGACGAAGTGACACCCCTAAAGAAGGACAATCCTAACAATGCTCCTAAGAGAATATCTTCAAAATTGAGAAGTTGTCACTACATAAACAAGTCTTCATCAAGATGACGGAGAGGCTAGGGCCACCATGTGGCTCACATGTCCAACTGACATGCCAAAGGAGATTTGGCATGTCAATCAAGAGAAGTTGTCCACATCTTCAACTCCGAGATTGGACAACAAATCATCACATTAAAATGGACAGAGGTATGTCCCACTCATCGGACTTCAAAAATTTTGTGAGTCCTTGCCAATAGGTTAATTGGTAGTTATTTCATATTTATTTCCGCATTGCATATTTGAATTTCCAATCAATCTTTGCATTTTCATTTAGCATGTTTAAATTTTCACACTTGCATGTTGGAATGTAAAATTTCCAACCACATTAAACTAAAAGTTTGAATTAGGAAATAAATTTATTTGGATATGAACCTTTGGTGAAACCATTTGAATTCATCTTCCTAATTCAAACCAAAAATATTTCCCTTAAATATTCATTGCATTTGCAAGCTGTTTCAAGCTGGGCAAAACAATTGGACAAAGGTTACAACATGCTTTTGAGCTAACGTAACCTGTTCTCAAGTTGTTTTTTTTGTTCTCTATTTTTGTGCATCCAAGACAAAATATCTAAAGAGGTTGGAAGGCCCCATCAAGCACATATCCCTCCAACGATCTCATTTTGAGTTCATGGTGGAGGAATGCTCAAGCTGGTGGTCCAATGGAGGAACAAGATGAGAAGCTCATTCAACTCCAACCTAAACTTGGCAAGAGTCATTAAACATGAAGGCTGCACCAAAGTCCATGGTCGTGAGTTTCTCACACAACGAACTTAAACCAGGACTACTCTTCAATTGAGGTACAAGTTTAAAATTTTCCGTCATTTGAATTGCATTAGGATTGAACGATTTTTGCTTACATTGGTATGGAAGGTACACCTTGTAATCATTCAATTCTTATGCATCCTCACGAGAGTAAGTGTTGGCATTTCTCTTTTGATTTTTCAAAAAGGATTGTCACCTTACATAGGAATAAATTTAAACAAGTACCTAGAATTTTAAAGCATTACTAAAATTAACTTAGACATTTTCTGCCTAGGTAGTACTTATGGAATGACTTAATGGTTGAATTGGTATGTAGCAACCTAGGAAAAGTGATGTCCATAATTTTTATTTGAAACTCATTCATGCATATCACTAAAATTCAAATTCCTAGGCAAGAAATTAAAAATGTTCAAGAGGATAAAATTGATAATCTTATTTGCCATGATCCAATTGATAAATATTTGCTCTTGCAAAAAGCTATGATGGTTAGAAATTTTATAAGATGAAGGAATCCATATAGTGTATTTATATCACTTGCATTGTTATGAGTAGGAGCTTTAGAACATGTGCAAAATGATTTATCCATAAAGCACCACTCCTATCAATGATTCATAGATTGTTCACGGATAAACTAGAAATTGGACCCAATGCATCTTTGGTCTTGTTCTCTCCCATGCGTACAAATGAAGATTCAGTTACCTAACCCAACAATACCTCTCTATCATAGAGAGGAAGTTTGCAGGAGTAAAATAACCATGCAAACATTCAAAGATCTGATTGTTGGAATCCCTAGAGGATTCCATTTCAACATCTCTTGGCCAAGGAGTAAATTTGCATGATTGCTACCTATTGGAAATTAAGCCTGAAGGTCAACCATAACTATACAAGGCCAAAAATTTGAAATGGTAACCCTCCATGAGCAACCAATGGGCTGCTACAGATAAGTGGGAACATTATGCTCTCAACTATTCTAAGGCACTCATTCATGATCAAGGGAATTACCACCATCATTGGGTGTAAGTTATTTCTTTGTGGCTAAAAGGTATGCTTCACCTTAACCAAGGAATGAAAATATCACATCCAATGTATATTGGGTGCAAGTTGTTCCTATGTGGCTAAAAGATATTTTATAACCTAGCCAAGGAACAATGGATCACACTCAACACATATTGAGTGCACATCATCCCTTTGTGGTTATAGGTATGTTGTACCTTAGCCAAGGAATAACGGATCGTACTCAACACATGTTGGGTGCAAGTCACTCTTTTGTGGCTAAAGGTTATCATTACATTATCCAAGGAATGACAGATCAAACCCAATGCATGAGAGGTACAAGTTATTCCTTTATGGTAAGAAGGTATGATACACCTTAGCCAAAGAATGATGGAACAATCAACACACGTTGAGTTCACGTCATGTCTTTGTGCTAAGGGTTATCATTACCTTAGCCATGGAATAACAAAGTACATCCAACCTATGGGTACATTGAGCTGCGGATGAGCGACATCGACAACATTCTCCTCGACCACACTCGTGGAATCCATCGAAGGCAACCCAACATCGACACTCAACCCCTCCAATGTCAAAGCCATGCTACAACAAGGTTAGGCCAACCTCATGGCCTACATCTGTCGTTAGGGTTTTAGCCCCTATCACGGACCTTGAACAAGAACAAGCTTGGGGGAGGACCCCCACTTGAGGTAACTTGTATCACACCCCTTGCATATTTGTTTTCCATTCACCCATCATCCACCTTGCATATAAAAAAAATTAAAAATAAGTAGAGTCAATTTGCTTTCAAAATAAAATAAAAGATGTGCGCTAGAAATGGTTTGGAATTCACATAGATAAAAATATGAATAGTTGCTATGTTTTAATTTTCCTGAGTCCCTAGTTTACAACTTACTACTCTCCAACATATTGCTTTAATTGTCTAAAATTGCTTTTTCCTTCATTTGGAAATTGTGGGTAGCAAAAGCTTAATCCATTCTAAGTTGTTCTGAGATATGATATAGTGATAGGGCTGCTATTCCTAGTTTGAAAGTGAAACTTAGATTTCTGGAGAAATTCTAAAAAGATTTAAGTTAATCGCATTTGATTGGAAATACCTACCAAAGCCATATGATATATCACATTGATAGACCTATGCATATGCTATTTGTCTTCACATTGAGCTTTGTCAAACTAGTATAGACCTATGTGAAATTTCATTCATTACTTTTTAAATTCAAGACTTCACTTGCACATGCTATACTTCTACACTAGAAGTAAGCAAATTTCCACCATACCACCATTCCACAATAAAAGGAGAAACTCCATATCATTCATGCTTAGTACTCTCTCCAAAACTTACTGCATAAAAATGGTGTAGAAGACATGGCTACAAGAAAAAAAAGAAAAAATTACATGCTTAGATCATAAGCATGAGAAAAAAGGGAAAGAACAATAGCCATGTTTCATCCTTGCAAAACAAGCGAGTCCAGTAAAAAAGAAGTCATCTCAAATATCCACATCCACTCCATTCCATCACACATGCACATGTCTTGAATCAAAATTGTTTTGAATAGATTACTCCTAAGGCTTACTCTTTTGACTTAGTAATATTATGTGTTGCTAATATGCCTACTATATTCCTTACCAAGCTCCATATACAAGCCTTATGTAGAGGTAGGATGAATTTAGGCAAAATGCCTTGGTAAGGACATATTCCACTACACATAAAAGAAAGGCTGAGAGAATCAAACCAATATACTTAAAATCTAAATTGAACTCTCAGGAATTTCAGTGGAACTTGATTTCTAGGGTATGTGTGCTCCATTTGCTATTTTATCTTTCAACTACCCATAAATAGGAGATGGCATAAGGCTCATAAGGACTTAAGATGGGTGAAGTACCTTGCCAATTTTTTCAATACTAGTTAGATTATTTTGTTGTGCACATGGTACTTTCGAAAAATAGAACATCGTAGCAACTCCTGATCATCAACCTAAAGTCTTGACTTTGCTCAGGACGAGCAAAAGATAAGCTTGGGGGAGTTTTTTGACGGATGTTATTTACCAATTTCATCTGTCAATATAACTCAATTATGTGAAGGAATTATCATTTCTTGCACACATCACCTTTTTATTTAACCTATTCTCACTTGTCCTTGGAGAAGTTGTATATGCAGACATTTTATGCATGAATTGAGGTAAAAGGGAGGGAGCAATACTATAAAATACCATCCCAGCCAATCAAGCGTTGACGCGTGGCACCACATGGATCGAATGGACAACAGACAGAAGTATCCGAGGACATCCAACGGTGTACACCCTGTAATAGTCAATGGGACCCACCTGTAAGTCACCCCGAGAAAGAACAGTGGAATTGGTCCACTTTTCTGTTCGGCCGAAGTGGTGGTTCGGCCGAAGTTGCGCCAAACTCGGTCAACTTCCACGTGTTGGCTCCTCCTCGCTTGATGAAGTCAGTGGTGATTGAGTCACTAACTTTTGGTGGCGGGAACCGAGTCTTCTCCACCTATAAATAGGACCCCTCACCCCTCACTTGAACACACACCACTTGAGCATCATTCTATTGTATAAACTAGTTCTCTTAGTCCTTAGTGGAGTTAGGCTATAGAGAGGAGAGCCTCTAGTCCCAAGTTCAAGTTGGGAAAGAATTGGCTCATGTATCTTTTCTTATATTTGTGACTTTATGCATAATAAAGATATTATCTTTAGTCTTCTTTTATTCATCTACTTGGATGAAGCGTTTCTTGTTTGATTGTGGATTCCATGTATGTGGTAGGAGTAGTCTTTTGATTATGCCATATCACTCCTAATATATCATCATAAACACTACAAACTCCCACTATAGTATAATTGTTATGATATGATCATGTTACTATGAATAACTTATGCTATGTCTCAACATTGGTTCAACGATGTTTAGGTTAGTCATTGCCTTAGAGGTATTTGTACTCGATCCTGTAGTTACTTAGTATGCTAGAATGGTTCTAGGATAGTAAGTAGCATTGAATGTCTCGTAGACCCACGGATTGAAGAGGTAGGCAGTAGGTGGTGATAGCCCTATATGTCCTTTGTAATCCTCCACATTCGGTTATGCCACAGGCTCTTGGCGGGTGTCATCCTAGTATTGCTAGCGGTAAACCCGTGCCCGATATGTTGAACAACTTAGCATAAGGATTCACCAATGACATGCTCATTAGTACCTAACCTAGGCTATGCATATGTATATTAGAAGCATTGTAGGAGCAGCGCCTCAACTCTTAGTCTAACCTCCAATAGGACTCATCTACCCTTTAGAATATATTGCTTAGGTGTGTGTCACACTACCCATATATTATCAACTTACCCCTGTCTTGATACTTGATTAGTATCCCATAACTTGATCATAAGAGTAGTGTCTACTTTACTCTATTGCCTTCCTTTGGGATAAATACAATACCCATGGGAATACTCTTGGTTTAAATTCTACAAGACAGTTTTTGTGCGCTTGTAGACCTCATCTCTTACTAGAGATGATCTGTGACGTTAGCAGCCATCAACAAGCAT
The DNA here is from genome assembly GCA_036927565.1 of Tuctoria greenei. NCBI lineage: Eukaryota > Viridiplantae > Streptophyta > Magnoliopsida > Poales > Poaceae > Tuctoria > Tuctoria greenei. The sequence goes on along the minus strand of JAYESD010000003.1, from coordinate 74,985,635 downwards.
TTATGGCGCCATTGCCAGGGAAGGCAAAGGAAGTGAAGGATAGCTATCACTTGTGATTAAGATATAGGCATTGATAGTTATTAGACAGGATTACCCTTATTTGTTTTCTCCTTTTATGTGGAAACAGGGTAGTGTTGGCTAACCCATTTCATGGGATGGCCAACAAGGACGCCAATGCTCAACTGCAAGATGATTCAAGGCGTACCTCAACAAATGTCTGTTGGGCAACACCATTGCCTTTCGTGGAAGAATTCCAACATCTAGTAGGAGACAAAGTCATCCATCCTCAAGCTTGGGGGAGGCTCCAAGAGTTCTTCTTGGTTTGCCTCCACCATACGGTGGATAGTTGGCTCCTCATCCAACATACATATCATGTGTTGGTCCACCAATCCATGACCACCGTTGTGCTGGAGCCGAAGGAGTCCAATTCTCATTCATCATGGATGAGAATATGGTCTATACTCAAGGTGTGGATTGAAAAGTGCTATAGCTTGGCATGTACACCACTTAACAAGGTTGACATGCTAGCTAAGGAACTACACCTCCCATTGATGTATCATGAAGATCAAGCCAATGGATAAGTGTTTGGATGATCCAAGCCATGGATATTCAAATAATTTGTCAACATCCATGTCAGCAGGGCCCACTTGGGGAATCATTTCCCTAAATTCTTCCTTCCAAACACGACTCCAATGGCTATCACCAACAAGGAGGTCAAGGGTGGAATCAACATCACCCTTGAAATCAAGGAGGTTGTGCACACTTCAAGGGATTTATGTTCATTAGCCTACTTTGAAGTACCTTGTCAATGACAAAACAATAAATCAAGAAAACATTTACATGAAGCTCTTGGCCAAGGACAAGAAAATTAAAGAGCATTCAAGATCCAAGACGTCCCACAATTACTTGTTGGGATTCTATTCCTTCGACCAAGCCCATGCAAACTAGGGCAAGTGACATTGCGGATGAAGCGTTTCTTGTTTGATTGTGGAGTCCACATGTCACCATGCCCAAGGAAGCTTTCGATCTATGATCAAAGTATGGGTTAACTCAAAAGAACATCAAGAAGGTCGAAGTGACACCCCTAAAGAAGGACAAGCCTCACAATGCTCATAGGAGCATATCTTCAAAATTGAGTAGTTGTCACTACATCAACAAGTCTTCATCAAGATGATAGAGAGGCTAGGGGCATCATGTGGCCCACATGTCCAACTGACATGCCAAAGGAGATTTGGCATGTCAATCAAGAGAAGTTGTCCACATCTTTAACTCCAGGATTGGACAACAAATCATCACACTAAAACGGACGGAGGTATGTCCCACTCATTGGACTTCAAAAATTCAGTGAGTCCTTGCCCATAGGTTAATTGGTAGGTATCTCATATTTGTTTCCCCATTGCATATTTGAACTTCCCATCAATATTTGGATTTTCATTTAGCATGTTTAAATTTTCAAACTTGCATGTTGGAAAGTAAAATTTCCAACCACATTAAACAAAAATTTTTAATAAGGAAATAAATTTATTTGGATATGAACCTTGGGTGTAACCATTTGAATTCCTCTTCCTAATTCAAATAAAAAATATTTCCCTTAAATATTCATTGCATTTGCAAGTTGTTTCAAGTTGGGAAAAACAATTGGACAAAGGGTACAACATGCTTTTGAGCTAACGTAACCCGTTCTCGAGTTGTTTTGTTTGTTCTTGATTTTAGTGCATCCAAGAGAAAATATGCAAAGAGGTTGGAAGGCCCCATCAAGCGCATATCCCTCCATCGATCTCATTTTGAGTTCATGGTGGAGGAATGCTCAAAATGGTGGTCCAATGGAGGAACAAGATGAGAAGCTCATTCAACTCCAACCTAAACATGGCAAGAGACATTAAGCATGAAGGCTGCACCAAAATCCATGGTCGTGAGTTACTCACACAACGACCTTCAGCCAAGACTACTCTTCAATTGAGGTACAAGTTTAAAATTTTCCGTCATTTGAATTGCTTTAAGATTGAATGATTTTTTCTTACATTGGTAAGGAAGGTTCACACCTTCTCATCATTCAATTTTTATGCATCCTCACGAGAGTAAGTGTTGGCGTTTCCCTTTTTGATTCATCAAAAAGGAGTGTCACCTTACCTAGGAATAAATTTAAACAAGTACCAAAATTTTTAAAGCATTTCAAAAATTAACTTAGACATTTTCTGCCTATGTAATGCTTATGGAATGACTTAATGGTTGAATTGGTATGTAGCTATCGGTACCCTGCGTACCGGGTACCCTACGATACCGCAATAAGTGCAAACGAGTTCTACCCGTCAAAGTTGAAGGTCTGCTCAGGCCCCACATGTCATATTACACCGGACGCGCATCGCACATATGAGTAGCTCCGGAGATTGACGCGTGTAATGTCCGGAGCTAAACTCCCAACATAGGGAAGCTCCGCGATCTACACGTGTATAATGACCCCGGACCTAACCTCCAGCAGAGGGAAGCTCTGGTGTTGACACTTGTATAGCGATTCTGGAGCTTCCTCCCCGCAAGGGGAAGCTCCGAAGCTGCCATGTGTGGAGCCTCTGAACCTTTATGATCAACGAATACATGGCTCCAAAGCTGCCATGTGTGGAGCCTTCGGACCATTAGCATCAACGAATACAGATCTCCTTCAGCTCAGACATTCAAGGAACAGTTAAAGCGGTAGTTACAAGACTTGATTACGTGTCATTAATGCTGTATTAACAACACGCGATCAGAGCACTGTTAATAGAGGTAACACAGCCATTAAGGCATGTTATCACACTATTAACCATGCTTAATACTCATAGACAGTGTATTAGACTATTAAATACGCCAGGGCCACATGTTGGGCCAGACGAGGGATGTAACGGTCAGTCCTTGGACTATAAAAGGATTGAGCCGCATGATACAAAGGACAACTCCAAGATGGGCCAGAGACTCGCTTTCTAGCGATTCACAATACAACAACACACACCCCGTGGAGTAGGGTATTATGATCAGGCGGCTCGAACCACGTAAATCTCTCGTGTCACCATCTTGCTCTTGATCTCTGCGTGCCCCAACCGAAACAAGAACCTCCGTGGGCTACGTTTGGTAGTACCGGTGGAAGTGTCATTGCTACACTTCGACATTTGGCACACCAGGTAGGGGCAGGTACCCGAGACCTCAAGATGGTGAATTCTGCGGCATGATCTTCCAACGGCAATCATGCTGAACAACCTGCTAGAGGCAATCCCTCCAATGTGCAGCAGCCAGCAGGTGCCATTGTTCCAGCAGGCACTATGGCACCACAACCACCATCTGTTCTGGCAAACAATGTTGGCCGACAAGATGGGGCATTTGCGTCGATCACTGCATCAACAAACAACAACCCTGAGCACACATTCATTGCTGCGCGAGCTGTTCTACAACATCCACCACCTCCAGGGGCACCTCAGGGTGCTATGGAACAGTGGAGAGCTGATGTTGACCATTTGGTTGCAGTTGCAGCCGCTGGCATTTGCAACCAAGGCCCCCCCCTTCAGGGCGAGCACTGTCACAACGATGGACCTTATCGGGCCGACTTGGTCCACGAGTCTCGCAGCAGAGGAGACGTGCTGCATCCCAGCATGTGACTTCGCTACCTCCCAGGACACGACGCACCCACACCATCACCAGGATTCCGACTCATGACCTGCGGTCGGAACATTATTGCCATTACATGCAGCAAGACGGTCGCGTCCATATCGAGCGTGCTCGTTAGAGGCAGGAGGCTGGGGACAACCCTGCTCCTCAGGGAGTAGGAGGAGGCTATTCTGCCCTGGCCATGCATTTACGCATGGTCAGATGGCCACAGAAGTTCTGGCCTCACTTGCCGGAAAAATTCGACGGGAGTATCAACCCCACTGAATTCCTTCAAATCTACTCCACTGCTATACTAGCAGTAGGGGGTGATGAGGCTATGATGGACAACGATTTCCCGGTGGCTCTAACTAGGACTGCAAGGTCCTGATTCATGAGTCTTCCACCCAACTCCATTAATAGTTGGGCGGAGCTATGCCAACAATTCACTGCCAACTTCCGGAGTTCTTACACTCGACCTGGCACTGAATTGGATCTATTTGCTGTAAAACAAACATCGGGGGAATCGCTACAATCCTTCATTCAGCGGTTTTCTCAGGTATGGAATAATATTCCTTAATTCTCGAGCATTTCTGCTATCATTGCATTCAGACAGGGTGTTCGAGATAATAGATGCTGTAGAAGCTGGCCATCAAAGAAGTTACCAACATCATGAAACTCTTCAGCCTAGTGGACAAATGTGCTAGAGCCGCGGAGGGCCGTGAAATGCAATCCAAGCGAGCTCAGAAGGCCAACAAGAAGTCCTCCAAAACTGAAGCCACTACCTCCGGTAGTGGCAAAAAGAAGAAGAAGCCCAACGACAAGAAGTTGTCGGCCGGCGCACCAACCGCTGCAGCTGCTGCAGTTCCGGATGGTCGGGGGTCACACCCCGAGAAATGACCTTGTCCTTCATGAGAAGATGGAAACAGTTCCAAAGCATGGTGTCCGATCCACAATAGGGACAGACACAATCTGGAAGAATGTCGGGAGGTCCAGAACATTGCCGAGCTCTATAACGAGTGCCGGGAAGAAGCTCCTTTCCGTCAGCGAGAACGAAAACAAAAAGTCGATGAAGCTCCAGCTGAGGAGGAGCTAGGTTTCCAGGATCCCAAGAAGGTCCTGAAAGCTGTCTACAACACTGTCGACGACGATTCCGACGTCTCTGACAACGAGCGCCGGAAGACCATAAACACCGTCTATGGTGGTTCTTGGGACATCACCTCTCTCCGCATCCTCAGGACAATGTGGCGGGACATGGCCGTGGCAGCTCCCACTGCTAGGGCAGAGCCTCGTCGGAAGTGGATGGACGCTCCCATCATTTTTGATGCTTCGGACTGCCCCCGAAACATGATCGGAGCTGGCCAGCTCCCGTTGATGGTGTCACCCACCATTAACAATATTCAACTCCATTATGTAATGGTGGATGGAGGTTCAGGGCTGAACCTCATAAACTTCAAAGCTTTTGTTAAGCTTCAGCTCCGGCCTTCGGACCTTCACCCATCCCGACCTTTCTCTGGGTAGGTACCGGGACCATCACACTCGGTTCCATCACACTCCCAGTGACCTTCGGGGCTCAAGAGAACTACAGAACAGAGAAGTTGATCTTCGATGTTGCGCATATCAGTTTGCCTTTTAACACCATTCTGGGCAGGCCATCCTTGTACAAGTTCATGGCCGCCACTCATTATGGTTACTTAGTGTTGAAGATGCAAACACTTGCGGGCGTTCTCCAGATCCGCGGAGATCACACTGCAGGAGTCATTGCTTTAGAAGAACTTTATGCGCTTACCACAGTGCAAGAGGAAGCATCCGGTAAGGAGCCAGCTCTGAACCCTCCAAGCATTCATCATAAAGGCTCTACCTCCGCACCTCGTGTGCAACCAAGCGGCAACACTGACGTTCCCGTCAAAGTCGTCCAAATCGGTTCCGATGCTGCTCAGACTACCCGTATATCAAGAGGTATGAACAACAAATAGAAACTCGCGCTTATCACTTTCCTCCGGGCTAATGTCGACGTGTTTTCTTGGCAACTATCACAAATGCCCAGGATCCCTAGGGAGGTGATTGAGCACAATATGAAGATTTACCCTGACGCACGACCTGTACACCAGAAGCCCCGAAAGCAATCAGTCGAGCGACAAAACTTCATCTGACAGGAAATCAAGAAGTTGCTCGAAGCTAGATTCATCCGGGAAGTCTTCCATCCAAAATGGCTGGCAAAATCGGTTGTTGTACCCAAGGCTGGCGGGAAGCTTCGGATGTGTATCGACTACACCACCTTAAATAAGGCATGTCCTAAGGATCCAATTCCACTACCTAGAATAGATCAGATAGTGGATTCCACCTCCGGGTGTGAGCTATTGTGTTTCTTAGATGCATGTTCTGGATATCATCAAATCCAAATGTCTAAGGAAGATGAAGAGCATACTGCCTTCATAACAGTAGATGGATTGTACTGTTATACTGCCATGCCATTTGGTCTTAAAAATGCTGCTTCAACATTTGTGCGAGCTATGTACAAAACATTTGGAGAGCTAATTAGAGACTTGGTGAAGGTGTACGTCGATGACATCGTCGTGAAGATCAAAAACAAGGAGTCACTCCTTGACAATTTACAAGCTGTCTTCGACAAGCTGCGCACCATGTGCACCAAGCTGAACCCGGACAAATGTGTCTTCGGGGTTAGCTCCGGGAAGCTTCTAGGTTTCTTGGTGACTCACCGAGGAATTGAAGCAAATCCAGTGCAGATCAAGGCCATAGAAGATATGTGGCCCCCAACCCACATAAAGGATGTCCAGAAGATAACTGGATTTCTAGCTGCGCTCAGCCGGTTTATCTCAAAGCTGGCAGAACAGGTGCTACCCTTCTTCAAACTCTTGAGGAAGTCCGGACCATTTCATTGGTCTGAAGAAGCTGAAAAGGCGTTTCAAGAGATAAAAAAGCTCCTCAGCACACTACCAATATTGGTAGCTCTGAATCCTGGTGAGCCTTTACTACTTTACATTTCAGCAACCACCGAAGTTGTCAGTATGGTCCTGGTTGCGAAAACACAGGATCCACATCTAGTCCTGGAACCTAGACCCCTCTGGGAGGGTCCCAAGTTAAATGAAGGCTTGTCTGGGTCCCAGCCCCCGGACACGGATCTCAAGACGAAATACTAGGAGATCAACCTCATTCACCTGAGGGGGTTCACCTGGCCGACCAAGACGATCTGGACCCTTCTACCAAGGTACGAGTCGAACAAGAAGGAGTTTTGGACACCTCCGGGAGGGTCTAAGAACCACAACATGAAGGTTCGGACCCCTCTAGGAGGGTCCGGGTCTATGGAGAAGAAGCGTCGGGTCCTTCCAAAAGGGTCCGGACCGTCCAACGCCCAATATACTTCATCAGCGAAGTGCTCCACGACGCCAAGACAAGATACATTGAGGTGCATAAGCTGCTTTACGCAGTTCTTATTGCCTCAAGGAAGCTTCGACACTACTTCCAAGCCCACAAAATATCAGTGGTAACTTCTTTTCCAATGCGTGATATTTTGTATAACCCTAACTCTACTGGGAACATTGCAAAGTGGGCAGCGGAACTGGTCGAGTTCGATCTAGAATTCGTGTCACGACAAGCAATCAAAAGTCAAGCTTTGGCTGATTTTGTGGCGGAATGGACTACCTCTCCATCAGACCCTGGGGGCCATAGTGAGCAAAGATCAAAACCCAAGGTTTCAGTATCCAACAAGCCTCACTGGACTCTCTTCTTCGACAGCTCTGTGCAGAAGCAGGGGGTCAGAGCTGGAATCATTCTCCTTGCTCTGACCAGGGAGAAGGTCAAGTACATGGTTCACCCTTATTTCAAGGCGACCAACAACATGGCGGAGTATGAAGCTCTCATCTATGGACTCAAGGTGACAATATCTTATGTTGTAAAATAGCTGTTGGTGAAGGGAGATTCACAACTCATCATCAAACAAGTAAAAAGTGAATGCTCCTTTAATAATCATCAACTGGCTGCTTATCTCCTTGAAGTCCAGAGGCTTCAGAAGGACTCCGATGCATGGATCTTGAAGATCCAGAGCTACTTGAAAGACAATATCCTTCTTGAAGATAGTGTATCTGATTGGCTAAAAGATACATGTTGGTAGAAGGGGATCTCTACTGGCGCGGTGCCAATGGCATCCTAATGCGGTGCATTGCAAGGGAAGAAGGCCGCGAGCTCCTAGCGGAAATCCATGGAGGCGAGTGTGGGAATCAAGCATCTTTTTAGACGCTGGTTGGTAAAGCCTTCCGGCACGGCTTTTACTAACCTACAACACTCTAGGATGCGGTTGAGCTATTGAAAAAATGTGAAGCGTGCCAGCTCCATGCAAAACAGATTCACACACCGGCTCAGTCACTACAAATGATACCTCTTACATCGCCATTCGCTGTGTGGGGCATGGACATCTTGGGACCTTTCCCAAAAGCTGTCGGAGGTTATAGGTTCCTGTATGTCGCCATCGACAAGTTCACCAAGTGGCCGGAAGCAACTCCAGTTGTGACAATCAACAAGCAATCAACAATCAAGTTCTTGAAGTCCATTATATGCAGATTTGGTGTTCCAAACAAAGTCATAATTGACAACGGAACCCAATTCACAATTGCTGCATTTCAAGAATATTGTGAAGACCTCGGCATTCAACATAGCTACACCTCAGTAGCTCACCCAGCAAGTAATGGCCAAGCCAAGAGAGCAAATGCAGAAATCTTAAAAGGACTCAAGACGCGCACATATGAGCGCCTGAAAAAGCACGGAGCCAACTGGATTGAAGAGCTTCCATCCACATTGTGGGCGAATAGGACAACGCCTAACCGATCAACTGGAGAAACATCCTTCTTTCTAGTGTATAGAGCTGAAACAATCCTTCCTCCAGAGATCACCTTGGGGTCGCTCCGGGTCTAGACCTTCGACAAAGCAGTGCAGGACCAGCTCCGTCGTGAAGACCTTTACCTCGTCAACGAGGGAAGGTGCCAAGCAGCTGTTCGGAATGCACGCTATCGCCAAGCGCGTAGGCGCTATCATCAAAGGCACGTGCGCAACCGACAACTCAAGGAAGGTGATCTGGTGCTTCAATAGATATTAACTCGTGAAGGAATGAATAAACTTTCCCCCAGCTGGGAAGGTCCATTCCGAGTGATCAAAGTATCATGTCCCGGATGCGTTCGCTTGGCAACTGAGGATGGGATTCCGCTTCCTAATCCTTGAACATCGAGCACCTCTGTAAGTTTTATGATTAGAATCACGGAGGTGAGTCTGTAATTACACACGTTGTATGTTATAGAGTCGCTAAACAGACATGGGTAGGTCCTCCGGGAGAACATCTGGACCCCTCTTGAAGGTCCGGTAAGTTCATACAGTCATCGCACTAAAAGTGTAACTACCTACCCTTGGTCAGTACAACATGTATGGCGCACTTAGCTTGGTCCCGCACCCTAAGTGTGTCCTTGTCTCCCTTGTAATCCAGACCTATAATGAAAGACATTGTTGTGTGAAAACAGACTCCACGTGTATTTATTTTTGTACAAGGCTCGATCTATCAAATTATTGTTTTTAACCTTCTTGTCTATAATGAAGTTGTGCAATTCTTTTTTAGTTTTTACCCAAGTTATTCATATGTGTTGCAAGTTATATTGTTGATCTCTTTGGGTCTTAACATGTTGTATAGTCTACTTGCCTCAACGCCAAGGCAACATAGGTCCGGAGTGTGCTATCGACTTAGCCTGGTCCTACACCCTAAGTACGCCACTCTACCTACACTCCGGCAGGCCTCAGTAGGGTGAGTACTAAAAAAGCATATGGGTCCGCAAGGAGTACATCAACATACTTGTTACCGTATCGAGTTACTTCGGAACAAAAACTCAAGTAAGAACAATAAGTCACAAATGATTTATAGACAAGACGACAAATTTTACTTTTTTCTTGTATTCAATGTGCAGGAAAAACAGAAATTCATAGCGATGGTGGACGACGCCGATTCTACTGAGCTCCAACATCCTCCGAGGGGACCCGCCATTGGTATTTAACATGTTGACAGTGGGTAATGTCGGACTTACAAAGCTCCGACAACCCCTGGAGGGCCTACCTTCAACTATTCGTGAGGCGACATCAGGAGCTTCAAAACTCCGATAAATCCTTGGGGCCCGCCGTTGACGTTTTATACATTGATGATGGGTACCGTCGGAGCTTCCAAGCTCTGCCAATCCCAGGGGGCCTGCCGTCGACGCGTCAGAAATGAAGACTTCAGACCTAAAATCTACAAGGTTGAAGCGTTCAAGTCATCAATATACTGTCAAATCCTTTGGTACATGTACACACTTCAATTGTACACATATACTAGGGGGCCAACAAGATAGAGCACATTATATTGAAGACAAAAATAAAATGAAGTTCATGGCAAAGTGGATTTCATTAAATTGAAGCACTGGATTACAAAATTGGGATTACAGCAAGAGGAAAAAGGAAGTAGTCCTAGCTACTGGAGGATCTAAGTCATGAGGAAGAATGTGGCATCTTTCTTGGCAACTTCCTAGACACTGGCCTTGGCAGCGTCCTCCTCTTCAGCAATGGGACCTTGGAGCACAGGGTCCAAAGAGAATTGGGGATCTCGGCTCACATAACATGTCAGCATATACTCTGCGATGTTTGTAGCCAGATATTTCCCCTCTGTCTCTAGCTGGTCCGCGATGACGTCACCCATTGCGTCAAGTTTGCCCCAGCAGCATTGAGGGCCACCATTGCTCAGTCCAAGTCCACCTCCGGATTGTCCGGACGTACAGGACTGAAGCCTAGTGGCGTCGGCACGTCGTTGGCTCATCCCAAGAAGTCCCATACTTTGATGGACACAGTCTCCTTCAAGTTTCGGAGCTCCTCCAGTGACTTCCGGGCAGCCGCAAGCTCCGAACCTTCCCAAGCGAGGCGCTCGACCAATTTAGCATGCTGCTGCATATTCTTAGCAACTTGCTTCTCATGATCAGTCAGTTTCGTCTCCTAGAGGTGGATGCGGTTTCGCCTTTCAGACAAGTCTTTTTTCCCTACCTCTCACCTTCCCTTCCCTGGTGGCAACGCCAGCTGCTCTTTTCGAGAGCTCCTGCCCCAGTTTCTAGTACTTCTCCTTCTCCTCTTTGCTCCATAGATCCAGCTTTTTGCTGTGATCCACCAAATTCTGTTCATCCAGAGTCAACTTTTGGGTGACCTTCGCCTCCCTCTTTACAACATCTTCCTGCTGCTCTAGGAGCTTTTCTTCCCTCGCCTCAAGGTCCGCCCAGCACTTCAGAAGAACCTCATTCAATTCATTGAGGTTTTTGTGATGCTCATTAGCAGCATCATGCCTCTCCTTGGCTTGTTCAAGGATCTCCTTGGAGTTAGCATCGAGCGCCCGGATGGCGGCTTCCTTCTCTCCAGTAGTTTGTCCTAGTATTCCAACTGGGCCTTCTCCCTCTTGATCCACTCCTTCTGATCAGTCAGCCTTGTCTGTGCAAGCCTGGTCTCGAAGTAGAGTCTGTTGTGCCAACGCCTCAAGGTGTTGCGCTCCTCCTCCAAGCCTTTGCTCTCATGATCGAAGGCGAGCTGAACTTGTCAAAAGCTCGAGCAGGTGTTGTCTATGGACAACGCCAGAGGGATAGGCTTCCGGACTGCTAGGACCAACTCCACAAGCTCTAGAGGATTTTCCATCACAAAAATTGGGTCCCACTCTACAAGGGTGGTCCCCTAAGCTCCTGCACCAGTAGGGCCGCTCTCCAAAAGCCCTTCAGCAGCGGTAGAGGAAAAACCCACTGAGGGAACTCCCACATCCGGACTGGAAGTTGATGGCGCTGCTTCTGAGTCTTCAATTATCAGCTGCGACTGTGGAGGACCTATCACCACCTCTTAAGGCTGCTCTGGCTCCGGTCCAAACACCTTCGGGGAAGCTATCTTCGGGGCAGCAGCTGGAGCTTCATCCGGTGCCCCTACCACCTCCGGCTCAGACGTTGATGCATCAGTCACTTCCGGTTCAGTGATCAGAGCTTCAAGCACCTCCGGCTCAGCCGCCAGACTTTCAACAACTCCAGGCACAAGCGCCGGAGCTTCAATTATCTTCGGCTCAATGGCCGAGGCTTCAATTTCCTCTTGCTCAGCTGCCAGGGCCTCGACGACTTCCGATTCAATGACCAGAGCTTCAAACATCTCCAGCTCCGATACCAGAACATCAGCCTCCGGCACCGTTGTATGAGGTACACCTTCAACTTCTCCCCCGCGGTCCGGCGCTACCACAGGAGCTTCCGGCGAGGACTCTGAATCCAAATCCACGACAGCTTGCACCGGAGCTACCGTGACTTTTTCCACAACTTGGGGAGGAGGCTTGGTGCTTGAAGCCAGAGCTTCGGCATGCACAGCCCCGATCACTGCAAAAGATGCTGAAGTTTCTAAACCTTTCTTCAACACCCTAGAAATAAAGGGATGAGAAGATTAAAGACACAACAAAAACAAGATCAATATTTTAAGGCAAGCACACGATGCTTACATAGGGATGCTACCGCCCCAGTCGCCTTAGAACCTCTTCTTCTGAGGCCCGGAGCCAGAGCCCACCAACTATGGTGAGACAGCGACTTCAGGCCTTAGCTGGGGACCACTTGCAGTTGTCGGAGTCCTCTCGGCTAGAGCTTCTCTGGGCTGGGAAGAACTCCTGGACATGGAGCTTTTAGCCGGCACTAAAGCCAGTGTCGACTGCCCAGATCCAGTGCCTCTTGAAGACGCTTGTGCCGGAGAAGGTGTAGCCGCAGAAAACCTCCTCCGCCGGGGAGAAGGATCTATTGTAGAGGGAGCAGCCCTGACGGACCTCCCATCAGCATGCTTCAGCTTCCTCTTCTGACTGGAGGGTTCGGCTGGCTCTTTGCCCTTGCCCTTGCTGATGTCTTCAACCCTCCGGCTCGAGACGGAGGTAGGCCCTCCTTGGGAAGCCCCGGGGATCACCACCCTGGAGGTCGGATGCCTCTCCACCTCACCAAGGTCATCAAGCACCGGCATTTTCCTTCGGAGCTCTCTGCTGAACTATGGCTCCATGTTGAGGAAGGAAAGCAGCCGGCGGAACCAAGTCATCGCCGTCGACGTTTATCCCATGATGGAATTTCTTGAGATGAAGCTTCAAAGCTTCGTCATCAAAGTTGGACTTCAGACCATTTTCAATCCGGTCGTCATCAATCATGTTGTTGAGGGCCCAGGCGAGCTTCTCCCTCTTCCTCAGCGGAGCCCATCTGTTGACCAGGAAGTTGCAAACGACAATCTGAGGGGTCACTCCACCCTCCACGCATTCGCGGATCCTGGTCAGGATGGGGCTAAAGGCATATGACAGCTCTGGAACTACACTCCAAGCATCGATGTCAACGTTGGGGAGCCCTTGGGGCAGCTCCAACCTCATGTGCTCCTCCACTGCAATAATGACCCAGTCCTTCTTCCAATCATCCCATTTGCCAGAAGGGAAAGACTTCAAGTACTTGAAGGGGCAGTTCTTGCGCTTCACGAAATAGTAGAAGCCAAGAAGCTTATTCCCCTTCCTGCTGGTGTGGAAGGTGAAGAAGGTACGAAACAACTCGATGCAGGGGGGAACACCCACCCACATCTCACAAAAGTGTACGAAGGTCGCCACTAGCAGAAGAGAATGGGGGCCAAGATGATACAACTGGAGACCGTAAAAGTCCAGCAGCATTAAAAGAAAAGTTGAAAAAGGCAGGATCAATCCCACCATGGCATACGCATAGAAGTATACCATGCCGCCATTATGCTCCTTCTTGAATGGGAGCTCGCCAGCGCGGATCAAGTGGCTAAAGGAGTCACTGGACCACCCCATATAGGTCCGGACCTTCATCAAATTGTCCTTGCTCTTGAGGCGGATCTTGGGAAGACCCAACTCCATCACGGCAAAGTGGAGCGAAGGAAGAGAAAGCTAGGCGAAGCTTGGGAGGCTATAAGCGCAAGTTTGATCGAAAGCTTAAAGAGTCCTCAAACCGTGCATACTTTCCTTATTAAGTAAGCCTCCGCAATGCTTGGATGGAAACCACTACAAGAGTGGGGTCACATTTCAAAAATCTACCCCGTCCATGACGAATGGGTCCGGGGCCACCCCGATGAAGAGATCGAGGTTATTACCCCAGGAGAACCGTTGACATGATGGGTGGCGGGAGACCCAAAGGCGGCATCCTGAGATGGCGCTTGGAACCGATACGGTTCTTGTATTGGGAACTGGCAACATTCAATTGCGTGAGATCTGCACTCAAAGATCTCATCTGTCGCATTCATAACAAGCCACGTGGCAATGGTTTAACCCTGGGCCATCGCCCCAAAGGCACATTAAGAGACTTTTGAAGTCGAAGCGCGTGAATCAAGGATGGACCCACCTTTGGTGAATAATTTAACCCAAAGGGTTTCTCCCAAAGGTGGGCCCGGGGGCCACTGTCGGTACCCTGCGTACTGGGTACCCTATGATACTGCAAGAAGTGCGAAAGAGTTCTACCCGTCAAATTTGAATGTCTCCTCAGGCCCCACATGTCGTATTACATCGGACCTGCATCCCACATATGGGTAGCTCCGGAGATTGATGCGTGCAATGTAAATCCAGAGCTAAACTGCCAACACAGGAAAGCTCCGCGATCTACACGTGTATAATGTCCCCGGACCTCACCTCCGGCAGAGGGAAGCTCTGGTGTTGACACGTGTGTAGCGGTTCTGGAGCTTCCTCCCCGCAAGGGGAAGCTCCGATGCTGCCACGAGTGGAGCCTCCAGACATTTATCATCAACGAAAACATTGATGGATCTCCTTCAGCACGAACATTCAAAGGACAGTTAAAGTGGTAGTTACATGACTTTATTACGTGTCGTTAATGTTGTATTAACGACACGAGATCAGAGCACTATTAATAGAGGTAACGCAACCATTAAGGCACGTTATTACACTATTAACCATGCTTAATAATCATAGACAGTGTACTAGGCTATTAAATACGCCAGGGCCACATGTCGGGCCAGGCGAAGAATGTAACAGTCAGTCCTTGTACTATAAAAGGACTGAGCCGCATGATACAAAGGACAACTCCAAGCTGGGCCAGAGACTACGCTTTCTAGCGATTCACAATACAACAACACACACCCCATGGAGTAGGGTATTACGCTCAGGCGGCCCGAACCACGTAAATCTCTCGTGTCACCATCTTGCTCTTGATCTCTGCGTGCCCCAACCGAAACAAGAACCTCCGTGGGCTACGTTTGGTAGTACCGGGGGAAGTGTCGCTGCTACACTTTGATAGTAGCAACCTAGGAAAAGGGATGTCCATAATTTTATTTGAAACTCATTCATGCATGGATCACTAAAATTCAAATTCCTAGCAAGAAATTTAAAATGTTCAAGAGGATAAAATTGAGAATCTTATTTGCCATGATCCAATTTATAAATATTTGCTTTTGTAAAAAGCTATAATGGTTAGAAATTTAGAAGATGAAGGAATCCGTATAGTGTATTTATATCACTTGCATTGCTATGAGTAGGAGCTTTAGAACATGTGCAAAGTGATTTATCCATAAAACCCCACTCCTATCAATGATTCATATATTATTCATCGATACACTAGAAATTGGACCCAATGCATTTTTGGTCTTGTTCTTCCCCATGCGCACAAATAAAGATTCGGTTACCTAACAAAAAAATCATTTGTACAAGTGTTGGAAGATAACCATCCCACTCTATGATAGAGAGGAAGTTTGCAGAAGTAAAATAACCATGCAGACATTCAAAGATCTGATTGTTGGAATGCCTAGAGGATTCCATTTTAACATCTCTTGGCCAAGAAGTAAATTAGGATGGTTGCTACCTATTGGAAATTAAGCCCGAAGGTCAACCATAACTATAAAAGGTTGGAGATTTGAAATGGTAACCCTCCATGAGCACCAATGGGCTGCTTAAAAAAAGTGAGAGCATTATGCTCTCAACTATTCTAAGGTACTTATTCAAGCTCAAGGGAATTGCCACCATCATTGGGTGTAAGTTATTCCTTTGTGTCTAAAAGGTATGACGCACCTTAACCAAGGGAATGAAAAGATCACATCCAATGTATATTGGGTGCAAGTTGTTCCTATATGGGTGAAAGGTATTTTATACCTCAGCCAAGGAACAATGGATCACACTCAACCCATGTTGAGTGCACATCATCAATTTGTGGTTATAGGTATGTTGTACCTTAGCCAAGGAATAACGGATCATACTCGAAACATGTTGGGTACAAGTCACTCCTTTGTGGCTAAAGGTTATCATTACCTTAGCCAAGGATATGACATATCACACCCAATGCATGAGAGGTACAAGTTATTCCTTTATGGCAAGAAGGTATGATACACCTTAGCCAAAGAATGACGGAACACACTCAACGCACGTTGAGTGCACGTCATGTCTTTGTGCTAAGGGTTATCATTACCTTAGCCATGGAATAACAAAGTACATCCAACCTATGGGAACATTGAGGTGCGAATCAGCGATATTGACAACACTCTCCTCGATCACACTCGTGGAATCCATAGAAGGCAACCCAACATCGACACTCAACCCCTCCAATGTCAAAGCCATGTTGCAACAAGGTTAGGCCAACCTCATTGCCTACATCTGTTGTTAGGGTTTTAGCCCCTATCGCGTACCTTGAACAAGAACAAGCTTGGGGGAGGACCCCCACTTGAGGTAACTTGTATCACACCCATTGCATATTTATTTTCCATTCACCCATTATCCACCATGCATATAAAAAAACTTAAAAATATGTAGATTAGATTTGCTTTCAAAATAAAATAAAATATGTGTGGTACAAATGGTTTGGAATTCAAATAGAATAAAATATGAATAGTTGCTCGGTTTTAATTTTCCTAAGTCCCTAGTTTTCAACTTACTACTCTCCAATATATTGCTTTAATTGGCTAAAATTTCTTTTGCCTTCATTTGGAAATTGAGGGTAGCAAAATCTTAATCCATATAAGTTGTTCTGAGATATGGTATAGTGATAGGGTTGCTATTCCTAGTTTGAAAGTGAAACTTAGATTTCTGGAGAAATTCTAAAAAGATTTAAGTTACTCTCATTTGATTGGAAATACCTAGCAAAGACATATGATATATCACATTGATAGACCTTATGCATATGCTATTTGTCTTCACATTGAGCTTTGTCAAACTAGTATAGACCTATTTGTAGGATCGAAGAGCACGTGAAAAGCTACCAGAAGGGGGGTGAATGGTAGATTTAAAAATCTTACGCAGCGGAAACAATTAAATCCAAACCCCTTCGCCAGAAAGACAATCCTTTAGAGAAATCGTGTGTGAAACTAATCTAAACATGTTTCACCGTGACAAAAGTGATATATATCAGATAGAATCAAGTCACGATGAAAACACAAGAAGAATCACTCAAATCCGTCGAGAGAAACTCAAGTTATGATCGAACGATCGAGCAAAGGTCAATCTGTCCTACCCACGAAAAAAAGTTCTGGAACACTGCAAAGAAACTCGTGTAGATAAGAAACCACAAATCCAATGACCGTGAAATTTTGACAGATGATATATAATAAAGTTGTGAAGACAACCCTAAAAGAATCATGTCAATTGGATCTGTAAAACTCGAGTTATGATAAAATCACCGATGAAAGATAGTGCTGTCCAGAAACTCGACAAGTAAAACTTGTTTCAAACAAGTCAGATGAACAAGGCACAAAAGTTCCTTCAAACTACGAATTTTATTCAATAGAACACAAGAGGAACAACCCCAAAGTCGTGCGCCACGAGCTTTGGCCTTCCTTGCTTATACATAGATAGAAGCAATCTTAAGACTTCCAAATACCTTATGAACGTATCCCACATTCCTAAAACAACTCAAATTCGTGACCCACACGAAATCCTATCATAACCAACTCAAATCATTCCATATTTGAGTCAAACCCGACTCAGCCGCAGCCAGAGTCCATAACCTAGTCGGTTGGACCTTTTCGACCAATTCTTTATGTCCGCATCTCTTCATCACGCCTCGGAACCATGCAGCCACGTCTATGCACTCCTTGCACATGTGCAAACACCTTCCTTCGACGTCCAGTAACCTTCATATGCACTGCTCTTGATTCAATCATCCTGCGCGACCTCCTGACACGCTCAACCACAATTCCTCCTGAATTTGGTTTTTGGAACCTCATCTCCCCCCTAAGATTAGTCCAAAGGATCCTGTCACTAGCCATGACTTGAACTCAAGCAACACCTGCACATGAACAAACAACCAATCCGTACGAGCCCAAGTCCGCGACTTGACTCAAGTTAGTTCCGAACACAACACCTTACGTGAGCACCTCACATAAGCATTTTGCAAAGCATAGCAAAACGATATCATCTATATCAACCAAAATGCACCAAAAACTTGGTAAAAGAATACTAAGCAAACTTTCCAAGAATGTAAAGCAAGTTCGAAACATTTCATAGTAAGAGCAGAAACATTACAATCAAGCTCCGAACCTTGCCAAAGCTAACCGAAGCTTGAGCTGGAGCTTACCAAAGCTAGTACAACCAAGTGCCAGAGCTTACCAAAGCTAGTAAAACCTAAAGTTGGAGCTTACCAAAGCTAGCCGTACCTTGCGCCGGAGCTAACCAAAACTAGTCGGAACTAGTCATCCCAAAAGTCGGAGCTAGAAAAACATGTCGGAGCTAACCAACATAAGTCGGACCTAGCAGAACATATCGGAGCTTAACAAAGACATGCCGGAGCTATCAAAGACATGCCGGAGCTAACAACAAAGCTAGACAGAGCTATCCAAAAACATGTCGGACCTAGACAAAGCAAGTCGGACTTATTATCGGACCTTGCAGGAGCTCGGAGCTAGAGTCGGACCTTGCTAAAAAGGTGTTATGGCAACATTCAAAACTTTTATTGTCAAAGCCAATGTGTTCAGCACACATAGGTCTCACAATCTCCCCCTTAATGAATGCATTGGCAACACCATTTAAAATCTTAACATTGGCATGAAAAGTTTTGAGAACAATTTTCCCCCTTTTTGAAAATCAAATGAGATAGAAATAAATTTCCCCCCCTATACATATTTCTCCCCCTTGCATAATTCACCATATTATCTCTCCCCCTTTGACAATGTATTCAGCAAGGTTCAAAAGAGAAATTTTAATTGTTATGAGCATATTATAACATATACGTATAAAACAAAGCTCATCCAAGTCATACTATCAAGTAACTTACACTATCACAACAATGAGATACATAAAGTAGGGTAAGCCATGCTAGAGATCAAATGTAATTTTCAATTTAAACAAGTCATGATCTCACAAACTTAACTATTTCAATACCTGAAAGCATGACACTTGTTGCTGCATTTTATTATTTTTCAAAGCACAAATTTTGATCATATGATATTTGCAAGAGATTATATGCGCATCTGCCTAATTCTAACCAACCAAGCCAAGCCTATGTCATTTGACAATAAGAAGCTTAAGGACATGATTTTAGTCATAAACAACTTCTTCCAAGTTCATATCTAAGTGCAATGATAAGCCATCTCAAAAGAAGAAGTGCGATGCATGCATATTCTCTTGATCTTTTCTAAACTTATATTTGTTCACAAAAACTCAACATGTGAGTTGATTACTTGATTAATTCTTTATGATTAAAAACACATGTGAGCCTGCAACAAGCTCAAAACAGCAAGAAAGTTTGACCATGACTGGATTTAGTGCAAGTAATTATTCCAATTACTAGACATGGCAAAAACTACAAAATGTATAACATGAGTAATGTAGTAAGAACTTTCAGCATGTAAAAGGAATCACAAAGTCATATATGTATGAAATACTATGCTCATATTATTTTAATTACAGATTGACACATAGACCTCTAAAGTTTCAAAACTCCCCCTCAATGTAAGCCATGATGATGCATAACCCCTATTTCACTATGAATGAAAGAAAAATGAGTGAATTCCAAAAGTTTTGTAAAAATGTCAGCCAATTGTTGTCGGTATCTATATGGTGAAGCACAATGTTTCCTTTTTCAACATTATCACGGAGAAAGTGATACCTAATGTCAATGTGCTTAGTTCTAGAATGTTGCACGGGGTTTTTAGCAATGCAAATGGCACTAGTGTTATCACAAAACAGTGGAACACTATCTAGATCAACCCCATAGTCCGTAAGTGTTTGAACAATCCAAAGAATTTGTGAACAAGCGCTAGCAGCAGCTACATATTCAGATTCGGTGGTGGATTGTGCAACTGAACTTTGTTTTCTAGAGGACCAAGCAACAAGTGAATTACCAAGAAAATGACAAGCACCCGAAGTACTTTTCCTATCAATCCTACAAAACCCAAAATCAGCATCGGAAAAAGCTTTCAAAGTGACGGTTGAGGAAGAAGGAAGAAAAATGCCAAATTCTTGAGTTCCATGTAAGTACCTGGGAATCCTTTTGACGCCTTGACGATCTGAAGCACGTGGGGAAGCTTGAAATTGTGCACAAAGACATACGCTCAATTGTATGTCTGGTCTTGATGCCGCGAGGTACAAAAGTGATCCAATCATGCTTCTATATTCTTTTTGATCCACGGGTTCACCATCTTCATCAAGATAAAGTGTTGTTGTTGTTCCCATTGGTGTCCGAAGAGGCTTGCTTTTGTCCATGTTGAAGCGCCTTAGGAGGTCTTTTGTATACTTCGTTTGATGCACAAAGGTACCCTCCTTTGTTTGCTTGATTTGCAGCCCCAAAAAGTACGTGACTTCTCCCATCATACTCATCTCAAATTCTGAACTCATCATAGCTGAAAACATGGACACAAGATCATGAGAAGCACAACCAAAGATAATATCATCCACATACACTTGAACGAATAATGAGTCATTGCCATGCTTAAGCACAAAAAGAGTTTTATCAACCTTGCCCATGGTAAACCCCTTTTCAAGTAAGAATGTTTTTAACCTATCATACCATGCTATAGGGGCTTGTTTGAGACCGTACAAGGCTTTGGACAGTTTGTAAACACGATTAGGAAAATCTGGATTTTCAAAACCCGGTGGTGGTTTGACATAAACCTCCCATCTATGTAGCCAATAAGAAAAGCACTTTTAACATCCATTTTATATAGATTAAAACCTTTAGATGCAGCAAAAGCTATCAAAATTCTTATGGCTTCTAATCTAGCAACAGGAGCAAAAGTTTCATCGAAATCTAGACTTTCAACTTGAGTGAAACCTTGAGCAACCAACCTATCCTTATTCCTAACCACAACCCCATCCTCACTTTGTTTATTCTTAAACACCTATTTAGTTCCAATTAAAGTGTGACCTTGAGGTGGAAGAAAAAGTTTCCAAACATTATTTCTTTCAAAATTTTCTAACTCTTCTTGCATGGCAATAATCCAAGATTCATTAGTGAGTGCGTGTGATATATCTTTGGGTTCAAAAGAAGCAACAAAAGCAGAATGAACATGAGAGTTTGGATCGCAAAACCTGGACCGTGTAACTCGTTCGTGCAACCTTCCAATAATCTGTTGTGGAGGATGAATTCTAAGAACCCGGAGGGGAGTGGACACTTCACAAGCTTCTTCTTCTTCATGTTCATCACAAATATATGAGCTTGTGACTTGAGGAGGATCTTGACCAGAAATGGTGGTCATCGGTGCTGGCCGTGAATCAAAATCAGGAGCTCAGACAATGTCATTAGCTGCTGAATTTTCGGGCAGCAGCTCCACGTTTTCCTCATCTTCAACGAAAATACTCTCCCCCTGTAGATATGGATCTGGACCTGCAATGTTTGAGCTAGTACCTGGGCTAGCTTCATCAAAAGACACTTCACAAGTCTCCACAATTTTGTTAGTGTCAAGTAAAAGCACACGGTAGCCTCTAGTATGAGATGGATAACCAAGAAACATGCCATCAATGGATCTAGGTTAAAATTTATCAAGATTACCATCTTTCTTAACAAAGCATTTGCAACCAAAGAACTGAATGTGCGTAACACTAGGCCTATGTCCAAACCGGAGCATGGGATTTTACCTAGCTTAGCACGCAAGAAAACACGATTTGAGACATAACAAGTGGTTGCAATCGCATCAACCCAAAATTTCCTAGGAGTTTGATATTCATCAAGCATAGTCCTATCCATCTCAACTAAAGTTCTGTTCTTTATTTCTACAACACCGTTTTGTTGAGGTACATATGGTGAAGAATATTGTGATCTATTCCATTTTCAGCTCATAAGTGATCAAAATATTGATTTTTAAATTCAGTTCCATTATCACTTCTAATTGCTTTTAATGATCCTGGGTGATCAATTGATAATGTAAGAAATAAAGTTCTAAAGTGACTAAAAGCTTCATTCTTAGATGCCATAAAGTAAACACGAGAGTATCTAGAATAATCATCAACAATCACAAGAACATACCATTTACCTCTGAAGGATTGAACACGTGAAGGTCCTACGGTGTCAAGGTGCAAAAGTTGACCCGGTTCGGTCGTCATGATCATTGTGAGAGGAGTATGTGATCCTGCAACCATCTTATCATGTCTACAAGAAGAGCACACAATTTATTTGTCCCCTTTAAGCTTAGGTAGCCCACGTATGCGATCAAGAGCACTAACACGCATTAGGTGATCAAAGCCTACGTGACCAAGTCTACGATGCCAAAAATAGAAGTCCTTTGAATCATTAGCAACTAGACACCTATGCTTAGAGGAAGACATATCAAAATCAGCTTTAAAAACTCTTCCAAACCGAGACATGTTAAAAATAAGCTCACTATTTGGACCTACAACTTTGCAGCAATTTTTATTGAAAATAATTTCCGGATTTTCATCTAGCAATTGTGAAACGGAAAGCAAGTTGTATTTCAAATTTTTGACAAGGGCCACATCCTTCAAAGTGTAGTGATCATTTACTCTAATCGAACCCTTAGCAATTATAGGAGTTAAAGAATTATCGACAAAAGTAACATTCTCTACATGTGACACAAAAGAGAGGGAGGAGAACCAATCTTTGTTACCAGTCATGTGCCGTGAGGAACCTGAATCCACAATCCAAACGTTCTCCTTCCTCAAATGTGTAACCTACATAGAAGCACAATGCGTCGATGACTCAATACTGAGGTTAGTCAAAAGGCATTTAGGTATCCAGTACTGAGTCACACGATGTGCAGCAGGAAAAACACGCGAAAGCTGAGATAAAACAGCAGGTTTATGAGTCAAAGTTTTATATTTTTTATTCTTAACTACTGACCTATAAGGTGTTACTTGTGTAGCACAAAAATCAGTAGCTCCGGAGGCAAAAACAGAAGGTCCGGAGGTAAACTTTGAGTGTTTTTGACTCATAACAGCAGGTTGCATGTTCCTGGCATTCAGTTTAATATGTACAGCAAATTTTGCATGAAAGTTATGAGATCTAGCAATCATTCTTTTCATTTTCTGTTGTTTAGCTAGTCTATAACAAAAATCTATGACATGACCATCTCTACCGCAGTAGGTACAACGAAATTTAACTTTGTGTTCATGTCTAGATGAGCAAGCAATATTTTTATTTGAAACCAAATGAGACAACACTCCTGCAGATTTGAAAACCACTTCTTTTTGTTTAGGAACTGTTTGAATCAAACAACTTCCTAATGACTTTATAATTTTAGGTTGATGTGCCTTAGCATGAGCATGAGAATCAAAACCTAAACCAGTTTTATCTTTGCAAGACTTGGAAGAATTCAGCAGCAAGTTTAGGTTCTTATTCCCATTACAAAACCGATCTAATGTCCTATGCATGTTATTAAGTTTATCGGACAAATCAAGACAATTTTCACATGAAGTTTCTCCTTTAATTTGCAACTGGAACAATATTTAACTTCATGAGAACGTAAAGCATTATTCAATATTGAAATTTCATTCATAGCATCTTTTAGTTTCTTTTCAAGATCAATTGTAGAACAAGAAGCATCTTTTAAGTTTCCAATGTCAAGTGCAGCAAGCTTTTTGTTCTTTTCAATTCCAAGTTCAAGTCTATCTAGAGTGGAGGAGTGTGCAGTTCTTAGTGTGGACAATTGTTCATAGGTTAAATCACATGATGGACAAGAATCATCGCTAGGAATCAAGGTTTTCAAACGTTTGATTTCAGATTCTAGTGATTCAATTTTAGCATCATTATCCCTAAGCTTTTTGTCCTTTTTCTTAACAATAATAGTTGCACGAGAAACTGCATCACACATTTCATTACAGGTAGAACATACCTCATCGTCGTGACTGTTGTGTTCTGCATCCTCCTGACATGATCTTGATCTTGTTTTGCCCACCATGAAGCATAAGTTGGCTAGATTGTCATCATCATCATCACTTTCAAAGTCTACATCGCTTGAACTGAGCTCTTGAAGTGCAGTGATGAAGCTGTTAATCCTCTTGCGTCCTATGGTACCCTTCTTTTTCTTGTTGGGGTTTCCAGAGGTGATCTTGACCTTGTTCTATTTTTCTTCACGGGTAGTAGGACCTGAAAGGTTAGGGCATTCTGTAGGAAAGTGTATTGTCTTATCACATTCAAAACAGCGTTGAGGTACGGAGCTTCCTCTCCTTCTAGTTCTCACATTTTGCAATGCTTTTGAGAACCTAGTAGAGATTAGTGCTAACTCCTCTTTTGGAAATTCCTCGATCTCCTCCAGGTTTAGTGAGGACAACGAAGCAAGAGTATTGCAAGATGATGATTGGTCAGAGCGAGCCATATCATGTTGTTAGAGAAATGCAATAGACTTATTTGGGTTCTTACGTGATAAGATGTCAATTTCATGAGTTTTGAGTTTAGAGTAAAGCACATCTAAAGTAAGTGTACTCATGATAGTAGATTCACGGATATATGTAACTTTCATCTACCAGATTGACATGTCTAATGCACTAAGAAGTTGCCTAGCATTTTCAACATCAAAAAAATTAACGTTGACACTACGCAAGTTACTGAGAATTTTGTTAAAGCGAGCAAAGAGATCATCGATGGACTCACCGGGTTGCATATCGAAGTGCATGTATTCTTTATTGAACATGTCTTGTCTTACCTCCTTGATCGTTGTTGATCCTTAATGATAGTCACAAAGTGCTCTCCATACATCGTATGCCGATCGGAGATGTGCAACGCGGTCGATGTCGCTCTGAGTGAGTCCTTGGATGATCAAGTTTCAAGATTTGTTGTTGTTATCGACGTCCCGTAGGTTTGTAGCCGTAACTTGATCGTTTGGTGGAACTTTGTAAGGCATGTACACCTTCTCCCATATTGCGAAGCCTTGCGCCTGGATGAAAGCCTCCATGCGTGCCTTCCAAACCTGAAAATCAATAACAGCAAACACACAAGGTTTGACGGAGTATTTCTCCATGATGACTAGTCAAAAACACGTGCAAATCACAATGATTGGAGCACCATGGCTCTGATACCAATTTTAGGATTGAAGAGAATGTGAAAAGCTACCAAACGGGGGTGAATAGTAGATTTAAAAATCTTACACAGCAGAAACAATTAAATCCAAACCCCTTCGGCAGAAAGAGGATCTGTTAGAGAAATCGTGTGTGAAACTAATCTAAATGCGTTTCACCATAACAAAAGTTATATATGTTAGAGAGAATAAAGTCACTAAGAAAACACAAGAAGAATCACTCAAATCCATCTAGAGAAACTCAAGTTATGATCGAATAATTGAACAAAGGTCAATCTGTCCTACCCAAGAAAAACAGTTCTGTAACGCTGCAAAGAAACTAGTGTAGATCACAAACCACAAATACAATGACCGTGAAATTTTGAAAGATGATAGATAATCAAGTTGTGAAGACATCCCAAAAAGAATCACGTCAATTGGATCTGTAAAACTCGAGTTATGATAAAACCACCGACAAAAGGTAGTGCTGTCCAGAAACTCGACGAGTAAAACTTGATTGGAACAAGTCGGACGAACAAGGCACAAAAGTTCCTTCAAACTACAAACTTTATTCAATAGAACACAATAGGAGCAGCCCCAAAGTCGTGCACCATGAGCTTTGGCCTTCCTTGTTTATATAACCAGCCCTTAGGCCAACCCAATCTCAACTAGGACTTTAATCCTACTCAAGTCACGAATCGAAATTTTCCATAACTGCTTAGGACTCTTCTATATGCAGATAGAAACAATCTTAAGACTTCCAAACACCTTAGGAACGTATCCCACATTCCTAAAACAACTCAAATTCGTGACCCACATGAAATCCTATCATAACGAACTCAAATATTTCCATATTTTAGTCAAACCCAACTCAGCCGCAGCCAGAGTCCATAACCTAGTCGGTTGGACCTTTCTGACCAATTCTTTACGTCCGCATCGCTTCAACATGCCTCGGAACCATGCAGCGACGTCCATGCACTCCTTGCACACGTGCAAACACCTTCCTTCGACGTTCAGTAACCTTCATATGCACTGCCCTTGATTCAATCATCCTGCGTGACCTCCTGACCCGCTCAACCACAATTCCTCCTGAATTTGGTTGTTGGAACCTCACCTCCTCCCTGAGACTAGTCCAAAGGATCCTATCACCAGTCATGACTTGAACTCAAGCAACACCTGCACATAAACAAACAACCAATCCGTACGAGCCCAAGTCCGCGACTTGACTCAAGTTAGTTCCAAACACAACACCTTACGTGAGCACCTCACATAAGCATGTTGCAAAGCATAGCAAAAAGATATCATCCATATCAATCAAAACGCACCAAAAACTTAGTAAAAGAATACTAAGCAAACTTTTCAAGAATGTAAAGCAAGTTCGAAACATTTCATAGTAAGAGCAGGAACATTACGATCAAGCTCTGAACCTTGTCAAAGCTAACCAGAGCTTGAGCCGGAGCTTACCAAAGCTAGTACAACCTAGCGCTGGAGCTTACCAAAGCTAGTAAAACCTAGCGCCGGAGCTTACCAAAGCTAGTCAGACCTAGCGGCGGAGCTAACCAAAACTAGTCAGAACTAGTCATCCCAAAAGTCGGAGCTAGAAAAACATGTCGGAGCTAACCAACATAAGTCGGACCTAGCAGAACATATCGGAGCTTAACAAAGGCATGCTAGAGCTATCAAAGACATGTCGAAGCTAACAACAAAGCTCACCGGAGCTATCCAAAAGCATTTCGTACCTAGACAAAGCAAGTCGGACCTATTGTCGAACCTTGTAGGAGCTCGGAGCTAGAGTCGGACCTTGCTAAAAATATGTTATGGCAGCATTCAAAACTTTTATTGTCAAAGCCAATGTATTCAGCACACATAGGTCTCACACTATGTGAGATTTCATTCATTACTTTTTAAATTCAAGACTTCACTTGCGATGCTATACTTCTACGCTAGAAGTAAGCAAATTTCCACCATACCACCATTCCACAATAAAAAGAGAAACTCCATATCATTAATGCTTAGTACTCTCTCCGAAATTTATTGCATAAAAAGGGAGTAGAAGACATGGCTACAAGAAAAAAAATACATGCTTACATCATAAGCATGAGAAAAAAAGGGAAAGAACAGTAGCCATATTTCATCCTGGCAAAACAAGCGAGTCCAGTCAAAAAGAAGTCATCTCAAATATCCACATCCACTCCATTCCATCACACATGCACAAGTCTTGAATCAAAATTGTTTTGAATAGATTTCTCCTAAGGCTTACTCTTTTGACTTTGCAATATTATGTGTCGCAAATATGCCTACTATATTCCCTACCATGCTCCACATACAAGCCTCATGTAGAGTTAGGACGAATTTAGGCAAAATTCCTTGGTGAGGAGATATTCCACTACACATAAAGGAGAGACTGTAAGAATCAAATCAATATACTTAAAATCAAATTGAACTCTCTGGAATTTGAGTGGAAATGTATTTCTAGGGTATGTGTGCTCCATTTGCCATTCTATCTTTCAACTACCCGTGAATAGGAGATGGCATAAGTCCCATAATGACTTAAAATGGGTGAAGTACCTTTCCAATTTTTTCATTACTAGTTAGAGTATTTTGTTCTACACATGGTACTTCTGAAAAATAGAACATCGTAGCAACTCTTGATCGTCAACCTAAAGTCTTGACTTTTCTCGGGATGAGCAAAGGATAAGCTTGGGGGAGCTTTTTGACGGCTGTTATATACCAATTTCACCCGTCAATATAACTCAATTATGTGAAAGAATTATCATTTGTTGCACACATGACCTTTTTATTTAACCTATTTCCACTTTTCCTTGGAGAATTTGTGTATGCACACATTTTATGCATGAATTGAGGTAAAAAGGAGGGAGCAATACTAATAAATACAATCCCAGTCAATCAAGCGTCGACACGTGGCACCACATGGATCAAATGGCCCACAAACAGAAGTATCCGAGGCCATCCAACTGTGTACACCCTGTAACAATCAATGGAACCCACCTAGAAGTCACCCCGAGAAAGCACAGTGGAATTGGTCCACTTTTCTGTTCGGCCGAAGTGCTTCTGGCACCAAACTCGGTCATCTTCCACGTGTTGTCTCCTCCTCGCTTGAAGGAGTCAGTGGTGACTGAGTCGCTAACTTTTGGTGGCGTGAACCGACCTTTCTCCACCTATAAATAGGACCCCTCACCCCTCACTTGAACACACACCACTTGAGCATCATTCTATTGTATAAACTAGTTCTCTTAGTCCTTAGTGGAGTTAGGCTATAGAGAGGAGAGTCTCTAGTCCCATGTTCAAGTTGGGAAAGAATTGGCTCATGTATCTTTTCTTATATTTGTGAGTTTATGAATAATAAAAATATTATCTTCAGTCTGCTTTTATTCATCTCCTTGGATGAAGCGTTTCTTGTTTGATTGTGGATTCCATGTATGTGGTAGGAGTAGTCTTTATGATTATGCCATATCACTCCTAATCTATCATCATAAACACTACAAACTCCCACTATAGTCTAATTAGTTATGATATGATCATGTTAATATGAAAAACTTATGTTATGTCTCAACATTTGTTCAACGATGTTTAGGTTAGTCATTGCCTTTGAGAGGTACTTCTACTCTAGCCTGTAGTTACTTAGTATGCCAGCATGGTTCTAGGATATTACGTAGCATTGAATGTCTCCTAGACCCACGGACTGAAGAGGTAGGCAGTAGGTGGTGATAGCCCTATCTGTCCTTTGTAATCCTCCATATTTGGCTATGCCACAGGCTCTTGGCAGGAGTCATCCTAGTATTGCTAGGGGTAAACTCGTGCCAGATATGTTGAACAACTTAGCATAAGGATTCACCATTGACATGCTCACTGGTACCTAACCTAGGCTATGTATATGTATATTTGAAGCATTATAGGAGCAACGCCTCAACTCTTAGTCTAATCTCCAATAGGTCTCATCTACCATTTAGAATAGATTGTTTAGGTGTGTGTCACACTACCCATATATTATCAACTTACCCCTATCTTGATACTTGATTAGTATCCCATAACTTGATCATAAGAGTAGTGTCTACTTTACTCCAATGCCTTCCTTTGGGATAAATACAATACCCATGGGAATACTCTTGGGTTAATCTACACGACAATTTATGTGCGCTTGCGGACCTCATCTCTTACTAGAGATGATTTGTGATGTTAGCAGCCATCAACAAGCGTTTCTGGTGCCGTTGCTAGGGAAGGCAAAGGAAGTGAAGGATAGCTATCACTTGTGATTAAGCTATAGGTACTGATAGTTATTAGACAGGATTACCCTTGTTTGTTTTCTCCTTTTGTGCGAAAAGAGGGTAGTGTTGGCTAACCCATTTCATGGGATGGCCAGCAAGGACGCCAGTGCTCAACTACAAGATGATTCAAGGCGTACTTCAACAAATGTCTGCTGGGCAACACCATTGACTTTCGTGGAAAAATTCCAACATCCAGAAGGAGACAAAGTAATCGATCCTCAAGCTTGGGGGAGGCTCTAAGAGTTCTTCTTGGTTTGCCTCCACCATAGGGTGGATAGTTGGCTCCTCATCCAACATTCATATCATGGGTTGGTCCACCAATCCATGACCACCGTTGTGCTGGAGCTGAAGGAGTCCAATTCTCATTCATCATGGATCAGAATATGGTCTATACTCAAGGCGTGGATAGAAGAGTGCTTTAGTTCCTTTAGCT
Organism: Tuctoria greenei; assembly: GCA_036927565.1. Taxonomy (NCBI): domain Eukaryota; kingdom Viridiplantae; phylum Streptophyta; class Magnoliopsida; order Poales; family Poaceae; genus Tuctoria; species Tuctoria greenei. Next base: position 74,955,875 of record JAYESD010000003.1, on the reverse strand, counting down.
TGGCATGTACACCACATAAAAAGGTTGACATGCTAGCTAAGGAACTACACCTCCCATTGATGTATCATGAAGATCAAGACAATGGAGAAGTGTTTGGATGATCCAAGCCATGGATATTCACATGATTTTTGAAAATCTATGTCAGCATGGCCCACTTGGGGAATAATTTCCCTAAAATCCATGGGGATTCTTCATTCCAAACTCAACTCCAATTGCTATCACCAACAAGGAGGTCAAGGGTGGAATCAACATCACCCTTGCAATCAGGGAGGCTATGCGAATTTCAAGGGATTTATGTTGAACTAGCCTACTTTGAAGTTGTAGGATCGAAGAGCACGTGAAAAGCTACCAGAGGGGGGTGAATGGTAGATTTAAAACTTTTTTAGCGGGAGCAATGAAAAACCCTCGACAGAAAAATGATATGTTAAAGAAATCGTATGTGCGACTAATATAAATGTGTTTCACCATGACAAAAGTGATAGATATAAGAGAGAATCAAGTCACGAATACGACACAACAAGAATCACTCAAATCTGACGAGAGAAACTCAAGTTACAATCAAAAGATCGAACAAAGGTCAATCTGTTCTACCGAGTAAAAAATAGATCTGCAATACTGCAAAGAAACATGTGTAGATCAAAAATAAAATATCCAATGATCGTGAAATTTTTACAGATGATATATAATCAAGTTTTGAAGACAACCCAAAAATAATCACATCAACTGGATCTGTAAAACTCTAGTTATGATAAAACCACCAAAGAAAGATAGTGATGTGCAGAAAACACGACGAGAAAAATTTGTCTGGAATAAGTCGGACAAACAAGGCACAAAAGTTCCTTTCAACTATGAGTTTTATTCAATAGAACACAAGAGGAATAGCCCCAAAGTCGTCTATCACGAGCTCTGGCCTCCCATGCTTATATAACCAGTCCGAAGGCCAACTCAACTCAAACTATGACTCTAATCCTACTCAAATCACGAATCGAAACTTTCCATAACTGCTTAGGACCTTTCTATACGCAGATAGAAACAATATTAAGACTTTGAAACACCTTAGGAATGCATCCCACATTCCTAAAAATACCCAAATTCGTGACCCACACGAAATCCTAAGATAACCAACTCAAATCTTTACATATTTGAGTCAACCCCGACTCAGCCGCAGCCTAAGTCTATAACCTAGCCGGTTAGACCTTTCCGACCAATTCTTTACGTCCACATCTCTTCATCACGCCTCGGAAACATGTAGCCACGTCTATGCACTCCTTGCACACGTGAAAACATCTTCCAACGACGTCCACAATACCTTCATATGCATTGTTCTTGATTCAAACATGCTGCGCAACCTCCCAATCAACTCAACCACAATTCCTACCGAACTTGGTTGTTGAACCTCATCTTCTCTCTAAGACTAGTTCAATGGATCCTGTAACCAACTATTTCTTGAACTCAAGCAACACCTGCACATGAATAAACAACCAATACTTCCGAGCACAAGTTCACGACTTGACTCTAATTAGATCCGAAACCACAACACCTTATGTGAGCACCACACATAAGCATGTCGCAAAACCACAGTAAAACGATATCAGCCATATCAATAAAAACACACCAAAACATAGTAAAAGAATACTAAGCAAACTTTCGATAAGCGTAAAGCAAGTTTGAAACATTGCAAGATGAAAGCAGAAACACTGCGATCAAGCTTCGAACCTTGCCAAAGCTAACCGGAGCTTGAGCCGGAGCTTACCAAAGCTAGTAGAACCTAGCGCTGGAGCTTACCAAAGCTAGTACAACCTAGCGTCGGAGCTTACCAAAGCTAGTACAACCTAGCGTTGGAGCTCGCCAAATCTAGTCGGACCTAGAGCCGGAGCTAACCAAAGCTAGTCCGACCAAGACAAAGAAGTCGGTCCTATGCAAAGCAAGTCAGACCTTACGTCGGACCTTGCCAGAGCTACCCAAAACAAGCCGGACCTATCTTCGGACCTTGCTGGAGCTCGGACCTAGAGTCGTACCTTGATGATAAAGGTATTTTGGTAGTATTCAAAACTTTTATCCCCATAGCCAATGTATTCACAACACATAGGCCTCACAATACCCCCCTTGATGAATGCATTGGCAACACCACTTAAAATCCGAACATTTGGTTAATCCACATGAAAAGTTTTAAAAAAAATTTCTCCCCTTTTTAAAAATCAAATGAGATAAAAATAAATTTCCCCCCTATACATACTTATCTTTAAAAATTCACATATTATCTATTATCTCTCCCCCTTTGACAATGTATTCAGCAAGGTTCAAAAGAGAAATTTCAAAGGTTATGAGCATATTATAACATACACATATAAACAAAGCTCATCCAAGTCATACTATCAAGTAACTTACAATATCACATCAATGAGATACATAAAGTAGTGTAAGACATGCTAGAGATCAAATATAATTTTCAATTTAAGAAAGTCATGATCTCACAAACTTAACTATTTCAATACCTGAAAGCATGACACTTGTTGCTGTAATTTTTTCTTTAAAGCACAAATTTTTAACATATGACATTTGCAAGAGATTATATGCCGCATCTGCCTTATTCTGACAAACCAAGCCAAGCCTATGTCATTTGACAATCAGAAGCTTAAGGACATGATTTTAGTCATACACAACATCTTCCAAGTTCATATCTAAGTGCAATGATAAGCCATCTCAAAAGAAGAAGTGCGATGCATGCATATTCTCTTGATCTTTTCTCAATTTAGATTTGTTCATAAGAACTCAACATGTGAGTTGATTACATGATTAATTCTTTATGATTAAAAGCACTTGTGAGCATGCAACAAGCTCAAAACAGCAAGAAAGTTTGACCATGACCAGATTTAGTGCAAGTAATTATTCCAATTACTAGACATGGCAAAAACTACAAAATGTATAACATGAGTAATGTAGTAAGAACTTTTAGCATGTAAAAGGAATCACAAAGTCATATATGTATGAAATACTATGCTCATATTATTTTAATTTCAGATTGACACATGGACCTCTCATGTTTTAAAACTCCCCATCAATGTAAGCCATGATGATGCATAACCCCTATTTCACTACGAATGAAACAAAAATGAGTGAATTCCAAAAACTTCGTAAAAATGTCAGCCAATTGTTGTTGGTATCTACATGGTGAAGCACAATGTTTCCTTTTTCAACATTATAACGGAGAAAGTGGTACCTAATGTCAATGTGCTTAGTTCTAGAATGTTGCACGGGGTTTTTAGCAATGAAAATGGCACTAGTGTTATCACAAAATAGTTGAACACTATCTAGATCAACCCCATAGTCCTTAAGTGTTTGAACATTCCATACTGTTTGTGAGCAAGCACTAGTAGCAGCGATATATTCAGATTTAGCAGTGGATTGTGCAACCGAGTGTTGTTTTCTAGAGGATCAAGCAACAAGAGAATTACCAAGAAAATGACAAGTACTAGAAGTAGTTTTCCTATCAATCCTACAACCTCCAAAATCAGCACAGAAAAAGCTGTCAAAGAAACAGTTGAGGAAGATGGAAGAAAAATGCCAAACTGTTGAGTTCCTTGTAAGTACCTGAGAATACCTTTGATGGCTTGACGATGTGAAGCTCGTGGGGAGGCTTTAAACCGTGCACAAAGACATACACTGAATTGTATTTCCGGTCTTGATGTCGCGAGGTACAAAAGTGATCCGATCATGCTTCAATATTCTTTTCGATCCACGGGTTCACCATCTTCATCAAGTTCATGTGTTGTTGCTGTTCCCATTGGTGTCCAAAGAGGCTTTCTTTTGTCCATGTTGAAGCGCTTTAGGAGGTCTTTTGTATACTTCGTTTCATGCACAAAGGTACCCTCCTTGGTTTGCTTGATTTGCAGCCCCAAAAAGTACATGAGTTCTCCTATCACACTCATCTCAAATTCTGAACTCATCATAGCTGAAAACTTGGACACATGATCATGAGAAGCGCAACCAAAGATAATATCTTCCACATACACTTGAACGAATAATGAGTCATTGCCATGCTTAACCACAAAAAGAGTTTTATCAACCTTGCCCATGGTAAACCCCTTTTCAATTAAGAATATTTTTAACCTATCATACCATGCTCTAGGGGCTTATTTGAGACCGTACAAGGCTTTGGACAGTTTGTAAACATGATTAGGAAAATCTGGATTTTCAAAACCCGGTGATTGTTTGACATAAACCTCCTCATCTTTGTAGCCATTAAGAAAAAGCACTTTTAACATCTATTTGATATAGCTTAAAACCTTTAGATGCAGCAAAAGCTAACAAAATTCTTATGGATTCTAATCTAGCAATAGCAGCAAAAGTTTCATCAAAATCTAGACCTTCAATTTGTGTGAAACCTTGAGCATCCATCCTAGCCTTGTTCCTAACCACAACTCCATCCTCACTTTGTTTATTTTTAAACACCCATTTAGTTCCAATTAAGGTGTGACCTTGAGGTGGAGGTACAAGTTTCCAAACATTATTTCTTTCAAAATTTTCTAACTCTTCTTGCATGGCAATAATCCAAGATTCATTAATAAGTGTGTGTGATATATCTTTGGGTTCAAAAGCAGCAACAAAAGCAAAATGAGCATGAGAGTTTGGATCGCAAAACCTGGACCGTGTGACTCGTTCATACAAGCTTCCAATAATTTGTTGTGGGGGATGACTTTTGAGCACCCGGATGGGAGTGGACACTTCACAAGCTTCATTTTCTTCATTTTCATCACAAATCGATGAGCTTGTGACTTGAGGAGGATCTGGACCAGCAATGGTGGTCGTCGGTGCTGGCTGTGAATAAAAATCATGAGCTGGAACAATGTCTTTAGCTGCTGAATTTTCGGGCAGCAACACCACTTCTTCCTCATCTTCAACGAAAATGCTCTCCCCCTGCGGATATGTATCCGGACCTGCAATGTTTGAGCTAGTACCTGTGCTATCTTCATCAAAAGACACCTCACAAGTCTCCACAATTTTGTTAGTGTCAAGTAAAAGCACATGGTTGCCTCTAGTATGAGATGGATAACCAAGAAACATGCCATCAATGGATGTAGGATCAAATTTATCAAGATTACCATGTTTCTTAACAAAGCATTTGCGAACAAAGACCCGAAAGTGTGTAACACTAGGCCTATGTCCAAACCAGAGCTCATATGGTGTTTTACCTAGCTTAGCGCGCAAGAAAACACGATTTGAGACATAACAAGCAGTTGCAATCGCATCAGCCCAAATTTTCCTAGAAGTTTTATATTCATCAAGCATAGTCCTAGCAATCTCATCTAAGGTTCCGTTCTTTCTTTCTACAACATCATTTTGTTGAGGTACATATGGTGAAGAAAATTGATGATCTATTCCATTTTCAGCACAAAAGTGATCAAAAGATTGATTTTTAAATTTGGTTCCGTTATCACTTCTAATTGCTTTTAAAGATCCTAGGTGATCAATTGATAATCTAAAAAATAATGTTCTAAAATGACTAAAAGCTTCATTCTCAGATGCCATAAAATAAACCAAAGAGTATCTAGAATAATCATCAACAATCACAAGAACATACCATTTACCTCAGAACGATTGAACACATGAAGGTCCTACAGTGTCAAGGTGCAAAAGTTGACCCGGTTCAGTTGTCATGATCATTGTGAGAGGAGTATGTGAACCTGCAATCATCTTAGAACGTCTACAAGAAGATCACACAAATTCATTGTCCCCTTTAAGCTTAGGCAGCCCACGTATGCGATCAAGAGCACTAACATGCATTAGATGATCAAAGCCTAAGTGACAAAGTCTACGATGCCAAAAATATACATCCTTTGAATCATTAGCAACTAGACACCTATGCTTAGACGAAGACATTTCAAAATTAGCTTTAAAATCTCTTCCAGACCGAGACATGTTAAAAATAAGTTCACTGTTTGAATTTACAACTTTGCATCAATTTTTAGTGAAAATAATTTCCATATTTTCATCTAGCAATTGTGAAACAGAAAGCAAGTTGTATTTCAAATTTTAAACAAGTGCCACATCCTTCAAAGTGTAGTGACCATTTGCCCTAACTATACCCTTAGAAATCATAGGAGTTGAAGAATTATCGGTAAAAGTAACATTCTCTACATGAGACACAAAAGAGAGGGAGGAGAACCATTCTTTGTTACCGGTCATGTGGCATGAGCAACCTGAATCCACAATCCAAATGTTCTCCTTCCTCAAGCATGTAACCTACATAGAAGCACAATACGTCGATGACTCAATACTGGGGTTAGTCAAAAGGCGTTTAGGAATCCAGTACTAAGTCACACGACGTCTAGTAGGAATAACACGCTAAAGCTGAGATAAAACAACATGTTTATGAGCCAACTACTGTCCTACGAGATGTTACATGTGTAGCACGAAAAATAGTAGGTTTGGAAGCAAACTTTGCATGTTTTCGACTCATTACAGCAGATTGCATGTTCCTATCATTCGGTTTAGCAGGTGAGCAGATTTTGCATGAAAGTTATGAGATCTAGCAATCATTATTTCCTTCTTCTGTTGTTTAGCTAGTCTATAACAAAAATCTATGACACGACCATCTCTACCACAGTAGGTACAATGAAATTTAACTTTGTGTTCATGTATAGATGAGCAACAACATTTTTATTTGAAATCGAATGAGACAACACTCTAGAAGATTTAAAAACCACTTCTTTTTTTTAGGAACTGTTTGAATCAAACCACTTCCTAATTACTTTACAATTTTAGGTGGATGTGCCTTAGCATGAGCATGAGAATCAAAATCTAAACCAGTTTTATCATTGCAAGATTTGGATGAATTCACCAGCAAGTTTAGATTTTTGTTCCCAATACAAAACCGCTCTAGTGTCCTATTCATGTCATCAAGTTTATTAGACAATTATATGCAGTTTTCACATAAAGTTTTTCCTTTTAGTTTGCAATTAGAACAATGTTTAACTTCATGAGCACGTAAAGCGTTGTTCAAAACAGAAATCTCATTCATAGCATCTTGTAGTTTCTTATCAAGATCATTACAACTAGAACAAAGAAAATCAATTGTAGAACAAGAAGCATCTTTTCAATTTCCAATATTAAGTGAAGCAAGTTTTTTGTTCTTTTTAATTTCAATTTCAATTTTACGAAGTGTGGAGGTATGTGCACTTCTCAGGGAGGACAATTGTTCATATATTAGGTCACATGAGGAACAAGAATCATCACTAGGAATCAATGATTTCAAACGATTAATTTCAGATTCTAGTGACTCAATTTTAACAGCATTGTCCCTAAGCTTTTTTGTCCTTTTTCTTAACAATAACAGTGGCACGAGAAATAGCATCACACATTTCTTCGCAAGTAGGACATATCTCTTCATTGTCGCTGTTGCGTTCTGCCTCCTCCATACTTGATCTTGACTTGCCCGCCATGAAGCACAAGTTTGTCAAATCATCTTCATCTTCGTCACTTCCAATGTCAACGTCGCTCTAGCCAAGTTCCTGGAGTGCGGAGATAAACTGTTCACCAGTTGGCGACCTGTAAAGCCCTTCTTCTTCTTCTTCTTCTTCTTCTTCTTCTTCTTCTTCTTCTTCTTCTTCTTCTTCTTCTTCTTCTTCTTCTTCTTCTTCTTCTTCTTCTTCTTCTTCTTCTTCTTCTTCTTCTTCTTCTTCTTCTTCTTCTTCTTCTTCTTCTTCTTCTTCTTCTTCTTCTCTTCTTCTTCTTCTTCTTCTTCTTCTTCTTCTTCTTCTTCTTCTTCTTCTTCTTCTTCTTCTTCTTCTTCTTCTTCTTCTTCTTCTTCTTCTTCTTCTTCTTCTTCTTCTTCTTCTTTCTTCTTCTTCTTCTTCTTCTTCTTCTTCTTCTTCTTCTTCTTCTTCTTCTTCTTCTTCTTCTTCTTCTTCTTCTTCTTCTTCTTCTTCTTCTTCTTCTTCTTCTTCTTCTTCTTCTTCTTCTTCTTCTTCTTCTTCTTCTTCTTCTTCTTCTTCTTATCATTTGTTGAGGAGTGCTTCGTCCTTGATTGTTTTTCTTTCCAAAAAGTAGGACCTGAAAGGTTAGGACAATATGTACAAAAGTCTCCTGCCTTACCACCCTCGAAGCATCTTTGAAGTCCGGAGCTTCCTCTCATTCTAGTTCTCACATTTTGCAATGCTTTTGAGAACCTAGTAGAGAGAAGTGCTAGCTCCTCCTTTGGAAATTCCTCAATATATTCAAGTGTTAGAGAGGACAACAAAGCAAGTGTACCACAAGATGAAGATTGGTCGGAGCTAGGCATGTCACGTTGAGAAACAAAAGCAAGAGACTTGTTGGGGTTCATACGTGATATTATGTGAATTTCATGAGTTTTCAATTTAGAATATAGTACATCAAAAAGTAAGTGTACTCGTGACATTAGATTCACGAATAGATGTAACCTTCATCTCCCAAATTGACATGTCTAATGCACTTAGTAATTGCCTAGCATTCTCAGCATCTGAAAAATTAACATTGACGTTGTGCAAGATGCTGAGAATTTTATTAAAGCAAGCAAAGAGATCATCAATGGACTCAATGGGTTGCATCTCGAAGCGCATGTATTAGTTTTGAACATGTCTTGTCTTACCTCATTGATCGTGTTGGATCCTTCATGGTAGTCACAAAGTGCTTTCCCACACATCGTATGCAGATTGGAGGTATGCAACACGATCAAAGTCGCTTTGAGTTAATCCTTGTATGATCAAGTTTCGAGCCTTATCGTTGTTGTCGACATCTCTCATATATGTAGCTGTAACTTGATCATTTGACGGCACTTCGTAAGGCTTGTATACTTTCTCCCGTTTGCGAAGCCTTGTGCCTGGATGAAAGCTTCCATACGTGCATTCCAAACCTGAAAATCAATACCACTAAACACACAAGGTTTGGCAGAGTATTTCTCCATGATGATTAGTCAAAAACACGTGCAAATCACAAATATTAGAGCACCGTGGATATGATACCAATTTTAGGATCGAAGAGCATGTGAAAAGCTACTAGAGGGGGGTGAATGGTAGATTTAAAAATATTTCAGTGGAAGCAATGAAAACCCCTCGGCAGAAAAATGATTTGTTAAAGAAATCGTGTGTGAGACTAATCTAAATGTGTTTTACCATAATAAAAGTGATAAATATCCAAGAGAATCAAGTCACTAAGACGTCACAACAAGGAATCACTCAAAT